>OZ018327.1:156687668-157287668 GCA_963969495.1 Ceratothoa steindachneri
AGAGCTACACTGAGCTGTCGAAGGAGTTACCTAGCCCTAAACCCAAAGGAGCTAGGGTAGTATGACTGGCGTGTCTTGGCGCCATAGGCACCGTCGAGATCAGCTGCGAAAGCCGTGAGCCGTTGGCGACTGAGTTAAGCGCCGGGCTCCCCAGTACAGGCGAATAATGCACTATGCACGGCGCAGAGCGAATGGCATCTCCCCAGCATCGACAAGTAGGCCTTCAATGAGAGAGGTGAGGAAGACATCGATCGCCAGGCGGAGACAGGCCGGGTGGATAGAGTCCACCGTCCGCAATACACTCTCGGCTGCAGATGCATACAACTCACATCCGTAGTCAAGTTTCAAACGAACAAAAGATCGGTAGAAAAGCAAGGCACTAGCCCTATCAGCACCCAGGGTGCTGAACGTCACAGAACGAAGAATGTCCATGGAACAGGTACAAGAGAACCTAAGGCTGCAAATATGAGCATCCCAGTTAAGGTGTCGGTCAAAAACAAGTTCAAGGAGAGGATACGAATCTACCCCTTCCAGGTGAAACACCTTTTGGAACAGGTCCGGTTAGGGATGGAGCCGTGGATGGCGGCAGAAGTGCAACACCTTACTTTTACTAAGAAAACCGAAACCTGTGACCATCGGCATAGCGAGAGATGCAGTTCAATGCTCTAGTTGACATCTGCGCCGAACCGAGAGATCGAAAGGTGTAAAGGTAGAGTGGATCGTGAACATCTTCAAGCAGCACCGAGGTGAAACCGTCGATGCTGAGGGCAAAGAGTGTAACAGTCAGTACACTTCCCTGCGGAAAACTCTATTCCTGCTCCATTGGCAGGAAAGGAGTCCCCCACTCGTACGCAGAATCGAGAATCTAAAAAAAAAATCAAAGTTTTGATTGGGAGGCGTGCCCTCACTCCCATCATGTGGAGAGTCCATGAATCAGCATCGCCATTCGGTATCATTGGTCTTCTCCAGATCGAAAAAGACCGTGGCCTAGGACTGTCTAGGAAAGAAGGCTACGCAGACGGCAATTTCCAGTCGGAGCAGAGCATCCAACGTGGAGTGGAACTTGCGGAAGCCACACTGTGCAGAAGACAGATGGCCTCCATGTGCAGAAAAAGGGCTAGTCTAACATTTACCAATTTCTCCATCAACTTGCACACGCAGTAGGTGAGAGATATTGGGTGGAAACCGGCCGGAGTAGTGATCTTTCCACGGTTTGCGAAAAGCCAGAACAGTAGCCATTCGCAACCCTAGGTCCAAATCCCGAAGCATGGCATACAGGAGATCGTCCAGAGAAGAGGAGATGTCCACGCATTTACGTAGAGCTTCCGGAACGCAACTCACACAATGTAAACATGTCATTGAAGGGTTCTCCGCCTCTGGATATAGACAGACGGGGCACCCGGCCGCGGCAAAAATACGACATGGGTCAGGTCGGTCTATACCTCTGGAAGTAAAGTTCAGTTGGGCGCGTCAGCGATATTTCGACCTGCATTTCGGAGTCCGAAATTGCAGTCCCGTTTTAGTTAAAAACAGGAGGACTGTCCTGCGAGAACTTTCCCTTTAAGTGAAGCCACGTATGCCCCGCTATTGAGAAGAGACGGAGTGCTTCGAAATATACGGGAACCACGCCTTAGCTCGACGAAATTCAGCCCCTGTAGACATAAACGTTCTGTTTGAGGACCGTCTCACACTCGTTGACCACCACGGAAGCGGTCAGCATGCAAAATGGCCAGACGTTCTCGGAATAGTAGTTAGGGCCAGGACGATAAGATTTGACATAGAAAAACTCAACGGCTTGATCCAACGACCTAAACTGGGACAGAGAAATCAGTCATTCCCTGCAAAGAGGACCACCGCGGCCGCGCCCAGCACCACCGGCAGGGGTTATCGGGCGGCAGTGGGCCCGAAAATGATAGTTGAATTGGAAAGTGATCACTACTACTATGGAGGTCATTGACCATATCCGACCCCAAATCAGGCTGTACATCCGGAGAGCACTGGGATAGCTCATTGAAGGAAAATGAGGTGGTTCTCAGACAGTGATGCATAAACCCATCTACATTTAGGATAACTATCTCCAGCTCATCAAGTCCCCAAATGGAAGAAAATACCTGGTCAATTATGCTATGACGAGGGGGAAATCCCTCGCTTCAAGTCATGAAGTGGAATGTAGGCTGAAATTCAGAAAAACTTACGGTATACCTTATATCCACGTGTAGCTGCCCTGCCACTGCCTGAAGGAGGAATTTATAGCAAATAGGAAGGCAGGGCCCGCAGCAATTCTAGTGAAGGAATATGGCCTACAGGCCTAGCTCGGATAATATGCGGGGGCCCACTTCGAAGAGAAGACCCACAAGAGAATGAACCTACGCTTCCCAGAAGCAGAACTCCGGGTGCTGAAAGCGCTGTAGAGTCTTTTCCAACCCTTACCTCGAAACCTTTGGCGGGGATTCCTGCTTTGGAGGGTCCACCGTCTCTGAGCAACCAAGTCCACCTTGGATGGGGGAGTAGGAGCCGAAGCTCCTTAAGTGCTGTCCTTTCGGCGGTCGGCGGGTAGGATAGGCAACCCTGGGACACGGCCTCACGACCACCTTCAGAGAGGTTGCCTCTTTTGATTCAAACGAGTCTGTAAGCCCGCGCAGCCGGTTCGCATTACGGGAAACGGTGACGTTCAGGGAAGTGGGGGAGATAGCACCTATTTTTAGGCAGACTAGGTGTGAACGCTGTGGAGCCAGCTCGGGGATAGAACCCCCAAATGTTTCCTAATGTACGCGGAAACGACCGTTGTGTAGGCCTGGGAGGGCCTGGAGCCGAGGGTGCCTTTTTAAAAATTCAAGCATAAGAGGTCGCAGGCAGTGTCGGGCGCGCTAGCACCAAGTCCGTAGCCTCACGGAATTAGAGTATCCGCTGCTTGAACGAAGGAATTTTCTTCTCAGAGATACGCACCACATTCCTTCGAGGAAGCGGAGTGCGGCGCTCGACAAGTGACAGACTTGGTTATACATGATAAGAGCTTATCATGTACGGCCTTGGAGCAACTTGCACAGACCGGGTAAACCCGACTTTGAACGTCTACATAAAGGATACGTATTGCCGAAGCGATGGCAGTAGTAGGGCATGCTCGACAGTGCCACGTATGTCTTCACGTGGCCCTGTCGCGGAGCCTGTCATGGCCGATTTTTTTTTTTTTAATTTATTTTAGGAGCCATCTGGCGACTGCCTCCTAGGCATAAGTCGCCGTACTCACTAGAGCCTACGACTAGGCTATATTAAAAAAACAAATAACAAGTAAATAAAAAATAATAGGGATAAAAAGATCATAGACTACCCAGGCTACAGCCTCAAATGGGTGTGGGCGTAGGAGCCAAAACTCATTTAATGCTGTTCTCCTTTCAGGGGGCAGCTTTAGGAACCCCATAAGATGGCCTCATGACCAACTTCAGGGGTGTTGCCTCCATCGAGTCTAACGACTCGAAGGAGGCGCGCGAGCGTTTCGCTTTACAGGAAACAGTCACACTGGGAGAAGGAGGGGGGGAGCCCTGGATTTAGTTTGGGCTGGGTGTGAACCATTTGTGTCATCAGCTCTACCAGGAGAACAACCGGGGGTAGGTAGAACCCACAGAAGGGTTCGGAATGGGCGCGGAAAGGAGCGTGCTCGTAGGCCAGGAGGGGACAGGAACAGAGGGTGTATTTTTTAGCATTGAGGCATAGGACGTCCTAGGAAGCGCCGTGGGGGCTCCCTAGGACGATCCTGGGCCTGAACGGACAGGATATCATTCTCAAGGAGATATGCACCACATTACTTGGAAGAAGCGGGATGCGGCTCTCCACAATTGACGCACTTGGCCTACATGATTTGGACTTATCATGTGGGGCCTTGGAGCAACTTACAGACTTTGCGCGTCCACAGGGGCGATTCGTATGGCCAAAGCGGTGGCAGTAGTAGCACCTCCGCTTCAGTAGCACGAATGTCTTCACGCGGTAGCGATAACAACCGGCACGCATCGACTCAAGGAGCTTGTCACAGTCGAACGTGACACGAGTTGCCTCGCATAAACCACTCCTTTCACGAAGTTCATGGTAGAGTGCGGCGTCACACTCACCGGCGTACCATCAAGTGTCCGAAGACCACTAATCATGGCCGCCTCGGAGGGATTCGATGCATTCGCCAAAAAGCTCCCGTCCAGCTCCCGTCCGAGAAACTGATCACCTTCTGCTCTCTACGGGTAACGCTAGCTAAGGCTCTCCTCTGATGGATCATAATGCCTTTAGCCAACATGCTCCCATCAGTGCAGCGAATAACGAGGAAGCGTTTGAAGCCAACGGGCACGAAAACGCCAGGTAACCTCTGAATGAGGGCCACCGACGTAGTCGAAGCTCCACTCTACCCACTTTTGATCTTAGTCTGTGACTCCCAACCCGGTGGAGCAACGGGCTCGGACGTGCCGATCTTGGCTAGGTCGCTTACCGAAACAGCACTAGACCCGTCCGTCACCGCGGCTCCCACGGACGCAGAGGAGCCCCGAGTCTTCTTTTTTTATTTAGGAAAGGAGGGCGGTGAGTGAACCCGCTTACCGAAATGGAGAAGGTTTTGGCTGTCACAGGGGCACCAGCCGGGGGAGGAGATCCCTCCTCTCCTTATAAGGCCTCGGGGGCCCAGGGCCGTCTGAGGAGGACCTTGCACAGGGGCGGACTCGGGTGCAGTGCTTGGCACCGAGCCCAGGTTCGACCCCATGCAAAACTTTACTATCTGGCGTTGGGTCACCTCAGGGAGGCCTTCATGACCCCCCCCACGAAAAATCACAGATCCCATTCAAGGTTCCCTTTTAACCTAATGCCGGTGAACGGGCATCCATCAAGGAACAGAGGCGAGCACATACACACTCACTGTAGGCTCTTAGCGCACTACTGAAGGATGATAGGGGGCAAGGACCAAGGGGCCCTTCTATTCCTTGTCCCCCTGATGGGGTTGATCCTATCGACGCGCTCGAACGGTAGCGGTTAGTTTGGGGCCGCCTTCGCTCTTTCTTGCCAGTCCCTTGTGAAATAAAAGGATGGACTGCCGCTGGAAAGAGGGAGGGCGGCACCCAAGGGCTCCTCCAGAGGAGGTGAGGGGGAGTCCCATACACCCATACGCCACCCTGGAAGGTATCACCTTTGATCATTTGTCGCCACGTCTCTACTCCAAAAGCTTCTACAACGCCGAGACTATTGCGTTCGTCCTTTTTCGAAAACAATTCGTGTCACACTAAAACCGTGCCAGTGTATGCAGATGGCTCCAAATCCCAAGAGGGGGTCGGTTTCCACGCCGTATCCCTTCTGTTTGAAGTCAGCGGGGCTCTGCCAGGCGCTGCGTCTATCTTCACGGCTGAGTTGGTGGCAATACACCACTCGGTAAGGGAAATTACGCGACGTGCCCGGTTCAGAGACCGGATTGTGATTTATAGCGACTCACAAAGTGCCCTGAGTGCTCTCGGGGCATTAGAATCTTCGCGTCCCCTGATTCACAAGATCCGTGACGCCTCGGTTTTGGCGAACGGGCAGATGTCGAGATTGTCTTCTGCTGCGTTCCTGGGCATGTAGGAATTTCGGGGAAATGAGCACACCGATGAGTGCGCCAAAGAGTCCGCGAAGACTGGTCGACCACACCAGCGTTTCTCACATCGATTACATGGCAGGAGTACGGGCTGCCTTCTGAGCTGCTTGGCACAGATGTGAGACGGTCGAGGGGAACTTAAAGTTGCTGGCCATTGCACCGCGACTGTTCCCATATATCTACCCCCCCCCCCCCATCCCTCCCAATACTGCAACGGCTTCAGGTTGCTTTCTGTCGTCTCCGAATTGGGCACACTCGCGGGACACTCCACCATTTGATGGAGCGCTCGCCTGCGCCCTACCCTGAACTTGCGTTGCCCCCCAGACTGTTCGGCAACATTCTTCTCGAATGTCCAAGTCTGGGTGATCTTCTCGCACGTTACCTGTCCCTATAACGGGACGAGCGGGGTCGCTAACGCTTATCCCTTGTACTCGCAACGGGTGAGTGCACAAAGACTTGTAGACTATTCGACTTTTTAGAAGAAGCTGGCCTCATCCACTTTATTTGACTTTTGTTGTAAATTGCATTTTCCTGCGCCCGGAGAAGGTGGGCTACCCCAGACCACGGAGCCCATTTATCTGTTGCCTTTTTGCTTTGTTTTTTTTTCATCATTGGTATTTATTTATATATCGTTCTTTATTTTTTTAATATAGCATAGTAGTAGGCTCTAGCGAGTACGGCGACTTATGCCCCAAGTACGCAGTCGCCAAATGGGCTCCTAAATTTAAAAATAAAAATATCTCCTCGCCTTATTGATGCCCCTTGGACAGTTAAGCCCTTCTCCATTTCAGAGAAGAATTTTGCTGAGGTCGGTGTGTCCGGCCTTGTTGCATTTTGCCAAGTTGGAGAGAAGCCGGTTCACTCCCAGCCCTCATCTCCGAAGAAACAGAAAGGCAAGAGGCAAAATAGGACTAGATGTTCCCATCCCTGTAAGGGATGAGTCCATTGCTGCTTTGGCAAGCAACCAGGCCAAGATCACCACGTCTGTCCCCGAGGCGCCCTCAGGCAGAGGCACAGACAAAGACCAAAGTAACAAGTGCCCTACGAGGAGTCTCGATTACGTCGGGGTCCCTCATTCAGAAACTAACTGGCGTTTTAGAGCATACTAGTTTCAAACGCCTTGTAGCCATATCTCCACCAATCGTTGAATGCTGGCCAAAGGCAACATGATTGATCAGAGGAGAGCATTAGCAAGTTTGACTAGCAGAGAGCTGAAGGTGACCCTTTTCTCGGAATGTAGCCTTCTGGCTAATGCGTCGGACCGTTCCGAGGCGGCCATTAATAGTGCCCATCGAAAACTAGGTAACACTTCAGTTTCGGGGCGCACGGTAGGTGGCGCTGTTTATAGGCTACAATTTTGGGCTACAATATATGTCATGACGTCAGACGGTAGCGTCAGATGTGAACAATTACTCAGGATCATCGCAGGGTGGTCCACCGCAGTGATATCTCTTATCTCCCCCACGAGCAGTCCCCTTGAATTTACTGGGGGGGTTTTCCCAACAGCTTTTTATTGGCAGAAAAACCTAACCTAATGACAAACAATACTTACTTTTATAGGTTTCTTGATTAGTTTATACGCCTCTAAATAATCTAAAAGTTTTTCGCGGCCATGCAAAATATACCCGAATCCGAATAACGAAGAAGCACAACTAGAGCACGAAAAAGCCAAAACCAAGGAGAAACAAATGCTAAGCGGGTTCTATTTATAGCTACGACGTTACCAGTAAGAAGCTGTTATCGTTCACTGCGAATAAAAAAATACGAAAACAAAAAACAAAACAATAAAAAACATCAAGAAACCTTACCTAACTTAGAAAAAACTATAAAAGAGCAGAGGTGCAGATATTTATTAAATAATACAGACTAAAAGTTACAAATCCCCAAAACAACAAAAAAATCTAACGCCGTGATTGGTCACGGCGTTATGAGTGTGACGATGCACTCTACCATGAAGTTTGAAAAAGTAGTGGTTTATGCCAATGTATATGGATGGCTCCAAGTATCAAGAGGGGGGCAGTTTCCACGCCGTATCCCCATTGTTCGAAGTCAGCGGGGTTATGCCAGGCACTGCGTCTGTCTTCACGGCCGAGCTGGTTGCAATACACTGGTCAGTGCGGCCCCGTAAGCAGCACGGCGATTTGCTTTCCTGGCCACCGTGCTCCAGCTTAGCCTCTTCTCCTTCTTTCTGTTTATAGCCTACATCTCCCACAACCCTCTCTGGTCGGCCTCTAATTTCACAGGGTAGACGCCAACCATCTTCCTCTGACCCAACTATCCCGGACCAGGGCTGAACTCCGGTCTGGGGTGGTGGCTTTTAACAACCTAATTCATCCCCACCCACACATTACTCACATCCCCTAACTTTCTCCTTTCACTGTCTATCAATTTTATGGTTGACCTGGTTGCCAGGTCACTAGGCGGGAGGAGTAGACTCAAATGGCAGGGGCTGGTTCTGCCGGCCCCGTATTCACCCCTCGCAGAGTGGGCTACTGCATGGGGTGATGAGCGTATGCATCCCGTGAAATGCATAGGGTCACCATGCCCAATGATGAGTCTACTGTTCAGATCCCCAAGCAAGAGAAAGGGCCTCGGTAATCGTGCTATGAGGCGGCGGAAGTGCCCCACGTCGAAGTCGGCTGACGGTGGAATGTCCGCAGAAAGAACAGTATACCTCCTATCCAGGTGCAGCTGCACAGTTCCTGCCTGAAAAGGTGTCTACAACGAAGACAAGAACTGAGATATCATGCCGGGCGTAAATGGCGGGTCCTCCTGCCCGGCCCTTTCGCCTTACGTGAAACAGTCACGATGGGGGAAGGGGGGTTAGCCGGGGGAGGGTGTGAACCATTTATGCCGCCAGCTCTACCAGGAAAGCGCCCGGGGTGGGTATAACCCGCAAACGGGTTCCGAAGGTGCGCAGAAACGACCGTACTCGTAGGCCTGGGTGGGACAGGAGCAGACGGTGTGATTCTTAACATTGAGGCCTAAGACGGCCCAGGCAGCGCCGGCGCGCCAGGACCAAGTCCTTAGCCTCGCGAAATGAGAGACGATCCTGGGCCTGAACGGCCAGGATTTCCTTCTTAAAGAGATACGCACCACATTGCTTCGAAGAAGCGGAGCGCGACTCTCCGCAATTGACACACTTGCCCACACACATTTGGACTTATCGTGTGGGGCCTTGGAGCAACTTACACAGAATTCGGGTAACCCCGACTTTGCGGGTCTACAAGAGCGATTCGTATGGCCGAAGCAGTGGCAGTAGTAGCACCTCTGCGGGAGTGGTACGAATGCCTTCACGCGGTAGCGATATCAACCGGCACGCACCAACTCAGGGAGCTTGTCACAGTCAAATGTGACGAAGAGTGTAGGGATGGGTGTCGAGGCAATTCCTCGTTTTCTCATCACACGTTTGAACTTGACCGTCCATGGTCAGCCAGCACTAAGGTGATGTCACCTATGGAGTAGTCGACGAGTTGCCTCGCATAAACCACTCCTTTCACGAAGTTCATGGTAGAGTGCGGCGTCACACTCACCGGCGTGCCATCAAGTGTCCGAAGGGCACTAATCATGGCAGCCTCGGAGGGATTCGACGCATTCGCCACAACCCTCCCGTCCCAGAAACGGGTCACCTTCGGCTCTCGCTCCGCTCTGCGTAGTTTTGGTCTTTGTCTGGGACTACCAACACGGGAGAGCACAGCGGCCGGACGTGCCGTTCTTTGCTTGGTCACATACCGAAACGGCAGTGGACCCGTCCGTCCCTGTGGCTCCCGCGGAGTGAGAAGATCCCTGTCTTTTCCTGTTCTTTCTTTTTTTTAGGAAAGGAGGGCGGGAAATGAACTCACTTCTCTCCTCGGTAGGTAGGAGCCCCTAGGCCAGATAGGCCGGACTCGGCAAGATTCTTCTCTGAAATGAGGTCTTGCCTGTCACAGCGGCACCAGCCAGGGGGGAGGGGGGAATCCCTTCTCTCCTTGTAGGCTCTCGGCTCGGGCGCCCGCTCCCTCTGAGGAGAAGCCTTCACAGGGCCGGACCCGGGTTCTGTGCTTGGCTTTTGGTCCGTGTTGGACTCCATGTAAGATCCTACCGTCTGGGGCTGGGTCACCCAGTGGGGGGATGATCCATGTGGCAATCCACTCCCGACCCAACCGAAGACATCACGGGTTCCTTTCGAGGTACCTTTCATCCTATCCTGGGCCAGCGAACCGGCATCCGTCGGGGAAGAGAGGGGGGTCACGTACAGTGATCCCCTGCAAGCTCGATATGCGCGCCAGCAGGACTTTGGAGCATGCGGACGATGGGCTTTGTCATCTTTCGCACGCCTAAAGGGGTTGCTTTTTGGCAGTCCCCTGAGAAAGTAAAGAGGAGATTGCCACTGTAAAGAAGGAGTCGCCCAAAGGCAACTCCGTCTGCTTTCGCAGACGTAGGGATGGGAAAGGAGTAAGCCTCCTCTCCATAAGAAGTTTGTAGGGTGCCCTGCGAAAGCACCACGGGAGGGACCTCGATCTATTTCGTGGAGCTGCCCGAAGGCGGCTCCGTCGCTGGTGAAAAGGCAGTAAAGGGGGAGATTTTATTTGTTTTTTTCTCATTCATGGGCATGGTGCTCCTGGTATTTTCGTGGGACGCAAACGTTAATCACCCCACGCAGTAAGTAGCCCACTTAGCGAGGGGTGAATACGGAGCGGACAGAACCAGCTGCCGCAATTTGAGGCCACTCCTCCCGCCTGTGTCTCCACCTTAGGCTAGGCGTAAATTCTATAGACATTGAAAGTAGAAAGAAAGGGGTGTGAGGAAGGTATGGGTGTGATGAAGGAGGTTGTTAACCCTCCCAAACAGAGTTCAGGGGTGAGGGGGCGTTTTCCACTCTTCCCTCAGGCCCGATCCGGGTTGGTTGAGTGAGAGGAAGCTGGTCGGCATCTACCCTGTGAAATTAAAGGCCAACCAGAGAAAGTTGTGTGAGAGGTTGTAGGGTAAGAAGACAAGGTTGTCAGAAAGAAGGAGAAGAGGCTAAGCTGGGGCCGGACAGGGCACCGAGTCCCGTCAGCATGGCTGCCACGAAATCAAATCGCCGTGCCCTTTAGGCGGGGTGGGTGGGGAAGCTGTCTCTGCTCACTCACACAACCCGAGGAGAAAAGGCATGTACGTCTGTATGGTCCACGAGCTGATGGGTCGCGCTATAACTTGCCCTTCTAAGGGGGTTGGCCCTATCAAGCCGCTTTCACTGGGAGTGGTTGATTCTGGGTCGCCTGTCTGCCTTCTTTGAAACCCTGCATGAAAGGACTGGTGGGAACGCCGATGGTGCAAATATTAGAGTGACTCCAAAGAAGGGTGTTAAGGGAAAACTAACTCACCCATATGTGGAGAGGATTTTTAAAAATTGTGAGAGGCGTCGGAGAGGAATAAATACCCTTTCTGTTATAAGCAGGTTGGATGGGGGCCCTTAGAAAGCACAGAGGGGGGAGGGGCACCTCCTTTTCTGAGGTGAAACTGCACAGAGGCGGCTCCAAAGATAGCAAAAGGGAAGCCCCTTTGCAGCATATATGTGGTGAGAGGGAAACCCCTCTATCGGTTCAAGGGGTATCTTGACTTCTCTTGTCCTACCCGAAACCTAAGGAGGGCGAAGTCGCGCTTGGAGGCGGATGTCCATGCGCCTGTGATTGCTTACTATTTCTTTCTGATGTAGCCATAATAGTCGGTAAAATAAAACAAAACAAATGCATGGGAAGCAGATAATATGACCTACCAATAACTTGGGAGGTTGAGAGAAAAGTCTGTAGGATCAGAAAATAAATTGCAGAATGTGATTATTTACACATACTAGGCCAACAGGGTCAGCTAAGATGGGTTTTGGCAAACTGGCCCGCCATTCAGGTGAATTTGTCCTCGAACTTTGACCATAAAGGATGGTGCCGGCGTAGCCACCTTAAATGTGTACTGGAAGGAGGTGAGCAGAATCGACGGCCCAGCACACCCCGTACCTAATACTTGTCTCAGTCGGCCGGCTTTCGGCCCTCACAGCAGGTAGGTACTTTAGGGTATAGAATGCCACTCAACTTAGGACCCATAAGAGGACTAAAGTGAGCTGGGCAACCAGAACCTCCGTAGATAGAACAAGTTTGGAAGGGGTAAGCGGGTATATAATAAAGATAGGCGGGTACACTAACGAGTAAGGTGGATGATCACTCTATTACTATCATACCCTTTTGCTAGGTGATCCCGGGATGGCGTGCTGTCCACATAGGCACCATGTCTAGCGAACCAAACTCTGCCCAGGTGAGAACAGTTCTTCCTAATACAAAGTGCAGGTAGACAAAGGGTTGAGGGAATTGTCGTAATAAAAATATTAAAAAAAATAATACTAATAATAAAAAGGTAAAGAAGCGCCGAGAGGGATTGAGGGTGAAACAAGTCAAGAACTTTCCCAGGGCCTATAAGAGAGTACAAGACAACCCAGTGACGTGGATTCCATAATATGCAAAGTGTAACAGGCTATACAGGGGACCCCCCCCCCCGTGAGGAGGTGCAGGAAAGCACTTAATGAAATATATCTGCGTCCCAGGAGTGTCCCTAATTCAAAGGCGACAAAAGACAACCTTAAGCCTGCGGGGTATATCGGGGAAGGTCCACTCAGCTCACGGCAACCGTGCCATCACGGATACCGCGAACCAGGGGTGGGGATTCCAATGCCCCAAGAGCGCTCTGAGTCGCTATAAATCACATTTCTGGCTCCGAATTGGGCACAACCCGTAATTGCCCGTACCGACCGGTGTATTGCAACCACTTCGGGCGTGAAGGCAGACGCAGCACCCGATAATCTTTGGGTGTGGGTATGGGGCACAAATATCACCCCATAGCATTCAAAAACCTAAAATAGAGAATACCTTTGATATCTAATAACATTAAAACACTTACCACTTTCATTCAAAGGCTCAAAATCTTCAACTTTATTCAAATACATACCTGAAAAATAAGAAGAAAAAATTATCAGATTTGGTTAAAAGAATTCAAAAAGTTTAAATAAACTTCAGGTTACTTTGTAATTTAAAGGCTGTTTATTGAAACAAAGGAAGAAACAATTTCTTGAAGGAAAAGTAAAGTTACAAAGTGTGGAGTTACATGGTCAAAGTCGAGTACTTTAGGCGCGATGGATCGGAGGGGCAGCGAACCCTTTTTAACGTACCCCATTCCACAATGGGCTATGACTAAGGAAAAGTAGTGGGTGAAATTCAACAAGAATGAGGCGAACAGTGTGGGGACAACACAGTCGTCATTGTAAGGCGTAGGGAGCGCTTCATCAAATGACGCTGCGTCCCGCGAATGAGTCCAGTTCGAAGACGATAGATAGCGACCTGAAGCCGCCCCAGCATTGGAGGTAGGTCTATGGGAACAGTAGATACGGAATGGCACGCAGCTTTAAGTTCCCCTCAGCTGTCTTCGATGTTCTTTATAAGGTAGTCGGGAGGGCTGCCCTGATTCCAGATATGTAGTTGGTGCGAGGAAAAGACGAACATTGATGTGGTAGCATAGTCCTCCTGGAGTCTTTGACGTCCTCATCGGCGCGCTCATTCCCCGCAATTCCTACTTGTCCAGGAACCCAGTAGAAGATAATCTCGACATCCAACCGGCTCGCGTCAATGATTTCACGAACCAGGCTGTGTAGAGATTCCAAAGCCACGAGAGCACTCAAGGGACTTGTGAGTCGCTAAAGAGCACAATCCGGTCTTCGAACCGGGCACGGTGTGTTATCTGGTGTACTGAGCGATGTATGGCAACCGACACGGCCGTGAAGAAAGAGGCAGCGCCTAGTAGAGCCTAGCTGACTTCAAACAGAGAGGATACAGCGTGGAAGCCTACCCCCTCCTAGGACTTGGAGCAATGCTTGTACACTGGCACGGATCCAGCGTGGCAGTAAATATGCTGCAAAAAGGTCGAACGCAATACTACCGGCGCTGTGGAAACTTTGGGAGATGAGACGTGGGGACAAATACCTAATTTGGTACCCTCCAGGGTGGGGGCCTGGGCAGAACTAGAGGCGCCACCGGCCCGAGAAATACACCGATGTCTCGGAGTTCCCTAGCCCAAAACATAAAGGGCTTAGGGTAAAACTGGCATCTCTCTGCGGCATAGGCACCATCGAGATCAGCTGCAGATGCAACAAGAGCCGTTGACGACTGAGGCAGGCGGATAATGCACTGTACACGGCGCAGAGCATCTCGCCCGCAACGAGAAATATATTCTCAATTGGGGAGATGCGGAAGGTAGCAGTCGCCAGGAGGAGACCGCTATACACGCTCGGCTGAATAAAACTCAGCATCCGTACATTTTTTTTTTATTATGGTAGCTTATCTAGCGAGTGCCTACTTGGGCATAAGTCGCCGTAGACAACACATCCTTAATACTAGGGTATATTGAAAAAATAAATAACAATATGTAACTAAAATATAACGATAAAAAAGAACAAAGGCTATAAAAAATAAGGAGTAAAAGCAAAAATGCAAGAAGGAAGCGTGTTCCTTCATCGCGGGAAGGCCCGCATCCCCTCGGCGCAGGAACATGCGGCCTACAAAAAGAAACATACAAAAAAGGTAAAAAAAAGTGGGAGGCCAGCCTCCTCCAAAAAGTCAAAGTCCACAAGTCAGTGTGCACGAACCCATAGCGAGTACAAGGAACAAGCGGTAGCGACCCTGCTCATCCCGTTCCGGGACAGGTAGCGTGCGCGAATATCACCCAGACTACTATACCCCTCTTGGGACTTGTAACCATCCGTATACACGGCACGGTTCGAGCGTGACACGAAGTGTGCTCCAAAAAGGCCCAACACAATAATCCCGGCGGTGTAGAAACTTTGGGAGCAGAGATGTGGCGACAAATGGTCAAAGGTGGTACCACCGGCGCGAGAGCAATACCTAGCTCTCGAAGGAGTTTCCTGGCCCAAAACGCGAAAGGATTAGGGTATGACTGGCGTCTCTTGGCGGCATGGGCACCGTCGAGATCAGCTGCGAATGCAGTGAGAGCTAGCGCGTACAAGCGAATAATGCACTGTGCACGGCGAATAGCGAGTGGCATCTCCCCATCATCGACACGTAGGCTCTCGATGGGAGAAGTGCGGAAGGCCCCTGTCGCCAAGCGAAGGCCGGTGTGGTGGATTGAGTTCACCTTCCGCAATACACGCTCGGCTGCGGATGCATAAAACTCGCATCCGAGGTCGATCTTTGAACAGGCAAAGGATCAATGAAAGAGTAAGGCAGTAGCCCTATCAGCGCCCCAGGCTCTGAAGGTCACAGAGCGAAGAATATCCATGGCGTGGGTACAAGAGACCATAGAGCATCGGTCAAATACAAACACCGAGGAAACTGTGCGAGTCCACCACTTCCAGGCGCACCACATTTAGAAACAAGTCTGGGTCAGGGTTGAGCCGTGGATGGCGACAGAAGAATGTGCGCTTCGGCATCGCGAGAGACGCGGTTCAATGCCTGTTGGAGTCATCGCTCCAGAGTTGGCATCTGGGCCGCGCCAAAAGAGATCGAAAGGTCGTCCACGTAGAGCGTAGCGATAACATCTTCCGGCAGCACCGATTTGATGTCGTTGATGCTCAGGGCAAAGTGTAACACTGAGGAAACTTCCCTGCGGGACACCCTGTTCCTGCTCCAGGGCCCGGACCAGGGTCGGTTTCCGCGCACAAGGCGAGAGCGGAACGCTCTCGCTTCACGATGTAAAATCAAGTTGGCGGACTTCCGCGATATCACTACGCGCATTGAATGGTGGCGGAGCAGCATCCCAGGTAGAATATGCGGAGAAAGCAGAAAAGAAGGATTCCGCCACGGACGCTGGGTCCGAGATTGCGATCCCATTCTCCTGGAGAACGAGAGGGGGCTCCTGCGAGAACTTGCCCCGAATCCATTTGACTCTCTTCCACGCCTTTGCTAGATGTGTCTTCCCGTTAAGTGAAGACACGTATGCCCGCCAAGAAGAACGGCGGGCGTGCTTCGAAATATAACGGAACCTAGCCTGACAGTGAAATCGTTCGGGCGGCGCTTATAGCTCACGTAGACCTAACGCTTCTGTTAAAACGCAGTCGCACACTCCGCTGAGCCCCACGGGATTGGTCGGCGTGCAAAACGGGTGATGTTCTAGGAATAGTATTTAGGCCCACGGTGATGAGGCTGCCGGAGAAGAATCAAAGGTCTCATAAACCGACCAATACTCCTCGACTGAGATAGAAAAATCAGTCATTTCCTAAAATGCGGACCCACCGCGCCCGGCCAAGCACCACCGGGGCGGATTTTCGGGGAGCAGCGGCCCAGAAAATGATATTGAATGGAAAAGTGATCACTACCATAGATGTCATCGATCACCCCTCAACCAAAATCAGTCTGTGTATCCGGAGAGCACAAAGATAGATCGAGGCAGGATAATGAAGCGGTTCTCGGGCAATGATGCGCAAACTCATCCACATTTAAGACACCTATCTCCAGCTCTTCGATCAGATCGGCAAGGACTTCTCCCCTGGGATTAATCGAGTAGTCTCGCCAGAAGGGGTGTCTACCGTTCAGATCTGCGAGCAAGAGAAAGGGCCTCGGCAGCCATGCCACGACGCGGCGGAATTTCCAGTGTCGAAGTCGGCTGACGGTGGAATGTAGGCAGAAATAACAGTATACCTCCTATCCAGGTGCAGCTGCACAGCTACTGTCTAAAAAGAAGTATCTAAAGCAAAGATAAGAACAGAGACATAATGCCGGGTGTAAATCGCGCATCTTCCCCCGCTCAGCCCCCATCCCCTGGTGGTGGGGTCGCAAAACCCTTATACCCCGGGAGGATGAGCAGGGGGCACGCGCCTACCATGGTCTCCTGAAAAAAGATCGCTAACGCGGAACGGGAGGAGACGAGCCTCCGCATTTCCGCCTAGGTGGCCCAGAGTCAGCGGCAATTCCATTAAAAGAATATGTCCTCCAGGCCTACCTCAGAAGAGATGCGGGGGCCCTCTTCGAACGCTGCTGGCCGGACAATGCGCTGAAGGCGCTGTCGTCTTTGAGGATTTATCGGGGGAATTTGGGCTCGCGATGCGAATCTTTTCCACCCTACGCTTCGAAACCATAGGTGAGCAGGGCGGCTTCGCAGGCGGGGATTCCTCTTTTGGAGGATGCACAGTCTCCAAGCCACCCAGCCCGCCACTGAGTGTGGGTGAAGGAGCCGAAGCTCTTTTAGTGCTATCCTCCTTTCGGGGGGCAGTTTTAAGGACCTCGGAAGATGGCCTCCCGACCAACTTAACTTCAGGGGTGTTGCCGCTTGTGAGTTTAGCGACTCCGTGGAGGCGCGCGGTCGTTTCGCCTTACGGAAAACGGTCACGTTGGGCGAATGGAGGGGAGTCCTGGTTTTAGCCGGGGCTGGGTGTGAAACCTTTGTGCCTCCAGCTTTACCAGTGGAGCGCCCGGGGTTGGTAGAATCCGCAGAAGGGCTCCGAATGGGCGCAGAAACGACCGTGCTCGTAGGCTTGGAGGAGCCAGGATCGGAGGGTATCTTTCCTAATATTGAGGCATAGGATGTACCAGGTAGCGCCGACGCGCCAGGACCAAGTCCTTAGCTTCACGAAATGAGAAAAGATACTGTGCCTGAGCTGCCAGGATTTCCTTAAGGAGATACGCACCACATTGCTTCGAAGAAGCAGGGTGCGGTTCTCCGTAATTGACACACTTGGCCACACACGACTTATCATGTGCGGTATTCCCCACTCTGGGGAGCAACAGGGCCGGACGTGTCGATCGTGGCTTGGTTGCTTACCGAAGTGGCAGCAGACCCATCAGTCACCGCGGATGGAGACGAGTCCCGAGTCGTTTTGTATATATTTTTTTCGTTTTAGGAGAGGAGGGCGGGGAATGAACCCGCTTCTTCCCCTTCGCCGGCAGGAGACCCCAGGCCAGATGGACCGGCCTCAGCAAGATCCTTCTCAGAAATTGAGAAGGTCTTGGCTGTCACATGGGCACCAGCCGGAGAAGGGGATACCTCCTCTCCTCGTAAGGCCTTGAAGACCCTAGCCCTATGAGAACCTTGCGCAGGGGCGGACACAATAATCCCAGCGGTGTAGAAACTTTGGGAGCAGAGATGTGGCGACAAATGGTCAAAGGTGGTACCACCGGCGCGAGAGCAATACCTAGCTCTCGAAGGAGTTTCCTAGCCCAAAACGCGAAAGGATTAGGGTATGACTGGCGTCTCTTGGCGGCATGGGCACCGTCGAGATCAGCTGCGAATGCAGTGAGAGCTAGCGCGTACAAGCGAATAATGCACTGTGCACGGCGAATAGCGAGTGGCATCTCCCCATCATCGACACGTAGGCTCTCGATGGGAGAAGTGCGGAAGGCACCTGTCGCCAAGCGAAGGCGGGTGTGTTGGATTGAGTTCACCTTCCGCAATACACGCTCGGCTGCGGATGCATAAAACTCGCATCCGTAGTCGATCTTTGAACAGGCAAAGGATCAGGTTTTTTTATTTCATCATCGGGCATTGTTACCCAATTATCTCTATGGGAACAAACGCTAATCACCACCAAGCAGTAGCCTGCTCTACGAGGGATGACTGCGGGACCGGCAGGACCAGCTGTCGCCATTTGAGGCCATTCATCCCACCTAGTGGCCTGGTAGCCCATCGGCATGACAGCTCCACCTCGGGCACAGCGTAAAATTGATAGGCCGTGAAAATCGAGAGAAAGGCTATGTGAGGAAGGTGAGGGTGATGATGAAGCAGGTTGTTAAAAACCTACCACCCCAAACCAGAGCTCACGGGTGAGGGAACGTTGCGTCCCCCCCCCCCCTCATCCGGGATGGTTGGGTGAGAGGAAGCTGGTCGGCGACTACCCTGTGAAATTAGAGGCCGACCCGAGAAAGTTGTGAGAGAGGTTGTAGGAAGAGCGAGGAAGTAAGGCAAGGAGACACGGTGTCAGAAAGAAGAGGTTAAGCTAGAGCGGGACGGGCGCTGAGTCCCGTCAGCACGGCGGCCAGGAGAACAAATCATCGTGCCCCTTACGTGGTTAATATAAAAATAATAAGAATGATAATATCAATAATAATACTAATAATAAAAAGGTAAGGTAGTGCTGAGAGGGAGCGAGGGCAAAGTGCACTAACAACCTTCTCAGGCCCCATCAGAGTGTTCACGTGAACCCAGTGACAGACTGGGCTTCCCTATTTTGCACTCAGGCCGTGAGTATGTGCAACTCCTCCGGATACCAAGTGCAACAGGCTACCACCTCCCTGCGGGGTGGCGTGAAAAAAGCCTGTCGGGTAGCTTTACTTTATTTGATAAGGCATACAACGTGGGGGCATTTTTTTAGAGGCGTTGATGCGCGCCTAAAACATTTTCCGAACAAGCTCTAGATGACGATGATGATGGCAAAGCTCAAGTAGGCTAATCTAAGAGACACCGGCGCCAGGGACTTCGCGCAATTCTCCGGAAATGGGGAGGGTGGGGGACACCTATTATTGATGCTTGAAGAACTAACGGCGCCCTTGAATCCGACGAGGATCGCCTCGTTTTCGCACAAGGACGAAAGGGGGCCACGTTGATCGTGTTTCCGGGTCGAGCTGAGCCGAGCCGCTGCGCCCAAAAACCAATGACCCAAATCACAACTTGCTCCGTTGCTCTCCTTTAGCACGACCTTTGTGACGGCCCCGAAAACTCTTCTTCCGAATTCACTTGTATTTAAAATATTTCTTCCTGGCTACTTTGGCACGAAAGAGTGATTTTCCCGGTTAAGAAACCTGGGCGTGAGTAAGTTTGCTCGCAACCATAACCGAGTTCACAGGGTAAATAATGTCTCTTCAATTTGCGCGACAGCCGACAGAGAGCAGAGTAGTGGTTTCATCGATAGCGGGGGTGAGGGGA
The DNA here is from genome assembly GCA_963969495.1 of Ceratothoa steindachneri. Taxonomy (NCBI): domain Eukaryota; kingdom Metazoa; phylum Arthropoda; class Malacostraca; order Isopoda; family Cymothoidae; genus Ceratothoa; species Ceratothoa steindachneri. The sequence goes on from OZ018327.1 coordinate 156,707,134, forward strand.
TCAAACAAAGAGAGATTTTACAACTAAATCGTTATGACCGATTAAAAAAATGAAGGCAGCGGTCAGCGCACACAGCGGCATAACGGTTACCACAGGCGACAGCATCCAACAATGCGGAAGTGAGTGGCCAAGACCAGCCGGGAAATAAGCAGCAACCAGCGAAGCCAGGGTTGACTAGAAGAATGTCAACGCGACTCGACCAACATCTCGAAGTAGACGGGTAAATTGGAAAAGAAAGTGGTGAAATATTTGCATTGGGTGAAAATGCAGGGAAGAAAAATATACATGGGCAGAATGAAACACAATTCTTCTGAACTTGCCAACGGTACACATCGAAATGAGCCAGGGTAATACCGTGCTTCACGACCTAGAACCTAATGGGACAGAATGGAACATCATTGGACTCAGTCAAATAAGAAGGAACTGTATAAGAGAAAAAACAGTCACATACTCTAATAAAACGACATAGTGGCGTAGGATTATTTCTCATCCACTAATACTTAAAAGTATTAGTAATCATCGTACCTACTTACAGCAGCCCACCCAGATCAAGAGATTAAGGGCTTCTGTCCATTTTTTTTTTATAAATTCGCCCATCTGTCGGATGCCACCAAAGGCGAAAGTCGCCGTAATTAATAAAAAGCCTATTACTAGGCCACATTAAAGGACACACGCCATAAAAGAGCCAAAACAGAACAATACACACATAAAAAAATAAACAAACAGAAAACAAACAAAAAGCTGGAAGCACCCTATGGCGTCAGGAGGAAGCCCTCCTACCCCACGACGCCGGAGGACGCGACCAACACCAAAGAGAGTCAAATAAAATAGGAGTAGGAGATAAGACTTCTATGCAGCACTCATGAATCTACACAGGCGGGGAAATCATCATACAATTTAAGGTAGATAATTATGGGGGAGTTGAATGCAAAGATTGAATAATAAATAAGCCTTTCGACGGGTAGAGAAATTCATATTTCACCATAGAAATATACTTGGAAGAAGATGAATAAAACTTGCAGACGATGCAAACTAATAACAAAAGAAACAAAGCAGAGGACGTATGTAGATGAGACCAAATGGATACAAAGCAGGTCATATAATACATAATGGGTTTTGCAGAAGTTCTGTTACACTCGTTTTTTTGTTTTTTTTAATCTTTCGAGAGTTTACGTGGGTGCTAGAAAAAGTTCCGTCAAACAAACTTAAAGTTCTGCTTTTCTAGCACGTATTATTAAAACGTTCTTTTCCACTGTGTGCAAGTTTGTCGAGGTGGAAGTCAAAAGTTTCAAGATTTCTGCTCTCCTGCACACGGGCCAAAACAAGTCCGACATCGCTAAGTGGGTCAAGGTCAACCGGATGACCTTGCTCAGTCACGGAGAGGCTCAACAACGGGGGAAGACTTTAAAGATCACCTCGTTCAGGCAGATCTGAAATTATCAATCCTTTGGTTGTGAGATCGGCCTTCGAAAGTGCTCCGAAGCTCAAAATGACTGCGATCGCGAAGAACATCTCGGTGGCCAGGACCGTCAATGAGGAGGGCGTCAAGAGCTTGAGGTGCGTGGAAAAGCCTCTGCTCGCCGACCGTAAGCGAGTACAGCGTCGGGAGCGCTGTCGTCGTCTTCTCAACGACTTGAAGAGTCATGGCAATCGAATACTCATTTTTTTCTGATAAAAAAGCTTTCACAGTCGATCAGGTCATCATCAAAGCAGAATGACCGGGTGGTGGTAAGCTTAAGACACAACGGCTCCGAGGTCTGCTACGTGTCCACGACCAAACACCCAGACTCCGTAATGAAGCTCGGCATCGTGGCTTCGAATGGCGAGAAGATGCCACCGATGTGGATCGCGGCCGATTACATTGACACTTTGGCCACGAAAGTCCTGTCCTGGGTGAAAGGGATCACGAAGAAGGCGGACGTTTAGGCCGGTGACCGGACACACACCGTGCATGAGTATTTGGAATCGAACATGAACTTCTGGTCGAAGGACCTTTGGCCGCCGCAATCGCCTGACCTTTATCCCGCCGACTAAGGCGCGTGGAGGCATGTCGAGGGCAAGGTCAGCAAGGTCCGCCACAGCAACGTCGCCTCCGTCAACCGCGTGTGGGACACCATTAAAACTATAATTGTGTCCTTTGTCGAGAGCGTCGTAACGAGTGTAACATGACTTTTGCAATACCGGTATACTACCGTCTAGAAAGATCAGAAGGCTTTTATTTATACTGCATTTTTTTTTAAGAGGAAACAAAAAGGAAGCGCGCTCCGGCGTCGGGGTAGGCCCACCTCCCCCCCGGCGCAGGAACATGCGACCCACAATAAACAGTCAAATAAAGTGGAGGAGGCCAGCCTCCTCCAAAGAGTCATATAGTTCGCAAGTGTGTGCACGAACCAGTCCCGAGTTGAAGGGACAAGTGGTAGCGACCCCGCTCGGGACAGGTAACGTGCGAGATCAGCCTGGGACACGCAGCAATAATATGCCGAACAGTCTGGGGTACACGTAGTGACCTCAATAAGGTGCAGGCGATCGCTCCATCAAATGGCGGTGCGTCATGCAAATATGTCCAATTCGGAGACGACAGAAAACAACCTGAAGCCGTCCCGGCAAGGAGGGGGGGAGGGGTAGGTTGATGGAAACAGTCACAGCGCAATCACACGCAACTTTAAGTTGCCCCTCGGCGGCCTCTCATCTTCTTTTGCCCCTATCCCTGCCACGTAATGGGTGTGAGGAAGAGCGAAACGCTGGTCTGGTCGTCCAGTCCTCGCGCATTCTTTGGAGCCCTCATTCCCACTTGTCTAAGAACCCAGCATAAGATAATCTCGACATCGGCCCGGCTCGCCAAAACCGTGGGGTCAAGGATATCGCGAACCAGGGGATGCGGAGATTCCAATGCTTCGAGAGCACTCAGGGTGCCGAGCGGTGTATTGCAACTAGCTCGGCCGTGAAGACAGACATAGCACTTGGCAGTGCCCCCCTCATTTCAAAGAGGGAATACGGCGTGGAAACCAAGCCCCTCTTGGGACTTGGATCCATCCGTATATACTGGCACGGTTCGAGTGTGACAGGGAGTGTGCTCCAAAAAGGGCGAACGTAATACTTCTGGCGCTGTATAGGTTTTGGTAGCAGAGACGTGGCGACAAATAGTAGAGGTCGTACCCTCCAAGGTGGCTTCCTGGGCAGAACAAGGGACGCCACCGGCCTGAAAGGTATACCGAGCTGTCGAAGGAATTTCTTTAGGGTATGACTGGCATCTCTCGGCGGCATAGGCACCGTCGAGATCAGCTGCGGATGCAGTGAGAAATGTTGGCATCTGATGGAGGCACCTGGCTTGCGGGTACAGGCGAATAATTAACTGTGCCTACGCAGGGCGAGTGGCATCTCTCCAGCATCGACAAGTAGGCTGTCAATGGAGGAAGTAAGAAAGGCACCGGTCGCCAGAAGGTCGGTGTGGTGGATCGAGTCCACCTTCCGAAATACACGCGCGGCTGCGGATGCATAATACTCGCATCCGTAGTCGAGCTTAGAACGAACAAAAGATCGATAAAAGATTAAGGTAGTAGCCCTATGACCACCCGATTTGCTGAACATCACGGAACGAAGAATATCCATGGCGCGGGTATAAGAGACCCTAAGGCTGCAAATATGAGCCTCCCAGGCCAGGCGTCGGTCAAATATAAGACCAAGGAAACGGTATGAGTCAACTACTTCCAAGCGAATCCCATGTAGAAACAAGTCCGGGTCAGGGTGGAGCCGTGGATGGCGCCACAAGTGCACCACCTTAGTCTTGACCAAGGAAAACCGAACCCTGTGCATTTCGGTTCAATGTATGTTGGAGTCGACGCTCCAGAGTTGGCATTTGAGCCGCACCAAAAAAGATCGAAAGGTCGTCCCGTAGAGCGTACCGAGAACATCTTCCGGCAGCATAAGGTTATGCTGTTAATGCTCAGGGCAAAGAGTGTGAAAATGAGGAAACTTTGCTGCGGAACACCCACTTCCTGCTCCACTGGGGTGGAGAGCCCCCCACCCCTAGTACGGAGTCGACGATCTCGCAAAAATTCAGAGATAGAGATTAGGAGCCGTCACCTCGCCCCAATGGTGTGGAGAGTCCCATGATGCTTTGTCGCCTTGCGGTATCAGTCCTTCACCTGATCGAAAAACACCGTAGCGTAGTGCTATCTACGAAGGAAGGCCCCCCAGACTGAATTTTCCAGTCGGAGCCGAGCCGATCTAAGGGGGGCGTCCATGTGGGTATCCCCCCACACCCACCGAAGACATCAAAGATCCCACTCGAGGCGTCTTTTGTCTTGTATCTAGCCGCTGAACCGGCGTCCATCGGGAAAGAGATAGGGGATGTACGTTGACCCCCTCTATACTGAGAATGCACGACTGCTCATTAGGAGGTACAGACCGACTGACGCTGCTATATCTTGCTCCCCTAAGGGTGTTGGCCCTATTGAGCCGCTCCCACCGGGGCTGCGGTCAATTTAAGGCCGCCTGCGTGCTTTCTTAGCAGTCCCCTGTAAAACCAAAGGAGGGAGTGCCGCTGGAAAGTGGTGAGGGGGGGAGGGGCCACCGCACCCGTATGTCTAGGAAAGTAGTAAGCCTCCTCTCCGGAAGAAGAGGTTTAATCCGAACAGAAGACCAGCGGGAGAGCAAAGGTCGGGTGCTCTTGAATTTTTTTTTCAACGATGGGAATGGGGACTATTATTGTCACGGGATGCAAATGCTAATCACCCAGCGCAGTAGCTCGTTCTGCGAGGGATGAACACGAGGCCGGCTAAGCCAATCGCCGCCATTAGAGGCCCATCCTCCCGTCCGCTGGCCAGGCAGCCTATCAGTATGGTGGCTCCAACTTAGGCTGGGCGTAAAATTAATAGGGAATGATAAGAGAAAGAGAGTGAGGGTATGCGATGAAGGTGAATGTGGGGGTGAGGCAGGTTGTTAAAACTACGAACACAAAGGCTTGAATGCTTTTTTTATAAATCAATAAAAAATACCAAAGATAAGATGTTCACGTGAAGAAATTGCCAGACGTACTGGCACACAAACTCTTCTACTATAATAAAACTTTTTTCTACCTATACCCTCTCCTACTATAATACACCATTTTTCCTATCTTTGAATCTCGTTGATCATTAAAAAAAACAGAAACAAAAAAAGAAAACTAGGCAAAAGGCCGACAGCTAGGGATGGCGAAGCCGCACTTGGAGTCGGATCCCAATGCCCACTCCCAAATTTGCCTTGTATCGTCCCATGTTATAAGAAAATAGAAAAGGGAACACATAGAAAATAGACCCTATGACCTCCTAATAACTTAGGAGGTTAAAAGAAAAGTCTCCATAGAATCATGAATTCCCCAATGTTATCATTTACACAAAATCGGTCAACGTCCAGCGTTAATGAAATTTGCCAGCTTGACCAACCATGCAGGCGAAATTGTCCTTGAGCTTTAACCATAAAGGATGGTGCCGGCAAAGCCAATTTTAAGTGTGTACTGCAAGGAAGTGAGCAGAATCGACGACCCAGCACACCCCGTACCAAATACTTGCCCTAGACAGCAGTTTTTCGGCCCTCACGGACGGTATCCACTGCCACTTGACTAAGGCTCATAAGAGGACGAAAGTGCGCCGGGCAGCCTGAACCTCTGTGGATAGATGAGCAAGTGTGGAAAGGGGTAAGAGGGTATGTAATAAAGAGAAGTAGAGATAGGCATGTCCAATAACGAGTAGGGTGGGTGATCACCTATTATTACCATACACTGGTACTAGGTGATCTCAGGATGGCTGCCAACAAGGAACCATAGCTACCGGACCAACCTCTGCCCAGGTGGAGACACTCCTCCTGGTCCAAAGTGCGGGGAGAAAACGTTGAGTGGAGAGTGGCAGTGATAATAAATATTACTTATAATAAATAATAATAATAATTATAATAAATAGATAATAATACCCAGTTATAGTAATGCACAATAATCATAATACATAATAAATAATATAATAATAATATATAATATCAATGATAATAATTATAATGCTAATTATAATAACAAAAACAATAATAACAAAAATAATAAGAATAAACATAAGAATAATAACAATAAAATAACTAACAATAACAATTAACAATAATAATAATGATGGTAATGAGAAGGTAAATTAGTGCTGAGGGGTGGCGAGGAAGAAAGCGCGCCATCAACTTTCCCGGACCCCATCAGTGTGTTCACGTCAACCCACTGGCATCAGGGCTTCCCTAATTGGCACTCACACTGGGAGGAGGATGTGCACCTTATCCAGGTTCCAAATGTAACAGGCAGCGCAGGATACCCCCTGAGGAAGGGGGAGGGGGGTAACCGGAGGCACTGGAGTCTACTATAGGAGCTTCAAAATGAATTGCCTATTATATCCAACCTCCCCGGAAGGAGGATCACGGAAGGAAGGGGAGTATGGATCTAAAACTCAGTCAACCCAACTCCAGGGCGTACTGACCATGGTTGGCGGTACAGCCTAGTCGGTCTTCTTTTACGAAATGGTACGAGAGGGGTAGGGGTGTGGCATGTTTGGAGGCAAATCAGGTGGATAGTTATAGATTTCAAAGGATGCCAAAAGGGGAAGGTGACACCGGCTATTCCCACTTCACTGGTCAAAGAAATGGAATGTTTCCACCACTCGGGGATCGAGGCCACGTTTTTGCCGGCGCCGGGCTTGGAGTGGATACACCCTTCCATAAGCAACGTTAAAATGTACCACCCGGTGGGGCACTATGGAGGGAAACCCTCTTGAAATTCTTTAAATAAATAATGGTTGAAGAAGGCAAGTACCTACATGGAGCGAGAGGATGCACCAGTTTTACTCCACAGCTTAGACTTCATAAGCCCCCTTCCCTCATCACCCTCTATCTTCCTTGCGGGCGTCGGGGGCGGCACCGGAAAGACACGCAACCCTCAGGGTGTAGCTTTTAAATGGCCTACACCTCAGGGTACACACCCTAGCGGGGTAAAATGTTCACGCAAGGCTTCATCAAAGAATTAAAACATGATCTTGAAATTCGCCCTGGGCGGTAACCGACTCGAATAAGCTTGAGCGACCGAGCGAACGAGAGCTTGAGGAAAGCATCAGCTGTTTACCGCATCACGTCGAGCCATGAAGGAGCTTTACTCTTCGAACCATCAAGTCAGTCCCCCAAATAGTAATTTTTAATAAAATGGACAATGAAGGGGGCGGAGGAAACTTAGTATCTTATGAAGACTAGTTTCCGAAACGCATTGACTTTCATTTTCATGGCAACAATTCCACATGACTGGATATATATGTTAGTAAGTCAATGCAATTCCGAAGGTAGTCAGTCTCCGATTAAGATGGGTGCATGGGGAGCCAAAAGGAAGAAGGCAGGTCCCATCCTTTACTTATTATTTTTTAAACCACCCATCTGGCGACTGCCGCCAAGGACATAAGTCGCCGGGATCAATTTATCCTATTAATATGCTAAAAAAAAAAGAAGAGGCAAAACAGACTCATCTTTTAATCTTTGAACGTTTCGAGCGTTCGCCCGTCATCAGGATATACAGTGATAAACGCCTAAAGGCCGGCAACTGTTCTTGGCCGCTGATGTTAGCCACTTTTATCGAAAGACAAAGATGACGATCGTGTCTGCAGAACCTTCAAATTTACTGAGTAGCGAGGCAGCGTCAAATAAATTATTGGGCTTTGATGACAGCAATAATAAATTAAACAAGCCAATTATACCAGCTTAAAACCTCAGCCCCCCCCCCCCTTCATTTCGAGTACGCAAATATTTCTGCTCTTCCCCGTAAGGGAAGGGGGGGGGGGCAGTGTAGACCGTTACACCTTGTACATGGCGGAGCAGCCCCCGTCAGTCTCAAAATAGACTGAGTCTACCTGGGCTTTATTCCTTCTAGATATTTCCAGTTTACCCACTTCTCTTCCCCTTGGCCGATGGTTATTTTTGCAGGCTAGTCGCCGACTAGCTCCCGTCTAGTGGACCCAGGTCGCGGCGAAGGCAGGAAGGGGCCACCTTGCCCCAGGCTCCCGTTGGGGAGGTCGTTTTATCATACCTGCTCTTTTCTCCTACTGCCCCCTCCCTAATCCAGTCTTTTACCCACCCGCGAGGGGATGCGGGGGTGTTAAGTGTAGCATAAACCTTGCTGCGGATGTCAACTCAAGGATTTCCTTCCCTCCTGGCCCCAATGCCTAAATGAAGGTCACAAACTAGCCACACATTCGTCAGCTGGGCTTCCAACAAGACGCCCCGCCCCATTACAGCATCGTTGTCCGCGATTAGCTCGATAGTCAGCGCATCTTCCCTGGGAGACGCCGCGGTCGCAAGGTCCCTCGATCTCGACGACTCCCGACTTTTTTCCTCTTTTGTTCGGGTGTGGAGGAATTCAGTTCTCGCTGACAAGAGCAAAACGACATTATTCAGCACCTCGCGACGAGAATCGTAAATTCTTCCGCGGGAAGCGAGGAAGATGTGTATCGAAGTGTGTGGTACTTTGTGGTAGACAAAATTTATTTTAAATGCATAAAAAAAACGTGGTCCGGCATTTCAAACACTTGCTCAAACCATCTTTATAAATAGTGTTTTAGTACCATGATAATTTCTTGAAGAGTGACTACAACTTGAATGAACATTACCTTTGGAAGAAGCGCTTATTAAATACCCAGGTACCCCTAACCTAATATACTCTACAAATTTACTCTTCGTCTAACTTCATCCCCTTTCTGCACAGATCCCCCTTTACCAACCTTCCGCGTTAGACGGCCTCGTTGCTATTGCGTTTTAATCTCCCGAGCGGTCGGAGGCTCGAGCAGAGATGTTATCTGCTCCCGGGAAGAGATTAACAACAAATACTTCATAAGGCAGAAACAAATGAAGTACAGATCAAAAGGATCAATACTACTTAATCCACCCCTTTCAGCCAAACTAAGCAGTGGCCGCAATTAAATCCTCCTCCCTGCACCGACCTTTCCCGCTTCACAGCCTTCATTGAGTGTGGCCAGAATATCCGTTTGAGTTTTTCGAATCCTTCGTTTAAGCGACTTCTCGCCAATGGTTGTTTCATCATTAATGGGCTGTGACCTCTAGCCTGATCCCCAACACCTCCTTTCTGTCCTACCCCTTAGTCTTTGAGGTTGGTCTCGAAATGAGAATGAAGGAACCACACTCGATACTTAAATGTCTAAATTAGGGGGTGGCTTTCAATATGCCACAATAATAATAAATGAAAGAAAACAGACTGTTTTTTCGTTATATGCCAACATTTCCCGCAGAGACGCATCGCGTGTCTCAGAGATGCTAAGAATTACGTTTAAACATGGAAATATAGCCATGTTTACCTTTTACTAACCTAACCCCCAACATACTCTTAAGGATCATACCTTTATAATGGTTTGATGAGGCTCAGTAGTTGTCATAACTTTTACAGAATGCTAGTGTATGAATTAGCGAGATAATTACCCTGAGTCCCAGTCAATCCTACTATAGCAATGACTATTTGGAGTATAATCTGGTTAAGTTAGCTTAGGTTAGTTAAAGGTGAAAAAAAATTCCTATATTTTTAAACCTAAGCCATATGGCTGATTGCGCCATTCTCTCGGGGGGTGATGCATCCCCCCCGACGCACATGAACAGAAGGAAAGAAATGAAAGAAAATTAAACAGAATGAAATGACAGAAATTTCAAAATAAAATAAGAGCAAAATGAGAAAGGATACAGCCCTTAATCCTGAGACGCATTTTAAACCTCGAGGAACTGCAAAATTCCAGGGTTGAACTCGCTGGTGGGATATAGCATGGCAAGGAATGGAGACCGACCGTTAATTGGCTCGAAGGCGAGGAGCCCCCCCCCCCCACCCCCTTGCGCGACCGACTGAGCAGCCGGGCGAGGAAGGAAACCCGTTTGGCATCGCAAGAACTGGGCTGGATTCACGCCTCGAGATCATAACTGTTCTCCAAGTCGGTCACTGGGCAGAGCACTCCCGGGATTAAATGCAGAAGTAAAGGGCTAAATGTAATTACATACTTCACCAGAGGCCTCGTTTGTTTTGTTGTTGTTTTTTTTAATATGGGCATAGGTGCTCGCGGAAATCGAGGCGAACACCATTTTATAGGGATATTAAGGAAACCGAACCCCTTGAATCACTTTCTTTCACCGATTATGTAAGTCTATATAGGGAAATAAAAACGTGCAATGCTACGGCAGGGACGCATAGCTCAGAAATTCTAAGCGCGCGGGGGTGGGGTACACTTGCAAAGTTGCAATATACAAGAAGTCTGTACGTGTCCTTTCCTGTCATTAGCCAAGGCAGGGCAACAGTGAAGGGAAGTTCCTCCCTTTGCATTTCCCTTTCCCGCATCGATCAACTCTACTGGTTTGAAGCACTAAAGGCGAACAAAGATATCGATTCGCTGATGACGGAGGAGGTGAGGTAGTCTCAGTGCCACCAACGCTTCGGCCGAGTACGGCAGCACCTCCCCCCCCCCCTCCCTAGTACCATAAACCAACTATAACCTAATCTATCCGGGTGGCTCAGAGCGAATCAACATGTGGTCCCCGTAAATATATCTAGCGGTCCCTATTATTTGGTCTCGGAATCTTCGGCGATTTTTTTTAATACGCCCAGCTGACCACTAACTTCAGTGGCATAAGCCGCCGTAATTGAAATTCCAGCCTACTGTTAGGCTATTACGACCCCCCCTCCTCCCCTCAAAAAAAAAAACCCTGAAGCACGCTCCATCGTCTGGGAGAGGTACGTCTCACCCGGCGCAACGAAACCCCAGTATAGCGCCAGTTACAAAAACTGCATCATTGCATTATTATTATTATTGCATAGTCTTCCCACAAAGTGGGGTTGGAGCCTGTCATTGCAACTAAAAACAAACTAAACATCCCTCCGACCCTTTTATTCTCGATCAAGTATAAAGTAACTCATCATGACAAATTGTTATGTGATGTAGCATTATCATTCAATCAGGGTTGCTCCCTGGGCAGAAACCCCCAAACATGCCCCCCTCGATGCACATCTCTATCAAACACCCTTCTCATAATCAATCTACTTTTTAGGCAGTTTTCCAACCCTTCGAACTTCCTGACACTGACTCTTATATTCTTTTCCCGCTCGTCCCGATACCGTGACAGGTAGCGTGAGGGAAGATTACTAACACTTGGACATTCATCAAGAATGTGCCGAACAGTCTGGGGGACAACGCAGTCGTCGCAATAAAGTGCAGGCGAGTGCTCCATCAGTGCGCCCGATTCGAAAACGAGAGAGTGACCTGAAGCCGTCGAGGCATTGAGGTGTAGGTCCATGGGAAGAGTAGCGGGGCAATGGCAGCAACTTCCCCTCGGCTACCTCCCATCTTCTTTGGGAGGCGGCTTTGATTCCTGTCACGTAGTCGGTGTGAGGAAGAGCCAAACGCGTGCCTAGATGCCCAGTCCACGCTGACTCTTTGGCGACATCCACTAGGCTCGTGGCAATCGTAGCGCACAGATACAGCGAACTTAGGGGTGTGGGGATTCCAATTTCTCGGGAACACTCATGGAGCTTTGCGACTCGCTAAAAATCACAAGTAGATCTCCGAACCGGACACGGCGCGTTATCTCCCGACCAAACTGTGTACTGCAACCAGCTCGGTCGTCAAAAAAGACGCAGTGCCAAGTAGAGCACAGGTGACTTCAGAGGGAAAAGCCGACCCCTTCCTGGTACTTGGAGTCATCCTTATACACTGGCACCAATCCAGCGTGACACAAAGTACGAGCATGCTCCTAAAAGATCAAACGTAATACTACCGGCGCTGTAGAAGCTTTGCGAGCAGAGGCGTAGCGACAAATACTCAAAGGTGATACCATCTAGGGGGGCATCCTGGGCAGAAGCAAGGGCGCTACTGGCCCGAGCTACACCGATCTCTCGAAGGATTACCGAGCAATGAACACAAGGGTTTGGAGTAAGACTGGCGTCTCTCGCTGGCATACGCACCTTCGAGATCGGTCGCGGATACAGTGAGAGCCATTAGCGACTGAAGGAGGCGCCGGGATCGAGCGTACAAGCGCATAGTGCCGTGTAGGGCGCCGAGCGAGTGGCATTTCCCAGGCATCGACAATTAGTCTCTTAAAGGGGGCGTACGGAAGGAATTGGTCGCCACCCGCAGACCGGTGTGCTGGATCGAGTTCACCTTCCGCAATATAGGCTCTGCTGCGGATGCGTAAAACTCACATCCTTAGTCTAGCTTCGAAAGAACAAAGTATCAGTAAAAAATTAAGGCAGTAGCCCTATTAGTACCCCAATTGCTGAAGGTCACACAACGAAGAATGTCCATGGCGCGGGTAAAAGATACCCTAAGACTACTAATACGAGGCTCCTAGGTGAGGCGTCGTTCGACAAGACCAAGGAAACGGTGCGAGTTCAGCAATTCAAATTAACCTCCTATAGGAACAAATCCATGTCGAGGTGGAGAGGTGGATGGTGGCAGAAGTGCCCCATTTTAGTCTTGGCCAAGGAAAACAGAGACCTCTGTGCTTCGACATAGCGAGATATGCGGTTCAATGCCTCTTGGAGTCAACGCTCCAGAGTTGGCATCTGAGCCGCACCAAAAGAGAGCGAAAGGGCGTCCACGTAGAGGGTAGCGAAAACATCTTCCGGCATTTTTGTTTTAAATTGTAATTTTAAGAACCCATCTGGATACATCTTTTGGTATCACCGAAGTAATACCTTTGATTCTCAAGGTAATGAGCGTGACAGTGACCACACTTATCTGCAGGGTACATTCTTCCTGACCTAATGGACCAGAGAGAGCTACCCCCCATCCTACGCGGAATCGATGTTCTCGCAGAAACTTAAACATGAAAGTTGGGTTGCGGCCCCTCGGGCCATCGTGTGGAGGGTCTCCGTGATAACCTATGGCCAGACGGTATCGAATAGAAGTATTTATGTTGAAGAAGGGTGTGAATGAGGCGATTTAAAAGGCTTTAAAGATGCATCGTTCTTCTTTATATGGTGATAAAGAAGAACGGATGGGAGGAGATTTGTGAAAAAGAATATAAGTGTGAGTGTCATGATGCTCGAATGGATAGAAAATTGCCTACAAAGTAGATTGATTATGATAAGAATTTGAGAGATGTGCGTGGAGGGGAGGGGAGGAATGAGTAGGGCTTTCTGCACAGGGATGAACACGGGCTGGATGATGTGCTACATCACATAGCACCCCTCAGTATGCAGGGCCAATTTGTCATGGTGAGTCGCTTAAGGGATGGTTAGTTTGTTTGTTTTTTTTACTTGCAATGACAGGCTTCAACCCCACTTTGTGGGAAGACTATGCAATAATAATGATAATAATACAATAATGCGGTTTTTGTATCTGGCGCTATACTGGGGTTTCCCCTGAGCACCATCAACAAAAAGTCCCTCAGGTGTAAAAAATTGTCACAATTCTCACCTTCTTTCCTCCAACTCCTTTTTAAGCTTGTTCACCTAATACACTTCTCGGTTTGTTTGTTTTTATTTAAAGCAAAATATCATTGAAGGCAGCGTCCAGAAAGTTTATAAGTAAAGATTTCTAAAGAAACTAGTCGCGATAGATGAGGTGAAAATGGGCGGAAGATATATAGCCACAGATGCACCTGCTGGCATTGTGAATAGAAGCGTGAAGATGTTAGCTGAATCTAACACGCACTGCGGATGGCATTTCCCAGCATCTCCCTAGTTCTGACAGCACACGAAAAGGCCGTATTAATTGTATAAATTCTTTCTTTATCATAAAGATTAGCAGTGGGGGCAATTGGACACCAAACCCCCCTTTCACATTACTGTGGCTCCTTCCCATATCCCTCTTCTGCACAGCCTTGATTGGTGAATCCAGTGGGGGTGGGGGTGCGCAGAATATCCGTGTTAATGTTTTCCGAATCCTTCGTTTAAGCAACAATGGGATGTAGATCCTACCCAGACCTCCCCCTCAACACACACTAACCACATCTGCTATTACTCCCTGCAAAATGCCTCAATGGGAGAATGAAGGAAGCGAACTCGATACTTACAGCCAGTAGTTGCCTTCAGGAAGAGTTTGAACAGATGCGAGAGCACCCCCGCACACGAGGGTACACAGCCTTTGGTGTCATCCTGACATTTCCACTTCTTAGGAAAAGTGGATGGCCGACGCGGTGGGGGAAGGGGAGGCAAAGGCTCGAGATAACCATGATCGTCTTGGTCAAGCTTCAGAAGGGCAGCATTTCGGCCACCATGCCCTTGCCAGAGATTTGGCCGTGGGAGGTTTTTGTCGTAGTACCCTGCTTTTATCCACTGCAGCCCCTGCTTGGGTTTGGAAGAGTTGGTGGTGTCCAGCGTCATTATACTCTGCGGTTCTCCCAACGGGGTTGGGGGTAAAGGTCTGGTCGCCATGGGAAGTATGATATGGTCATTGTGCAATGGGCGAGTGTAAGCGTTTGCTCTTCGGGATAATCTTGCGTCAGGGGGCGGAGATTGGCGGCGGGTGAGGCAAGAAGCGGACCGAGACAGATTTAAGCCACTCGTAACGCGGGACTTCTGAGGCTTGCGAAAATCGTGCTCCACCCTCAGGAGAGTTCGCTGTGACGAAGAGAGGCAGGATACGGAGCGAGAAAGGCCATGGCCACCTTCCCGTTGAAGGTTGAAGAAGGCCTGCGAAGTTGCGCGCGGGGCAGGTTCACGCCTGGGCGAAAGAAGATCCTCGTAGCTCCTGTGCAGGCGCTGCCGATGCCACGAGGGGAAAGCATGGGCGGAGGAAGCAGCCCGACGTAGAGCTTTTCGGGTATGACCCGGAGTGGACTTGGGGGTTAACCGGGGGTCCTTCCAGAGATCATTGTCTCCCCGGGGGCAGATGCACCCTTCCCGAGGGAAGTGCGTGTCAAAGGTCAAATGAAGGAAAGAAGAATTCCCGAAGCCCCAGGGGTCATAAATCCCCGGCATATGATCGGTGTCAGGATAATGGTCGATCAAGCGTAGAACACAACGTGAGAGCTTAAATCGACATTAAATGTCGCCATCTTAGTTCTTTAATCACCATAAATATGAAAAGTGACCCATTTGCAAAGAAACCCAATCCTTAAATACAGACAGCACAGGGAAGCAAATTTTAATAATTACTGAGGAAGAAAGGGAAGCATTACAACGGAGCGAAGGCATATATTTCATTATAGAAAAACCTACTCGAATCATACTAAAAACCATCACCTAACGAGGGCATCGCCGCCACAAATATATTGAAGATTTTTAAATAAAGTGACGTTATTGAAAATAAATATGCATATATAGCTTGAGTAGACTAAAAGAGATTAGTGAACGAGCTGGGGCGCAACTCTTCCCAACCTGTCATTGTACCCGAATGCAGTGACATTTTCCATCGCATCGGTTTATTTGGATATGCCGACGTTTCTGGTTGGAACTTCACCCTCATGGAAACTTGAGAATTTATAATACAGTCGATTCAGGGAAGTGTGACCACGTTTGGACAGCCTAATTTGGTCTTTTTAAGCGGCTGGTCATTCTTAGCGAAATCTAACCCATTTTCTGTGAAGCCACAATACAGAAAAGGGAGAGGGGAGGCTACTTTAAAGGGTACAATATCTAGTCACTAACTGCATAAACGTTGCTTGAAACGTATACATATATACTATGCACTGCATGCATGACCCAGTTTTACCATCCTATCGAGTTTTTCTATGGTATAGAGAACCCTTAATTTCGATATGTGTTCGGAAAAACTAAACTCGTTTAACCAATGTAAATTGTAAAACTTCCTAGATATGGGAAAATGCTTCCTTGCGAATATGTACTCTATTTTCTTGGCCTTTTGTTACTTTTTTTAAGTTTTGAGATTTTTTGTTTAATCTGGGAATTTTTTTAAGGTAAATCTTTGGATAAAGTTAAATACGGCATAGAATAAATCAGCATGAATTATGATTTTTTGTATGGTGTTATTAGTTGGCGGCTGGTCATATAATCCGAATTGGTCTTAAAAAATCTGACTACTAATCATGACTTGATAGATGTATATATATATAATTACAGAACCCTTAAGTGGACTATCTAACATGTATTTTAAATCTAATATGAGATAAGTATTACACATGCATGATTATCGATGTTTAGAAACGCTTGGTTTATTCAAGATGTCTACATTAATATATCCTAAATGAAAAAATGGAAAGCGTAAAAGAAATCATCTTCGTACAATATACCTACTTATGCAGATTGTTTTAATAAATCGAGCGTGTCTAAACATCGATAATCGTGTATGTGTAATAGCAGCCTCATATAAGACTTTAAATACATGTTAGTGCACATAAGGGTTCTGCTATATGTGTATAGATATACAAGTATGCAGAATGAATACTCAGATTTGTTATTGTCTATATTTCCCCAAGGTCCACGAGGGTGGAACGTCAGCTCATTTAAATAAACTCCTGCAATGGAATTGGCAATGCAGCCGTATTATGCATCTCGAATGTATTCGTTTGATATCCCGTAATCTTTGCGTTTTATTTATATTTATATTTATCTCTCTCTCTCTCTCTCTCTCTCTCTCTCTCTCTCTCTCTGTCTCTGTCTCTGTCTCTCTCTCTATATATATATATATATATATATATATATATATATATATATATATATATACCTCATCGATATTTTGTAAGTTTTAAGTGCCTATTATATTACTAAATTACGTTTAATTACTAAAAGTATGTTTTTTTTTAATAAGAATTTAAGCAATATTTATTGTGTTTCAGCTTAAATTTATACCTATTGTGTATTCAATATCGTTCTAAATAAGTAATATGACTAAAACTAATAAACTTAAGCAAGCAAAGAGCACAAATACAACTCCGTAACCAAGGGTTATCACAAATATAAATTGCAAACTAATAAAATGTTCAAGAGACGCTGTCCAAACCACTAAAACCGATATCAAGAGACCAAGAGCTTTATATCAAGGAAGAGAAGTGGTAGAAAACGTCTTACAACACTTAGAGAAGACATCTCTCATTCGGGATTCACTACAAAATCACAGAAAAACACCTTCTGAACTTGCTGGGGAATTTAATGAAGCTTCAGGTTAAAAAATATCACACATAACAATTAGGAGACTTAAATATCAAAGGCGAAAAGGATGCAGGACGAAAAAGAAGCCATGGATATCTGAGATCAACAGAAGAAACGTCTTCGCTGGGCCAAATTTGGATCACAAACATTGGACACATGAGCAATGGTCTAAAGTTATCTGGTCAGATGAAAGTAATTATCAGGTATGTAAGAAAGACTATTGTTGTTCTAAATGTAATTTATGTAATTCCATTTAAATATATCTTGAAAGAAAATAATTGAATTTTTCTTAGCAATTTTTCAGATATTCATCTCTTCTGGGGCCTAACTTTGTGAGACGAAAAGTTGGAGAGGCAATTTACCCTAATTGTGTGGTACCAACTGTGAAGCATGGAGGTAATTCTATCATGGGCCAGGAAAGAAGATTTTATGCCAGGGAAGAATGAACTCCATAACTTATATCGCAATGTTGTCAAAAGATTTAGACGCATTTATCCAGAAATTGCGTCCCACAACAGGATGAAATGAAGTCATATTTCGGCAGGATAAATCTAACCACAACAAGGAGTGGTTTGGAGAAATTGGAATCACTACGGAGCGCAGATTTAAATCCGAAAAGACCCTTGTGGGGAATGCATGGAAAAGCATGAAGAAGTACCACAAGTACAAATAAGACAGAAACACATGAAAAATTAGAAACTGAGTGGGGAAAGGAGTCAGAAAATTTTGAAAGTTTGGTCAAATCTATGTCACGAAGAATTATGGCTGGAATTAAAGCAAAGAGGAGTGAAACTAAGTAGTATAATAATAATAATAATATATATATATATATATATATATATACTAAAATAATTTACCCAAAATGTCAAATTTACATTTGACCAAAGGGGTGTGTGTGCGAGAGGAATCAGGCGGTGCAGACCCAAGGTATGAACAATACTCTAACAAAGCAAATACGACAACAGGAATATTGCCTAAAGGGTAAAAGGAACATGTAGTCTCAAGGTAGTAATGCTTTTATCAAGCCCTTTAAAAATAAAGGAGCGCTTGGAATCACACATTTCTTTTCCTTTTGATAATATAAATCTTAAGTATCACAGTATAAAGCAATTTGTACAAGCTTCCCATAATATAAAGTATGGATGATGTCTAACGGCGGATCCTCAGGCATGCAATTGGGCCAGGCAGGGACGCAAGTATGGGTGTCAGGAGAGGGGTGTGAGGAGGGGGGGGGGGGTTGCACTTGTATTCTTAAACACTGTTTTGTCCAGTCTCAAAAATTTATTTGGACGCAAATCTCTGTTTATGGTATGTGGGGCAAAGGAGGATTATGGCAGATTCTTTCACAATGAAACGCTGGCGTCTGTCTAAATAAGATTGGAATAAATCAGGGTAATCCACGACTACGTCGGTCGGGCCAATGGCAATCGTTATGGGCACGGTACGAAAATGAGAGGGCCACTATATAAAAAAAGGGGCCCTTCTTCGAGAGCTGTTAAAATTTCGAATTGCACTGACCAACTACAAGACTAGACTGAGGGTTGCGTCCTACCTTCGCACAACGTCCAGCAAATAGGTCAACACGAAGATGCGCGGCGCGCGCCCATTTGTTTCGGTTAACTAATTCTGATTTGCTCTAAGCGACGACTTACTCAATGAAGAAATAGTAGAACAGCGCAAAAAAAACATCCATAATAAAAGGAGAAAACAACTTAAGATTTCTTCCCTCGGTTTAACCTATTTATTGTCTTCATATTTCGGGACAAATACCGCCCCCTCCCTCGAATTTAAAACGGAATAGCAACGAGGACATCTCTTGGAGAACGTTTGTAAGTGAAAATGTGCTTGACATCAGCAGAGCCTTATGCAGTCGGGTTTTTTAATAGGCCTATCTCGTGAGCGGCTGTTAAAAGATAAGAAAACAAAGGAAAAGAAGCAATTACAAGTGTACACCACGACAGAGACAGAGGGGATAAGCTCATGGCCTCTGGGGCCCGAAAGGCCTAAGCAACAAATTAAATGGTCAAATATCATGGAGGCGGATCGACTCCTACAAAAACTCGAGTACACAACAATGAGGGGAATACGAGCCCGTCATGAGTACAAGGGACAAGTGGTAGGGATCTCTTTTTGTCCTGGTGCCTGGGCAGGTGGCACATGACACTAAAACAAGAATGTGGGGACCAGTCTGGGGAACCACACAGTCGTCGCAATAAGGTTCATCAAATGGCGCTGCGTCACGCACGTGTGACCTGAACTCGTCGAGGGATTGGGAAGGAAGAGCTACGGGTCGCGGCGCAATGACACGCAATTTTTAAGATTCCTGTTCACCGTTTCCCCTCTAATTGTCATAAGTCCCGAAGACTTGACCTGATACATGTCATGGAGTTAGGGCAGGAAAGAGATAAACGCCGCTCTGGTCGCCCAGTCCGTGCAGACTGTTAGGCGTCAGCACCAATGCGCTCAATTCCCGCGAATTAATCATATCAAGGAACCCAGAAGAAGAATTCGGCATCTTCCCGGATCGCAGTAGCCGTGGATTCACGGATACTACGAAGCAGGGTCTGGGGAGGTATTCCAATGCACCGAGGATAATCACGTGCTCCAGTGGGAACCTGAAGGCAAACTCCCGGTGTTGGGGAAGGGGATGGGGACAACCAGTCAGCTGTAACATAGTTGCCCAAGCAACATATGACATCCCATTGCGCGTGTGTAAAATGGTATAATAAAAAGAAAGATGGGGGGGGGGGGCAGAACAAGAGAGGAAGGGGAGAATGTAGGCGTGTTTAATACTACCACTCCAATCAGAACCACAATGGAGAGGGGCCATCCCTCCTCCCGGCCCAGACCAGGAATGGACGGAAGCTGAACAAACGGCCATCAAATCAACCTGCGAAATTACCCGCGGGGTGAGAGAAGGGGGGGGGGGAGAGGGGATACTCTTAGATTTATCAATAACAAAAAAGATTAAAATACAAATGCCTAAAAGGAATAAAGCCCAATTAGTCTCAATATAATTAAAAACTTTGAAGAAAACTCTTAATGCCATGTGTAAGAGAACCCGTTTCGGAGCAACACGCTCAATCGTTCAGCTCTTCAAAGACTGACGACCATTTGTCCTGAGTGACTATTTAAATGCAAAAAAAAAATATATAAGCCGATACAGTCATCGTCTGTACGTGCAGAATATTTATGTTCGTAGATCATTTGAGATAGAGGTTAAGTTCAGGTTGGCGTCTTACATATGTACATTTTAGCACTTTTGTACATCGAATTTATTAGGGGAGGAGGGGGCTTATGCTGTATTAGTTCGTCAAAGATTGGAATTTCTCAAAATGACTTAAAGGGAAGGGTGGCAGGAGAGAAGGATGCACTAGGAGGGTCATATCGGGAACACATAAAAAATAGTAAAGACCATCACAAAAGTTAAATCGACCAACGTCAGATATTAATAAATAAGGGCTTTTACCCCTTTGTGTAGATTCGCTTTATACCAAGGTCTGCGTGGATGAAACACCCTCTTTTTTTTTAAATCGAAAATTGACTCAATTAATTTATCAATTAATTAACTTGTGTGTTTACAATAATGTGTTTTCATGAGCAGGTATTTATTTACCTTTGACAGAGATATGACCTTTTTCGCATTAATTTCGAGAGAGGCGCCGACTCGTAGGAGCCGATTAATTAGCTTTTTGCAGATTCCTTTTGTTACTTTCTTATGGGTCCGAATTACGGACCACTATTTGTCAAATAAAACCTTGGCGTTTAGACTATTTATTTTTAGTCGCGTGCACACACGACTTGTATAAGTTATTATGTCGGTCCGTCGGATGGTAACCATTTTACTTTTCAATGATTGAGGGGGGGGGGGCAATAACATCGTAATATTCGGCCGATTCTAACGAAATTTGAAAGCCTTATGTTGTTTTACATTCTCTCCCGAATGATATAATTGACAAGATCCTCCCATGGTTAGGCCGGGAATTATTGAAAGTTTTGAAGGTCACAAGTCAGAATAATTGAGAGCACGCGACTTAGGTCTGTTGGACTTGTGGTCAGAAAGGGAAAATAAATGTCTCAGGTGACCTTACTCCCCCCCCCCCTGCATTAATTGAAGTTTGAATGCGAATCAAACTTCACCTTTACTTGATAAACTTTTGGACCGTAATAAAGATTCCAATTAACTTCAATGCTCTGCTTATCGTAAAACCCACTCATTCAAATGCTTACATCCATTTTTACTCTGGCAAGAGTGATAATATAAAAAAAAAACATGTCTCAAATATGTTCTTAAGTGTGTACGTACACAATGTGAAGCATGAAAAATGAAATCCAGCAGAAACTTCTGATTTTTTTATTCTCCCATTTATTTTTTCATTAATTGACGCCTACTTCTTGTTAGCCATGAACATATTTTATCGCAATTTAAATAAAAAACATGCCCCGAACTATAGTGGAAATGACCCCCTCCACCTTTCTCCGAAAGGCATTGTCCTCTCCTTCAACTCCATTCTAGTGAGTTTTTCAGAAACGATTTTAAAAACTAACTAATAAAGAATAAAGTGTGTACAAAATTCTATGTAAAATTGCGATGAAATGACCAGAGAATGATTGGACGTAACATATCTCAGAGGGTTGGGAAACATTATGACGCACGGGTGAGTCAAACGCCATATTCCAACATCTGAGTTCAACTGACCATAGTTGCACTAATCGATTTTGATCCTAAACTCTTATTTCTCAAAAGATAAATTAAAAAATATATATCAGCGCAAATCTGGCGACTGCCTAGTAGAAAATAAATAGCCCAAGTCATCCATAGTCTAATGCTAGACTAAATTAGACCCCAAAAAGGGTGCATAAGACATCAAAAACAAATAGAAATAAAACAAAACAAGCAAAAAAAGGAAGCACGTTGCGGCTTGTGGGAGGCCAGGTCAGAGTCACCCCTGAGAAAGAATATACGATCGACAACAGTCAAATAAAATGAAAAAGTCAGATAGTATACAACACAGTCTACTATGGGGCTATATAAAAAAAAACACCCAAAAAAACTATGTAAATAACAAATAACAACGATAAAAAGGACAAAGGTGGAAAAAATAACAAGAAAACGAAGCATAAAGGTAAGAAGGAAGTTCACTCCGGCGTCGGGGGTAGGCCACGCCGCCCGGAGGGCAGCCCATATTCCTACCATGTAATCGTTGTGAGGAAGAGCGAAACGCCGGTCTGGTCGCATAGTCCTCGTGGACTCTTTTGCGCCCTCATCGGCGTGCTCATTTCCCGCAATTTCTACATGTTTAGGAACCCAGCAGAAGATAATCTCGACATCCGTCCGGCTCGCCAAAATCGAGGTGTCACGGATATCGCGAACCAGGGATGCTAAGATTCCAATGCCCCGAGAGCACTCAGGGCGCTTTGTGAGTATCTATAAATCAAAATCCTGTCTCCGAACCGGGCACGTCACGTTTTCTCTCTCGTACCCGGCGGTGTATTGCAACCAGCTTGGCCGTGAAGACAGACGCAGCGCCTAGCAGAGCCACTCTGACTTCAAACAGAGAGGACGCGGCGTGGAAACCAAACACCGCTTAGGACTTGGAGCCATCTGTATACACTGGCACCTTTCCAGCGTGACACGAAGTGTGCTCCAAGAAGGCAGAACACAATACTCACAGCGCTGTAGAAACTTTGCGAGCAGAGGCGTGGCGACAAATAGTCAAAGGTGGTAGGTGCCCTCCAGGCTGGCGTACTAGGCACCGGCCCGAGAGGAGTTTCAAAGGAGTTTCCTAGCCCTACACCCAGAGGCTTAGGGTATGACTGGCGTCTCTCGCCAGCATAGGCACAGTCGAGATCAGCTGCGGATGCAGTGAGAGCTATTGGCGACTAAGAGAGGCGCCGGGCTCGCGCGTACAAGCGGAGAGTGAGTGGCATCTCCCCAGCATCGATAAGTAGGCTATCAATGGGGGACATGCGGAAGACACCGGTCGCCAGGCGAAGGCCAGTGTGGTAGATCAAGTCTACCTTCCGCAATAGATGCTCGGCTGCGGATGCATAAAACTCGCATCCGTAGCCGACTTAGAACGAATAGAGGATCGATAAAAAAAGTAAGAGAGTAGCCCTGTCAGTGCCCCAGGCGCTAAACGTCCCGGAGCGAAGAATATCCATGGCGCGGGTACAAAAGACTACAGCTGCGAATATAGGCAACTCAGGTGAGGCGTCGGTAAAATGCAAGACCAAGGAAACGGTGCGAGTCCTCCACTTTAAGGCGAACACCATTTTATAACAAGTATGGGTCAGGGTGTAACCATGGATAATGTCAGAAGTACACCACCTTAGTCTTGGTCAAAGAAAACAGAAACCCGTGTGCTTCGGCAGAGCGAGAGAAGCGGTTCAATACCTGTTGGAGTCGACGCTCCAGAGTTGGCTTCTGGGCGGCGCCAAAAGAGATCGAAAGGTATTCCAAGTCGAGCGTAGCGAGAACATCTTCCGGCAGCACTCAGGTGATGCCATTGATGCTCAGGGGAAAGTGTGACACTGAGGACATTTCCATGCGGGACACACACTTCCTGCTCAATTTAGGCAGAGAGGGCTCCACCAACCCGTACGCGGAATCGACGATCTCGCAAAAATTCAGATATATAAAGATTGGGAGGCGTCTCCTCGCCCCCATCGTGTGGAGAGTCTCCATGATACCGTATCGCCATGCGGTATCATAGGCCTTCTCAAGATCGAATTCACCATGGCGTAGTGCTGTCTACGAAGGAAGGCCTCGCAGACGGCATTTTTCAGACGGAGCAGAGCATCCGACGTGGAGTGGAACTTACTGAACCCGCACTATGCAGAAGACGTGGCCTCTGCTGTTCAGGATACAAGCTAATCTAAGATTTACCAATTTCTCCATCAACTTGCACACGCAGAAGGTTAGAAAGATTGTGTGGAAACTGGCAGGGGTAGACTGATCTCTCTCTGGTTTGCGAAAAGCGAGCACAGTAGCGATTCGCTAGGAGTCTGGGAGGATACCCTATACCCAGATTCTGTTGAACAAATCTAACAGAAAGGCCATGCCTCGCTCACCCAGGTGTCGAAGCATGGCGTACTGGAGATCGTCCGGACCAGGGTCAGTGTCCACGCACGGAGAGAGCGGGACACAACTCACTCAAAGTAAATCTGTCGTTGAAGGGTTCTCCGCCTAGGGATGTAAAGTCCAGAGGGTGGCTTTCCGTAACATCATGAGGCGCATTAAATGCTGGCGGAGCAGCATCCCGGCTAGAGAATGCAGAAAAAGCGGTCGCAAAGGATTCCGCCACGGACGCGGGGTCCGAGATTGCGGTCCCATTCTCCTGGAGAACGGGAGGGAAGTCCTGCGAGGACTTGCGCCGGATCCTTTTGACTCACTTCCACATCTCAACTCTAGAGGGGTCTTCCCGTTAAGTGAAGACACGTATGCCCGCCAAGAAGAGCGGCGGGCGTGCTTCGAAACATACCAGAACCTAGCCCTAGCTCGACGAAATTCACTCACAGTGAAATCGTTCGGGCGGGGCTTATAGAGCATGTAGGTATAACGCTTCTTTTTGAGGACCGCCTCACACTCAACTGAGCACTAAGGCAGTGGTCGGCGTGCTAAACGGCCAGAAGTTCAGGAAGAGTAGTTGGGCGCAAGGCAATGAGGTTGCCGGAGAAAAACTCAACGGTCTCATCTACCGACCTAAACTCCTCGAATGAGACAGAAAAATAAGTCACTTCTGAAATGCGGACCACCGCACACGTGCTAAGCACCACCAGGGCAGGCTTTCACGAGGCTGTGACCCAGAAAATGATATTTGAATGGGAAAGTGATCACTACCATAGAGGTCATCGACTAACCCCCCCCCCAACCCCCCCCCCAAAAAAATCAGGCTATGCACAAGGATAGATGGAGACAAGAAAATGAAGCAGTTATCGGGCAGTTCTGCGTATACTCATCCACATTTAGGATACCTATCTCTAGCTCGTCGTTCAGGTAGGCAAGTACCTGACCGCAGGGATTGATCGAGTAATCTCACCAAAGGGGGTGTCTACTGTTCAGACTCACGAGCAAGAGAAAGGGCTCCGGCAACCGTACCATAACGCGGTGGAAGTCCCCCGCATTGAAGTTGGCTGATGGGGGAATGTGCGCAGAAATAACATTATACCTCCAATCCAGGTGCAGCTGCACAGCTAGTGCCTGAAAGGAGGTGTCTAAAGCGAAGAGAAGAACGGAGACATGGTCTCCTGCAAAAAGACAGCTAAGGAAAAACGGGACGAGACGAGCATCCGCAGTTCCTCCCAGTTGGCCGAGAGTCCGCGGCAATTCCATTAAGGAATATGCCGTCCAGGCCTAGCTCGGAGATGAGGTGGCCCTCTTCAAAGAGAAGACCCTCACAGGAATGGCCGCACGCTTGCCGGAGGCAGAACTCTAGGCGCTGGTGGCTGGACAATGCGTTTAAGACGCTATCGCCTAGGCGGGCTTATCGGGGTAGGTTGGACTCGCCATGCGAGTCTTTTCCTTCTTCCACATCGAAACCTTAGAGAGGCAGGTAGGCTTCGGTAGCGGGGGTCCCTCTTTTCCAGGATCCAACGCCTTCGAGCCACCCAGCCTAACACTGGGTGTGGGCGTAGAAGCTGAAGTTCCTCTAGTGCCGTACTCCTTTCGGGGAGCAGTTTTAGGAACCACAGAAGATGGCCTCATGACCAACTTCACGGGTGTTGCCTCCTGTGAGTCTAACGACTTCTCTCCTCCGCTGGCAGGAGCCCCTAGGCCAAATGGACCAGCCCTAGCAAGATCCTTCTCTGAAATGGAGAAGGTCTTGGCTGTCATAGACGCACCAGCCTGGGAAAGAGATCCCTTCTCTCATTGTAAGGCCTCGCGGGCCCCGAGCCGTCTGAGGACCTTGCACAGGGGCGGACTTGTCATCGAGCACAGGTCCGACCCCATGGAAGGTCCTACCATCTGAGCTGGGCCACCTCCGGGACCAAGTCCATCTCAAAGGGGGCCTCCATGTGGCTATCATCACCCCCCCCCCACCCCCAAGACATCACAGATCCCATTCAATGTACTTTTTTTACCTTTTAATGCCGGCGAACCAGCATCCGTCGAGGAGAGGGGGGCTGATACAGTGCCCCCCTGCAAGCTTGTCGCGCACGCCTGCAGGACATTAAGGGGCACAGGCCGATGGGTTCTTCTGTCATTTGCTCCCCTAATGGGGTTGGCCCTATCGAGCTACCCCCACCGGGAGCGGTCAATTATGGGACACCTGCCTGCTTTCTTGGCAGTCCCCTTGGAAAGTAATGGGGTGACTGCCACTGGAATAAATGACTGAGAAGGGAGTGAGGGAAAATAACCTGCACCCATAGGCAAGGGAGAGGAGTAGGCATCATCTCGGGTAAAAGAAATTTTGAGGGTTGCCTGAGAAAGCACACAGGGAAAACCTCCACTTTTTCAGTGGAGGTACCTGAAGGCGGCTCCGGTGATGGTAGAGGGTAAAGTAAAGGGAGAGAATGTTTTTATGGACTCATCATTGGGCATGGTGACCCTATGTAATTCACGGGATGCACACGCTCATCACCTCACGCAGTAGCCCACTCTGTGAGGGGTGAATACGGGGCCGACAGAACTAGCTGTCACCATTTGAGGTCACTCCTACCACCTAGTGACCTGGCAGCCCATCGGCGTAAAAAAATGATATATAGTGAAAGGAGAAAGAAAGTGGATGTGAAGGTGAAGCAGGTTGTTAAAAACCCACCATTCCAAACCAGAGCTCAGGGGTGAGGGGGCATTGTCCCCTCCCCCATGAACCGCGATCCAGGATGGTTGGCTTAGAGGAAGCTGGTTGGCGTCTACCCTGTGAAATTAGAGGCCAACCGGAGAAAGTTGCGAGAGAAGTTGTATGGAAAGTGAGGAACTGGGGCCGGACGGGCTGCTGAGTATAATCAGCATGGCGGCCAGGAGAGCAAATTGCAGTGTCCCTTACGGGGGTGAAAAGCGAGAGAAAGGGTACGTGAGGAAGGTGAAGGTGGGGATAAAACATGTTAAAAAACGACCACACCAAAACCGAAGCTCAGGGGCGAGGGAACGTTGTCCCCTCCCCTCTCAGCCCTGATCCGGGATAGTTGGGCGAGAGGAAGCTGCTCGGCGTCCATCCCGTGAAATTAAAGGCCGACCAGAGAAAGTTGTGGGAGAAGTTGTAGGGAAAGTGAGGAAGTAGGGTAAAAGACACAGGCTGTCAGAGAAGAGAAGGCGCTGAGTCCTGCCAGCACAGTGGCCAGGAAAGCAAATCGCCGTGCCCCTTATGGGATATGAAGATTCCAATATCCTGAGAGTACTTGGGGCAATTTGTGAGTCACTATACATCCCAATCCAGTCTTAAAACCGCACACGCCCCGTTATAACCGCTACGGAGCTGTATATTGCAACCAGTTCAACCCTAAAGACAGACGCAGCACCTCGTAGAGTACTGTCAATTTCAACAGAGGGGATACGGTATGCAAGCCGACCCCGTTCTAGGATTTGGAGCCATCTGTGTATACTGGCACGAATCCAGCGTGACACAAATTGTGCTCCAAAAGGTGAAGGGTGTTACCCTCTAGGGTGGAGTCCTGTGCAGAACCAGTGGAACCACCGGTCCGATGGATACACCGAGCTCTCGAAAGAATTTCTTAGCCCCTAAACCCAAAGGGGTTTTATCGTGGGGTATGACTTTCGTCTTTCGGCGGCATAGCCTGCGTTGAGATCGAACGCACATGCGAGAGGCGTTAAAGAATGGGAGAGTGGCCGGGCTACCGCGTACAAGCGCTTAATGCACTATACAGACCTAGTGGAATCTCCCTAGCATCGACAAGTAGGCTGTCAATGGAGGGCATGCAGAAGATACCGATCACCAAATGGAGACCGGTGTGGGTATCGAGTCCACCTTCCGCAATACACGAGCCGCTGCTGATACCTAAGACTCGCATTCGTAGTCAGCTTCGAACAAACAAAGTATCGGTAAAGTAAGGCAGTAGACCTATTAACAGCCAGTGTCGAAAATCACAGAACGAAGAATGTCAATGACGAGGGGACAAGTGACGCTAAGGCTGCAAATGTGAGAATCACAGGTGAGGATGTAGCAGCTGTCATCTTAGCCAGCTCCTAGAAAAGTTCCTAAAATCGCCTTGGCATTTTTCCCGTTTAAAAGTTTACTCATTTTGCACTAAATTCAATTACGACACTCCATGTACGACATTCCAATTTTGTCTACCCCAATACAATTTGTACGGGGTACTGCCACACAAAAGAAGCCGGGAAACGGAAGAGCGTAGGGAGTCCTACACTGGGGGACTCCCTAAAAGTTCTTCGGTTCAACGCGAGGTCAATCAGGAATAAGTTTCTTGAGCTCCGTGGCCTCGTAGCAACAGAGGAACCTGAGATGGTGGCCATAACGGAGACCTGGATTAAAACCTCAAGCCGAGATTTTGAAGGTGAATTCACGATTCCCGGTTACCAGCTCTTCCTGAAAGATAGGCCAGACAGAGAGGGTGGCGGTGTGATGTTGCATGTCAAGGATACTCTCAACTCGACGGATTGCAACATCGTATCCGACCATGAACTACTAGGTGTTGACCTAGAGATAGGTCCTGCCAAATACAGGACCCTGGTGCTTTATAGACCTCCTGCCCAACTCGTTGAAAAGGACAGAGATCTGTACCAGCTACTAGGAGAACTTGTCGAAGACAGAGTGTGTATCGTCATGGGTGATTTCAACACACAAGTTGACTGGGAAACCAGAGAACCCTGTGGCGAGAACGCACTACTCCTGGAGTTCGCGAACAACGAGCTCCTCACTCAATGGGTGAGAGAGCCAACGAGAGGAGACAATATCCTCGACTTGGTTTTCACCTCTGAGGATGACATCGTTGAGGACTTCTCTGTTGGCGAAGAGCTCGGTGGCAGTGACCACCGACTAATTAGATTTGTAGTCAAAGTCCCCAAGGCAGAGCCTGCAACTAGTAAATCAAGGAAACTCGATTTGAGAAGAGCAGACTTTGCAGGTCTACGCGCGGGACTGACTGACGCGAGGCTAGAAGAGTGCGAGGCTGTTGAAGACTCTTGGAACAGTTTCAAAACCCCATTCATGAGTCTTCAATCGCGTTTTATCCCTCT
Source organism: Ceratothoa steindachneri (assembly GCA_963969495.1). NCBI lineage: Eukaryota > Metazoa > Arthropoda > Malacostraca > Isopoda > Cymothoidae > Ceratothoa > Ceratothoa steindachneri. The sequence continues at coordinate 156,736,371 of OZ018327.1, forward strand.
GAAATGCCCCCGTTGGTCCTCTGTTCAACCAAAGTGGTTTAATCGAGAAATCGGCCAACTGCTTAGGAAGAAGAGAACTGTGTACCGGCAATCGAAGATCTCGGGTGACTTTGACGAATACCGGAGGCTAGCCAGGAGAGTGAAGTCCAGCATAAGGGCGGCTAAGCGGTCTGAGGAACTTCGAGTGGCGAGACTCTGTAAAGAGAATCCCAAGGAGTTTTTTGGATATGTGAACAGCCGTAAACCAATCCGTCGAACGATTGGCCCTTTGAGGAATGAGGAGGGGACATTAAAGCATTCAGATGCAGAAAATGCTAACCTCCTCAACGACTACTTCTCTTCAGTGTTTACTGAAGAGTGTGGTCCCATTCCCAAGCCGACGGATTCCTACTCGGGGAAAAAGCTGGAGGCAATGGACTTCACCGAAGGAGAAATAAAGAAAAAGATCGCTGACCTAAAGACGAATAAGTCCCCTGGACCGGACGGGTTTCTACCTAAAGTGTTGAAGGAAGTGTGCGATGAAGTATCACGACATCTGTGCGCTATCTTTAACATGTCAATCCGGACCAAATGCGTTCCTAGAGACTGGCGTGAGGCGGAGGTGACTCCTATCTTCAAGAAAGGAGACCGTAACCAACCGTCGAACTACCGACCTATCAGTCTGACTTCGATAGTCGGTAAACTCATGGAAAGCATCATGGTGGACAAAGTGACGTCGTATTTAGAGTCAAACCTGCTACTGAGGAGTTCCCAGCACCGCTTCCGAAGGCAACGGTCATGCCTGACGAACCTTGTGGAATTCTTCCACTTCGTCTTCAGTGAGCACGATCGGGACAAGGCGGTGGATGTGGTGTACTTAGACTTTGAGAAAGCCTTTGATAAGGTACCACACCGCCGCCTTCTCCGGAAAGTGCGAGCGCTTGGCATAGACGGAAAGGTAGCCGGCTGGATCGAGAACTGGCTAAGTGGCAGACGGCAACGGGTGGTGGTGAATGGACAGGCTTCTGAGTGGGTACTCGTTACTAGAGGGGTGCCTCAAGGTTCTGTCCTGGGACCACTACTATTCATCATCTACGTCAACGACATGGACGGTGACATGGTTGCCAAGATTTCCAAATTGGCCGACGATACCAAGCTTGGTATGAACGTTGCAAAAGATGGAAATACTGCCCGCCTGCAGGAAGATCTTGGGAAGATTGGGGAGTGGTCGGACACGTGGCAAATGCCTTTTAACGTGGGCAAATGCAAAGTGATGCATATCGGCCACAGAAACCCTCAATCTCAGTATATCTTTAAGGGAACTGCTATGGAATCCACCGACAGTGAGAAGGACTTGGGTGTAACAATCACTAGTGACCTCAAGTTCTCGAAACAGTGCATTGAGGCGGAGAAAAAGGCCCAAAGGATGCTAGGCTATATTAAGCGCCAGTTTGGTTATCAGAGCCAGGAGATTGTACTGTGCCTGTACAACTCACTTGTCCGACCGCACCTGGAGTATGCTGTACAATTTTGGAGTCCTTCATTGCGAAAGGACATCGCGAGATTGGAACGCGTACAAGCCAGGGCAACCAAGCTGATTCCCTCTATCCGACATAAAAGTTATGAGGATAGACTAAGGGAATTAGATCTGTTCTCGCTGGAAACCCGTAGACTGCGTGGTCAGCTCATCGAAGTTTTCAAAATACTTCGAGGGTTCGACAATGTTGACTACCGGGATATTTTCACACTGAGTGAGAACAGAACGCGCAATCACGGCTTCAAACTTGAACTGAAGCATTACAACCGCAATCTGTGTGGAAATTTTTTCACTTACAGTATCTGCGGTATGTGGAACGCACTTCCAGTGGAAGTTGTCAACAGTGAATCTGTTGATCAGTTCAAGTCAAGACTAGACAAGGTCTTGAAAAGTGGCCGTTTAGGGACGCAAAACAATTGAGCAGCCTTGTGCCCGCTCAATTTCTAGTCCAAAGGTACCCTCTTTGAATGGACCATAAGGTCTCCTAGGGTACCTTCTTTCCTTGTTGTTACTCCTTGTTGTTACAACCATTGTCTGACGCATTTTAAATTAACCAACCCCCGTTGAAATCCCTTAGTCTTTGTATCGCTTGTATCCCCAAATCAACAAGTGTTTTCTTCACCCGTCAGACAAAGTGAATTACTGACAATGTTCCTATAATCAAAATTATTCGAGTCTCCAAGTGTCTAGATTGCAATTTCCCTTTGCAATACCCTGTGTGTATACCCCTTATGGCTAAACCCTGTTGCTTTACCACTTGGATTCATACCCCACGTACTCATATGTGTCTCTATACCCATGGATATAATCATATTCAATACACATTAAACATAACATATAACTCATCTGAATATCTTTCATTTGTATTTAATTTCAATTGCTCTTCTCCTATGAGTATTTCCAATCTTCTTTGCTCTTAATTATATATATATATATATATCATTCTCTTTCTGTGCAAGCAATCACACCCATATTATATATTTTTTAGAAATTATTCAATTGCTAGTTTCATCAATACAGTCTAGAAATATTCCAAATTTACTTCATTCCCAGAAATATTTACCTGATTCGCCTCATTTAACTCTTTTATTCTGGATGCCCGCTCATTTTCTCTTTTTTAGAATCATCCGTCTCATAAGAAACCTTGTTTTGGTTGAACACAATACTTTCCAATCCTCATTCAATTGTCTAAATTTAAAGCCGGTTAATGATTGTTATATAGGGATAATCTTTAACCCAAATTGCTTTATTGGTGCCCCAAGAGAGGTTTCAATTATATATTAGGTTGAGGAATAAGTTCTTGCATTTTTTTTAATGCTGTGATGATTTAAGTTTTGTTGATGTGATTTGTGCACATATTAAGAAACAATAACAAATAATGAGAGTAAAATTTGCAAAGGTTAGGCTACGTCTTTTAACAGCGTAGACTATTAGGCTTTTGCTTAGGGTACATCTTGAAGTTGAGTAATAAGTCATTGCGGTTTATTTAAAAGTTGTGTTAATTTAATTTTTGTTCTGTACCCTCAAAATGGAATGTCAAGTTGAAAGAAAGGCACATTTTCGACACTTGTTGTTATTCATTTTCAATCGAGACAGGAACAATGCAAACGCAGCCAAAGCTCGTCGCAATATTTGTGCTGTGTACCGAGAAAATGCTTTATCAGAAAGGACAGCTCAATGGTGGTTTTCACATTTAAAAAATGGTCATTTCAATCTTAATGACAAAGAACGTTCTGGTCGCCCCATTAAGTTGGATGAAGATTGATTGAACGACCTTCTTCATGAAAATCCTCATCAATTGACTAGAGAATTGGCGGGTGATCATAAAACTGTAGTGAATCACCTTCATTCAATGGGGAAAATTAAAAAAACTCAGTGCATGGGTTCCGCACGTTTTGAGCGAAAGCAACAAACTTCAATGCTCCACGATTGCCGCAGGTTTGCTTGCTCATCACAAAGGCTACTTGTGGATATAAGGACAGATTTCTTCACAGCATCATCACTGGTGATGAAAAGTGCTGTGTTTATGTCAAAAGAACCATCGAAAACAATGGCTTAGCCCCAATAAAAAAACATTTCCGCGATTAAAGCAAGGACTTTATCCACGAAAGATGATGCTGTATGTGTGATGGGATTGTGAAGGCATCATGCTTTATGAGCTCCTTGCAAACAATGAGATTGTCAATGCATAACTCTACGTTCAACAAATATATCAACTTGCCAAAGCTATTCGTGAAAAGCAACCTCATCGACATTATGGAGTCTTTCTGCAACACGACAATGCTCATCCTCACATTGCCAATATGACAAAAGACGCCATCCAAACGCTTAATTGGGAAATCGTGCTGCATCCTCCACATTCGCCAGACTTGGCTCCATCAGATTTCCATCTGTTCCAATCGCTCTCCAACAATTTGCACGGCGTTTCGTTCAATTTTGACGTGGAATTAATAACCTGGTTAGACGAATACTTCGAGTCAAAATCCAGAGATTTTTATTGTAGAGGCATCGAAAAACTAGTTGATCATTGGGAAGAAGTTGTAAATAACAACGGAGAATACATTATTGATTAAATTGCATATTGTTATCAATTAAAAATGAAGTTTTTCTAAAATTGTTAATGGTAATGAATAAATTTGATAAAACTGTAAGAACTTATTTCTCAACCCATTAATTGATCCTAGTTACGAGAAATCTATATAATTGTATTCAAGCGTTAGGTTCGGCTCACATGAGTTAGAAATTTAAATTAAACCATCCTTTGCTCTGATGGGTGTGATACAGTGGACATTTCTACCCACTTATTTCACTAAGTGTCAGAATTATCTGACTGCTCTCACAGATTTTTATGGCAAGCAGTCCGTACTGAATCTTTACTCAAACTTAGAAATAACATTTCATTTTCTTCAAAACTTTCTCAGTTATTCAAATCTCCTTAAATTTTGTTTTAATAAACGGGAAAATTTACTACCTAACACAACATGAAAACAGTGATCTTTAGATTAGAAGATATCACATTAACGCAATATATATACAATGCAAAATAAAATAATAAACCACAATATTTGAATCTGATGTATTTAAAAAAAAAACAGGCTTAGTTTCAGCATGATGTCATTATCAGTATATAAAGGCGAACAAAAGACTAAACAAAATGAAAACAGAAAGAAACTGGAAAACATAAATATCTGCATGGAACTGGGAGCAAATTTCTAATCCCAGTAAAAGACTAGTTCTGGCAGTTTATAAATGAGTTTGGCAACATTATTGAAGCTATATTTGTTGAATTTATATTGCCCTTCAGATAAATTAAAATTATTGACTTTGTTAATGATAATTGATTCTGAAATTCTCCTCTCAATATAATTGATTTATAAATAATTTTTGCTTGGTTGAAATCAATTCTATGGTTGGAATTCTGCATGTACGCAAAAAGACTCGAGGAAATTGCATCCCTTCATATACCTGCTCAGTGTTCGTTTATCCTCTTACTAAATTGACCAGACTCTCAGATGTATGACAAATTACAATTTTGGTAGGAATTAGAGATAAGCCTGCATCCTGGTTGGTGGGAGGAAGTTTGGTCATGATTTTTGTATGATATTTGAATATTTAAATAAAATATTTGTCATTTCCATTCACATACGATTTTAAGGGGGAGAAGGCTGGAGGATATGGAAAACTAATATATTTTATAAAATAGTTCTTTTGGGGTGTGAAGATGGAATAGAAGTTTTTTTTGTGTGCCTTAGAATGGCATCTGTTTATGAAATAAATTGGGTACTTTAGTTTGATGAAATTGACTTTGGTGAACAAACTATTTATGTCAAAGCTTAATAGTATTTTCCCACTGAGGTAGGGTTTTTTAATTTTGGAAATAAGGTTAGATGAGTGGATAATATGTGAAAGGAATTTTATGAAATGCGGTGGGTAGAATCTCTCAATCACATATTATCCACTCATCTAACATTTGCAAAATTAAAAAACTTAAAAATTATAAAAGATATCGGGTCTTTCTTCCCATTTTCTCCAAGCCTATAGACTATGCGACCAAATTTTCCTTCAGGATGAAATCAACAACATTATCTGCAATTTCATCTCTGTCGCCTTCAAGGACTTATTGGGAGATGTGGGGTCTCCATGCGAGTATTTGCCTCCTTCTGCCTCAAAACCTCAGGCAGGCAGGTGGTTTTTTTTGTTGTTTTTTTAAAATTTTAGGGGCCCATTTGGCGACTGCCTACTTGGGAATAAGTCGCCGTACTAATGACAGCCTAGTACTAGTCTCCTTCTTTTCTTATGTTCTTATGTAACAATATGCAAAACAAAACAAAAACAACAATAAAAAAAGGAAAAAGAAAAAGGGCAACGGACAGGAAGCATGCTCAGGTGTCGGGGAAAGGCCCGCCTCACACTGGCACAGGAATGTGCGACCTACAAAGAAACAACAACAAGGGACAAGCAGTAGCGACCCCGCTCATCCCAGTACTGGGACAGGTAGCGTGCACGAAGATCACCCAGACTGAGACATTTAACAAGAATGTGCCAAACAGTCTAGGGGACAACGCAGTTATTGCATTAAGGTGCAGGCGAGCGGTCCATCAAATGGTGGTGCGTCCAATTCGGAGATGACAGAAAGCAACCTGAAGCCGTCGCGATACAATGGCACACAGCTTTAGGTTCCCCTCGACCATTCCCATCTTCTTTGGCAAGCAGCCCAGAGAGCTACCCGTATTCCTGCCACGTAATCGGTGCACTAATTCCCCGTAATTCCTACATGTCATAGAACCCAGCAGAAGATAATCTCTACATCCGCCCGGGTCGCCAAAACCGTGAATTCATGGATATTGCGAACAGGGGGATGAGAATAAATGAATAGTGCCAAAAATAAATGCTGCAATGCCCAAACGGACTAGCCTGCAGCCAAATTCAAGGACGGGTAATTTGCATGAAGGTTCTCAAAAAAATATATAGACTTGTGAAGAATATACAAAAATATAGCTATGAAATTAAAATCAATAGAATGGAAGTACAGGAATTTAAAACCATCAAGAGGTGTAAAAAGATATAAAAAATAATCTATTGAGAACTCCACAAAGAATAAAAGCATAGACTTTAGATGGATCAACAATAGATACAAGAACAGAGAATATAAAATCATGAAACAATATATTAAATTTTGGCTAAAAGATTAGATCTTCTAAAAATTTAAAGATTCTATTCACACTAAAAGAGACAAGATGCCCTGCAGAACTTGTTAGGGAAAGGGGGGGCCATCTGCCCAGTAATGAAAGGGAAGACCCTCCTCCCAAGATTTCTCAAAAGGGGACACTCGGCAAAGATGTGCAGGATGGACAGCTGCACCCCACACAGGATGCACAACGGTGGGGACTGCCCATTCATCAAGTGCCCATAAGTGAGGCAGCAATGGCCTATCCTCAATCGGCACAAAATAACCTCCAGTCTATGTGGTCTCATGGTACGTAGCCATGTGAGGACTGAAGGTTTTATAGAATGGAGCTTGGTGGGAGGGAGCTCATCCCACATCTTCTGCCATAAGCCAACTACATATTCAGTGATGAGGGTAGAGACATCACAAAGTGGGACTGGTGTTGATGGGGGTGTCCCCAATGATGCCGCCCCCTTGGCCAAAGCATCCGCCCTTTCATTACTTGGGATGCCCACATGACTGGCCATACAGCAAAAAGAAATCTTGTGAATAGGAGAAAGATAAAAAAGCCACCACTGGATCTTGGAAACCAGCAGATGGCTAGAACCAAAAGCACCCAGTGCCTCCAGAGAACTAAGGGAGTCAGAGAAAATTGTAAGACAACCAGATGGCATAGGAGCAATAATAAAGAGTGCAGCAAGAATGGCAACAAGTTCTACTGTGAAAACAGAAGCTGTACTTGGTAGGCGAACCAATGTTGTCTGAGATGGGAAGATAGCAGCAGCTCCAACAACGTTCAATGACTTGGACCCATCGGTGAACACAAAGGTGCTAGGCCAATGGTGGGAGGAGTGTTAATCATACATGGTTCTCTAGGATACAGGCAAGAGCTGATCCTTGGGCCTACCAGTAAGCCCTTTGCATACCACTGCAGGTGGTATGAGCCATGGGGGAATCTTTGGTAATGAAAATGGAATAACAGAAAACTCCCTTAGACATTTTGTGTGCTCGGCCATGCACAGAGCAAAGGGGCGAGCCAGGGATGGAAATCTATCATATGAGGCTACTGTTCTCAAATTGAACGTGCACTCATATACTGGCGACCATGTTAATTGCTCAAGTCTATAAAGATATTTGAGGTTAGACTTGAGCCAGTGAAAAGGAAGAGGAAGAGCCCTGTTCTCTGCATACACACTCCACACAGGAGAGGACTTGAAGGCTCCAGAAGCCAGGCGCACACCCTGGTTATGCACAGTATTTAATTTTTCAAGGATGACAGCAAGGCAGAGAAGTATACCTGTGACCCATAGTCCAGCTTTGACTGGACCAATGCTGAATACAAAAGCCACAGGGTATGTCAATCACTTCCCCACGAAGTGTGTGACAGGAATTTCATTATGTCCATTCTCTTCAGACAAGACCTTTTCAAGGTGTCCAAATGAGGCCTCCAAGAAAGCCTCAAATCAAAGATCAGCCCTAAATCTGAAATAGGGCTCAAAGGTGACAGGGACACCATAGAGTGACAAATGGGGAGGGTTCCATGTCACCGATTTATGATTGTAAAAGTGGAAGGCCTTGGTCTTTACTGCGGAAAAGTGGAAGCCCTTGGGAGAAGCATTATGAGCTACAGTATTTATAACTCGCTGTAGCTTACGGATGACAAATGGAAGTCTAGGCGATGAACAGATAAGCGCTAAGTCATCCACATATAGAGTTGAGGAAATTCCAGTTGGGAGATCTGCGATAATGCTATTGATGGCCACAGAGAAGCAGGTGACACTGACAACACTTTCTTGTGGCACACCCTCAACTTGCTCTACAGGCTCTGATAGTTGTTCGTCTGGATGTGAAATGCTGTGTGGCTGCCATTGTTAAGAAAGCAGACATCATTAGTGCCCAGAAATCTCTAAATTATATTTCCTCTAGGGTTGTTATCATGGTCCCCTCAAAGGGGGTGTTGAGCATTAAAGTCGCCAATCAATAAAAAGGGAGGAGGGAGTTGAGAAATTAAATTTGCTAACTTTGTAGCTAAAATAGCTGTATCTCTTTCCTCACCAGGAGGAAGATACAGTGAACAACAGACTGGAAAACAGGCGGACAGCAACTGCCTGCAGGTCTGTGTTTAAGAGAGAGCTGGTTGTGGGGAACCCTGTTGTTAACAAAAACAGCAGAACCATGAATTGGTTCTCCCGAGTTCTTATAATATCTCACATAAGTCAAAATGTTGGGTACTCTTTGAGTACTCAAGCAAGTCTCCTGTAAAACAATACAATTGGGATTGTAATCCTTAAGCAGGAGCTTGAACTCTTCCCATTTAGGGAAGAGACCATGGAGGTTCCAATGAATAATTGGAAACATTGTTACCATTTAAGCATAACGGTAGATTTCTTCCTACCCTTAGGGGTAGAAGATTTTGGATTTGAACTACTAGCAGAAGTATTTCGTGTCATACTAGCCTTAGGCTTGGAGTATGACAAAGGAGGCATCAGAAGCTTGAGTTTTGCCTTTGGTTTTTCTTTAAGAAGTGACGCATCAGATTTTGATAAGTGGCTGTAAGAGAGAACTGTCTTCACTGGAGAAGCAGAGATGGAAGCAACTCCAGGGGTCAGTTCAGGTGTCGAGGGAACAGACAATGCTGACACAGCTGGTGGTATTGGTTGAGATGGTAGAGGCAATGGTGGTGGCAAGGACATCGGCAAAAGTTGTGAATTCAATGCTGAGAGAGAAGGATGTGGAGTCAGTTTTTTAGAGAACTCCTCAGATGAGGGGGTAACCTCCACAACAGCTGGCTCCTGGGAAGGAGCAAAGGTTGGTTCCTTCTCATTCAGGGATCGAAGGAATTCAAAAGCAGTATCAACAAGGGATGGTGGAGTGATAACTGGCTTTGGAACTGAAGAAGAGCTTGGTCCTTTAGGGGCAGGGTTGAATGTCCAGAGGTGGAATGGATACCACCTGAGGACTAACATGATCAACATCCACATGTTTTGGAGCGGTAGCAAGGTGCTTAATCACCATTGGGGAACCAGGAGAGGATGGAAGGTTCCTCTTCTTGTTGGTAACTTCAGAAGCACTGTTAGGTGCTGACCAAGAGTGTTCATCACAAGATGTATGTTTAGGATGGGGAGGACATTTTACCTGGTCAGGCACAGGAGAACCAGTAGGAGGTCTCTGACTTCTCTCTTTCTTTGGCCCGGTAGAACGCAGAGTATCATAAAAGCTCACACGAGGTTGGACACACATCTCCTTTACTCTTCTTCTGGCCTCTATAAAACTGACCCTGTTCTTGTTTCTAATGGCAATGACTTCTCTCTCATAGAGAAGGAAAGTGCATTGCTGTGATGTTGCAGGGTGTTCTCCACCACAGTTAGGGCAGCACGGCTATTGAGAACAGGGCGTCCCGTGATAATCCGATCCACAATTCACACGCAACCTTGCCTGTTTACAAAACTTGCTTACATGGCCAAAGCGTTGGCAATGGAAGCATCGCCGTGGGTTTTCAACGTAAGGCTTGACTAGGATGTTAAGATAGCCAGCCTTAACGTACTTGGGCGGTTCCAATCTGTTGAAGGTCAGGATTATGGTGGCGGTAGGTAACCTAGCGCCATTCACAAACCTGGAAATGCGATGGGCACTTACAACCTTCTGATTGGTAAGTTTGTATACCAGCCTGTCAACATCTTGATCTATTAACTCTCCCGATCGGATAACACCTTTACTGGTGTTAAATGTCGGATGCGAAGCAGAGGACATGTCTACAGAAGCTAAAGACTGTAGGGTCTTATCTACTGATGCTGCTTGCTTGATTTCGCCTCGAATATCAATACGCCATCATTATGTGGCCACATTTGGGCAGATTCGCCACATTTCTCAACAAAATCCTCGTAGACATCGAAGATGTCCGCCTTCGGGGGGATGAGAAGATTCCAGTGCCCGGAGACCACTCAGGGTGCTTTGTGAGTTGTTATAAATTCCAATCACGTCTCCGAACCGGGCATGTCGAGCAATATCCGGTATTGAGCGGTGTATTGCAACCAGCTGACCGTGAAGAAAGAAGTAGCACCTGGCAAAGCCCGACTGACTTCAAACAGAGGGGATACTGCGTGGAAGCCTACCCCCTCGTCGGACTTGGAGCCATCCTTATACATTGGCACGGTTCCAGCGTGACACGAAGTGTGTTTCAAAAAGGACCAACGCAATACTCCCGGCCCTGTAGAAGCTTTGGGAGCAGAGGCGTGGCGACATATGGTGAAGGTGGTACCCACCAAGGTGGCGTCCTGGGCAGAACCAGGTGCGGGACACCCTAAAGCCAAAGGGCTTAGGGCATGACTGGCGTCTCTCGGTGGCATAAACACCGTCGAGATCAGCTGCGGATGCAGGGAGAGCAATTGGCGACTGAGGGAGGCGCCGGGCTCGCGCGTACAGGGGAATAATGCAGTGTGCACAGCGCAGAGCGAGTGGCATCCACCCAGCATGGAGTAGGCTCTTAATGGGAAAGGGAAAAGCACGTGTCGGAACCCTGGTTTTAGCCGGGAGTGAGTGTGAACCTTTTATGCCGCCAGCTATACCAGGGAAACGCCCGTGGTGGGTAGAACTCGCAGAAGGGCTCCGAATGGGCGCCGAAATGACAGTGCTCATAGACCTGGACCTGGAGGGGCCAGGAGTAGAGGGTGTCTTTCTTAACGTTGAGGCATAAGACGTCCCAAGCAAAGCCGGGCGCGCCAGGACCAAGTCCTTAGCCTCGCAAAATGAGAAACGATCCTGGGCCTGAAATGCTAGGATTTCCTTAAGATGATACATAGCACATTGCTTCGAAGAAGCGGGATGCGGGTCTCCGCAATTGACACACGTGGCCACACACGATTTGGACTTATCGTGTGCAGCCTTGGAGCAACTTGCACAGACTTCAGGGAACCTCGACTTTGCGCATCTACAGGAGCGATTCGTATGGCCGAAGTGGTGATAGTAGTAGCACTTCTGCGGAAATGGCAGTAATGCCTTCATGCAGTAGCGATACCGACCGGCACGCACCGACTCAGGGACTTGTCACAATCGAACGTGACGAGGAGTGTAGGGGTGGGTCTCGAGACCCCTCCCTGTTTTCTCATCACATGTCCGACCTTGACTGCTCCATGGTTGGCCAGCTCTAAGGTGATGTCATCTATCGAGTAGTCCACGAGTTCCCTCGCATAAACTACTCCTTTCACAAAGTTCATTGTCGAATGCACTGTCATACTACCCAGCATGTAATCAAGTGTCCGTAGGGCACTAATCATGGCTGCCTCGGAGATATTTGACGCATTCGCCAGAAGGCTAATGTCCAAAAAACGGCTCACCTTCGTCTCTCTACCAATTACGATATATAGGGGTGGATCAAATACAGGTTTATAATAATATAGGAATTAAGATATAACCAAAATTTAAATTTAACTTAAATATAGCTCATATTTATTATATAACCTTCTATTGAATTGGTACATGAAAAACCACAGTAAATATATAAAATCTGAATCTACAATATTTGAATCTACTAAATAATAATTAGCGAACTTAAATTGCTTCTCACTTCTCAATTTTCACTTTGCAGATGGATAACTAAGACATTGTTACTCAAGATGATCCTTCAATTGGGGATGAGGAGGTCCGGGAGGACATAGAAATACCTCAACTATCAGCTGCACTGGCAAAGTTTTATTCTGTCAATGTCAAGTCTATTGACAATAATCTCATAGCTGACTGTTTGTAGTGCAAAAAGTTGTATTCAGCAGCAACAAGAGCAACATCTAACCTAATTCTCCACCTCGAAAGAGTTCACTAATTTAGTATGATGAATATGAGACCCTGAGAGCTGCAGAGGAAAAGAAGCGTGAGAGATCTGCATCACATTCACAGACCAAAATGACCTCCTTCTTCAAAGTCCAACCTCCACAAGAGAAAGTTTTTATGCTAATCACATCAAACAACGGTCTATAGTAAAGAAACTCTTAGACTCCATTGCATGTGACCAACTGCCTTTGAGTATTGTTGAAAGCAAGAATTTTAGAGCTCTTCTGCACAAAGCAGAACCGTGCTTCGTGTTTTCAAGCAGAACCACACTTAGAAACGGTTCACTTCTGCAGAGAGTGAAAGACATTGAGTCGCCATTGATGACAGAATTCAAACAACTCAATCATATGTACTTGACATTGGACCTCTGGACGAATCGGAAAATGATATCCTTTCTTACTGTCACTGTACACTTCATCATGGGAGCTAAAGTCGCGCATCATTGATTTGGATCAGTTTATGGAACGACATACAGCTGTGAACATCGTTACAGCATATGAGGATATAGTCACTAAATTCGGAATTCTGGCAAGGAAAGAAGGTGGTTGTGCGGACAATGCCTCATCTATGGTGAGAGAATTTAATGGCTGTCTACCAGGATTATATGGAAATAAGGTAAGTAATGAAAGTAGCGGTGAAAATGAAGACACCACTGACCTTGATATTTTGGAAGAAGAATTTGATCTGAATGAGGTGCTTGCCCTTCTTCCACCAGATCGGTACAGTTGCTTTGCATACACTCAACAATTCTGCATACGAGATGCCTTCAATGATCCCTGTGTCAGAAACAGTGCAACTGTGATACACAAGTGTTGTAGTATTGTAGCTGCAATACATCGATCTACTGTGGCAGCACCGTTCTTAGAAAAGATGGAACTCTCAACTGACAATGCTTAAGTCAGTTCACAAGGAAACTGACGGAGTCAACTCAGCTATTCGTCTCCTAAGATCGAACCGAACTGTAGAAGAGTTGAAAGGAATGGAAATAGCAATGATGAAAGAAGTGATACAAGTTTTGGAACGGTTGCAAGAGGCGATGACGCAAATGGAAGGAGAAAACGTTACACTTTCTTGCGTTGCACCAGTTGTATTTGGCCTTGAGCACAGCTTCAAACTATTCACGGAAAGTAAAGTAATCTACTGCTTTAACTTGGCAAATGGACTACAGTCTTCTATCAAGAAGAGGTTGCATCCATTTCTTGAGAGGACTGATGTCATTGCTGCAGCTCTCATGGACCTGGGGTTTAAGCTGGCATGGATGCCATGTAAGGAAATGCAAAAGGAAAAGGTTTCGAGGATTCTTTCCGAGTCAACTCAATCGACCTTGAATAAGAAAGTAATTCAAGAGAGTGAACCTTTTGTCTTCATGAGCATGAATCAAGACGAGGCTAGAGTGAATGCAAAACGACCTCGTCCTTTTGCCTACATGCCTCCAGCTGGGCAAATGATGGCAAGTGCATCAACAAACGACACTACAGTGGTGATGGCAGAACTTGAAACATACCTAGAAGGTGTTCTGTCTTTTGATGTCAACCCACCTAGGTACTGACTGGCGTGATACAAAAGGCTTCAAAATTTTGAAGCATTTCGCCAAGAATATTCTAGGGTGATGTGAAACATTAGCACCATCTGAGAGGGTGTTTAGCAAGGCCAGCAATTTTTACACTCCTGAAATAGCAAAACTCGGCCCAAAAACTTTCCAGCATTAATGATGACAAAATGCAATTATGATATGTAAAATGTAAACTTGAGTGAAAAAAAAGTATCTATGTTTTTTTGTATAATTTCAAGAGTATTTTTATTTGTATTTTTGAAATCTGGAATAGGAGTATTTATATCTTTTGAACCAGTACTTGTATTTGTATTTGACTTCTAAAAATCAGTATTTGATCCAACCCTGATGCTAGATAAGGCTCTCCTCTGATGGATCATGTTGCCCTTAACCAACATGGTGCCATCAGTGGAGCAAATAACAAGGAAGGGTTTGAAACCAGCGGGCTCAAAAATGCAGGTAACCCCTGAATGAGGGTCCACGACATATTCGAGGCTCTGCTCTGGGCACTTTTCTTTTTTTTAGTCTGGGACTTCCCACGCGGGGGAACAGCGGGGCCGGATGTGCCGATCTTGGCTTGGTCGCATACCGAAACGGCAGCGGCTCCGTCCATCCCCGCGGATCACGCGGAGGGAGAGGAGCCCCTAATCCTTTTCAGGGTTTTTTTCTTTTTAGGAGAGGAGGGCGGGGAATGAACCCACTTCTCCTGTTGGCCGGCAGGAACCCCCAGACCGGATGGACCGGACTCAGCAAGATCCTTCTCCAAGATGGAGAAGGTCTTGGCTGTCACAGGGGCACCAGCCGCTGAGGAGGAACTTGCATAGGGTGCGGACACAGGTTCTGTGCTTGGCACAGACCCTGTGTTCAACCCCATGGAGGATCCATCTCAGGGGGGCATCCATGAGCCCCCGCCCCCACCATTCGAGAGTCACCTCACCCGTAGGCCTGGTAGAGGAGTAAGCCTCCTCTCCAGTAGAAGAAACTTGGAGGGTCTCTTGAGAAAACATAGGGGTGGAGTGGGGGCGACCTCCATTTTTTCAGTGGAGCTGCCCAAAGGTGGCTCAGGTGATGGTCAGGGTGATGGTAGAAGGGGAGTATTAGTTTTTTATTTAAATCATCATTGGGCATGGTGAGCATGTAATTGTCACAGGTTGCAAACGCTCATCTACCCATGCAGTAGCCCACTCTGCGAGGCATGAACACAGGGCTGGTAGAACCAGCTGCCACCTTTGAGGCAACTCCTCTGGCCTAGTGACCTGGCAGCCCATCAGCATGGCGGCTCGATCTTGGGAACGGTGTAAAATTGATAGACAGAGGAAGAAAGGGTATGTGAGGAAGGTGTGGGTGGGGATGAAGCAGGTTGTTAAAAACCACCACCCCAGGCTTCAGTTCAGGGGTAAGAGAACGTTGTTCCCTCCCCCCTCAGTCCGGATCGGGGATAGATGGGTGAGCGGAAGCTGGTTAGCATCGACCCTGTGAAATTAGAGGCTGACAAGAGAAAGTTGTGGGAGAGGTTGGAGGGAAAGTGAGGAAGTAGGGTAACAACACAGGCTGTCAGAAAGAAGGAGAAGAAGCTAAGTAACAAGGAGTAACAAGGAAAGGAAGTACCCTAGGAGACCTTACGGTCCATTCAAAGAGGGTACCTTTGGACTCACTGTTGACAACTTCCACTGGAAGTGCGTTGCACTTACCGCAAATACTGTAGGTGAAAAAATTTCCACACAGATTGCAGGTGGAACGCTTCAGTTCAAGTTTGAAGCCGTGATTGCGCGTTCTGTTCTCACTCAGTGTGAAAATATCCTGTTAGTCAATATTGTCGAACCCTCGAAGTATTTTGAAAACCTCGATGAGCTGACCATGCAGTCTACGGATTTCCAGCGAGAACAGATCTAATTCCCTTAGTCTATCCTCATAACTTTTATGTCGAATAGAGGGAATCAGCTTGGTTGCACTGGCTTGTATGCGTTCCAATCTCGCGATGTCCTTACGAAATGAAGGACTCCAAAATTGTACGGCATACTCCAGGTGCAGTCGGACAAGTGAGTTGTACAAACACAGTACAATCTCCTTGTTCCAATATCCAAACTGGCGCTTTATATAACTTAGCATCCTTTGGGCCTTTTTCTCCGCCTCAATGCACTGTTTCGAGAACTTGAGGTCACTAGTGATTTGTTACACCCAAGTCCTTCTCAGTGTCGGTGGATTCAATAGCAGTGCCCTTAAGGATATACTGAGATTGGGGGTTTCTGTGGCCGATATGCATCACTTTGCATTTGCCCACGTTAAAAGGCATTTGCCACGTGTCCGACCACTCCCCAATCTTCCCAAGATCTTCCTGCAGGCGGGCAGTA
Organism: Ceratothoa steindachneri; assembly: GCA_963969495.1. Taxonomy (NCBI): domain Eukaryota; kingdom Metazoa; phylum Arthropoda; class Malacostraca; order Isopoda; family Cymothoidae; genus Ceratothoa; species Ceratothoa steindachneri. The sequence goes on from OZ018327.1 coordinate 156,752,780, forward strand.
TTTCCATCCTTTGCAACGTTCATACCAAGCTTGGTATCGTCGGCAAATTTGGGAAATCTTGGCAACCATGTCACCATCCATGTCGTTGACGTAGATAATGAATAGTAGTGGTCCCAGGAGAGAACCTTGAGGCACCCCGCTAGTAACGGGCACCCACTCAGAAGCCTGTCCATTCACCACCACCCGTTGCCGTCTGCCACTTAGCCAGTTCTCGATCCAGCAGGCTACTTTTCCGTCTATGCCCAGCGCTCACACTTTCCGGAGAAGGCGGCGGTGTGGTACCTTAGCAAAGGCTTTCTCAAAGTCTAAGTACACCACATCCACCGCCTTGTCCCGATCGTGCTCACTGAAGACGAAGTGGAAGAATTCCGCAAGGTTCGTAAGGCATGACCGTTGCCTTCGGAAGCCGTGCTGGGAACTCCTCAGTAGCAGGTTTGACTCTAAATACGTCATTTTGTCCACCATCATGCTTTCCATGAGTTTACCGACTATCGAAGTCAGACTGATAGGTCGGTAGTTTGACAGTTGGTTTCGGTCTCCTTTCTTGAAGATAGGAGTCACCTCCGCTTCACGCCAGTCTCTAGGAACGCATTCGGTCTGGATTGACATGTTGAAGATTGCGCTCAGGTGTCGTGACACTTGATCGCGCACTTCTTTTAACACTTTAGGTAGAAACCCATCCGAGCCAGGTGACTTATTCGTCATTAGGTCAGTGATCTTCTTTTTTATTTCCCCTTCGGTGAAGTCCATACCCTCCAGCTTTTCCTCCTGAGTAGGAATCCATTGGCTGGGGGATGGGACCACACTCTTCAGTAAACACTGAAGAGAAGTAGTCGTTGAGGAGGTTAGCATTTTCTGCATCTAAGTGCTTTAATGCCCCCTCTTCATTCCTCAAAGGGCCAATCGTTCGACGGATTGGTTTACGGCTGTTCACATATCCAAAAAACTCCTTGGGATTCTCTTTACAGAGTCTCGCCACTCGAAGTTCCTCAGACCGCTTAGCCGCCCTTATGCTGGACTTCACTCTCCTGGCTAGCCTCTGGTATTCGTCAAAGTCACCCGAGATCTTCGATTGCCGGTACACAGTTCTCTTCTTCCTAAGCAGTTGGCCGATTTCTCGATTAAACCACTTTAGTTGAACAGAAGACCGACGGGAACATTTCAGAGGGATGAAACGCGATTGAAGACTCATGAATGAGGTTTTGAAACTGTTCCACGAGTCTTCAACAACATCGCACACTTTTAGCCTCGCGTCAGTCAGTCCATTACGAAGACCTGCAAAGTCTGCTCCTTTCAAATCGAGTTTCCTCGATTTACTAGTTGCAGGCCCTGCCTTCGGGACTTTGACTACAAATCTAATTAGTCGGTGGTCACTGCCACCGAGCTCTTGGCCAACAGAGAGGTCCTCAACAATGTCATCCTCAGATGTGAATACCAAGTCGAGGATATTGTTTCCTCTTATTGGCTCTCTCACCCATTGAGTCAGGAACTCGTTGTTCGTGAACTCCAGGAGTAGTGCGTTCTCGCCACAGGGTGCTGAGTCTCGTCAGCACGGTGGCAGGAAGGCAAGTCACCGCGCCCCTAAATTCTGACAAGTCGAGGAGCACAGCAAAAGATAATCACAACATCCACCCAACTTGGGTCAACTGTTGCGAGACAGATAGTGCAAACCAGGGTGTTATATAGATTCCATTGACCAGAGCACTCAAGGCAGTTTGTGATTTGCTATAAATAAAAATTGGGTCTGTAGATGGGCATGACACATTATTTCACGTACTTAGTAGTGTATTGCAACCAACTCGGCCAAGACAGGCGTAGCGCCTGGTAGAGACCTGCTAACTTCAAACAGAAGGGATAGGGCATGGAAAATGTCTTCTGCCTGGAACTTGGAGACATCCGTATGGTGGCAGGGATCTAGTGTGACAAGAAGTGTGCTCCCAAAAGAAGGAAAGCAATATTCCCGAGATTTTGAAGCTTTGGGAGGAAAGGCATGGTGACAAATAGTCAAAGGGAGTACCCTCTTGGGCAGAACCAGAAGCGCCACCAGCTTGCGAGCTACACTGTGCCCTCCAAGGAGTTTCCTAGGCCTAAACCCAAAGGGCTTAGAGTATGGCTTGCGTCTCTTGGCCACATCAGCATCTTCCTGCCCCACCCACATCCCTTAGTGGTGGTGTCACGAAACCATTATACCCTGGGAGTGTGGGCAGGATGGGAGGAACGCGCACTACATGGTCTCTTGCAAAAAATATTGCCCTCCCCTTAGCTCTGAGTATGTAGAAATTCGATTGAAGGAATATGTGCCGCAGGCTTAGCTCGGAGGAGATGCGGGGAATGGACGTACGCTTCCCGAATTCATAACTCGTGGCGCTGTTGGCCGAACAATGCGCTGTCGCCTTTGTCAGCTTATCGGGGAAGGTTGGGCTCGCCATGCAGGTCTTTTCCTCCCTCCGCCTCGAACCTTAGGCAAGCGGGGCGGTTTCGAAGGACCTACAGTCTTCGAGTCAGCCATCTTAGCACTGGGTGTGGGTGTAGGAGTCTGAGCTCATTTGGTGAAGTTCTCTTTTCGGGAGGGGGGGGGGGTGCAGCTCTATGAAACCCAGAGGACGGCCTCACGACTAACTTCAGGAGTGTTGTCACCTGTGCACCTAACGACTTGGTGGAGTCGAACAGCCGTTTCGATTACTGGAAATGGTCAGGCTCGAGGCGGTGGGGAAAAGCTCTGGTTTTAGCTGAGGCTGGGTGCAAGCCCTTTGTGCCACCAGCTCTGCTAGGTGAGCACCCGAGGTGAGTAGAACCTCCAAAGGGTTCCAAAGGGTCCAAATGGCCGCGGATACGACCGTGCTCGTAGACCTGGAGGGGCAGGTAGCAGAATGTGTTTTTTTTTAAATCGCGGCATATGACGTCCAAGAAAGCGCCAGGTGCGCCAGGACCAAGCCCTTAGCCTCGTAAAATGAGCGAAGATCAGTAGCCTAAAAGGCCAGGATTTCTCTCCCCAGGAGATAACCAGCACATTGCTTCAAAGAAGAGGGGTGGGACTCTTCACAAAACAGTAGGCTTTACAGATAGAGACTTATCGTGTGCGGCCTTGGAGTAATTTAGACAAATTTTTGGTAAAGCCGACTTTACATAACTACAGGAGCGATTCACATGGCCTAAGTGGTGGCAGTAGTAGCGCCTCTGCGCTAGTGGCACAAATGCCTTCACGCGGTACCGATACCATCCGACACGCAAGACTCACGGAGACTGTCACGATCGAACGTGACGAAGAGTGTAGGGGGCGGGAGGGGGGGGTCTCTAGGCTCCCTCATGTTTTATCATCACCACACGTTAGAATCTGACTGCTGCTTGGTTGGGCAGCTCTAAGGTGGTCATCAATTGAGTAGTCCAGGAGTTCTCACGCATTTAAACCACTCATTTCACTAGCTTCATGGTAGAGTGCGGCATCACACTCACCGGCGTGTCATTAAGTGTCCATAGGGCACTAAGTTTGGCCACTTCGGAGGGATCTGACGCATTCGCCAAAAGACTCTCGCGTCCGGAAAACGGACACCTTCCGCTCTCTAAACATGAAGCTAGCTAATGTTCTCCTCTGATGGACCATATTGCCTTGGAGAACATGCTACCATCAGTGGAGCAAATGACCTGAAAGCGTTTGAGGCAAGCGGCCTCGAAAATGCCACGTAGTGTATCAATGAAGAGGGCCGAAGTAATCGAGGCGCCATTCAGCGTAATTGCAACTTTGGTCTTAGTCTTGGACCCCACACCCGTGGGTGTCTTGGGGCGGGACGTACCGATCTTGGCATGGTGGTTTGACGAAACGGCAGTGGACCCAGCTTCTCTCCACCACCGGAAAGAGCCTCTAGGACGTAAGGACCAACCTCAGCAAGATCATTCTCTGAAATGGACAAGGTCTTAGCTGTCAGAGGGGCACCAGCTGGGGAAGGAGATCCCTCCTCTCCTTGTCAGTCCTCAAGGCCCAAGCCATCTGAGGAGAAGCATGCACAGGGGCAGACTCAGGTTCGGTGTTTGGCAGCGAACCCAGGTTGGACACCAGAGAATATCCTGTCATCCAGGGCGGGTCACCTCTGGGACAATGTCCATCTCGGGGAGCCTCTGTGTGGTGCCCCCCCCCCCCCCAAGGTACAGATTCCATTGGTTGGCGAACTGACCTCCATTGCATGATTATAGGACTGTAAGGGCCATGAACCGACGCCTCATGCTTTCACTTGCACCCCCTAAGTGGGTTGGCCCTATCGGGTCGCTTCGACCAGGAGTGGTCGCTTTTAGGCTGCCTCCCTACCCTCTCGGCAGTCCACTGTGATAGAATAGGAGGGACTACAATTTTTCAAAAGATTGAGTGGTCCATAGGGACTCCACAGAAGGGGGTGAGGGGGAAATCCCAACACATGCAGCCCTAGGAAATGAGTAAACCTCCTATCCGTTGGAAGAGTTGGAGGGGCCCATGAGAAATCACAGGGAAGGAGGGCATCTTTTTCAGAGGTGGAGCTTCGCCAGAATGTCTCCAAAGATGGCAAGGGGGAAGACTTTTTGCCGCATATGGATGGTGAGAAGGGAGATCCTCTACTAATCGAAGGGGTATCACGATTTTACTCATCCTCCCTGACATGTAGACAGGGTAAGTCCACGATTGGAGGCGGATCTCCATGCCCAATCCGACTATTCTTTTGGCTTATCACCATAGCTATAAGCAAGAAAAGGAGAATGCATGTGAAGTAGATATTATGACCCCCCCCCCATGCATTGGGAGGTTAAGAAAAAGTAACCATAGGATCATAAAATTCGAGCATGTTTCATTTCCCAATAATCTGTCCTGGTGCAGCATTGATGTGCTTTGCCAACCCCGCTAGCCATTTAGGTAAAGTTGTCCTGGAACTTTGACCATAGAGGATGGTGCCGGTGTAGCCACCTTATATATGTACTGGAGGAAGGAGAGAAGAGTCCATGTTCCAGTATTCCCTGTACCAAATACTTGCCCTAGCCAGCGGCGGGCTTTCGGCCCTCAAAGGTAGGTAGGGACCTCACAGTATACGCTGCCACTCGACCAAGGCTCATAAGAGGATGAAAGTGCAGCCAAACCTTCTGTGGATAAGAGAGCGAGTGTGGAAAAGGATAGGAGGGTATGTAAAAGAGAAGTAGATATAGGTAGGTCCACTAACGAGTAAGGTGGGTGATCACTTATTATGATGATACCCTGGTATGCATGCCATCCTGGAATCACCTAGTACCAGAAGTGATTCCACAAATGCACCATGGCTACAGGACTGAACTCTGTATAAGTGGAAACATTCCTCCTGGCCTAAACTACAGGGAGAAAATGTTGAATGGAGAGAAATAATGATAATAATAAATAAAACATTAAATAATATCAAATAATAATGAATAATATGAATAACTTATACTAATAAATAATTATAATACATAATAATAATATATAATGATAATAGTATCATAATAAATATTAATACTAATATAAAAATCATACTAAATAATAATAATAATAATAAAATTAAGTAATAAATATTAAATAATAATAAATGACTATAATACATAGTATCAGAAATATTTATAAGAAATAATATAAAAGTCATACTAACTAATAATAAGAATGATGACAATAATAATGCTAATAATAAAAAGGTAAAGTAGCGCTGAATGGGGGCGAGAGGAAAGCACACCAACAACTTTCCGAGGTCCCATCAGAGAGTTCAGGTCAACCGAGTAACAGGGATTCCCTAAGTTGTACTCAGGGTGGGAGGATGTGCAAATCCTGAGGATACAAAGTGTAAAGGGCTGCACAGGGTACCCCTCTGAGGGACTACAGCGCAGGAACATGCAACCGACAGCAAAGAATCAAATAAAATGGAGGAAAAAATTCAGAGTCCACAAGTCTATATACACGAACCTGTCCCAAGTACAAAGGGCCAAGTGGGAGCAAACTCGGTCCTATACGGGAACGAGTGTATCGGGGAAACACTTCAATGAGAATTGCCGAATAGTCTGGGGGTCAACGTAGGCGATACAGTAAGGTGCAGGCGAGGGCACTATCAAATGGGGGTGCTTCCCGCGAGTGTGTCCAATTCGGAGACGACCGAAAGCAACATGAAGCCGTCGACGCATTGGTGGGTAGGTCCATGGGCACAATCACAGCGTAAAGGCACGTAACTTTAAGTTCCCCTAGCCCATCTCCAATCTTCTTTGCCAAGCCGCCCGGAGGGCTACCCTGATTACTGAAATGTAGTCGGTGAGAGAAAGAGCCATCCTAATCGGAGCACTCATTCCCAGCGAATCCGACATGTGGAGGAACCAGCAGAAGATAATCTCGACATCCAGCCGGCTCGCGGCAATCATGGTGTCACGGACACCGTAAGGCAGAGGATGTGGAGATTCCAATGCCCTGAGAGCACTCAGAGCGCTTTGTTAGTCGCTATAGATCACTATCCGGTCTCCAAACCGGGCACGACGCGTTATCTCCCGTAACAAATGGTGTATTGCACCTAGCTCGGCCTGACCTTGAAGACAGACACAGCACGTGGTAGAGTCCAGCTAACTTCATACACAGGGGATACGGCGTGGAAACCGACGCCTCCCCCTGGGACTTAGAGCTATTCGTATACACTGGCAGGGTTCCAATGTGACAGGAAGTGTGCTCCAAAAAGCGGAAGGCAATACTACCTCCATTGTAGTAGGTGTGGGAGCAGAGGCGTGACAACAAATAGTTAAAGGTGGTACTTTTCGGGGTGGTTTCCTAAGCAGAACCAGAGGCACCCCCGACCCGAGATCTACACGGAGGTCTCGAAGGAGCTTCATAGCCCTAAATACAGAGGGCTTAGGGTATGAATGGCGTCTTTCGGCCGCATAGGCAACTTCGATATCGCCTGTGGATGCAGTCAGATCTGTATTTGACTGATGGAGGCGCCGGGCTCACGCTTACAGCCGAATAATACGGCACAGAGCGAGTGGCATCTTCGCAGTATCGACAAATAGGCTCTCAATTGACGACGTGCAGAAGGCAGCCGTCGCCAGGCAAAGATCGATGTGGTAGATCGAGTCCTCCTTCCGCAATAGATGTTCAACTGCAGATGAATAAAACTCGCATCCGCAATCATGATTCGATAAACAAAGGATTGATAGAAAATCAAGGCAGTAGCCCTATCAGCACCCCAGGTGCACAAGTTCACAGAGCGAAGAATGCCAATGGCCTCTCAGGTGAGGCATCGGTAGAAAACAAGATCGTGGAAACAGTGCGCTTCTACCACTTCAAGGTGAACCCCGTTTCGCCTTGGCCTTGGATGGCAGAAGTGCATCACCTTAGTCTTAGCCAAAGAAAGTGGAAACCTGTGTGTTTCGGCCCAGCGAGAGATGCGGTTCAATGCCTGTTGGAGTCGATGCTCCATAGGGGGTATCAGGGCTGCACCAAAATAGGCCGAAAGGTCCTCCATGTAGAGCGTAGCAAGAACATCTTCCGGCAGCACCGAGGTGATACCGTTGATGTTCAGGGCAAAGAGTGTGACACTGAGGACACTTCAATGTGGGACACCCAGTTCCTGCTCTATTGGCGTAGTGCTCTCTAAGAAGGAAGGCTTTGCAGATGGCATTTTCCAGTCGGAGCAGAGCAGCCGATGTGGTGTAAGACTTGTGGAGGCCAGACTGTGCAGAAGATAGGTGGCTTCTGCTGTCCAGGAAAAAGGCTAGTTTAACATTTACAAATTTCTCCAGCAACTCGCGCACGAAGTTGAGAGAGAATGGGCGGAAGAATCCAGGGTAGAGTGATCTCTCCCCGGCTTTCAAAAAGAAAGCAGAGTAGCTATTCGCCGGGAGTCTGGGACGATACCTTTGTCCAGATCCTGTTGAACAAATCTAACAGAAAGGCCATGCCTCGCTCACCAAGGTGTCGAAACATGGCATATGGGACATTGTCCGGATCAGGGGCAGTGTCCACGCACAAAGCGAGAGTGAAAGGCAACTCCCTCAATGTAAACCTGTCATTGAAGGGTTGTCCGCCTCTGGAGGTAAATACCAGTAGTCGACCTTCAGTGACATCACGAAATGCATCCTGGCCAGAGAATGCAATTGCAATAGACTACACCACGAACACCATGTAGGAGAGATTGCAGTCCCATTTCCTGCGAGAACTTTACCTGAAACCTTTTGACCAGCTTCCACATCTTTGCTAGAGGGGTCTTCCCATTAAGTGAAGACACATATGCTTGCCAGAATGAAAGGCACTCTTGCTTCGAAACACACCGTAACCTAGCCCAAACTTGATGAATTTAATCGACAGTGAAATCCTTGTGGTGGTGCTTATAGCGCATGTAGGCATAACACTTCTGTTTGAGGGGCATCTCCCACTCGGCTGACCACCACGTAAGTGGTTGGCTTGCAAAACAGCCAGACGTTGTAGGAATAGTAATTAGGCCTACGACGATGAGGTTACTGGATTTTTTTTCCTTCTTAAGAGCCTATCTGGCGACTACCCACTTGGGCACAAGTCGCCGCACTCAACAGCCTAGCACTAGGCTACTTTAAAATAAGAATGAAAAAATAATAACAATAACAATAATAAGGGAAAATCGTAACGAGGAAGCAAGCTCTTGCGTGGGGGGAGGTCCCCCCGGCGCAGGAACGTGCGACCTACAAAGAAAACAACAAAAAAAACTAGTTAAATAAAAGGAGAAGGCCGGCCTCCCCCCAAAAGTCTACAAGTCCACCAGTCAATGTGCACGCACTCGTCCCGAGTACAAGAGACAGGCGGTAGCGACCCCACCCATCCCAGTACAGGGACAGGTTGAGGTTACTTGAGAACTCAACAGCATCATCCACCAACCTAAACTCCTGGATTGGGACAGTAAAATCGGGCATTTCCTGAAATTCAGACCATCGCACCCATGCAAACAGCACCGCGGGAGGAGCGGGGGGAAGGGATCTCTCATGCAGCAGCGATCCAGAAAATGATATTTAAATGGGAAAATGATCACTACCATGGAGGTCATCAATTACCTCCCAGCCAAAAATCAGGCTATGTGATTCGGAGAGATCAAGACAGGTTAATGAAGCAGTTTTCGGGCAGTGTAAACCTGAAAGGAATTATCTAAAGCAAAGCGAAGAACGGAGGCATCATGTGCATCCTCTTGCCCGGCCCCGATCCCGTGGAGGTGCGGTCGTGAAAGCCTTATACCATGGGAGGGTGAGCAGGGAACACGCGCCCAGTTAAGTCTCCTGCAAAAAGATTGATAACGGGAGGAGACGAATCTCTGCAGCTCCTCGCCGTTGGCCTGGAGTCTGCAGCGATTCCATTGAAGGAATATGCCCTCTAGGCTCAGCTCAGAGGAGATGCGGGGTCCTCTTCGACGAAAAGACCCTCACGGGAATGGCCATATACTTCTCGGAGGCAGAACTCGAGGGCTGTTGGCCGAAAAGGCGCTGTCGCCTTCAAAGACTTGTTGGGGGAGGATGGCTCCCAATGAGAGTCCTTTCCTCCCTCCTCTTCCAAACCTTCGGCGATCGGGACGGCTTCAGAGGTGGGGGGGGGGGGGACGCTCCTTTGGAGGATCTACCGTCTTCAAGCAACCCAGTCCAGCCTTGGATCGGGGCGTAGGAGCTGACTCTTATATGCTGTCCTTTCAGGGGGCACCTATATTAACCCCAGAAGACTACCCCACGACAAACTTCAGGGGTGTTGCCTCCTGTTCGTCTAAGGACTCGATGGAGGAGCGCGGCCATTTCGCCTTACGGGAAACGATCACGCTCGGGGAGGGGTGGAGCCTGGTTTTAGCCAAGTCTGGGTGTGAGACCTTTGTTCTGCTGTGGTAGTTTCGTTTTCTATTCACCTCAACTAATCGGTAGACAATGTAACGCCCACCTTTTGTGTCAAGTTTCAGTGAAGGATGGAGAACAAAGGCGCCGAGAAGCAGTGTCGCCCCCCCCCCCCATTCCTGTCTTTTCCTGGAGTAATTTTTCTCTCCCTAGAATTACTAGTATAAATAATAACATTGTGAATGAAGTGATATAAACATTTAAGGCCTTTTGACACATTCACAAAAAAAAGTGAAGCTTAAACACAAAGCCAGGTACAGTTATGTATGAATGAGAAATGTGTGTGTGGTGGGGTGTATATGAGTGAGGGAGGGGGAATACTTAACACCTTAGAAAAAGTGAGCAGGGGGTAATTTTTGTCCCCCATGTTCAGCTCCTAATGTCCCACTGCCCTCGTCTTTGAGTGAGAAAAGCCAAAGTCTTGAAGTGTGGAGCTCTAAAGCAGCAGTGTGTTGTGCAATTTATGGTTGTGGCTGTTCATTCTCTGCTCCTACTCAAGAGAGATCACACCAGTGCGACTTGGGTTGTTGTGAACACCCCTGCCGCCCATATGTTCTGCTTAAGAGGGATATACCATGCCTGCACCCTTTGTGCCTCCAGCTCCACACTCAGGAAAAGTGAGATTACCACCCCAAATGCGTGAGAAAATGCCCTGAAGCAACTTGGTTAGTGTTAGATGTAACTAGCTGGCTGAATTAAGAGTATGTGGTAACCACGATTATGAGAGAGACCGAGCACACATAATTGGTGCTGTTTGTAGATCAATATAAAGCTGTTGTGGTAGCAATATATATTTAAGTGTATATTTAATTAGTTTATTGACTCAATATTTGCTTTATTTGTATATCAAATTGTTTTATTGACTTGTATTTACTTTAGCTGTATATTGATGTATATTTACTAGTAGGTGATATGATTGGGTGGTGGTGGTATATATTTTAATAAACAAAATAAGTATCTACATCTCCTTAAGCCTCTTTCCGATCTAGCAGGCATCTCACGAGTGATTGAGTGGACCTTGGTGGCTTCAGGCTTACCAATGACTGCCTGTCATTCACATCTTTATATAAATTTAATTATTGAATTAGGAGAATCCCATCGATGAGCAAGGGAGCAATAGCACAACATATTTAAACGACTCTAATCTATTGCATAATAAATAAAAAATTACAAAACCAACAGCACCAGTTATATTTAATTGGCAAAGATGTAAGATATGACAATAGCATAATCTTACCTGGCAAAGGGTTATTGTTGGGAATCCAAGAGGCCGGTTCGCAAGGTAAAGTCTCCTTTGTGCTTCGACAGCAAGTCCACTGGCCTCTGACAAGAGCCCCTGGGTGCACATGAGATGCAAGCACCTCATTATCAGCTACCACTGGAAAAATGTTTTTATTTAAATAAAACAAACCCAATGTCATATTTACCAAAAAGCTATCAAAAAGAGGTTTTGTAATGAAAGTGGATAAAATTGTGTGGAGCAGATATAAATAAACTATCACTGTCACCATTCTAATCCTTTTCATCAATGAAAAGGACAACCAGCCAACTTTTCCAGAAAGACCACACAGATGTTTAGACATTATTCTGTCATTGTATTGGAGCATTTTGGTAATGTCACTCAAATTTAATTTGTAAATTAAAGCCAGCCATTCATTCATTTATATTTAAACTTAAAATTGTTACATTGTGCACCGGATCTTCAGCTGTCTTTGGACGACTCTCAGAAGCATAAGAGTATTGTTCAATTGTGTACTGTGTTGAGGGTTTAGCACAATTTTTAAGATTGTCTTAGAATGGACTCTCGATGATATACCATATATAACTATTCATTGAGGGAAACAATTTAATTATATTTTGAGTGCGTGGTTATCCGGTTGACCAATATTATTTATCTTCAATATGCTTAAGAATTGGAACAGAGCTCAAGGATAATAATATGGCTATCATTAATAAAATAGTTTTATTAATAAAACTATCAACAACACACAAAACGGAAAATGTTTACATTAACAGAGAATGGAAAGGGTCGTGAGAAAATCTGGCTAATCCGAGGATTAAGATTTGGGAGAGATTTAAAAAGGTAAACAAATAAAAATTAAAGGGATGGGATGGTTCGCTAAACCATTTAAAGCACAGGGTAGGGTTGATGAAAGGTTAGGTAATCAAAGGTAATGCTCAGCTTACGTAATTACCAGTTGTTGCGCAGAGGAAGGCGAGGCAAAGGAATCTTCGGTCCGCTGGCGAGTTCCAGCTGAAAGGGGGGATTAAATTATCCTGACATGATGTCTTGGGAATGAGAACCGTTTCTTGACGAACGGGCTTGAAGAACAATGGCTGTTCTAACGTTGTTCTCTTCTGAACAACAGGGGGGTGAGAACCGTCTCTTGTCTACGGGCTCAAAGAACAATGGCTGTTCTAACGTTGTTCTCTTTCTGAACAACAGGGGAGGAGGGTGAAAACCGTCTCTTGTCAACGGGCTCAAAGAACAATGGCTGTTCTAACGTTGTTCTCTTTCTGAACAACAGGGGGGCCTTGCTGACTTGGTGTCTTGAAGGCTCGAACCTTGGCACTCAAGGAATATTGTCCTCTTCTGGACAATAATGGTGGATCTCGAGGTAGAGGGCCCTGGTGCACATGGTGAGACCGGATCAGTGTGATGTCTCGCGAAGATAATCTGGATCTGATCTAATCGGGAAAGTTTCCATATAAATAGTCGGAGCCATCCCCTTGGCGTAGGGGACAATGGAGTGGGGGCTTCGAGGGACTGCCCCAGCCGCGCTTTGAAACATACCTTATCTGCCCATAAGCCTAACTCAATCTGACGAGATCGACGCATGGGGCGAACGGGGAGGGGGATGAACCTCCTTGGTTAAATATTGACTCAGGTGGTGATAGGGCGCCCTGCTTTCTCATCGAAGATGCACATGGGTAGCCATGTGTTCTAACAAACAAGTGATAGTGGCTGAATCCAAGCGGCCTCAGACCGTTCTATCACACCCCTCCATTCCGGGGGAAGTTGTCACTTCAAAAAAAAAAAGAGAGAAGGGACAACGATAGAGCTCCGTTGTGGGGAACTCGTTTTCTTGTACCGACCGTACCTTCATGCACCTAGCTAGTATTACCTCAATACATATGATTATTTTGATCTTTTGATTATAGGGGAAACTAACCTTTAATACAACTTAATCATAAAAGAGACATGGAACAATGAAATGATATAAAATTAGTACATATGGGACAAAATAATTTATACGTAATTTAATAGGTACAAATATATACACATCCGAAAAAAATAGACATTGAGCCACAAAATTCAGACATATACATTGACTAATTATATTACAAGAGAATCTAATTTAAGTCGTACAAGACGGTATATACATACATGGAGATCCTAATCCTACGAATACAATTAATCTACACTATTTGGTAACGCATTCCTACTGAGTGCGTCAGCTACCTGGTTATCGGAACCTTTTATATAATTTAGCTTAAATTGGTACTCTTGCAAGAGTAAACTCCAGCGCATAATTCGGCCGTTGGAGTGTCGTACATTCCGACTATAGGCCAACGGGCGGTGGTCGGTTCCTATCTGAAATTCTTTTCCTATCAAGTACATTTTAAACCTATCAATAACCCAGATAATTGCTATAGCTTCCTTCTCTATAGTGGCATATCTTTTTCGCGTGGTAATAATTGGCGACTAGCATATGCAACTGGATGTCTCGTTCCGTCATCCTCATATTGAAGGAGTACGCCTCCAATGCCCTTGTTGCTCGCGTCGGTTTTAATCCCAAAGGATTTTTCCGGGTTGGGCAACTTTAAAATGGGGGCAGAAATGAGCTTACTCTTGAGCTGATTAAAATGGGAAACAGCGACATCATTCCAACGTAGACGATCGGGGAAATTCTTTTTTTAAAAGGGAGCTGAGGGGCGCCGAAATTGCAGCGAAATTGGGGACAAATCGCCGATAGTAAGAAGCTGATCCTAGGAATGATCTTAATTGCTTCTTAGTATTCGGAAGGGGCATGTCGGCGATTGCCTTAATCTTGCCCTCTTGGGGACCTAACTGGCTTTGTCCTATTTTGAAACCCAAGTATTTTATGGTTTCGTGGGCAAAATGGCATTTGCTGGGGACAATGGTGAGGCGATTTTCGCGCAGTCGCTCGAAAAGAGCTAATAGGGTGGTTAAATGGTGACTCCATTCACGAGTAGCGACGTAGACGTTATCGAAGTAAAAGGTTACATTCGGAAGTCCATCTAACAACCTTCTCATGAGACGGTTATAGTTGCTACAAGCAGTCACGAGGCCAAAAGGAAGGCGCTTAAATTGCATTAAGCCTTTCCCCGTTGCAAAGGCGTTATATGCTTTCACCTCGGGCCGGAGGGGAATTTGATAATACGCCTTGCACAAATCGAGTTCTGAGATGAACTTGGCGTTTTCAAAAAGGTGGAGGTTTTGGTCTACCAACGGGATGGGCTCGGCGTCGAACACAGTTACCGAATTTAACTTCCGGAAGTCGATGCACATCCGATAAGAGCCATCAGGTTTCTTCACCATGACGATTGGGGAACAATAACTAGAGGTGGACGGTTCTATTATGTCTAAACTAATTAAATTATCAACTTCGGCGTTAAAAGCTTGGCGTAAATGAATCGGCATGGGATAGGGTTTTGAACGGACATAATAGTTCTTGTAGCTGACTTTTGATGTGGTGTCAGCTGCGCGTCGATATCCAGGTCAGAGGGTTCGAAAGACTCGCCCTGTAGGGAAGGAAGAGGGTAATCGGCCTCAGGTTGGATGCACACTGTCTGTATTACATTAAGGGACTCCGCGGGGTAATCCTCTTCAAGCGCCGATGTTTCGTCCAGTGCTACGAACGTATCTCCATGGGCGCGTCGGGGGTACTTTTTTTCTTTGGGTCCACGGACAGTCTCCGTGTCCTTGTCTTGGGCCTTATCCCATAAGGGTGTTAGTACTTCACACTCCTTTTGTGACGTCCTAAGGTTTTGGTTAAGGGTCTCCGAGAAATCGGACGGTATCGGGGTTCTGATGGGGACGGGCTCCTGGGCTTCATTCTTAGCTCAGCCTCGAGGAAGGGCGGCCTGAGACACAGGGTCGGAACTTACTTGGGGGCTCTGTCCTATAAGTACGGAACAGAATTGTATGGGTGCTGAAATGACTTCAGCCCAGCCATTATAATACTGACACTGCAGGTAACATCTAACGACGGGGAATTGGTTCGCCCGCCCAAGGTAGTCATGTACCACCACAAATTTTTCGTGGTTAGGGTCCACTGGGGGGATGAGCTCGTCGGACACGATGAAACACGTGCACCCTGTGTCCCTGACGAGAGTCGATACACGGCAGCCGTTCACGCTGCCCTCCTCAAATTTCAAAGTTCCTGATGAACTTTTATCAAAAATAAAATTTACCTGGTGGCCTGACGGAGGGGGGGAAGTTGCTGCTTGGGTCTGCACCACCGGGGAAGCCGGGGTGGCATTAATCTGGTGAACTTGGTGGGCTGGTCCGCTTTAAGGCCTAGAATTGGGGGGCAATTCCAGCTCATGTGGTTTTCTACACCGCAGGTGAAGCATATGATTGGTCGCTTCAGGAAGAGTGATGGAGGAGAAATCTTAACAGGTTTGGTGTCCCGTTGTTGGTTTTGGGATAAGAAGTTTTGGGGTTTTACGGGGCTCGGAAACTTCGTCGGCTTTCCTGAGAAGGGGCGCGAATCCTTCCTTCTTTCCTGGTAGGGGGGTTGGTGAGAAGTTCGATTCTCCTTGGGGTATAAACTATGGCTTGCGGCATAGACATCCGGTTCTTCGGTACACTCTTTAAAGGTCTGGCACCGACGATCCTTGACGAACGCGCGGATCTCCGTCGGGAGAGACGCCAAAAATTGATCCCACAACACGAAGTCTGTTAAGGACTCGTAGTCAGGATCAACCTTTGAGGATTCTATCCAAAATTTAAAATTCCTCTGAAGAATGTATCCGAATTGACGGATCGTCTGTCAGGGTTTAATACGACTTTCTCGAAATTCTTGGCGGTAGAAATCGGTGCTGTAGTTAATTGTACATTCAGATGGAAGTAATCTTGCTACACCTTCAGCCTCCAGATCCAAGTTATTGATCTCAAGGATCTTTTCAAAGTGGGCTAAAAATGCTCCGAAATCCTCTCCATCCCTGAAATTGGGGAGCTTAAGTGAGAGATTGGGTGGGCGGGGCTTCTGAACGTGAACTGGCTGATTGTATTTTGGCTTCTACACAAGCCATTTTAATCTGATGGTGAAACTCAGCTTGTCTTTTCCGTTCCTCTCTTTCTCTTTCTTTCTTCTCGTTGGATTTATCTTTCTCTTTCTTCTCATTGGATTTCTCTTTCTTCTCATTGGATTTCTCTTTCTCTTTCCGTTCTTTGCTCCTCTTGAACGTACTCAATTAATTCTCTTCCGGAAAGTCCAAAGGATTCTCCTTGCGCTTTGAAGATTTCGAACTGAGTCATATTTGAACTTGGGGGCGCAATAGTCAACCAACTAAATTCCTTGCAATAAGAATTATGTCTAGAGAAGTAGCCTACCTAAATACGGGCACTGACTTATTCGTAATTGGTTTCTCGACTTAGATAACCAATGACTAAAATCACGTATCAAAAAACACAAATAAATTATTATAACAGTTCCTTGAGCTACTCCAGCTTCTTAAGTTTAAAAAAAAAAGGGGATGGCAATCGTTAAAACAAAAGGGAACTACTATACTCTATTCTTATAACGAATAACACTATGCTTTACTCGACTGAGACCAGTGTTTGCAAAGATATAGCATTAAACCCCACACCTGACACCAAATTTAAATAGTATATATATATATATATATATATATATATATATATATATATATATATATATATATATATATATATATATATATGTCGTAGAATGGACTCTCGACGATATACCATATATAACTATTCGTTGAGGGAAACAATTCAATTATATTTCGAGTGCGTGGTTGACCGATATTATCTTCAATATGCTTAAGAAGTGGAACTGAGCTCAAGGATAATAATATGGCTATCATTAATAAAATAGTTTGATTAATAAAACTATCAACAAAACACAAAATGTTTACATAAACAGAGAATGGAAAGGGTCGTGAGAATATCTGGCTAATCCGAGGATTAAGGTTTGGGAGAGATTTAAAAAGGTAAACAAATAAAAATTAAAGGGATGGGATGGTTCGCTAAACCATTTAAAGCACAGGGTAGGGTTGATGAAAGGTTAGGTAATCAAAGGTAATCTCAGCTTACGTAATTACCAGTTGTTGTGCAGAGGAAGGCGACGCGAAGGAATCTTCAGTCCGCTGGCGAGTTCCAGCCGAAAGGGGGGATTAAATTATCCTGACGTGACATCTTGGGAATGAGAACCGTTTCTTGATGAACGGGCTTGAAGAACAATGGCTGTTCTAACGTTGTTCTCTTCTGAACAACAGGGGGGGTGAGAACCGTCTCTTGTCTACGGGCTCAAAGAACAATGGCTGTTCTAATGTTGTTCTCTTTCTGAACAACAGGGGGGGGAGGGTGAGAACCGTCTCTTGTCAACGGGCTCAAAGAACAATGGCTGTTCTAACGTTGTTCTCTTTCTGAACAACAGGGGGGCCTTGCTGACTTGGCGTCTTGAAGGCTCGAACCTTGGCACTCAAGGGATATTGTCCTCTTCTGGACAATAATGGTGGATCTCGAGGTAGAGGGCCCTGGTGCACAAGGTGAGACCGGATCGGTGTGATGTCTCACAAAGATAATCTGGATCTGATCTGATCTAATCAGGAAAGTTTCCATATAAATAGTCGGAGCCATCCCCTTGGCGTAGGGAACAATGGAGTTGGGGCTTCGCGGGACTGCCCCAGCCGCGCTTTGAAACATACCTTATCTGCCCATAAGCCTAACTCAATCTGACGAGATCGGCGCATGGGGCAAACGGGATGGGGGGGAGAACCTTCTTGGTTAAATATTGACTCAGGTGGCGATAGGGCGCCCTGCTTTCTCATCGAAAATGCACATGGGTAGCCATGTGTTCTAACAAACATGTGATAGTGGCTGAATCCAAGCGGCCTCAGACCGTTCTATCACAAAGATTATTTTGGCAATATCATTGTTTATGCTCAAGATCTTTAAGAATAGTTCCCTTTTTATTATAGGTAAATAAACTTGTATATAATTGTGTAGTTAGCGGGCTAACTATTCATTCATAAGTCATTTTTTGTACCTGTGTATTTTCCATTATTGTGGATATTGGAGTGTGAAAAGGGGAAGCAATTGAAATTAGAGTACATGATTTCTTTTTCATTAGATACCCAGAATGGTTCAGACTGTGTTAATTAAGGTAGGTAGAACCTGACATGAGGCAAATGTATTTATATATATTTTGGGGGGTTTGGGAGATTTTTACATCCTTCATGGCAGTTTTTGGGAGGACCATTCCTACCTGGTTTATCCCACCATTCATCCCAAAGTTGTCTCTTTTTCCCCTTTTGCTTTTTTTTTTCTTCTTGATTTCCATTTTTTATCCTCATTACTATATACATTCTGACAATAAGAGGGAGAGAAATAAAAAGGGTAGAGCCAATGTAGACAAAGCAAGAGGGATTTCCATCTAGCTGAAGAAATATCGCTTCCCAGTTGGGAGAAATTAAGGTATATCAGAAATGGTTAATTGTCAAAGAGAATCTTAATTTGAAGTTGACTTTGCTGCAGAGACCCTAAAGTGTGAACATAGGTCCCAGGTGAGTGTTCAGAACATCTACACACACTTACCTCTGAACAACAACTGCTGCTGAGCGAGCACCTGGCTCCCATTACACGACTGGCTGTGATGTCACACTCGCCGGCCACACGGCTATGATGTCATGCTACACCATAAACAAATGAACAGCGTGCAGCGCACAATTGTGCACCATTATTACTCCGTCAGATATTAACACAACTCGTCTTCTCTTCTTTTCACTACCTGATCTTGTTCACAGTGAAAGCGGCTTGATAAACAACCATTAGTCTCTACTGATAGCAGCCCTTAGCCATTAGGTGGATGCTCCATAATTGATGAGACTGTCTGCTAGTTGTTGTGATGTGTCAACCCAAGTGACCGATGTTATATCCTTTCTAGCAAGCATATCGTGTAGAACAGCCACATCCATTCTCACTCTTCGGTCATCAATATTCTTAGAAGAGTACAGAGCATCAACCAAACTCTTGTTGTCCACAAAACAATGAATGTTAATACCAGCATAGCTAGATATTTCAACAATGTTACTGGCAATGTACACTGGAGCTTCAGCACACTCGAGAAGAGCCAGAGTCTCAGCAGACAATGTTGACTTGACAACACGTCAGATTTTCCTAGTCTGCCAGTAGATTGGACAAGAAGCACCACTATCATCCTCCAGGAATACAATAAATGCTCCTTGAAAACCACCATCTGCCAAATTAGCAAAAGCTGCATCAGAATAACACTTTAGAGAACAGGCTACGAGTGGCTTAAGTTTAGGAAAGTCTAATCTCATGTTGTCTGTCCCTTGTCACTTGAACTATTAACTTATTCAATCTTAGCAAATCACTAACAGTTGCCTTGTTACACGCAACAGTCAACTGACAAGTTTCAAAAGCAATGTCTGGTCTGGTATGTGTTGCGATCTAGTTCAGTTGCCCAATCAAAGCTCAATACTCTGTCTTTTCCACCAGTGTTAAGTAGCTTGTTTTAAGAAGAGCACGCTGATGACTGATGCTGACAGGTGTCAAAGTTGAAGCATACTGGAACTGATCAACAGTCAAGCCATCAGCAGGCGTGTTGATGTTCAAACTAACATAAGTGAATGATGCTGATGCTAAGCTGCCAATCAAGAACATGTGATGTAATTTCTTAAGACAGCATCTTCAAATGCAGCAGTTCGGGCCCAGAGAAAATCAACTAGACACAAATTATGCCCTCAAAATTGTTGTCATTATGCCACAAAAACAAAGAACACCAACCATCAATAATTCATCCTTCACTCTTAAATACCAAGCTCTGGCTGCATCACACAAACCGTACACAGTCTTCTTTAATTTCCACAAGTTACCATTAAAATATTCAGGTGGTGGTTTGAGGTATATCTCACATTGAATGACATTGCCTTGCAGATAAGTAGCCTTGACATCAACAGTGTGACACTTCCACTGCTTGGAAGATGCCGACAAAGCCAGATGCACTGCTTCCCTGGAATAGGTAGGTGAATCCTTGCGCAATGAGATAGTGTCCTCTTCAAAGCCACATGCTACTAATCTCCCTTTAGTAACCGTCCTATTATCTTGCACTTTCTCAGTTATCACCCACCTCACTGATACGATATCTTGACCAACATTTTCAACTTCTTCATAAACATTGTTATTTCTCCAGTTTTGCATTTCAGCTTCTTTCACTGCCATCACATCATCACTATTAAACATTACAACCAACTCTACACTGGCAGGTATCACAGAAAATTCAACAATATCATTGAAGTCAATTCAACCAACAGTAACATCAGAATCATACCTGATGTTGAAACAATTACGATATTTGTTACTTGTGGCTTTTCCTGCTCTACTTATCACCTTACCAGAGACAAGGTCACCAGTAGCTGAACTCACACCTTGAAATCTCTGTCCAACTTTGATATGGGGTGCAGAGTTACCGCCGATGTCAACGCACTATTTTAAAGGTTGATTCCTATTACCCTCGGCCAGCTGATGCACTTCAGCAGCCTCATCACTGCCACCATCATCGCTGTCATGGCTGTGATCATTCTCATCATCCACAGGAGGATAGCAATCCTCTTCACCAGACTGCCGTTGATCTACACCATCTGGTGTAGTGTCACTGGACATGGTGTGCTAAGTGGAGCATGGGTTAAGCAACAAGCATGAATTCACGCAAAGACTCCACCATGACGAACCAACACCTGCTTTCTGTTGTGTCTGATCACAACACCGGGCCTGTGCCATTCGTTATTGTCATTATGCTTATAGAAAAATTTCATCATTACCTAGATTTTCCACATCAGTAATATGCACATTGCTTCTTAATGCTTTATTCAGTTGCTCCTTTGACTCAATCTTCAAAAACTGCTGCCTGGCAGAGTGAACAGCATTCAAATTATTTCTTACAATAGTGGAAGCCATCACCGGTTTGCATGCAGGAAGTTTATTGCAAAACATATTAGGCATAGCAGGGTTAAAACCAAATACTAGTTGGTTAGGTGAAAATCCTGAATTATTCAACAAGGAATTACATGCAGAAATTGCCCAGGCAAGCGCAGTCGCCATAATTTTATTTACTAGATTACCAATGACTGCTTTGAGCCATTCACAAGTCCTGTTACTCCACAGGCTCTCTGCTGCTGTAGTTATCACCTTTATATTGAATGTTTTACCCAAGGGCTATAATCTCATCATTATTAAACTCCCCCCGTTATCAGTGAGGATCTTCTGGGGAGAACTAAATAGACTAATCCAACACATGAACAAACCTTTAATGATTGTTGAAGCAGTTTTGTTTTTGATTACTGTTGCTGTAAGTACAAAATCTCGTAGCCATGTCGACTATCACAAGGAAGTAAATGACCCCACACTTTCAAATCCATTGCAATACTTTGGTTAAAACTCATCGCCATTGGTAAACATACAACTGATCGAGGACCGGGTCTTTTAAATATAACACACATTTCACAAACGCTTGATAAATCATTAATTTCATTTTCTAGATCAGTATTGTTGCTGCCCACATTTCTTAGAAGTTTTATCAATTTTTCAGCTGTGGGATGTACAAATTGTTTGTGTAGCTTCAAGGCAACTTTCTTCACATCAGCATCAGTAGAAGCCAACATAACATCGTGAATGTTTGCCTGGTCTAGTCATCTACACAACAGTAGTACATAGTGTCCAGATGAAGTAGAACCTAGTTTGACCCATTTCTTGGCAACCTTCACGGTGTCAATCACAAAATCCAAAACCATGTCAGCAGTTTTCATAGACTTCTGGCTTAGCAGCAATAGAATATTAGCCTCTACAACATCGGTAGTAATTTCTACACACATGTTATTAATCAAACAAGGACTTGTTAATTTCTTCAATGAAGGTACAGAGGTGCCATTGTAGTAGTTTGGTTGTCCGCCTCCCCTCCCCTATGTCTAATCTGTTTTCTTCTTTTGCAGAATGTGTGTGTGTGTGGATCGTGTGATCACCGTCTTTCCTTTGTGTGGGGGGACTCGATGGATCTCTATCGTGCTCCCCCATTCATCTCCTGTTTTCTTTTTAGGCGGATTCTTTCAGCAAATATTGTTAGTTTAATAGTTTGGAAGTCATTAGTTGTGACTGAAGAAGTAAGAACCGCCTGGACGGAGGATAGGTGAGTGAAGATTGTGTGAGAGTGGATATGGTTGAATGAGTTAGGAGTAAAGACGTTTGAGTGTGGCAGTGAATAGGTGACTGAATGTGCCTTCTCTTTTCCAGTTCCGTGGTACCGATTGTCGCCGACATCTGGCTTTCAGAGACGGCTGAAGCCAATCCTGACCCTCGCAAGTGTGCCTACCTTTTGGGGCAATTTTCTAACGTGTGGACCTTGGCCAGCACCTTCCAGTCTCCAGGGAGTGGTTGAAGCAGCATCCAACCGACTGTGACCCAGCCGTTGGTACCAACAAGCGTCCCAGCAACCCAAAATCCTCAGCTTTGCCGAGTCCTGGACCCCTCAGAATCCCGCAGAAAGTGATCCACCTCCCACTTTCTCCAATACGTCTCACTCGATTAGATAGTTAAGGGTGCACCCATCTTTCGCGATATCTTGGTTCTAATATTCGTTGCGTGGCCAAGATCTTATTGTAAGGCCTTTTGTGTAAATATACATGTGTTTGTTGGCCAAGGTATTATTGTGAGGCCAACTATATATATTTTTTTTGTGTGTTTAGAAATTGTAAATATTTTGGTGATTGGTTGAATTTGCATTTCATTTTTATTATTTACTGGGGTTGTGGTTGATCGCCATTATTCATTGGTTTTTAATAAATTTAGAAAATACTCTCTCTCCTCAATACACTCTCCTTGAACCACCGAGCGGACCTTGTCAGGGCGGCGGGAACTTTTGGCTGGGGACTCGCGATCTCGCCGCTACACCATCACCAAACGTAAATGTTGAAACAGATGGTCGCTCTCTAATCAATGACCGGTCATATTCAGATAGGGAATTTAGGTATTGCTGCAGCCACAAACTACCACACACTGTAGCAGAACAACTGTTGTCTAATATAGCGCATGCAGCCTTCCGATTCTTCAAGCAATGAAAGCAGCTTAGTTTCCCTTACTTTGTTGTGTACATCACCCATAAACATTGATAATTGCACACTTTCAGTCTGATCATCTACTTTAGTGACCCTATTATTATTATTGTTCTCATATGCATGTGGACACTGACATGCCTAATGATACTTTGAATCACAAACTGCACACTGAAACACTTGACCATCACGTTCTATAAGATTAAGCTTCTGAGCTTGTGACTGCAAAGGGTAGGATTCTTGTCCAGGTACTACATGGTTGACACTACTTGTAGTACCCTGACCCTGCGATGCACAGCTATCATGGAATGAACCTCCACCACAAGTAAACAATGCCTCACCACTAGTAGGCTTGTCAGCACAAAACACTGGCTCACTCTTAACTTGACACTAACAACAGGTATCATAGTCGTTGTGCTCGAAGCACTGATCTCATGGCCAAAAACATATTTTAGAGTAGATTTCATATTAGCATAGGAAACCTCACTGATTGCTAACATGACTAACTGCTTTTCATTTTCAAGAAGTTTACAAGATGTCAACAACATAAATGCCATCACAGGATCAGGAAGATTGATATCTTCCTGCAAAAATTTGAATTAAATATGCTCAAAATCACTCACAAACTGATTAATGTATACGCCTTCCGACCAACGAAAATTGTACAAATTACAAAAAGCCGGTAAATTGCCGATGACCATTTTCGGGTAAGAACAGTCCATCTAGTTTTGGCAGCAAAATTTTGACACCCTCATCCTGTTGTAAATCATCAACACTGATTCTGAAGAGGCTACCCTAGCCCTTTCAGTCAGGGAAAGATGAATCACTAACACAAATTTAGTTTTTAGCAATTCAGTAAGTTAACACCAAATACCAATCTTTTTTCCAATTGTCATAGCACCCATCATTGTCAAGTTTAGGCAGCTATTTCAATGAACAGGTACAAGTCTTAACACTTTCTATAACAGAGGGCATGATGTAAGAGCTCTGGTACCACTGTTAAGAACATCTGCGCATGCTTACCTGTGAACAACAACTGCTACAGAGCAAGCACCTGGCCGCCATTACACCACCGGCTGCATGGCTATGACATCATGTCACGGCATAAACAAATGAACAGTGCACAGCGTACAATTGCACACCATTATTACCCCACCAGATATTAACAATGAGATGAGTCTTAAAAGAAGACCAAGGAAAAGGTGCGACTACCACATCCAGATGAGCCCTATTTAAAAACAAGTCTGGATCAGGATGAAGCTGTGACTAGCAACATAAGTGCCTCACCCTAGTCTTAGCAATAAACATAAAACTAACAAAAACTTCTAAGTAAACTTACAGGTTCTTATATGCTCTATCCAGTGATCTTGCTCGTGAGAAGACCAAGCAGCAATGTAAAGTACAAATTGTTCCTCATCCTCATCTGCATAGACCATCTGGAACACATAATCACGCTGGAATACCTTCACATCTACACGCTCAACCGCTTCTACACGAGATAATTCGACTCGACCCTTTTCCTTTTTACGCCCACTCTGAAATAGGAAGGAAGAATCATCCCATCAATACCCAGGATAGAACAATCTACCAATTTTAACTACCATTTTTTATATCAGCATTGGTAGAAGTTTTCTGTAACTAGGCATTGTTTTGGCTGAAGAGAAATTCATGGTGAGGAATACTGAAAAATGGACATACTTTTACAATTAATCTGGCCAAGTGATGATATACCTCATCTCTAGACTTACAAACATGCTAATACCATAATAGTTAGAGTACTTTATCTTGTGCCCATATACTTAAATATACCAAAGAAAAAAAATGCACTATGCTTAAGAAATCATAATATATCATCTAAATTTTGGATTTTTAAAAATTTTAGGATCTTTACGGACAGCCAGCAGTGCGGGAACAGCTGCCAAAAATTATTAAAAAAACCCTATCGTTAGGCAAAGTTAATAAATTGAAAAAAAACAAAACAATAATGATAAATGAATATCTACACGGCATACTCACATAGGAACAGGGGGCCCACCTCCCTCCTGCAATTTTTTATATTTTTTAAGAGCTCATCTAGTGACTGTCTACTTGGGCATTAGTTGCCGTATTAAAAACCTGCCTGGTACTTGGCTACTTTAAAATCAGATTCAAAAAACACAAAAAACAAACAAACCCAACACTAAAAATTAAAAAAAGAGAAAAAGAAAAGAGCAGGAAGCAAGCTTCTGCATCTGGGGGGTGTCCCCCCGGCACAGGAACGTGCGACCTATAAGGAAAAAAAAAGGAACAAAACAAGAAAAAAAACTGGTTAAATAAAATGTGCATGCACTCGTCCATAGTACATGGGACGGGTAACGTGCATGAAGATCGCCCAGACTCAGACATTCAACAAGAATATGCCGAACAGTCTGGGGGACAACGCAGTCTTCACAGTAGGGCGCTGGCGAGCGCTCCATCAAATGGTAGTGTGGCCCGCGAGTGTGCCCAATTCAGAGATGACAGAAAGCAACCTGAAGCCTTCGCAGCATTAGGGGCTAGGTCCATGGGAACAGCCGCGGTGCAATTGCAGGCAACTTTAAGTTTCCTTAAACTGTCTCCCATCTTCTTTGCCAAGCAGCCTGAAGAGCTGCCCGTATTCCTGCCATGTAGTCGGTGTGAGGAAGAGCGAAAGGCTGGTCCGGTCGCAGAGTCCTCGCGGACTCTTTGGAGCCCTCATCGGCGCGCTCATTCACTGCAATTCCTACATGTCCAGGAACCCAGCAGAAGATAATTTCGACATCAGCCCGGCTCGCCAAAACCGTATCGAGTCGGGAGTTGGCGTCACGGATATCGCGAACCAGGGGATGTCGAGATTCCAATTTCCTGAGAGCACTCAGGGCGCTTTGTGAGTCGCTAGAGATCACAATCCGGTCTCCGAACCGGACACGTCGTGTAATCTCCCGTACCGAGTGGTGTATTGCCACCAGCTCGGCCGTGAAGACAGACGCAGCGCCTGGCAGAGCCCCGCTGACTTCAAACAGAGGGGATACGGCGTGGAAGCCGACCCCCTCTTGGGACTTGGAGCCATCCGTATACACTGGCACGGTTCTAGCGTGACACGATGTGTGCTCCAAAAAGGTCGAACGCAATACTCCCGGCGCTGTACAAGCTTTGGTAGAAGAGGCGTGGCGACAAATAGCCAAATGTGGTACCCTCCAGGGTGGCGTCCTGGGCAGAACCAGGGGCGCCACCGGCCCGAGAGCTATATCTACCTCTCGAAGGAGTTTCCTGGCCCTAAACCCAAAGGGCTTAGGGTATGACTGGCGTCTCTCGGCGGCATAGGCACCATCGAGATCAGCTGCGGATGCAGTGAGAGCTGTTGGCGACTGAGGGAGGCGCCGGGCTCGCGCGTACAGGCGAGTGATGCACTGCACGCGGCGCAAAGCGAGTGGCATCTCCCAAGCATCGACCAGCAGGCTCTCATTGGGAAAAGTGCGGAAGGCACCGGTCCCAAGACGAAGGCCGGTGTGGTGGATCGAATCTACTTTCCGCAATAAACGCTCGGCTGCGGATCCATAAAACTCGCATCTGTAGTCGAGCTTCGAACGAACAAAGGATCGATAAAAAAGTAGGGCAAGAGCCCTATCAGCGCCCCAAGCGCTGAACCTCACGGAACGGAGAATGTCCATGGCGCGGGTACAAGAGACCCTAAGGCTGCGAATATGAGCCTTCCAGGTGAGGCGTCGGTCGAATACGAGACCAAGGAAACGGTCCGATTCAACCACATCCAGGCGCACCCCCATTAAGAAACAAATCTGGATCGGAGTGAAGCCGTGGATGGCGGCAGAAGTGCACCACCTTAATCTTGGCCAAGGAAAACCGAATCATGTGCGCTTCGGCATAGCGAGAGACGGGGTTCAATGTCCGTGAGGGTAGGCGCTTTAGAGTCGGCATCTGGGCTGCACCAAAAGAGATCAAAAAGTCATCCACGTTGAGCATAGTGAGTACATCTTCCGGCACCACCGAGGTGATGCTGTTGATGCTCAGGAAACAAAGTGCGACACTGAAGACACTTGCATGCGGGAAACCCTTTTCCTGCTCCATTGGGCCGGAGAGGGCTGACCCCAACCAGTACGCGGAATCGACGATCTCGCAAATATTCAGATATAAAGAATGGGAGGCGTCCCCTCGGCCCATCGTGTGTATAGTCTCCATGAGACCGTATCGCCATGCGGTATCAAAGGACTTCTCCAGATCCAAAAACACCGTGGCGTAGTGCTGTCTAGGAAGGAAGGCCTCGCAGACGGCATTTTTCAGACGGAGCAGAGCATCCGACGTGGAGTGGAACTTACTGAACCCGCACTATGCAGAAGACGTGGCCTCTGCTGTTCAGGATACAAGCTAATCTAAGATTTACCAATTTCTCCATCAACTTGGACACGCAGAAGGTTAGAGAGATTGGGCGGAAACCGGTCGGAGTAGAATGATCTCTCACCGGTTTGCGAAAGGCGAGACAGTTTCGATTCGCCAGGAGTCTGGAGAAAGACCCTCCACCCAGATCATGTTGAACAAATCTAACAGAAAGGCCATGCCTCGCTCACCCAGGTGTCGAAGCATGGCGTACGGGACATCGTCCGGACCATGGGCGGTGTCCGCGCACGAAGCGAGAGCGGAGCGCAACTCACTCACAGTAAACTTGTCGTTGAAGGGTTCTCCGCCTCTGGAGGTAAAGTCCAGTCGGCGGCCTTCCGCGACATCACGACGTGCATTAAATGCTGCCGGAGCTGCATCCCGGCTAGAAAATGGGGAAAAAGGGGTCGCTAAGGATTCCGCCACGGACGCGGGGTCCGAGATTGCGGTCCCATTCTCCTGGAGAACGGGAGGGGGGTCCTGCGAGAACTTGTCCCGAATCCTTTTGACTCGCTTCCACACCTCAGCTAAAGGGGTCTTCCCGTTAAGTGAAGACACGTATGCCCGCCAAGAAGAGCGGCGGGCGTGCTTCGAAATATACCGGAACCTAGCCCTAGCCCGACGAAATTCAGCGACAGTGAAATCGTTCGGGCGGCGCTTATAGCGCATGTAGGCATAACGCTTCTGTTTGAGGGCCGTCTCACACTCGGCCGACCACCATGGGAGTGGTCGGCGTGCAAAACGGCCAGACGTCCGAGGAATAGTAGTCAGGCCCACGGCGATGAGGTTGCCGGAGAACTCAAATGCCTCATCTACCGACCAAAACTCCTCGACTGAGATAGAGAATTCAGTCATTTCCTGAAATGCAGGCCACCGCGCCCGCGCCAAGCACCACCGAGGTGGGCTCTCAGGCCACAGTTGCCCTGAAAATGATATTTGAATGGGAAAGTGATCACTACCATGGAGGTCATCGACCACCCCCCAATCAAAATCAGGCTGTGCATCCGATGAGCACAAAGATAGGTCAAGGCATGAAAATGAATTAGGTTCTTGGACAGTGATGTGTAAACTCATCCACGTTTAGGACACCCATCTCAAGCTCTTCGATCAGATCGGCAAGGACTTGTCCCCTGGGATTTATGGAGTAATCTTCCCAGAGAGGATGCCTGCCGTTCAGATCTCCAAGAAAGAGATAGGGCATCGGCAACCGTGCCACGACGAGGCGAAAGTCCCCCGCGTCGAAGTCAGCTGACGGTGGAATGTACGCAGAAATGTTAGTATACCTCCTATCCAGGTGAAGCTGTACAGCCACTGCCTGAAAGGAAGTATCTAAATAGAAAGGAAGAACGCAAACATCATGCTGGGTGTAAACCGCTCATCCCCCAACCTCGGTAATCCTGCGTTGGTGGGGTCGCAAGACCCTTATACCCCGGGAGGGCCGTCAGGGGGCTAGCATGGTCTCCTGCAAAAAGATAGCTAACGGTGAATGGGACGAGACGAGCCTCCGCAGCTCCTCCCAGTTGGCCCGGAGTCCACGGCAATTCCATTGAAGGAATATGCCCTCCAGGCCTAGCTCGGAGGAGACGCGGGGGCCCTCTCGAACTGAAGACACTCACGGGAATGGCCGTACGCTTCCCGGGGGCAGAACCCCGGGCGCTGTTCGCCGGACAAAGCGCTGAAGGCGCTGTTCGCCGGACAAAGCGCTGAAGGCGCTGTCGCCTTTGACGACTTATTGGGGGAGGTTGGGCTCGCCATGCGAGTCTTTTCCTCCCTCCGTCTCGAAATCTTAGGTGGGCGTTGCGGCTTCGGAGGCGGGGGGTCCTCTTTTCGAAGAACCACCGTCTCCGAGCCACTCGTTCCCCCTCGGGGCGTGGGCGAAGGAGCCGAAACTACTTTGTTGTTGTCCTCCTTTCGGGGGACAGCTTTAGGAACCCCCGAAGATGGCCTAGCGACCATCTTCAGGGGTGTTGCCTCCTGTGAGTCTAACGACTCGGTGGAGGCGCGTGTCCGTTTCGCCTTATGGGAAACGGTCACGCTGGGGGGGAAGAGGGGGGAGCCCTGGTTTTAGCCAGGGCTGGGTTTGAACCCTTTTTTCCACCAGCTTTACCAGGGGAGCACTAGGGTTGAGTACAGCCCGCAGAAGGGCTCCAAATTGGCACGGAAACAAGCATGCTCGTTGGCCTGGATGGGCCAAGAGCAGAGGGTGCCTTTCTAACTATTGAGGCATATGACATCCCAGGCAGAGCCATCAGGAAATTAGAGGCTGACCAGATGGGAGAGGTTGTATGAAAAGCAAGGAAACAAGTGTTTTGAAGGAAGGAGAAGAGGCTAAGCTGGGGTCGGACGGGGTGCTGAGTCCTGTCAGCACAGCGGCCAGGATGGCAAATCGCCGCGCCCCTTACGGGGTCAGAAGGTTGTAGAGGACCCTTTCCACCAGTCACAGTGTGGTTGGCTTTAGACTCCTTTGCCCCAAAATCAAGGTTGAGCAAAGATTGAGAATGAAGGATGTAGTCGAAAATTTTGAAAAAGAATTATGAAAACTTGCTACCACCAAGAAGGAAAAGCGTGGGATGGTGGTCGAAATGCTGTTTTCAGGAGTCCACCTTGGATGAGGTAAAGAATGGTGTTAGCAACCTGTACAGTGACATACACTGGCTAGAAGTTGCCCAGTGGCCAGTCCTTCACTCAAGGTCAACTCAGTTAGAGTCAGGGTGACAGAACAGATACACTTAATAGATGTAATGATCCTGGACAGGACTTTTAGTGCAGCCAACAAGCCAATAAAGCCTACCCACCACAAACACTAGAGCAGTATGAATGAATAGTGCCGAAAATAAATGCTGCAAAACTCAAACAGACTAGCCCGCAGCCAAATTCAAGGACAGGTAATTTGCATAAGTGTTCTCAATAAAAATATACACACCTGGAGAATATACAAAAATATAGCTATGAAGTTAAGATCAATAGAATGGAAGTACAGGAATTTAAAACCATTAAGGGGTGTAAAAGGATATCAAAAATAAACTATTGAGTACTCAACACAAGATAAAAACATAACACTATAAATGGATCAACAATAGATACAAGAACAGATAATATAAAATCATGAAACAATATATTAAATTTTGGCTAAAAGATTAGATTCTTCTAAAAATTTAAAAATTTTATTCACACCAAAAGAGACACAAGTCTCAGACAAGATGCCCGACAGAACCTGTTGGGGGGGGGGGGCATACTAGAGCAGTATGCAACCAAGAACGTGTATAGAGGGGTGGTCTGCCCATTACATGCATTATTCTTGCCCCAACACCCAAGACCCCTCTGGTCCTGGTATCTTGTGACCTGCAGACATTAAATAGCCTTGTATATACAGGTTCAAAAGCATCTCTTCTGGCATGGCATGAGGTAGCCTAGACAGAGGATTGAGTGGATAGTCATAGAAAAAAGGAATGCTGAGATGGAACTGGGTAGCAACTTAAGACCTTGCCACAACTCCATTCGAGAATTCAAGCCAAAAAAAAATGATGTGGTTTCTCTAATTCTTACTGAGGCTGTGATGAAGATGAGAGTTAGTGGAAGGAGGAGAGGCAAAGTGGGGTCAGAGTGGCCACTGAGTCTCATCAGTATGGCAGCCATGAAAACACATTGGCATGCTGCTTGCAGTGAAGACTGGCTCTTGGTGCCCTCAGGTTCATCAGCAATTATTCTGAACTTTATATTGGTTTCATTATCCAGTCAGAAACGCCTTGAGGATGGCAGTCCCAACCTATCTGCTTTGAATTAAAAAGTCCTATTTGAGCAAAAAGCTTAAAGAGCATAAAGGATGCTGCTAAGACTAATAAATGATT
Organism: Ceratothoa steindachneri; assembly: GCA_963969495.1. Classification (NCBI taxonomy): domain Eukaryota; kingdom Metazoa; phylum Arthropoda; class Malacostraca; order Isopoda; family Cymothoidae; genus Ceratothoa; species Ceratothoa steindachneri. Next base: position 156,784,195 of record OZ018327.1, read on the forward strand.
TCTATCTTGTTTCTTTTTATTTGATTTTCCCTTCAAGATAAATAGCTGGTACAGCTACGGCAAAATGACTTCGGACCTGCCACGTCCTGATGGGTCCTATTGGATATTGCAGTTAAAGTGATGCAGGAACAGTACGGTGCAACTTTTGTGTCTGAAAGCATCTAGCAATGATGATGGCATTCCCTGGTTCATACTATGAGTTGAAACTGAACCCAAATGTTTCGCTAGACCTGAGTAGGGACGGTTGTGTTTTCTCCATATTGCATCCTTTTGTTGAAGGATTTCGGATTCTGTGGTTCGTGTTCAGTATTTGTTTATGGTGCTTTCAAAATACCTGGCAAGTACTGTACTAATGAGGATAAAGCCCGTATTCTTGCATGGAGGCAAGAAAATGTCCCAATAAAAATTATATGTGAAGAAACGGGCAGGGCAAAGTCCACCATATTGAAACTTCTAGCGGAAGCCCGGGAACTGCCACCGAACATCATTCTGAAGCACAAATTCAGTGGTGGAAGGTGAAGGAAGATGTCTGCTGCTACAGATGTCCTCCTGAAGAGAGAATTGAAGAAGGACCCTCGACTTGCAGCGACTGAATTGAAGAATTTACATCTGAGGCTGCTACAAGACGTCTCTGTTCGAACCCTCTGTCATCGGCTGCAGAAGGACTTGGAGCTTCCAAGCCATAGAGCCACCAACAAACCTTTAATAAATGCCCACATGAAGAAAAAACGCCTTGCATTCACAAATAAATACGCACATTGGACATCAGCACAGTGGAGGAAGATGATGTTTTCCGATGAAAGCAATTTTCAAATGTTCCGGATAGGGTCTACCATGGTTTGATGCCCATCATTTTCCGATTGATTTGACCCCAATTACACGACTCAAAATGTTAAACACCCCGCTTCTGTAATGGTGTGGGTGCTTTTACTGGTAAGAAGGGAAGGGGAGGCCTTTACTTCCTTCCAAAGAACCAAAAGATGAACACTGATCTGTATATCAACATTCTGAAGGACCATATGGTGGACATGTTCAGAATTCAGGAGTGTGATTTCTTTATACATGATAGTGCACCCTATCATAAGGCCAAGAAGGTGACAAAGTGGCTCCAGGAGAGGCAGATTGCGGTGTTGGAGTGGACTGGGAATAATCCCGACCTCAACCCCATTGAGAACTGCTGGCATCAAATGAAGAAAATCATGTCAGAGAAGAAGACTCCTAACCTGGGTACCCTCCAGACAGAGCTGACAAAAGTATGGCGTACAAAGATATCCTTGGATTACTTCAGGAGCTTAAGCAATTCCATGCCACACCACCTCTAATTGGAAATCAAGAAAGAGGAAAACATGACAAAATACTAAACTATGTATAGTATTCAATAAAAAGCCTGTTTCTTCAGACTGGACTTTGTCCCCCCCCCAAAAAAATACATAGCAGGTCCTAAGTCATTTTGCTGTAGTTGTATATGTATTGGTATAATACCTAGCCATACCTTGCAGTCTTTATATGACAAGTATTGAAGATTTTTGTTTTCTTTGGGTTAAATTCATGGATAATTTGGTCAAGTAGCATTAATAGAGAGACTCAACTTTCAATTACTTAATGTAGAAGTCTAAATACCGCGTACATAAGTGTACGCAGAAACACTCTTAACACAAAGCTGCGTGCCTTCTCGTATCCCCAAACGCACCTCTCACCTGCCTCGAATTCTCCGTCGCCCTTTTTCACACCAACATAAAATCCGAGATGATTTGAAGCCGTGAATGACATATCATCACCCCAAAGATGAAAAATGGTCTTTCGCGCGACGATACGGATTTATGAGAATGCGATTCTCTCTCCCGATTTTGCTTGTGGGAAAAATAAAAGAAAGACTTCTTCCTGGAATCAGGCAGAAGCCCTTGGACCTACATCGAATTTGTGTGACTCGATCCACATAAGAAACCATTACCCCGCTGCAAGGAAGGAACTTCTCAGGGAATTGGTTGTTGCCGTCACGGTACTTGTAGGTGCCAAACTTCTCACAGCCCCCCTCCTTCAGAGTCTGAGGTTACACAGGACCTCCCTCTGTGGATTACCATAGATGTAGCTAGGTAAACGGTTTTGGCTACCCACTCCAGGAGCCGAATAATCGGACAGGTACTTCGAGGAAGAAGTCTGATTGAGTCACCGCTTGGCTCACCTTCGGTCTAGGATTACCCTCTCATTCGGTAACCTCGGACAGCCGGACTAGGTGCGATCATCGTCACCAGAAGAAGATCTTCACCGCCCCCCCCCCCTTCAAAAATACTTACGAACTCAAAGGTATCGTTAATTTAATTATCACCTTCCCTAACTTCACCAGTTTATTTGTGAAGTAGAATTCTCATCCCGAGCCCATACCCTCAAATATTAGAAGTGCTTACTTAATTCAGTGTTTGACTCAATAATAATATTCCCTTCGTTCTATCTGGTGTCATTAAGACGCAAACATCCCAGTGAGTAATTTGCAAGTAATCCCCATGACATTTTGTAGACTTATTTATTCAGTGCAAGATTAATCCTATTTATATTTATATATGCTGTTGCTTATTTCAAATTCATGTACATTAAAGATTACTTTTGTACATGTGTGTTTAACTAATTTGGACAATCCTTTGGCAATTATTAAGCAATCCACTCGGCTTAAATCTCAATATTCCACCGACCCACCCATGGTTGGCTTTTACTGAGTGGAGAATACACTCAGGGGATCATCATCTTAATTTTGATCAAAAGGGTACACACCAGGGTTATTCATATTCACCGGAAGTGGTTAAGGTAGGTGTATTGGATACGCTTCCCCTGCGCTTCACCTCCATGCGGTAATAAAATATATGTCCAGGAAGAGGGACTGGGATTTATAAGTTTTCTAGATATTACAAAAGTAGCGGATTTGTCAAAATTGAGATACTTGGATAGATAGGAAATCTACCAATATATCTGAAGATATATAATTGTTTTATCAAAACTATAGCATAATTATAAATTAAAAAAAAATGATAATTAGCTTGAAGTACTTACAGTTCGGTCTCCATCATAATATATTATATGATGGGGTGTAAGGACAAACCATCTTTCTTTCCAGTTTGTAGGACCAAATCTACTTTTGTTTTGTGACCGTTTGGTCATAAAGGATTCCCTCAAGACTTCTTCATTACGCGTTGTCATCCTTACCAAGCTAATTTTATGTCAAATCATAAAAAAACAAAACAGCTTCATAATTTGACAGATCTTACATTATAATAAGAAGCTGTCCTTTTCCACTATAAATTTAAATTTATATCTGCTGCTTAATCTAGTCATTTAAAAATGTAATCTTTCAAATTACTAGTTATAAAGTTTTGATCCATTTCAGCTTAAATGTATATTATTAAGAACTTATCTGAAAAGGAATTATTTTATTAAATATATATTTTCTAAAAATTACTAGAGGTAACCAAATGTAACTAGCTACCTCCATATATGAAATAGACCGGAGAAAACTATGCTCTTTGTAAAGGCCACCGTGGAACCCAGTTCACAGGGCCCAAATAAAATACACAGAAGAAATTTATAGAAGACCAGGGATCTAAAGGCCTACCAGAAAATCACCACAATTTATCAGGAGGGTGCTAAATTACAAGGTATCCGCAAGCGGATAAATAAATTCATACATACAAGTATATACAGCATTATTTACATCAAAATCAAAATGAAATAAAATGACTGCTAACAAATTATATGGAAGTACATCAAATAATAAGAAAAGTCACAAATGCTTATCACCATCTAATGAACACAGGTCATTCTAACCAAATAGATATTCGCGCATACAAAATTGGGTGCTATGAATAGATTGCTTAAAGCCGAAATGACACGCACCATTGAAGATGAAATAGGCTTCGCTACTCTAGTGACAGGTGTTCCCGGAATAACCTCCCTGTCTTACGTCCCTTACCCGAAGGCCCAAAGTTACATGAATAAAACTAATTAATTTAAAAGGGACGTAAGAAGAAAGAGATACTGTGGGGGAGCGGTGTGTGTGTGTATCTGTAGGGCCATTCTCCCCCCCCCCTTTACATATATCTTTCCCTACCCCTGTGTGAGTGTGTGGGTATAATTTGCCTTCCGATTTTTTATTATGAATACAAATAATAACTGATTGTACTCTTTTTTTCAGAGATATAATTTTCTAAACATAAATATTTAGCGTGTTAAGTTAAATTTATTTGTCCAGTGCATTGGGATATTACCCTAGTATCGCATCCTGTGTCTTCAAAGAGTGAAGCTTCAGCGGACTGTGAGAGGAATCCTTGAGATGAGTGCTCCGCCCAGCCCAGCCCTGAAATGGAGGGCGTTACCTGCCTCGCTTGCCACCTGCACTGCCTACCTGCACAGACAGCAATATTGGGGCGAAAGGCATCGAGGCTACGGGGAACGATGACTCGAAGGCCCAACGATTCAAGAGAAGGAATTTGAGATGACAGAATTCCCCAAAGAGATGGGTAGGTGACTGGGGGGAGAGCTTTCATGTGCCCAGTGTGAATGGCTTCCTAAAGGAGAACACTTGCAAACATAACTGGAAGAGCACAATTTGATGCAGCCGACAGAGGGGCAGCGACAACACTGGCAGGAATCAATACCAAAAAATTCTCACTGCATGAAGGAATTCAGTACAGGTCTCCAAAATGAACATCAAACGCAAGTGACGGAAATGATTCAGCAGCACAATCAAGGCAGAATCCTTGCAACAGAATAAATTAAAAGGCCTCATGGCCCCATTTATATCCTTCAGTCCGAAAGGGGGAAAAGGGAAGTGGGGCACAAGGGGGGGGGGAATGAGTCGCTTCCCCTACGCAAATTAGGCTGGTAAGTTAGAGAAGTTTAGGCCGAAATCGTAGCCTCGAAGCGGGTCGACCTGCGATAAATACCGTAAACTATGATGAGCAAGGGAAGGCATGGGAATACGAGGGCCTACCCTTTACATTCTTATATAATTCTATAACAATTTTATTGAATCAAGCAATTTTCCAGCCATTGTATGCCCTTTATACCATGAATAATGCAAAGATGGTTTAGGTTATTTAGTATAAAAAAAGAATGGGCATTAATTTGTTCCCCTTCATGAGAACATTCATTTAAAAGCTAAAGACTTCAGGATGTTGATTTTTTTATAGAGCTTATCTGGTAACTACCACCAAGGGTATAGGTTGCAAAATTATTATTTTTTTTAGCCTATTGTTAGGTTGCTAAAAACAAAAGAAAAAACCAACTCAGAACAAAAAAATACATATTAGATAATTTGTTAAAAAGGGACTAAACCACAATAGGGGATGCTGGCTTAAGAAACTAGAGCAGTGTGCAAATTAGTTCGGACAGTGGTGAAATAATACAATTATTTGATAATTGTTGTTTATATTTAAAAAGAATACATCAATGATAATATAAATGGCACATTTAAAATGAAATATGACCACCCTTTGCTTTTAGAACCTGCTTCACTCACTCTGGCATAGATTCAACTAAATTTAAACACATTTCTGCCAGTTCTTCGTTATGGTACCAGGCAATGATAACAGCACAAATCATCTTCTGCATCGTCGAAGTCGGTTTTCTCGATTTTACGTTTAATTATAGCCTATAAATTCTCGATGGGGTTTAGGCCAGGAGAATTCCCAGGCTAATCTATAATGGTAAGTGCTTCTTCTTTTTTTTTAAGAATGTGTGCATTATTCGGGAAGTATGGCACGGAGCCAGATCCTCCTGGAAAATGCTGCCTCCATCAGGAAAGTCTTTCTGCATCACAGGAAGAAAGCGAGTCTGCAGAATTGCCTTGTATTTAACGCTGTTCATCATTCACTCAATAGTAACAAGCCGCCCTAGGCCTTTAGCGCTAAAACAACCCCAAAACATCCTAGGTGGGTATTTTGGAGCCTGTTGAATGTATCCTGGCTCAAGGATATGCTTGGCAGCATACTTGCATGCCAAGCGAAGACATTTTGTCTTCATAGCAGAAGTCAATAACTGTTTATGTACTGGTTTTCTAGCAAATCTGCCAACTTCAATGAGCCTTCGCCGGACGGTTGAAGAAGAAACATTTACACCAGCAAAAGACAAATCTCTCTGGAGGTCTTTACTGCTTTTCTTGGGATCCTTCACCTTATTTCTGATGAGAGCCTTGTCATTGTGAAGTGTTGTCTTTCATTTTCTTCCACACTTTCCTTGTTGCAGTGTTGAATGTTCACCAGTGTCTTCAACTCTTTTCACAATGTCACCAACAGTTGACTTTGTTACCTTCACTTCCTCAGAAATACTTGCATGCTTCTTGGTTGTGATATCCATAATAAATATATAATCTAATAATGATTGGAAGGTGAATATTCCAGCAGAACCAAGTACATCATGGAGCACACTCCCAGCAATAATCATCCACAACAAGCTCTGGTGTAGCACTGTCAGGCTTAGTGTAGCTAGGGCACAACAAAACAGTTGCCAGATGTTACCAGTACACTATTCTGCATGGAAAAAAACAAAAAAAACATTAGTGATGCCAAAAATTAAGACATTATGAAATAGTCCAAAAATTCGGTACTGTCCGAACTATAGTAGTATTATAAGAGGTATAATACTTGCACGCTGCTTTGGTGTGATATCCATAATAAATTTATAGTCTAGTAATGATTGGAAGGTGAATATTCCGGCAGAACCAAGTACACCACGGAGCACACTCCCAGCATAATCACCACGACAAGCTCTGGTGTAGCACTGTCAGTCTTAGTGTAGCTAGGGCACAAGAAAACAGTTGCCAGATGTTACCAGTACACTATTCTGCACGGAAAACAAAAAAAATTTCATTAGTGTTGCCAAAAATTAAGACATTATGAAATAGTCAAAAAAATTTGGTACTGTCCGAACTAATTTGCACAGTACTGTATAAGCCCTGCAAGTGCACAAATATATTTAATAACCTTAGTGATTGCTGACTCATAAAAGTTAATCTGGATTAATCTAAAATTTATTAACCTTATATGCAATATTTGTTGATACATCTGATTATGTTGGTCGGTCTGTCCACATTTTGCCTTTTTTATTGTTTTGGTAATAACATTGTAACTATTTGGCCAATTCTAACAATCTTTAAAACCCTTATGTTGTTTTATATTTTCTTTCAAATGATATAATTGCCAAGGTTATCCCAAGGTTAGCCCAGGAATTATTTTGTTTTGGCAAAAACATCATAACTGTTCAGCTGACTCTAACAAAATTTGAAACGCTTATGTCGTTTTACATTCTCTTTTGAACAGGGTTGGCATTGATTAAATTAATTAATTTTTTTTAAATCATGATTTTTATTTTTTTCAAACAAAATTGATTTTTTAAAAATTTTCAATCAGAAATGTTATATTTGCCCGTTATCAAAGACTAAATGTTTACATTTTCTTAAATGAATGTTAACTACATAGTTTTAATTCAGTACCCCTTTCTCTTAGTGATATTTTGAAAAACAAATATGGAGACAGTTTTTACTTTCAAGTTTCAGTATTTCATTAATCAGATTCATTTGAAGTTCCAAGTTTGTTTTATTAGAAAAATATCAAAATTTTATTTTATTCAATTAAACACTTATGACTTATGTGACATCCTGTGAACAAACATTCTCTCTATAGTACCAGAAAAAGCCCCAAGTCTAGGAATATAGGAACTTTTTTACTGCATATGGTATTGATGCCATCTGGCTGGCAACACTGATGCCATCTGTCAAGTTGGCAATATTTTCAAATACATTTTGTGTCTTTCTGTTTGTCTACAAAAATATTTTATGTTTGATTTTTTTTCAGAATTAAAAGTATATTTTTTAGTGTTAATATTAAATTGTATTTGTAATTAAAATGAAGAAAGGAGGAAGACAAAAAGAAGCCATATGGGCAGAGTTTACAGAATTGGAAACAAAACAAAAAATTGGCAAAAGAGTGAAGTTTAAAGCATGTGAAGTAGAAATTCAAGGATTAGTTCAAAAACTCAAGGACCATAAAGCTCACAAATGCAAGGGATCACCAACACAGGGTCCAAGTGATGGTAAGATTGTATAAAATTCATTTTTCCAAGGTTTTGCATTAAACTTAAATATTTACCCTCGTTTTACTAAGATTACCTTGAGTTTACAATTTACCTCGAGGTACTTCTACCTCAAGAGGACAGAGCTTCCTCGACGTCCTTTGAGGCAGGGCCACGGTCTTGCCGCCACCCTTCACTCTGTTGAACATGCTCTATATACTTATCTGAATATACTTTTACTAGTCTTTTATTATTCTCTTTATTTTTTTGTGCAGTCTGGTAATATTCCCATTTTCTTTTGAGTTAGGTCAGTTTCATATTTTAACATCTTGGCATTTTTTATGATGTTCCATTTTCCTTGTGATCATTTAGCATCGTGAGCAAAGGTCTTTTCCTAGTGTCACTGTCATGTATTTTTCCCATTCTAACTGTTTTCACATTTGCACATTTTACTCTAAGGGTGTTTTCAAATAGATCTTGACATCTTTCATTATCACCCATTTGTCTTTCCTCTGCTGATTTTTGTTTGATTCTGGGACGTTGTATATAACTACATTATTTTTCCTCCTTTCTTTATCTTTCATCTCTTCTATATTATTCATTATTATTTCTATAGTTTCTTTTATTATGTTCTCCTTTAGATTGTTGAATATTTGCCCTAGTTATTGTATTTTATTTTTAAGGTCTTTATGTTCCTCCTCCAGCTTGTTAATTTTCTTCACTGCATTTTTCACCTCTGGTTTGCATTTCTTGCAGAACCATAGTTGATCCTTATATTTTGTTAATATTTTATACAATTCTCTTCCTATTTTTTCACAACCACATAAGAACCATAAAGCAGTTATCTAATTACCTACTTTTTCTTTTCTGGCATATGAACCTGAAGTTAAAGATTCTGTTACAACTGACTTATCTGAGCCTTCGACTTCATTAAGTTCATTTCAAGATACTGTAGAACAAAGTGCACCTCAGAGAACTTCAACTACTAACCCTGCAGATTATGAAACCCCTTGGTCTCTTTCTAAAAAATGCCAATTGTCAAGAATTCAATCGCCAGCATTCTCAAGTTGTTCCACATCTAAACCTAAAGTAAGAAAACAATTATCAATATCATTATGCGCTCTTTTACAATTAGAAAAAATGCTGAATGATAAAGAGAATTTGGATTATTTAACTGCACAATCTATCTATGCTTCAAACCTCCCATTCTAAACAGTAGAACACCCTGCCTATTAGAAATGATAAGTGATCTACACCCAGGTTACAAGCCTCCAAATAGAAAAGAAATCGCTGGACAATTATTGGATAAGTTATTTGAAAATAAAACAGAGAAATACATTAAAACACTGAAAGATCAAGTAGATTGCATGAGTTTTGATGGTTGGAGTAATATCACAATGATCCTATAGTATGTGCTACTGTTGCAGTTCAAAACTGTTCATCTTTTGATGAACCAGGTGAAGTTAGCATCTATTTAGTGAATACGGTTGACATATCAGGGCATCCACATGTACTTCAAAATACCTATTAAATGTGGCAAAAAAAAGTATTAAAGAGGCAGAAGAGAAATATTTGGGCACCGTTGGCAGTCTTGTAACAGATAATGCTGCAAATGTCAAAAAAATGAGGATTGAACTGATGAATGATAAAAATACATTAATAATTTATAGATGTTCAGCTCATCTCATGAACTTACTGGCTAAAGATTTAGAAATATCAAACATTAAAGAGCACATTGTCAAAATTGTGAAATATTTCAGAAATAATCATTGCACATCAGCAGCTTACAAAGAAGCAGCTGGTCGAGCCTTAACTATGCCACAAGATGTGTGCTGGAATGCCTTTTTTGACTGCTTAGAAAGCTATTTAACTGACTGGCCTGTGCTTATTTCAGTGTGATGGACAAAAATGAAGTGAACTGGATAAGGAGATAATAAAAAAGGTTATGGATACAAATTTGAAACAAAATGCTGAAGATATGCTAAAAATTACAAAAAATATTGCTATTACATTAGACAAAGTGCAAAGTGACTCCTGCAATATTGGGGATGCTACAGAAATATGGGGAACTATTCAAACATCATTAACAAGTGAACTCATAGGTGATAGTCAGGTGAAAAAGAAAATTGAGAAATGTGTGACTGAAGCCCTAACTCCAGTGCACTACCTGGCATATATACTTTATCCATATTGCAAAGGCAAGAAGCTCAATCCAGATGAATAAGCTGAGGCAATGGAATATACACAGGCAGCACACCCTGATGCCATGCCAGATATAATGAAATACAAATCCAGAACATCACCATTTCTTTCTTAATTTGTTTACAGGCAAATCATTGAAAGTTGGTCCCTATGTTTGGTGGCTATTCACTCAGACATTTTATATCTGATGATATGAAAAACCTTGCAATCAAGCTGTTTACCACAACTGCTTCTTCAGCTGGAGTTGAGAGAATTTTCTCTTCTTTTGGCTTGGTACAGTCCAAGCTAAGGAACAGACTTGGATCAGAAAGAGCAGCAAAACTGGTATTCATTTACAAGAGCATGAATACACCGAAGAAATGGATTATGGATACTAATTAATTAATTGAATTTGAATGCAGATAGAGGCACTCTTGAATTGATGTTCATATTCATAGAATAAATGGCTATAGGAAATTGCTCGTTTGTTTTTATCCTAAAATAAAAATGTTACAATTATGAATTATTTAATTTATTGATGGAGTGATAATGAGATTAATAAAAGATATAGACTCAAAATCTGAAAAAAATCAATTAAATAAAAAAAATCATTGATTTTTTCTTTAAATAAAAAAAACACTAACCCTGCTTTTGAATGATATAATTGCCAAAGTCCTCCCAAGCTGAGCCGGGTAATTATTTGGCAATAACATCATAACTATTCAGCTGATTCTAACGAAATTTGAAACCTTTTTGTTTTACATTCTCTTTTGAATGATATAATTGCCAAGGTCCTCCCAGGTTAGTCCAGGAATTATTGAAAGTTTTGAAGGTCGTAAGGTCATAAATCAGAATAAGTGAGAGCATGCAACTTTGGTCAGCAGACCATTTTTCTACATGGAACAAATTTGGTCTGTAGTACTTCCTAAGTCTTCAATGACATCATGATGTGCATTGAATGCGGATGGATCAGCCTCTCAGGTAGAGAATGTGGAGAAAGTAGTCACAAAAGACTCCTCTATAGATGTGGGGTCAGAGATTGCATCCCATTCTAATGGAAAATGGGAGGGGAATCCTGCAAGATCTTGCCCCAAGTCCTTTTGACTCACTTCCACACATCTGCTAAAGGGGTCTTCCTGCTATGTGAAACATGTATACTCACCAGGAAGAGCAACAGGAGTGCTTGGAAATATACCTGAACCTAGCCCTAACTGAATGAAATTCACACAGTTTAAGTGGTTTGGGTGTCACTTATAGCACATGTAGGCATTTTGCTTCTGTTTGAGGACTGTCTCACACTTGGCCAACAACCAAGGAGGAGGATGACATGCAAAATGACTAGATGTTCGAGGAATAGTAGTTATACCCACAGCAATAAGATTACCAGAGAATTCACTTGCCTCATCCACTGACCTAAACTCCTCAATTGGAACAGAGATAGCAGTAATTTCCTGAAATGTGGGCCACCAGGCGCATTCCAAACACCACTGGGGCAGTTTTTCAGGTGGCAGCCACCCAGAAAATCATAGTTGAATGGGAAAGTGATCATGAAGATCATCAATCACCTCCCATCTAAAATTAGGCTGCATATCCAGAGAGCACAGGGCCAGATTGAGGAAGGAAAATCAAGCAGTTCCCGTTCATTGATGTGTAAACTCATCCACATTTAGGACACATATCTCCAGCTTGTTGATCAGGTCAGTAAAGAGGTGCCGACCACTCAAATCTCCACAGAGTAGAAGGGAATCAGCAACTGTGCCATGATGCAGTGGAAGTCCCTGGCATCAAGGTCAGCTAGTGGTGGAATGTACACAGAAATAACAGTATACGAGGGGCGGTCAATAAGTTTTGCAATTCGGATATAAGGAAACGAGATATGAGGAAAAGTGTTTTATTATTTTTCAATATAACTACCCTCGACTTCAATGCACTTGCGCCACTTGTCCCTGAGCCTTCGAATTCCCGACTGATGTTCAATCCACTCCTGGACGGCGAGCTGGACATCTTCATCATCCCCAAACCGGCATCCACGAAGTGCAGCCTAGAGCGGGTGGAATAAAAAGTAGTCGCTAGGGGCCAGATCTAGACTGTAGGGGGGATGGTTGAGCTCCTCGAATCCGCACTCATGCAGGGCAGCTTGTGCAACTCTGGCCTTGTGAACAGGGGCATTGTCGTGGAGGAGCAGGACACCGTGTGTCAACTTGCCGCACCACTTCTGACGGATGCACTTCTTCAAGCCAGCCAGTTCCTCGGCATAATATTGGCCGGTGATGGTCCTTCCACGATGCTCATAGTCCACCATCAACACTCCCTAAGAATCCCAGAAGATGGTGGCTATGATCTTCCCGGCTGAGTTGGGTCTGGAACTTAATGGGGGTCGGAGAGCCCCTGTGCTTCCAGGCCATGCTTTCCAGCTTGGTCTCGGGATCCCAGTGATGGAACCACATTTCATCACCTGTCACTATGCGTGACTCAAATCCCGCCGGGTCTTGGTTGTACAGGAGCAGCAGCTCCTACGAACTTTGACGACATTGAAGTCGATCATGGGGCGCGAGGTTTCATGAGGTTTCTAGGGACCTAATGGGCAGAGACCTTGGTCATGGCCAAATTGTCATGGATGATGTTGATAACACTTCCATGTGATATTCCAAGTTCTCGCTTCATTTCTTCAACCTTCACCCGGCAATTTTTGAGGACCATCCTCTCCACATGGGCCACATTGTCCTCGTTGGTCATGTCTGACAGACGTCCTGGACGAGGCTCATCTTCAAGGGACTCACGACCATGGCGGAACTCCCTATTCCAGCGAGCAATGGTTGCATAGGAAGGGGCGGTGTCAGTGTACACTGCAACCATGCATTCATGGATCTCTTTTGCATTCTTGCCTTCCTTGGTCAAATATTTGATCACTGTGCGGTGCTCAACCTTCTCCATTGTTGAAAAATTTGTGACTGACAATCTGCAATCAGCTACTGCATCTTAAATAGACGAGGCAGGAGCGTGCGGCTGCAGGTCCTGACTTGTCATAACTTGTCCTAACACCCCCACAAACAGCTACCCCCTTCCTCTGTTTTGCCCTACAGATTCACAAAACTTATTGACCGCCCCTCGTACTTCCTATCCTAGTGAAGCTGCACTGCCAGTGCCTGAAAGGTATTTATGGCAAATACAAGAATGGAGATATCATGCTTAATATAAATTATACATCCTCCTGCCCAGCGCTCATCCTGTGGTGGTAGGGTCACAAATCCTTATACCTGGGTAGGATGGGCAGGGGTCATATGCCCAGCATGGTCTCCTATCAAAAAAATAGCTAATGGGGAATGGGAGGAATGAGCTTCTGCAGCTCCTCTCAGTTGGCTTGGGGTCCACAGCAATTCCATCGCAGGAATATGTCCTCCAGGTCTCACTCTGAGGAGATGTGGGCTCACTCTTTTGAGAAACAGAACTCTGGGTGCTGTCACCTTTGAGGACTTATCAGGGGAGGTTGGACTTGCAAGTTGAGTCCTTTTGCTCCCTCTGCCTGGAAGCTTTTAGTGTGATTCAAAGTCAGGGGTCCCTCTTTTTGAAGGTCTTGAGTCTCTGAGCCACCTGGTTTAACCTTGGGTTGGGGCATAAGAGCCAAAGCTCTTTTAGTGCTGTCACCCTTTCATAGTATAGCTTTTAGAGTCCCTGAGTCTAATGACTCAGTGGAGGCATGCAGCCACTTCACCTTAAGGGAAATCGTTATGCAGGGGGAGCAATTGACACACCACACATGGCCATAAACAGTAAGCACCTCTGCAGCAGTGGCATGAATGCCTTCACGCAATAGCAATACCAACTAGCATGCAACCAGCCTGCCATGATTGAACATGAAGATTGTAGAGGGGGGTGAGTCTCAAAGCCCCTCCATGTTTTCTCATCACAAGCTTGATGTTGATTGCTCCTTGGCCAAACAGCTTTAATGTGATGTCTTCTAAGGAGTAGTCAATGTGTACTTACGACTTTGGTCTTGGTCTTGGTCTGGGCCTCCCCACTCGAGAATGCCTTGGGGCCTGATGTGCTGGTTTTGGCCTGGTTGGTTGCCAGAGCAGAATCATTTGTCCTCTTTGCTTTCTTCACCCCCCAGAATCAGCCAGATCTTTCTCCAAGATGTGGAAGATTTTGGTCATCAAATAAGCACCAGGTGGTAGAGGGGTCCCTCATCTCCTTACGAGTCTTGGGGGGCCCCTGCTACCTGAGGAGGGCCTTGCAGAGGAGATTACTGATGTTAGGTGTCTGGCAGTAAGCCAAGGTTTGCCCCATTGGAAGAGCCACTATCTGGAACCCACCATATCAGCAAGGTACCCATCTATCCCTGGAACCCCTGGGGAGAGGAGGGTGGTGAATATACTCTCCTTCTTTGCCCCCTCAGAAAGGGCCCTAAGCCCAGGCTCAACCATAAGCTCCAAAATGGGTAAAGATCCTGCACTCTTGTGGGTCCCATCAAAGGGGCCTCCATCTGGCTAGACCCCAAGGTGTTGGGTATTCCTACTGGGGACTCACTAGACCTGTGGCCTACAGTTGCCTTTAGAAAACCAGTAAAGAATTGACTTCAAGGATAGCTCTCTCCAGTAATCATCATTACAGCTCAAAAAGTAATCATCAAAAGAAATTGAAAGAACAAATCAGAAACAATGGATTTTTCTGAAGATTACTTATTTGTAGTGCAGGATGATGCACAAGGCTTTCATTGGAAAAACAGTCAGGATGCAGTTCACCCTTTTGTACTGTACCAAAGTAGTAGTGGATAATTTCAAGTTTTTTGTGTCATTAATGAATGCCTAAAGCATGATACAATGGCAGTACATACTTTCTTTAAGAAAGTGATTTGGATATGTAAAAAAACAAAACAGATGAAAATCTCAGGAACATCTATTACTTCAGTGATGGTGCGGCAAACTAATATAACAACTATACAAACCTTTGCCTAAATCTGAAGAACATCTATTACTTCAGTGATTGTGCAGCAAACCAATATAACTATACGAACATTTGCCTAAATCAGAAGAACATCTATTACTTCAGTGATGGTGCAGCAAACCAATATAACAACTATACGAACATTTGCCTAAATCTGAAGAACATCTATTACTTCAGTGATTGTGCAGCAAACCAATATAACAACTATACAAACATTTGCCTAAATCTGAAGAACATCTATTACTTCAGTGATGGTGCAGCAAACCAATATAACAACTACACAAACATTTGCCTACACAGCAAGGCTTTTGATGGAAAAACTGATGTGGAAATTTTTGTTACCAGTCATGGCAAATCGGCATGTGATGGTGTTGGAGGAATAGGAAAAAGGTTAGCAGCTCACAACTAAAGATGTAAGGAATATGTCAATGGAATTAAATTTTTCTTTGTCTCAAGTGATGAAATAGATGAAGAAAGAAAGAGAGAGAGAGAGAGAGGAGAGATTTAAAGATTGGCTCAGTCTAGCTGAAAAAAAGACACTTTGTTCCATCAAATGAAAATCAGATTCAAGTTAGCAGTATCTAGAGATTCCTGCTATTTTGTGACAAATGTTGAAATTCAGAGAGATGTTGACAGATGGAAACTGAAACTGCCACCAGGCCAATATGTAGCATGAATCAATGATGATTCGGGGTGACTTGGAAACATTTGAAGTGTGTGAAGAAGAGCATGCATTTAGTATTTTCACATATCCTCATGAACAAGGCAACAGTTTTACTGGGCATCTAGAAAGGATAGCCGTTGAATTCCAGATTTTTTTTTTTAAGAGCTCATCTGGTGACTGCCTACTTGGGGATTGGTCGCATATTTAGCATTGCCTAATATTAAGCATCTTTAAAAGAGGATGCTAAAAAAAAAGACCCCAATAAAAATAAAACAAAGAAAAAAGGCAATAAGCAGGAAGCAAGCTCGGGCATCGTGGGAAGGTCCCCCCAGCGCAGGAATATGCAACCTACTAAAATAACTTTAAAAAAGAACCCAACTAGTTAAATAAAGGGGAGAAGGCCAGCCTCCCCCCCCCCAAAAGTCTATAAGTCCACAAGTCAATGTGGACAACCTCATCCCAAGTACAAGGGACAGGCGGTAGCAACCCCACCCATCCCGGTACCAGGACAGGTAATGTGCGTGGAGATCGCCCAGACTGGGACATTCAACAAGAATGTGCAGAACAGTCTAGGGAACAACACAGTCTTCACAGTAGGACACTGGCGAGCGCTCCATTAAATGGCGGGAATGACAGAAAACAACCTACTGCCTTCACAGTATTGGGGGGTAGGTCCATGGGAACAGTCGTGGCACAATGGCACGCAACTTTAAGTTCCCTTCGACTGTCTCCCATCTTCTTTGCCAAGCAGCCCAAAGAGCTGCCCGTATTCCTGCCATGTAGTCAGTGTGAGGAAGAGAGAAATGCTGGTCCAGTCACAGAGTCCTCGAAGACTCTTTGGCACCCTCATCAGCGCGCTCATTCCCTGCCGAAAAATTTAGACTAACCCCAATCGATCCAACCCGCTTCCTACACTAATCCGGACGTGAGAAATCGAAGGAGAATGAAACGGATTGTATGTACAGTCCTTTACTAAAAAAAAAAATACAATATTTACAAAAAATATGGGTAAATATGCACCCAATGAGCCTATTTATATATATACTAAAACAATCCTATCTTGGAACCCAATCAATCAAAAAAATATATATTAATACTAAGAGTCAGCATATACAAAAGGGGACAACCAAAACAAGAGACAACAAAAAGAGGAGTTTTCTTACGTGGTACCACGGTTTACGATTTGCCGGCCTCCCTGGGGAAAAATCTTGTCGGCAGTCACTCTTGTGACAAAATTGGGTGTGCGGGGCTTATGGTGCCTGCCACCTCGGAGCTCAGTTTTCTTTAAGATCCAGTCAAGTACTATTAGAAGACTTCTTATATCTTCTTTAAATATCTCCAAAATATTTTTGTTAAAGTCGCTCTTGCAAAATGCAGGCAATGTTTTTGTTTGTTTTGTTCTTTTTTTCTTCTTTTTTTTTTTTATTCTGGTACTTGAACGCTGTCTCATAAAATCTTTAACATTTAGTAGCTAATAAAAAAAACATGAGATGTTAAATAACCTTATTCATACAACATGAAATCAAATACATATGTACAAAAGAAAATATAATAAAAAAACCATTCCCACTCACACACACATTCTTACAGAAGGAGGGCGAGTGTATTGGGAAAAAGGGTGGGAGAATGGCCCCTTCACACACTCACATTCGCTCCACCACACCCTTCCTTCCTTAAGCCATTCGACCACAGTCACTCACAATACACTCTGCATCCTTACTCACAGTACCTTTTATACTCAATCACATCCTTCTGCACCCATTCACACTCGTCTACTGGTCCCTGGCTACGCGTAGCAATCAGTCAGGGTTGTTCATCAGTCTTCCTGTCAGTCTCATCATCACTATTAATCATCTCGTCAACCATACTCTTAGCCCTCATTACCAGTTCTCCCATCTCACGACAGAATTCTTTCATACTCTTCCGTTCAGAACCTTCACTCTTCATACCCCCATTCATCAGCTCCTCACTCACAGCTCTCATCCAACTCGGTACACTCTTGCGAAACAGACAGGTCAGTCACATCCCCCGTATTCTCAACAGGCATACCAGAAACCCCTTCGACTGGTTCCCACCAGAAACCTGAAAAATCAGCCACTTCATCGTTCACTACATCAAATTCACCCCTACTGTTACCATTCGTAAAACCCGAAAAATCAGCCCCACTAGGTTCATTCTGCCCAAACACACTATCATTCATACTGTTCCCAAAACCAGAAAAATCAGGCACAGGCAGCTCACTCACTCGTCTACTTATACCAGCCAAATCACTTACCTGTTTACGCAAAAACTCAATCTCCATTTCAAGATCCCCCATACCAGAAAGACTCTGCTCGGACTTACTTTCATTTGTACTTGCATTCTTCCTTTCACTCTTCTTTGTACGCTTTCTACTCCTTGAGACTAAGACTAGCTCTTTCCCAGACAGATCCATACTATCACATTCAATCTCATCATCATGCACTTTACCTCTCTCTCTACACAGTTCATACACTGGATGACTCACCAGGTAGTCAGGAGGTTCTCTCCATCTCCTTAACTGACTCTGATGAGCCCGCACTCTCTCAGTCATACCGTCATTCAAACTCTCCAAAACATATGTCACCCCATTTTCCCAAACTCTCACAACTCTATAAGGTCCATCAAACTTCTCACTCATCTTTGACACATTCAACCTACCCTTCACTTCTTTCACCTTCAATACTTTTGCACCTAATTCAAATGAACGGAACCTTTCATGTGCCTCACGCCATACACTCTGCTCACTTTCACTCAAATGAAACCTATCTTTCACTCGCCTTTCAAAATTCATCCCAAACTGACATGGGGACATTCCAGTTGCGCTATGCACAGTTGAATTATACGCCCACAACACTCTCCCCAGACATACATCCCAGTCATTCACTGTCGTACTCATCATTCTCAACATCTCACACAAGGTTCTTATAGTACGTTCAGCCAATCCATTTGAAGACGGTACATACGGAGTTGTTCTCACATGCTCCACACCATTCTCTCTCAACATTTGCTCAAACACTTCTCCTACAAATTCAGGCCCATTATCACTCAGACATCTTCTAGGCTTCCATACACACATAGGAAAAAACAACTGCTCAACCACAAGCGCAACATTCACACTCCTTTTATCTCTCACAGGCGCTGCATACACAAACTTACTTTTATGATCAACCATCACAACGATACCAACATTCCCAGCACTCGTACGCGGCAAAGACACAATCAATCACTACCAATTCAAACGGTTCTTTCGCATCAACTTTCAACATCGGTGGTTTCACTTGCACCTTTTGCTTCTGACACCTTTCACACGTAGTTGCAACATCATTCACAACAGTTCTCAGAAACGGATGGAACACACGTTCCTTCATACACTCCCACAGCTTAAACTTACCCATTTCCCATAATTATCATGCACAACCTTAACCAGACCAATCATACCAACTAAGGACATCACAGGTACATACATATCATCACCACCCTTCACATGCCTCACAAAATATACAACATCCATACAAACAACAAAATCCTTAGCATACCTTTTAAAATCACTTAAACACTCTGGCCATTCATTCAAATCAACACGCATCATTACACACTTCTTCAACTCACTAACAAAAGGACACATCTCTTGCATCTCTAGAATATCATCATCACTTAAAATCTCATTCTCATCATCCATGACCAACTCAATCATGCCACAAAATTTGACAACATTCTTCGCACACTCATTCAACTTCATCACCTCACATTCACCTTTCATAAGACGATCCTTATCAGCATCCAAAGACAAATCATTCAATCTCATAAAGTCTACACCAAGCAAGAAACAACACGGCATTTGCTCATCTTTCAGAATCACAA
Source organism: Ceratothoa steindachneri (assembly GCA_963969495.1). Classification (NCBI taxonomy): domain Eukaryota; kingdom Metazoa; phylum Arthropoda; class Malacostraca; order Isopoda; family Cymothoidae; genus Ceratothoa; species Ceratothoa steindachneri. Next base: position 156,803,921 of record OZ018327.1, read on the forward strand.
AGTCATGCTTCACATTCACACCATTACCCAAACTCACTTTCAGACTAACCTGTTCCCATGCCACTATCATGCCATTCCCTAATCCACTTATCCATAACTTCACAGGTTTATGCTCGCAACATCTAAACTCTTCATACTTACTCAGAAAATTCTCATTCACTAAAGACACTTGCGCTCCAGTATCAATCAAACCACAGAAAAACCTTTCACCAACTTTCACTCTCGCTTCCATCATATCAGGTCCACCATGTTCGCAATACACAGAAGGAACAAGCACACCAACATCAGCACTGATATCCACACTGTCATTAACTCCCATATCATCACTCACCACACGACGCTCATCTTCATCCAGACAATCATTCTTCTCTCTTATATACGAACACTTTTCAATCACCCAATTGTAGTGCACACTGCTCAAACATTGCAGATGTACCACATTAGGATTCAAACCCTTCATCTTCTCATCCTTGTACACAATCGGCTTCTCACCACCAAAGTGCACATAAACAATCACTCCATACAAACGACTCACTACAATCAACACTTCCTGAAATGGTGGGACCCCTTGCATACACATCGCTCTCAATTCTTTCATGAAGTTCCGCACCTTTGCCATACCAATGCTTTCAGGCTTCCTACACACTTCATTCATTACCTCCTTCCTTAAATCATCTACACTATCGGGCACTCTCACATCTACTCCATCACTCTTACAATCTTGCAAACCATTCCATACACTCTCAAACAAGGAATCACCACCACCCTTACTCTCTTTTCCATTCATAATCCCTTTCGGCAAATACTCAGGATCACTCACTCCACACACATTTTCATCATTCGTACCAGGATACCTTGACATCAAATCAGCCACTCCATTCCGTTCACCAGGCACATACTCAATCACATAGTCAAAGTCACTCAAATCTTCCCAAGTCCTTGCAATCCTACTATCAGCCCACTTCATACGCTGCAGATACACAAGAGGTTGATGATCTGTTTTTATCACAAACCTCACACCATACAAAAACGGACGCAACACTTTCAAACAATATCTTATCGCAGCCAACTCTCGTTCCACAGTCAAATACTTTCGTTCTGCAACATTCATAGCCTTGGATACATACCCAATTATTCGCCTGACACTCTCTCCATTCAAACGCTGCTCTTGCATCAGAAAACCTCCCATACAATACTGTGGAGAAATGACTACATTAAGCATCCTGGAGGAGTATAGGTACATTAAAGCCCCCTCCCTTATGAGGAGAAGTGTGGGAAAGGTAGCCTGCGAAAATGCTTACCATGTGTGATCTCCCCGCCGCTGTGGGCAGTTGGAGCTAACATCTGTTTGAAGGCGACCACCTAAGGTCCTTAAACGACGCTCTAACGATCAAATTACCTACGAGACCCATAAACCTGTGGTTATGGAAAAAAAGCGGTGCGAGTCAGAAGGCACGTCAAGTAGCGGTGCGGTTGCGAGCGTATAATTTGCGAGCTGACTTGGGCACCCCTGTGCCACCTCAGGAATTCTCGCACTCCCCAGATGCTAACTCACCATTCGCTCCCCCCCCCCCTTTGCCTCTGTGGCCTGGTCACTTCCCCCTTTAGATGGGGCGGCAATCCGCCTATAAATAAGCCCCGCAAAGAAAGACAAGAGGATTATCAGAAGTCGATACGCCAGAGGAGGATTAGTTCGTGAAGATCGATCCATCGGCCAGACAAGAAGATTATCAGAAGTCAATTCACCAGAAGAAAGATTAGTTCGTGAAGATCGATCTTTCAGCCAGACAAGAAGATTAGAAGTCGATACGCCAGAAGAAGGGTTAGTTCGTGAAGATCGATCCTTCAGCCATACTAGACTATTTCTGTGAGAAACGATAGGATCAGATTGAGAAAATCGATCCCCCCCTTTCAGGGCCGTATTAACCTAAATAGTCAAGTTTTATATCGGTGCCATACCGAAGAAGCCTTTTCAGTCTGCAAAGAAGTCCGACTGAAGAAAAGCAAAGCCACTCACACTCGAGCGACTCTCACATCTCAAGCTCCGTAAGAGTGAGAGGAGAAGAACCCTGCCCCAACGAACTCCCGTTCTTTAATTACGTTGAAGAATCAGCCCCCGTCACAGGCGACGAAAATTCAAGCAGCGGCCACAACACTTCAAAGCGAGAGATAAGTCCTCCAGCAACATCCGGCAATCCCTAATACCTACCTGTAAGTTAACAATAACATTTATATCTCTATTGCGATAGTAGAAGTTTAGTACGTCCCACGTTTTAAAGGAGAGTAGAAACCATTGTTCTTGAACCTAGGTCATATGTGTTTGTAGACGAGAGTACGTTAATTTAATGTTTAACGCTAATCAAATAGAGTGGCGATAAAAAAATACTAATCGGCAATTGGTATGTTTACGCGAAGCCTATTTGTTTATGTTTTGTCATTGAAAGATCTTTGAGGCCAAATATAGAAATGTGTTTACTGTTGGTATGTAATATTTAAGTTTTTAATTTAAAATACATGTTTATTTTGGTAGATTCTGGTGTTTCCTCTTATCCTTATGTGTTTAAAAATAGCTCTTCCTTAAGAACTAAACCACTAAATTAGCACTCTTAGAACAAAGCCTACTTCATCATAGAAGTAACGCACGCCCCTTAAAGCATACCGATACTAAAAGGGTGTCAAAAAGTATAGTGATCAAAACCAAGGGTCATTTTACGACAAATACCCACTCGCATCTGTATACAATTTTAGCATTTACACTATAATCTGGGTACGCCAATTCAACATCTTCAGCCGCTGCCTCTTTCAGTCTCTCATACGCCTCATTCATCTTATCATTCCACTTGACAACCGTACTACCTTTCTTGCCCATCCACTCAGTCAGAGGCTTACTTACACCAGAACAATCACGTATAAACTTTCGCTGGAACTCAATCAAACCCAAAAACGACTTCAGTTGATTCACTTCGGTGATTTTTGCAACCCATTCTCACTCACCATATGCCCAAGGAATTCCACTTCTTTCGCAAACCATTCACACTTCGCCACTTTCACCTTCACACCAACACTCTCCAATGTTCTCAACACATCATTCACCAATCTCATATGCTCCTCAAAAGTCTCAGTCATAATCAAAATATCATCTATAAATGCAATCACATTCTTACTCGCAAACTTACTCAACACAACATTCATTGCCCACTGGAAGGCTCCGGGAGCATTAGCCAACCCGAAGCTGAGGTTCCGGAACTGGTAATGCTTCTTTGTGGAAGAGAAGGCAGTTACCGGCCGGCTCTCCTCAGCAATAGGCATCTGGTAATACCCCCTTACCAGATCCAGCTTTGTAAACCACTCCATCCCATGCATACTATATACACACTCAGATACCACACACATCGGAAACCTTTCTTTCACAGTCCTTTCATTCACCTTTCAATAATCCACACACAGATGCAATCTTCCATCCGGCTTACGTACAGGCACAATTGGACTATTCCATGAACTCTCACTCTCTTCAATCACTCCCAATTGCTCCAATTCCAAACACTGCTCCTCAATCTCATCAGCAACCGGACGTGGGAAATGTCTCGGCCGCTGATAGATTGGGGAGTCCTCCTTCAGGACAATCTTGAATTCCGGGAGCTTTGCAACCCCGAAATCCAGATCACCCTTACTGAGGGCTCCCTTTCGTTCAAATATCATTTGATACACATCCTCCCTTTCATACTCAGTCAAACATCCATCCAATTTCACCATGTCCTTCACCTCATTATACATCCATTCACATGTCTTTTCCTTCGCAATATTCACCCTGATATCCGTGCTATCATCCATACCTACCTCAGGGACAGTGGAGAGGTGTCCTAGTACATCTCCGACTTGGATACCCCTCACCTGTCCCTTCACCCTGGGGTCCGCCTGCACACATACAAAAGGATCATTCATTCTCATCAAGCCATCAAACACACAAGCAACACGCCTTACCTTATAATATGCATACTTTCCATCCAATATCACGGTGTTCTCACCCACATTTAAACTAACATCCTTACTCCAACTCACTCTAACTGCCAGCCACCCTTTCACCCTTCACAAGTCTTACATTCTCCATAGCAGTCACCTCAATACCAGTAAACACACTCCTCAAAACACTACCATCTTTCCCTACATATAACTTATACACCCCATTTTTACCAATCTTTCTCTCAATCTGATCACTTGCAGGATGCACAACCATACGATTCATTTTCATAAAATCATAGCCCAAAATCACACCATACTCACTACTCACCTTATCAATCACCGAGAATTCACATTCATTCATCATCATACCATGCATTCGAACAGCTGACCTTATCATTCCAATCACAGGCACTCTCCTATTACCAATACCTACCAAACTACCCTTGCACTCAGACAGGAGGGCTTTCTCGCTAACCTTGTCATACACATCTTTATACACCAAGCTCGCCTTGCATCCAGAATCTATTAAAGCCAAACACTCAATTCCATTCCATTCCACCTTCACAGTCAGACACTCATACTTCCTACCAGAAAGCACTTTCACACTAGACAGACTTACCAACACATTACTCACACTCATGCACCCAGAGGATACTTCACCAGGTACCCTCTTACAATTCAGTTTCCCGCTTCAGACTTTCCATTCACACCTTGCGCTCTCAGTCTAATCCAACACTTTTCACTTGAATGTCCTTCCATCGCACAATAGCTACATACATTCCTCTGGTCACGACACATCCTCGCAGAATGACCAGCCTCTCCACAATTACCACAAGCATACTTCACACTCCCCCCAGCAGTTGCTCCACCATTCAACCTCGGACAATCTTTCTTCAAATGGCCTATTTCTTTACACTTAAAGCACTCTTTCACACTTTCCTGGCAATCCTTTATCATATGCCCTTTCTTACCACAACCAAAACATGCACCAGACGTCCACTTACATTCTGCCAACATATGACCTTTCCTTCCACACCGATGACATTCCACAATCTTTCTCCCACCATTCGATCTCTCGTTTGCTGGGACATACCTCAGTTTCTCTCTCATATATCCGTTCTCACGCTTGAAATTCATCTGTCCCCTTCCATTCGACCACCCTCCATTTACCCATCCATTCTGCCGGCCCAGGAAGTTCGACATCACTCCAGCTGGTGCAGCCTTCAGGGCATCCCTGTAGCTGACATACTGCTGGGGTGGATGAAAGCTCCTGGGCTTCTTAACCCCAACATTCACACTGTACCATCCATCCTCTTCTAGATCGCTTTCATCATCAAATCGTCCATCTTCCAACAGCTCCAACACATCCTCCCACATCAACCGTTGACCTGTCAGTCTCATTCTCTCCTTTCTCTTTCCACTCAGCCATTCACTCACCTTTTGCGGGATCGTGTCCAAAAACTTCCTCATCAGTGGTTTACATTCATTTACATCATCATCACCATACCTCTTTCTTGCCATACTCTCAAGCCTATGTGCATACATGTTCACACTTTCACTTTTCCCCATTCGAGCCTTCTCAAATTCATTTACCCTTTTATACTTCACTCTCTCTTTCATTCGTTTCACCTGTCCAATCATCCGCTTCTTCACCACATCGTACCTTGGTTCCCCCACACTTGTAATCACGTGGAAAAACTCCAATACTTTTCCCTCCAAACATTCCCCCAAAACATTCATCCAGTATCCCTTATTCTCCGGGTACTTGAGCTTACAATATCGCTCAAATTCCCCGAAGAATTCTTCCACACTTTTCCCACCATGTAACCTAAATCTATCTATCTTTGGCACTTCCCTTATCAAAATACCCTTTCCCACATTCACTTCACTCTCACTTGAGCTGCCTTCACTCTCACTCATATCAATCATACCATCACTCTCTCCTTCATCCGAGTACAATGAGTCCACACTCTTGCCTCTTACCTTCTCAGTCCTGTAACGCAAAATATTTTGTCCATGTTCCAATGTTTCACCTTTTTTGACTAAATTTGAGGGGAGGGTGCTCATGTGGGGGACTGCTGGCAGAGATCACATTGCGATGACCCTGAGTTTCAATCAATTGGGGGAGGCTGGGGAGCACAGCCCCCAGTATATAATCATAATTGTTTATAGAATACCCACGTTTGTTTTGTTTTTTTACCAAATTGTTTCTGCGACTTGTGAAGGAACAAAACTGATTATATAATTTGTGAGGGAAAGCTGACATGGGGGAGGGCTGATGTCATAACAATGAATAATGTATGTGTAATTTTTTTCCCACTTAAGATCTCTTTATATTTATTTTTCAATTTTTTTACTATTTTTATTACCATTTTTATACATTTAAATAAACTTAGCTAGATCTTTTAGAGGAATTAGTTTTTGTGGAAAAGAGATGATCTTTTATACAGGAATTTCAGTTTCAACATGGATTCTTTGTGTACAACTTTCCCTAAACCTCTTCTACAACTTTCCGGTTTATTTAGTGATCGAGAAAAATTAATAATATTGGTATTTGGCTGATCATAAATTAATTAAAGTATATAAAAAGCATTTTCACAATAAAGTAAGTAAAAAGCATTTTCCATTTGGTTTATTTCTGGGATTTTTTTACATGAAAAATGGTAGCTTGAAAATTTGAACTAGGATTGGCCAGGGGTATAGCAGAAAAACTGAAAAATAGCACCCAAAATAAGCTAGAATTGCATCCGCCCATACTCTACACAATTACCAACCCTTGACCCAATCTAAGATCCTACTCCTAATACCTAGATTAAATAATTTAATTAAGAGAATATCATGGCACACTACATCAAATGCTTTGCTAAAATCAAATAAAATTAAGTTTGTTAAACATGGTCTACTTGTTTTAAGTCCATGCTGAGCATTGTTGGTTAACCAGCCACTCTCTAGATGCTAAGAAATATCAATTTTAGCTACTTTCAAGAACCCCTTACTGGTAAAACTTAAGATCCATACCCTGCAAGATTCCCCATTCCTGTTCCCATAATATTTCATCAATTTCCCAATATGTTTCACCTAACTGTCATTTTACTAGTTTAGTTTTACCTAATGTTTTATTGTGTTTGGTTACTGGAAGCCGATTTTGAGCTGCACTATGGGTTGGTATATACTCACAGATGATCTTCTGGAAGAGGCTTATGCCTGTGGCTCCAGCTCTGTAGGTAGCCTGATTTTCAATTACTGGCATATGTTGGTTGTGGGTGGTGGTTATGTATGCTTTATAGTCATATTTCTGTGCCTGGCCTTTCCATGCTTTATCCAGTCGCAACTCAAACTTCTCTACTGTATCTGCATTCACCACCCACTCTGGCAAGTTATTCCAGTTATTGATGACCCTGCTGGAGAAGGAATATTTCCTGGTGTTGAGTCTTGAACGTGTCTTATAAATTTTCTTTGAATTCCCTCTGGTTATATCATCATCCTTCATCATCCTATCATCAGTCTTGATTATATTTATGGGTGATGATTTTGTACGTTTCTATCTGGTCGCCCCTGGATCTCCTGTAAGTCAATGTAGGTAGTTCAAGCTTTCTCAGTCTTTCTTCATAGGACAGGTCCCTCAGTTGGGGGACTATTTTAGTGGCACAATGCTGAACATTCTCTATCATTTCCACATCTTTGACCAGATGTGGGCACCAGATCTGGTTCGCATATTCTAGGTGAGGTCTTACCAGAGTTGTCTATATACAAAAGTTCTTCGGATGATACCAACAATTCTGTTAACCTTTTCAGACATATGATCAGAGAACACCAGCTTGTCATCTATGGGGGCTATGCCCCCCCATACCCCTCTCCCCACTGCTCACCCTCAGGAACAAGTAGTAAAATGACAGTTAGGTGAAACATATTGGGAAATGTATGAAATATTGCGGGAACGCGAGCGCGGAAGCTTACAGGGTATAGATCTTCAGTTTTACCCTGAAATTCTTTCTACACCTTCTTGAAGTGGTAAACATTACAATCAGTGGCGCAAATGATGGGACGTAAACTATTTTGTGTGTGTTCCAATATATTTCACCTTTTTGGAGTAAATTCAAGGGAACTGCTCATGGGGGGGTTTAAACACTGCAGTGGGACCCCCTTACGATGATCCTGAGTTTCAATCAATTAGGGGGGTCTGGGTACAACCCCCCAGTCTATAATCATAATTGTTTATAGAATAATGTTCCAACATTTTTTTTAATGTTTTTATTTAACCAAACGCTGATGAATATGCATGTGCAGGTGAACGAAACATACTTGTTTTTTAGCAGTTTGGGTGTCAAACATTCCCCATTTTACGCGGTTTGAAAATGATCAATCAGATGTGAAAATAGTATCGAATTGTGAACTTTGTCCGTCGTCTATTGCAGAATTATTAACCCTAGTTTCTGATAAAGATAAATTAAACACCTTTTTGGATGTTCATAATTTAGTGCGAATTAAAAGCGAATGCGACATTTGTGGCCGAGCATTAGATGTGAACCCTAACTTTGAATTTAGATGCTCGAAAATAAAACATGATTCAAGTCAGCTAGATTTCGAATAGGACGCAGATGCGCAAAATAAATAGGCTTTCCTCTTCGCTATTTCGGAAGTATAACCACTGCAATTAGTACGGAAACAGCGTGTTTTGTTGGTTTTAGGGGGGACAATTTTGTTTAAAAAATGGCCTACGTAAACAACGTTTTCGGTTTGTTTACTTTCGGGCATTTTTTTAATACAAAAAATGGCGGCAGATATCATTCGAATAAAACTCAAATGCGCATGAATATTCAAACACGGGTGAACGATAATAATTACACAAAAACAATCTTTTCCGGCCGGGCCGCTCGTCTACATGTTTACCCAACATAATCAGCCACCTCTCCAAAACAAACTGGGATCAAACACTCTCTGGAAAAAGTCCCAATGACCAACTCCACACCATTACCAGTCTCCTGACCGAAGCTTGAGCACCCCACATCCCAATGAGGAAAAGAAGGTTCACCCACAAAAACATCCCCTGTGACAGAAAAACCCTAATGAAGAAACAAACAGCTCAGAACTAAAAACTATTAGCAAACCCAAAGAGGAAGGAAAACATAACAAATTTAATTGAAGAGATAGCAACAAAACTAAAAAGGTCATATGAAGAAGAGTGGCTAGCTGATGAAAATTGAGCAATTGCCAACATCAAACACAACCCTAAATACTTCTATGGCTATGCAAAGAAATTCAAAAGGACTAAAAACCAAATTAGCCCACTCCTCACCCAGAATGAAACCACAACTGACGACCCACAAGAAATGAGCAACACACTCCTGCAACAATATGAAGCAGTCTTCAGCATCCCAGATCGTCAGCACCAAGTAGATGACCCCAAAAACTTCAACACAAACTCAGATGCCCAAGCAAGCACACTAGCAGACCTTACCTTCACAGAAAGTGACATAACCAATGCACTAAAGGAACTGAAATCAAACTCTGCTGCCAGACCCGATGGAATACCAGCCACACTACTACTAGAGTGCCAAGATGTCCTCGTCCGCCCCACTCTCTTGAAAAAAGCACTTGTCATGCCCATTTACAAAAGAGGAGAAATAAATCAACCCCAAAACTACAGACCCATCGCTTTGACCTCGCACCTCATCAAAATCTTTGAAAAAGTGGTAAGAAACCAGCTAACAGCCTTCATGGAGAGCAACAATCTAATGAACAACATTCAGCACAGTTTCCGGAAGGGAAGGTCCTGCCTCTCAAAACTACTAGCCCATTACGACTGGATGCTCCAACAACTTAGCAACCGAATCAATGTAGACATAGTCTTCCTCGACTTTGCCAAGGCTTTCGACAAGGTGGACCATGGAATTCTTCTGCACAAAATAAGAAGCCTTGGGGTAAGGGGGAAACTGGACATATGGCTACACAACTTCTTGACCCACAGAACACAAGTTGCAGTTGAAGACCAGAAATTAACGGAAAGACCTGTCATCAGCGGAGTTCCACAAGGCTCAGTCCTAGGCCCCCTCCTATTCCTCATACTGATGGGAGACATAAACGATGGAATCACTGACGACTACCTATCTTCCTTTGCCGATGACACAAACATCAGCAAAACAACAAACTCAGAAGGTGACCTATCCCAGCTGCAACAAGACCTTAACAGGATATACGACTGGGCACAAACAAACAACATGACCTTCAACAAAAACAAATTTGAAATGCTAAGATGCAGTAACAGTAACAATGAATACCTAGGCCACCTACAAACTGAAGGTGGTCTACCAATCACGCCAAAACCCCACGTGAAATGTTTAGGTGTGCACCTAAGTAAAGATACCACATTCCAACACCACATCGAGGAAATCACAAAGAAAGCCAGGAAGACAGCAGGGTGGATCCTAAGGGTTTCTTACTCACGAGAACAAGACTGTCTCCTAAAACTCTGAAAAACCCTGGTCCCGCCAGCTTTGGTCCCCCCACAAAAAGGCTGATGTCCAATCCCTTGAAGCCGTGCAGCGTGAATTCACAAGAAGAATCCGGGGGGCTGGACATCTATCCTACTGGGAGCGTCTGAAGCACCTTGGCATTTACTCTCAACAGAGGAGGAGAGAACGGTATATATCCATATACACATGGAAAATCATAGAAAACTTGGTGCCAGATCCAACCACCGGCAACACCATGAACCCAAAATGTACAAAGCGAATTGGCCAAACACATGAAAGAAAAGCACTGCCCTCCCATGCTCCAGAAAGAATGAAGACTCTAACCACAGCCAGTCTGGGTCATTACAGCTCAAAAACCTTCAACTGCTTACCAAAAAATATGAGAAACCTAACAAACTGTTCAGTAGAAAAATTCAAAACAGAGCTGGACAAATTCCTGCAAACACTCGCAGATGAGCCACTAGTACCAGGGTACACCTCACTCTGTAGGGCGACATCTAATTCAATAGCTGACCAGGTGGATCTGATGAAGTGGCACTCTGGGATCAGCAGACCAGTAAGTTTGCCATCAGTGGTAGGGAAAATGATGGAATCTATTATAGCAAGGAATATAGAGATCACTTGGATAAGCATAAGTTGATAAAAGAATCACAGCATGGCTTTAGTAAGGGTAAATCCTGTCTGACTAATTTGCTGTCTTTTTATAGTAAGGTGTATGAAGCAGCAGATAATGATGAAAACTATGATACTTTATACTTGGACTTTAGTAAGGCTTTTGATCGAGTGTCACACTTATGGCTTCTGAGCAAAGTTAAAGCACACAGGATCGATAGCAGTATATTTAGGTGGATTCAGTCATGGCTTGGTGACAGACAGCAAAGAGTTAGTATAGATGGAGTTAAATCTGAGTGGGGGTGTGTTAGCAGTGGAGTTCCGCAAGGATCTGTTTAGGGTCCCTTGCTATTCTTAATTTATATTAATGATCTTGACATAGGTATAAGTAGTGACCTGAGTAAATTTGCTGATGATACTAAGCTAGGTAGGGCCATTAGGGCTGATTCTGATGCTGTTGTAATGCAGGAGGAATTCACCATTCTGTCCAATTGGGCCGAGAAATGGCAAATGAAGTTTAACATAGACAAATGTAGTGTACTTAATATAGGTAGAAATAACCCATTGAATAGTTATAAATTAAATGGGAGAATTTTAGGGAGGACCGATTGTGAGAGGGACTTGGGTATTTTGGTAAGTTCAGACCTTCGTCTTAGAAAGCAATGCCTAAATGCTAGGAGCTGCCAAGTGTAGGCCATGAATGGTCTTTTGCAGTCTCCTTCTTTTCTTATATTTTCTTATGAATAAAGCTAATAGGATATTGGGATTCATTAGGAGGAGTGTAAGCAATAAGAGTGCTGAAGTCATTCTAAAACTGTATCTGGCACTAGTTAGGCCTCATCTAGACTATGCAGTACAATTTTGGTCACCATATTATAGGAAGGATATTGATTTGCTTGAGTCTGTGCAGAGAAGGATGACAAAGATGATTGGTGGGCTAAGGAACTTACCTTATGGTGAAAGGCTCAGAAAACTAAATCTACATACATTGGAAAGGAGAAGAGTCAGAGGGGAATTGATTGAAGTCTTCAAATGGGTAAAAGGATATAATAAAGGGGATCTGGGTAAGGTTCTTATACTTAGTGAACATGACAGGACACGTAGCAATGGGTTTAAGCTTGATAAGTATAGGTTTAGGAAGGAGATTGGGAGGAATTGGTTTACAAATCGTGTGGTAGATGAATGGAATAGGCTCACTAGACATGTGATAGAAGCCTCCTCTCTGGGTAGTTTTAAGAATAGATTAGATAAATATATGAATGAAGCTGCTAGATGGGACTGACTTTTTTATGTACATATGTATATATTTTTCTAAGGAGTGGGGAGATTATTTTGCGGTTGCATGAATGGACATAATCCTCTGGATGCATTTTATGTATATTGTAGATTAGATCTGACGAACTCCTGTAAAGGGTGACAATGTTGATGACTTTTCTCTGGTAAGAAATCTTTTGTGCGTTGACTGGAACAGGAGCTGCCAAGTGTAGGCCATGAATGGTCTTTTGCAGTCTCCTTTTCTTATGTTCTTATCATGGCTCTGAGGCAGCGGCTTCTAGACTCTCCAAGGTGCTCCTCCATTGATTGTAATTTGCAATTTTGTAAACAGATATTTAGAGATTGAAATAAATGGAATTGCAATAATCCACCCTACTTAAGATCTGATTTACAAACAGCATTTTAATAAACTTAGATGTAAGATATTTTCTGATGTACATATTTTTAAATTCATGATAGCAACTTTTAAGGACTGTGTTAATTTGCTTTTGTAAAGTTAAGTTCTCATTCATCATTATACCAAGGTTTCTTACTATTTACTATTATTTATAGTGATAGCTTGTAACACAATTATGTCTTTTAATAATTCCCCTATGTATATTAATGGTATTTAACACCTCCCCTAAAAAAGAATATGATGTTGATATTTTCTGTAAATACTGAAGCAAATCATTAAGTATCACACTAGTTCCTCATCAGATTCCTTAATAACTTCTACATATTTAATTGGCCCTGGAGAAAGAAAAAAAAATTAAGCTAATTTCCTGCGTAAGGTTAGGTAACAAAGTATTTTCCAACTAGTAGGACTTTGGTACATTAGTGTCAATTCAAGGCACCCATTTTTCAGCTTAATATCCGATTGATAAATTATAATGCAATCAGATGAGGAAAGAAAAAATAGTGTTAAAGTTAATTCAGGTTTCTGTTATTAAAACAAAACTCGAGGGTGGGAGAAGCGAAAGGGACTATGTAAATAAAATTAATTTGGAGAGATGTTATTTGAGTTTGATTAGTTAGTTTATTGTGTTAGGTTAGGGAGTCGCCTTCACCATTCATTTTTGAGGGAGTTTTTTTAATCATCCCTGTGATTTCCTGACTGAAGACTGTATACTGATGGAAGTTGGTACCTCCTCAGGTAAGAAAACAGATATTGCTGAAGGCAAACGTAAAACTAAGAAAAGAAAACCAACGGGTTTTCTTTCTACGTGAGAAAGGGTGCAAGTAAAAATTTGTAGCGAAAGTGAAGAAGGTGGGAGAGAGGAAATTATGTGAAAGTATGGGGGTTACGTTTGTTATAGGTGCTCTGTTTATAGGGGGATAGGTGGATACTTCTTTACTATCGACCTTATGGTGTCTTCCCGTCTATCTGACTTAACTGTCTACCCTACCCGAGTATCGATGTATATTAATATTAACCGTCACCCGGATTAATAGAGGGAAGGGAATTAATTTCACAGATATTTTGGAGAGATCCCTCAAGTTCTGCAAGTGAAGTGATAGGTGGCGTCAATCTCGTATCTGACTCCAAAGATATTCAAATAATATTCCAACTTAGCTGGACTTACTGGAGGCTTTATAGTTGAAAATGGACTGAGAGGATTAACGTAAACAAAAATAAATATATAATTCCAACAAACAAAACCAGCAAAGCAAAAGGGAGGCTCGCGTTTACACGATACGGTCAGGGAATATTTCACTACTGGTCAGGAAAACGAATGTTACGCGAACAAGACTTAGGCGAGTACAACGGGGCCTTCGCGACGGTAAACGAACCGTAATTAGTTATTTACTATCAAACTTACGGTGTTTCCCCGTCTGTCTGACTTAACTGTCTACCTGAGTATCGAGTTCTCCATTTTTCTTCTATAAATAGTACAGGAGGCGCGGCCACTTTTCGCCTCACGGATCACAATGTTTTTAGCTCCCTTCACTGGGGGAGGGGGATTTTCTCATCCCATGGTCTCCGAAGCTAATCAATTTATGGCGCCTACGATTTTTCACTTTTTCGATATAATTTTGTCATTTCTGAGACGCATACAGCTGGCTCAACCTAATTACATTTCCAGACGCGGAATGTTCGATTTTATTACACTGTCGCCAAATTTTACTATTATCTGAATGTCAGAGATCAGAGAGAGAGAGAGAGAGAGAGAGAGAGAGAGAGAAGGTACGAGCCGCCTAACACCCTTCAATAGAGAGAGACACAATAGACACTTGAGCGACCCTTTTTGCCTGCCCTAATGGAGGTGCGAAATTATGGGACGCCGTGAGACGCCGCGATGATCTGAAATGTCGCTATCACAGAAACTTGCGACAAGTGTGAGAGCCCAGAAGGTCCCATCTGAAGTCGGACAAAGTTCGTTTCCTGGGCTTAATAACCTTCTCACCCTTGCTCTAAAAGGCCGAGTCTATTCCCGTCTGCCGAGGCGTCTGAACCTAGAACCCTCCCATTCGGACGGAGGGTGGAAACCACATAAATCTTCCGGCGCCAGAGTTTTAATGCAGTATCCGCCGTCCTCCCCACCCTGTCAATATCTTCTACCCCCCCCTCCCCCCGTCGGTACCTGCTATTCGCGTCCCATTAGACTCTGCACAATTCTCGAAGAATCCATCGAGCTCCCGGTATTCTCATTAATTCACGTGAGTCTTGACTCGTTTCCCCCGATCCTCGAGCAAGCGCGCTCAATCTCGATTCGTGTTACTCGAAAGGAAGATTTAAGTTCTCCCCCGTAATAGTCATTATCCAGAGACTATTGTTTAAACTTTGCGCCAAGGCAAGGATTACTCCCTCTAACCAAATCTTCGACGTAACAGCAACTCTCCTATGCAAGTGCTCTCTCTGCCCCCCTAGTGTAAGCCTCATAATCGGCTTAGTTTACGCTCAAGGTCACTTGAGCGATACTCGGTAAATATTATCCGTTTGTTTGTACGGTGACCGTCCTCACCACATCTCTCCCCACCCCTTAGCTGCTGAAGACCCGTGTAAATCTTGTATGTGTATAGCTCATTCTAAAACTCCTTTTAACCTTGTAAAATAGTATTGAATTGCATATTAGTAAAGTTATTTTGTACCCGTTTTTCTGTTCTCCCGGAACTCGAAGATAGTGGACTATTGGCCAACCTATTTTCAGTTAACATAACATAACATAACATAATTTCACGGATGACAAAAGCCACAAGGGCCTATCAAAGGTCATCTGTATCCATCAAATCCCACCCATATAATGCATCCATAGGAATGAAGACAGATCTGACTGGACAGCAGTGAAAAGCGGTATACCACAGGGAAGTGTTCTGGGACCAATTTTGTTTGTGCTGTTTATCATTGATCTACCTGATGCTGTGTCAAGTACAGTTAAAATATTTGTCGACGACATGAAGATTTACAAGGAAGTAAACACATCACAAGATCATCGAGACTTGCAGAGAGATTTAAGGAAGCTAGGTGAATGGTCTAATATGTGGCAGTTGAGGTTTAATGCAAAAAAATGTAAAGTGATGCATTTTGGTTTCCACAATGAAGACTATGTATATACCATGAATGGTGAAATACTGGATCAAGTTAAATAAGAGAAAGATCTAGGGGTAATCATTGACTCTGGATTGAAATTCCATGCACAAGTGTCCGCTGCAGTTAAAAGGGCAAACCAGATGTTGGGAATTGTGAAAAGCACATTTGTAACATTTACCAGAGATACCTTGCCACTGTTAATAAATGCATTAGTTCGTCCCCATCTGAAATACGGCAACATCATTTGGTACACACGATTCATCGCCGATTATATGAAGGTGGAATCCGTACAAAGAAGAGCTACAAAATTGGTTCCGGAATTGAGTGATCAAGAATATAGCGAAAGACTGCATCAGCTTGGACTCTTTTATATGAAATATAGACGCCGTAGAGGTGATATGATTCAAGTTTACAAGCTTCTAAATGGATTGGAGAGAATTGACCCTGGCCTTTTCTTCATACCTCAGGAATATTCAGCAACGCGAGGTCATTCCAATAAACTATTTCAATGCCATTGCCAGAAGATGGTGAGGAAAAAAAATGTATTTGGCCAGAGGATTGTCAGTGACTGCAATTCTCTACCAGATCAAGTGATCACAACCACAAGTCTCCAGTCCTTTAAGAACAAGTTGGATAAACACTGGGAAGCCAACTGGTATAGCTAAACGTAGCCAGCATCATAGAAATTTCCAAAACAATGATCGGACGACTACAGGATTACCTCAGGATTAACTCTGCTTATATTTTAAACTTCCCACGCACTCGTAAAGCAGAAAGGGTGAATTTTGCCCTATTCTACGACATATATATTAAACTGGTGTAAGGTGTGTAGTGTTAACCTACGACATCAATATTAATCTGGTAGAGGTGTGCGGGGTTAACGTACGACACTGAATTCTCGCCTTCCCGCTTAATTCCTTGACTGGTTTACATATATATATATATATATATATATATATATATATATATATATATATATATATATATATATATATATATATATATATATATATATATATATATAGCAGGAATATTAAGAACCAGGTGATTACACTAATCATTTATTGGCTGGACGTTTCGGACCTTTACTAGGACCATCTTCAGCGACTATGTCGACTAATAAGAAGGGGAAGGGACATTAATTGATAACAGTTTAAAGAATGCATTAAATAATGGCTAAAAAAGCGGAAGAAGGCAAGTTAAAATAATAAAATTGATAATTATTAGAATTAAAGTAAAAACACTAATAACAACATATAGAATTAAATAATACTACCCAGTGTGATTTAAAAATGAAATAATAGAAAGTGAAATTTATAACATAAACTGACTTGAATATCACATATTAAAAGTTACTGGAGTAAACAAAAAATAACCTATTATATTAAATTGTAAAAAACAACAACAAAAAAACGAAAACAAATCAGAATGAACAAAGTAACTAACCTTTATCGTGGGAGTTGAGAAATCAACTAAGTAAACATAAAACTACTAACGAAATTTGTTCGGTGGGTCATAACATAACACAACATAACATAATTTTACGGATGACAAAAGCCACAAGGGCCTATCAAAGGTCATCCGCATTCATCAAAACCAACCTACAAAAAGCACCATCACCAAAGTCCCCCACAATATAATATAACAGATGACAAAAGCCACAAGGGCTCATCATAGGTCATCCGAGTCAAACGGCCTCTTTTTTAAGGCACCCAAACTCCCAGGAAAACTACATCCAGAGGATTGCGTCCAGAAACAAGGGTATCACCAATCAAGGCTTGTCAAGAACTAAATCATGCAGCTAGAGATATATACAAACAATATTAATATATACAAAACTTAGGAACCATCACAACCTTCCCTCCCCATAAACTCATCCAACCTACTCTTAAATACATTTAAGTTTGGACTACCTACTACCCTCTGCGGCAATTTGTTCCAGAAGTCTACCACTCTATTGGTGAAAAAATATTTTCTTAAATCCAACCTACACCCTTTCTTTTTAATTTTCAAGTGGTGACCTCTAGTCCGATTTCCATCATCTATTTCAAAAAACTTGCTAACATCCAATTTATCTATCCCAGAAATTTTTTTAAAGAGCTCAATCATATCCCCTCTCACACACCTTCTTTCGAACGAGAACATATTTAATACCCTCAGTCTATCTATATATTCAAGGTGCCTCAGGGAAGGAATAATCTTTGTTGCCCTCCGTTGCACTGACTCGAGAAGGTTAATATCGTGTCTAAAATGTGGGGACCATGCCTGTATACAGTACTCTAGATGTGGCCTAACATAAGAGTTATAGAGTTTAAGAATAACCTCCTTACTTTTGTAACTGAAATTTCTCTTAATGAAACCCAGCACTCTATTTGCCCTATTTCTTGCTTCAATACACTGCTTAGAAAACCTTAATGACTTATCTATTACTATTCCTAGATCTTTCTCATCCTCTACTGAGCTCAGCCAATGCCCATCCATTTCATAGTTAAATTCTCTATTATCTTTTCCCATGTTAATAACTTTGCACTTATCAAGGTTGAAAGTCATTTGCCACTTATGTGCCCAGGATAACAATTTATTTAAATCCCCCTGCACTTTAAAATTATCATCAATATCTTTAACTACACCTGCTAATTTGGTATCATCCGCAAAAATTGACACTTTATTATTAACTGCCTCCCCAAGATGGTTTATATAGATGACAAATAATAATGGACCGAGAACTGATCCCTGAGGAACCCCACTGATAACATCCCTCCAATCTGACTTTACACCATTTAGCACTACCCTTTGCTTCCTGTCTTTCATCCACTCAGCAATCCAATTTGAAACACCCCCACATATCCCAATCATTTTTAATTTATGAACTAGTCTCCTATGTGGTACCTTATCAAATGCATTACTAAAATCTAAGTAAATTATATCTACATTCTCTCCCTTATCTACTTGATCTGTTACAAACTCCAGAAAGTCTAGTAAATTAGTCAAACATGATCTACTGATCTAAACCCATGCTGAGCATCGCTGATTAACCCCTCCCTCTCTAGATATTGGCAAATCCCTTTTTTAACTATTTTCTCAAGAATTTTACAGACTACAGGAGTTAGACTAACCGGTCTAAAGTTATTTGGATCCTCTTTACTACCTTCTTGAAAATGGTGACTACATTCGCTCTCTTCCAATCATCGGGCATTTCTCCATATTCCAATGACTTAGTATACAACTTCTCCAGAGCTATTGAGATACTTTATACCCCTTCTCTAAGTATCCTAGAATGAATATTATCAGGGCCGGAAGCCTTGGTAGTATCTAACTCACCTATTAGTTCTTTTATCGTCCACCAATCCACACTAATGGTAGAAAACACCTCTTTCCCTGACCCATGAGTACTATACATAAGCCTATTTAGCTTCTCCTTTGTAAATACTGATGCAAAATGACCATTTAGTACCTCAACTATTTCCTCATCAGTTTCTCTCACAACCCCTTCATATTTGATAGGCCCTATTTTAACTCTGCCAGACTTATTATTAATTTTGTAGTAACTAAAGAACTTTCTAGGATCTTTGTTGCTATCCTGAGCTAATTTAATTTCTGACACCCTTTTGTACTTCTTTATAATCTTATTTAACCCATTCCTAGCCATTCTATAATCACTTAAATTTTGAATATTATTTTGTACATGTAATTTTTTATATGCCCTTTTCTTCTCTGAAATTTTTCTAGCTATCTCCTGATTCCACCATAATGGTTTCCTACTTTTGTTCCTAATGGTCTTTGTCGTAGAATAGACTCTCGACGATATACCATATATAACTATTCGTTGAGGGAATGATTCTAATATATTTCGAGTGCGTGGTAAATCTGATTGACCGAGGTTATTTATCTTCAATATGCTTAAGAAGTGGAACTGGGCTCAAGGATAATAATATGGCTATCATTAATAAAATAGAGTTTTATTAATTAAACTATCAACAACACACAAAACGGAAAATGTTTAAATAAACGGAGAATGGAAAGGGTCGTGGGAATATCTGACTAATCCGAGGATTAAGATTTGGGGAGATTCAAAAAGGTAAACAAATAAAAATTAAAGGGGGTGGAATGGTTCGCTAAACCATTTAAAGCACAGGGTAGGGTTGACGAAAGGTTAGATAAAATAAGGTAATGCTCAGCTAACGTAATTACAAGTTGTTGTGCAGAGGAAGGCGACGCGAAGGACTCCTCGGTCCGCTGGCGAGTTCCAGCCGAAGGGGGGGGGGGATTAAATTATCTTGACGTGACGTCTTGGGAATGAGAACAGTTTCTTGACGAACGGGCTTGAAGAACAATGGCTGTTCTAACGTTGTTCTCTTCTGAACAACAGGGGGGAAGGAGAACAATCTGTTATCTACGGGCTCAAAGAACAATGGCTGTTCTAACGTTGTTCTTTTTTCTGAACAACAAGGGGGGGGGAACCGTTTCTTGTCAACGGGCTCAAAAAACAATGGCTGTTCTAACGTTGTTCTCTTTCTGAACAACAGGGGGTAGGGTGAGAACCGTCTCTTGTCAACGGGCTCAAAGAACAATGGCTGTTCTAACGTTGTTCTCTTTCTGAACAACAGGGGGGGAGGGTGAGAACCGTCTCTTGTCAACGGGCTCAAAGAACAATGGCTGTTCTAACGTTGTTCTCTTTCTGAACAACAGGGGGGGCCTTGTGGACTTGGCGTCTTGAAGGCTCGAACCTTGGCACTCAAGGGATATTGTCCTTTTCTGGACAGAAATAGTGGATCTCGATGTAGAGGGCCCCTGGTACACAAGGTGAGACCGGATCGGCGTGATGTCTCGCGAAGATAATCTGGATCTGATCTCATCTGATTCAATGGGGAAAGTTTCATATAAATAGTCGGAGCCATCCCCTTGGCGTAAGGGACAATGGAGTGGGGGCTTCGAGGGACTGCCCCAGCCGCGCCTTGGAACATACCTTATCTGCCCATAAGCCTAACTCAATCTGGCGAGATCGACGTATGGGGCGAAACGGGGGGGGGGATGAACCTCCTTGGTTAAATATTGACTCGGGTAGCGATAACGCGCCCGGCTTCGATGCGAAGATGCACGTGGGTAGCAACGTGTTTCTAAACAACATGTGATAGCGGTTGAATTTAAGTGGCCTCAGACCATTCTATCACACCCCTCCATTCCGGGGGAAGTTGTCACTTCGAAAAAAAATGAGAGAGAAGGGACGACGATAGAGCTCCGTTGTGGGAAACTCGTTTTCTTGTACCGACCGTACCTTCATGCACATAGCTAGTATTACCTCAATACATATGATCATGTTGATCTTTTGATTATAGGGAAAACTAACCTTGAATACAAACTTACCCATAAAAGAGACATGGAACAATGAAATGATATAAAATTAGTACATATGGGACAAAATAATTTATACGTAATTTAATGGGTACAAATATATACACATACAAAAAAAATAGACATTGAGCCACAAAATTCAGACATATACATTAACAAATTATATTACAAGAGAATCTAATTTAAGTCGTACAAGACGGTATATACATACATGGAGATTCTAATCCTACAAATTACAATTAATCTACACTATTTGGTAACGCATTCCTACTGAGTGCGTCAGTGACCTGGTTATCGGAACCTTTTATATAATTTATCTTAAATTGGTACTCTTGCAGGAGTAAACTCCAGCGCATAATTCGGCCGTTGAAGTGTCTTACATTCCGAATATAGGCCAACGGGCGCTGGTCAGTTCCTATCTGAAATTCTTTTCCTATCAAGTACATTTTAAATTTGTCAATAACCCAGATAATTGCTAGAGCTACCTTCTCTATAGTGGCATATCTCTTTTCGCGTGGTAATAATTGGCGACTAGCATATGCAACTGGATGACTCGTCCCGTCATCCTCGTATTGAAGGAGTACACCTCCAATGCCCTCGTTGCTCGCGTCGGTTTTAATCCCAAAGGATTTTTTCCCGGTTGGGAACCTCAAAATGGGGGCAGAAATGAGCTTACTCTTGAGCTGATTAAAATGGGAAACAGCGACATCATTCCAACGTAGACGATCGGGGAAATTCTTTTTTAAAAGAGTCCTGAGGGGCGCCGAAATTGCAGCGAAATTGGGGACAAATCGCCGATAGTAAGAAGCTGATCCTAGGAATGATCTTAATTGCTTCTTAGTATTCGGAAGGGGCATGTCGGCGATTGCCTTAATCTTGTCCTCTTGTGGACCTAACTGGCTTTGTCCTATTTTGAAACCCAAGTATTTTATGGTTTCGTGGGCAAAATGGTATTTGCTGGGGCCAATGGTGTGGCCATGTTCGCGCAGTCGCTCGAAGAGAGCTAATAGGGTGGTTAAATGGTGACTCCATTCACGAGTAGCGACGTAGACGTTATCGAAGTAAAAGGATACATTCGGAAGTCCATCTAACAACTTTCTCATGAGACGGTTATAATTACTACAAGCGGTCACGAGGCCAAAAGGAAGGCGCTTAAATTGCATTAAGCCTTTCCCCGTTGCGAAGGCGGTATATGCTTTCACCTCGGGCCGGAGGGGAATTTGATAATACGCCTTGCACAAATCGAGTTCTGAGATGAACTTGGCGTTTTCAAAAAGGTGGAGGTTTTGGTCTACAAACGAGATGGGCTCGGCGTCGAACACAGTTACCGAATTTAACTTCCGGAAGTCGATGCACATCCGATAAGAGCAATCAGGTTTCTTGACCATGACGATTGGGGAACAATAACTAGAGGTAAACGGTTCTATTATGTCTAAACTAATTAAATTATCAACTTCGGCGTTAAAAGCTTAGCGTAAATGAATCGGAATGGGATAGGGTTTTGAACGGACTGGTTCTAAGGTTGTTAATTTAATATCATGCTCGAAACTAGTAGCGCATCCAGGCTTCTCTGAAATAACGTCGTCGAACTGACATAATAATTCTTGTAGCGGACTCTTTTGATGTGGTGTCAGCGGCGCGTCGATATCCAGGTCAGAGGGTTCAAAAGACTCGCCTGGTAGGGAAGGAAGAGGGTAATCGGCATCAGGTTGGATGCACACTGTCTGTATTACATTAAGGGACTCCGCGGGGTAATCCTCTTCAAGCGCCGATGTTTCGTCCAGTGCTACGAACGTATCTCCATGGGCGCGTTGGGGGTACTTTTTTTCTTTGGGTCCACGGACAGTCTCCGTGTCCTTGTTTTGGGCCTTATCCCCTATGGGTGTTAGTACTTCACACTCCTTTTGTGCCGACCTAAAATCCTGGTTAAGGGTCTCCGAGAATTCGGACGGTATCGGGGTTCTGAGGGGGACGGGCTCCTGGGCTTCTTTCTTAGCTCGGCCTCGAGGAAGGGCGGCCTGGGACTCAGGATCGGAACTTACTTTAGGGCTCTGTCCTATAAGTACGGAACAGAATTGTATGGGTGCTGAAATGACTTCAGCCCAGCCATCATAATACTGACACTGCAGGTAACATCTAACGACGGGGAATTGGTTCGCCCGCCCAAGGTAGTCATGTACCACCGCAAATTTTTCGTGGTTAGGGTCCACTGGGGGAAGGAGCTCGTCGGACACGATGAAACACGTGCACCCTGTGTCCCTGACGAGAGTCGATACACGGCAGCCGTTTACGCTGCCCTCCTCAAATTTCAAAGTTCCCGATGAACTATTGTCAAAAAATAAAATTTACCTGGTGGCCTGACGGAGGGGGAGAAGTTGCTGCTTGGGTCTGAACCACCGGGGAAGACGGGGTGGCATTAATCTGGTGAACTTGGTGGGCTGGTCCGCTTTTAAGCCTAGAATTTGGGGGGCAATTCCAGCTCATGTGGTTTTCTACGCCGCAGGTGAAGCATATGATTGGTCGCTTCGGGAAGAGTGATGGCGGGAAATCTTAACGGGAGGTTTGGTGTCCCGTTGTTGGTTTTGGGGAAAGAAGTTTTGGAGTTTTACGGGGCTCGGAAACTTTGTTGGCTTTCCTGGGAAGGGGCGTGAATCCTTCTTTCTTTCCTGGTAGGGGGATTGGTGAGAAGTTCGATTCTCCTTGGGGTATAAATTATGGCTTGCGGCCAATAACTCAGCTTTTAAGGTGCTGTAGTCAATTGTACATTTAGGTGGTAAAGATACGAAAATGTCGCGCAATTTACAATTTAAAAGTGGAAGTAATCTTACTACACCTTCAGCCTCCAGATCCAGGTTATTGATTTCGAGGATCTTTTCGAAGTGGGCTAAAAATGCTCCGAAATCCTCTCCATCCCTGAAATTGGGGAGCTTAAGTGGGAGATTCGGCGGGGCTTCTGAACGTGAACTGACTTATTGTATTTCGACTTGTAGCTTAGCCATTTCAAGCTTATGGTGAAGCTCAGCTTGTCTTTTCCGTTCCTCTCTTTCTTCTCGTTTGATTTCTCTTTCTCTTTCTTCTCGTTGGATTTCTCTTTCTCTTTCTTCTCGTTGGATTTCTCCTTCTCTTTCTCTTTGCCTTTCTTCTCTTAACTTTTCTCTTTCCGTTCGTTGCTCCTCTTGAACGTATTCAATCAATTCTCTTCCTGAAAGTCCCAAGGATTCTACTTGAGCCTTGAAGATTTCGAACTGAGTCATATTTGCACTTGAAGGCGCAATAGTCAACCAACTAAATTCCTTGCAATAAGAATTATGCCTTCTAGAGAGTTAGCCTACCTAAATATAGGCACTGACCTATTCGTAATTAGTTTCTCGACCTAGATAACCAATGACTAAAATCACACAAAAAAAACACAAACAAATTATTATAACAGTTCCTTGAGCTACTCCAGCTTCTTAAGTTTCAAAACAAAGGGGTAGCAATCGTTACAACAAAAGGGAACTACTATACTCTATTCTTAAAACGAATAACACTATGCTTTACTCGACTGAGACCAGTGTTTGCAAAGATATAGCGTTAAACCTTACACACTTGATACCAAATTTAAATAGTATATATATATATATATATATATATATATATATATATATATATATATATATATATATATATATATATATATATATATATATATATATATGTCGTAGAATAGACTCTCGACGATATACCATATATAACTATTCGTCGAGGGAATGATTCTAATATATTTCGAGTGCGTGGTAAATCTGATTGACCGAGGTTATTTATCTTCAATATGCTTAAGAAGTGGAACTGGGCTCAGGGATAAAAATATGGCTATCATTAATAAAATAGAGTTTTATTAATTAAACTATCAACAACACACAAAATGGAAAATGTTTACATGAACGGAGAATGGAAAAGGTCGTGGGAATATCTGACTAATCCGAGGATTAAGATTTGGGGAGGATTCAAAAAGGTAAACAAATAAAAATTAAAGGGGGTGGAATGGTTCGCTAAACCATTTAAAGCCCAGGGTAGGGTTGACGAAAGGTTAGATAAAATAAGGTAATGCTCAGCTTACGTCATTACAAGTTGTTGTGCAGAGGAAGGCGACGCGAAGGACTCTTCGGTCCGCTGGCGAGTTCCAGCCGAAGGGGGGGGGGGATTAAATTATCCTGGCGTGACGTCTTGAGAATGAGAACCGTTTCTTGACGAACGGGCTTGAAGAACAATGGCTGTTCTAACGTTGTTCTCTTCTGAACAACAAGGGGAGGTGATAACCGTCTCTTGTCTACGGGCTCAAAGAACAATGGCTGTTCTAACGTTGTTCTCTTTCTGAACAACAGGGGGGGGAGGGGGAGGGTGAGAACCGTTTCTTGTCAACGGGCTCAAAGAAAGATTGCTGTTCTAACGTTGTTCTCTTTCTGAACAACAGGGGGGAGGGGGAGAACCGTCTCTTGTCAACGGGCTCAAAGAACAATGGCTGTTCTAACGTTGTTCTCTTTCTGAACAACAGGGGGGGAGGGGGAGAACCGTTTATTGTCAACGGGCTCAAAGAACAATGGCTGTTCTAACGTTGTTCTCTTTCTGAACAACAGGGGGGGAGGGAGGGTGAGAACCGTCTCTTGTCAACGGGCTCAAAGAACAATGGCTGTTCTAACGTTGTTCTCTTTCTGAACAACAGGGGGGGGGGGGCTTGTGGACTTGGCGTCTTGAAGGCTCGAACCTTGGCACTCAAGGGATATTGTCCTCTTCTGGACAAAAATAGTGGATCTCGAGGTAGAGGGCCCCTGGTGCACAAGGTGAGACCGGATCGGCGTGATGTCTCGCGAAGATAATCTGGATCTGATCTCATCTGATCCAATGGGGAAAGTTTCATATAAATAGTCGGAGCTATCCCCTTGGCGTAGGGGACAATGGAGTGGGGGCTTCGAGGGACTGCCCCAGCCGCGCCTTGGAACATACCCTATCTGCCCATAAGCCTAACTCAATCTGGCGAGATCGACGTATGGGGCGAAACGAGGGGGGGGGATATGAACCTCCTTGGTTAAATATTGACTCAGGTGGCGATAACGCGCCCGGCTTCGATGCTTCGATGCGAAGATGCACGTGGGTAGCAACGTGTTTCTAAACAACATGTGATAGCGGTTGAATTTAGGCGGCCTCAGATCGTTCTATCACAGCCTTCATTGGGTTACATTGTTCTTGGACTACATTTATTATATGCTTGAAAGTATCCCACATCCCATAAGCATTTTTACCTCTGAATTTTACATCCCAGTCTACAAAATTTAGCAAGCTTCGGAGTTTTACATAATCTCCCTTATGAAAATTTGGAACTTTTACAGCATTCTCGGTTATTTTACCCTTTTCAATTCCCAAGTTAAAACGAACTATCTGATGGTCACTATTTCCCAATGCTTCCCCAACAGTCAGTTCTTGAACTAAATGATCAGTGTTAGAAAGTACTAAATCTAATATATTGTCCCCCCCTCGTTGGCTCATTAACAAATTTATTCAAAAAATTATCCTCAAAGCATTCTATGAACCTGCCACTTGTTCTATCCCTACCTATCATATTTTCCCAGTCCACAGAGTTTAAGTTGAAGTCCCTAGTAATAACTGCATCTGTTTCACATCCCTTACTTATTTTTCTTATCATTAGTTCATCCATATCATCAGTTTGCCCAGGTGGCCTGTAAAAAGCTCCCAAATGCACCATTCTATTTTTACTGAACCTAATATCTATCCAAAGTGATTCAACTCCATCCTGCTTTATTGAAGTATTTAAACTTGAAACAATGTTGTTTTTTATATAGATAATTATTCCTCCACCAATCCTACCTGTCCTTTGACTAATTTACATATTATAGCCCTGTAAATCAAATTCACTTATAGTGTCATTAAATTCTATTTCATTAACCCATGATTCAGTAACACATAATATATCTATATCCTCATTGCTAATATAACTAAATAGCTCATCCTTCTTGTTTCTAAGACTACGAGCATTTGTATAGAAACAATTTAACCCCCCTATCCCAAAGGCACCTCTTGAAACCTGAATGACCTCACCTCTATCGCCTTGGAACCTATTTGTGTTATCTGCCAAGTCCATTCTACTTTCAGTACTATAATGTCCTCTCATATTCCTGCTACATATCAGATTGCCCAGAAACAAATCAATTACCAGTATATATATATATATATATATATATATATATATATATATATATATATATATATATATATATATATATATTCTGGGCGTATACACCAGAATAAGGGAGCACAAGCAGGATATTCGGGCAGGTCGGTTCATCAACGCTTTCATCGAACACCTGCGAGATGCTGACCGCCGCATCAGCTGGAGGGAAGCTAGAGCAGTTGCGTATGGATTCAACAAGAGGAGGAGGGGGAAGACATTGGAACTGGCATTCATAGCCACGTCAGGATACCTGAAAACCAACTCTGGCTTTTCAATATATGTCGTAACGTGGCGGAATAAGTAGGCCATCCTTTTTTTTTGCCTCCTTTACCGTAAAATACATGAATAGACAACTTCGCGGCCCTGGACTGCTCCACACATTAGCCTGGATTCATGAGGAAACTGACCCTTCAGCGACGAGCTCCGACGATGGTCAGAGTAATGTTCAGGCCCATGCGTATATAAGCCGGCGGTCCCACTCATTTCTTGTCATTGTGACTATAGTTGAGTTAGTCAGCTGAGATTTCATCATATCTGGTTGTGGCAAGGGCGGATTAAATTAAGAACATCTAAGACGCACTATCCAGACAATCTTTTTTTTTGCTCGTTTGACCGGAAGTTCTTTGCACACGAACAGAAGGAGGGTGCACACAGGAAGAGGAGCCAACAACCCGAAGTGTCCGCCCCCAAAAGACTACAAGAGAGTTACCCCGCACTATCCGGAGGGTGGGGGAGAGGCAAAAACTTCGAGAACGGCCGTGATCGAAACCATCTAACGCAACATCGACATTCTCCTCATTAGGTTCATCGATACCCCCCCAACCGGCTATGCAACCATGTAACACACCATGGAGGATGTGGAGCAGTTGGTCTCCAACGATGCGAAGGTCCACCTACAAAAAATCGAGCTCGAGGCTAGTGTTCCCCACGAAATACTAGTCCAACAGGTAGTGATCCTACGGCGTTTGGACCCACTCTTCATTGACAACTCGTGTGAAGAGATTAAGGCAGAGTTTATTGCGAAAAAAATGGGCTAACGTCACAGAGGTATAAAACTTTGGGAAAGGCCAAAGCATCGTAAAAATCATTTCTCTAGTATAGAGAAGCACCACACAAGGGACTGCACGGTGACTGAAGTAGCATGTTGCAACTGCGCCAAAACTGGGCACGAATGGAAAGATTGCAAAGAAGGAAAGCAAAAGTCCGTTGACTGGGGAGGGGACCACAGGGCATTGACCATGAGGTGCCCCATCCGCAAGGAGGCCATCCGAACCAAAACTGGTGATGCCAAAAGAGGGAAGAGATATATCATGGCAATGATCTTCTTCGCTCATTTGGTAAACCTGGCTAACCCCGGCACTTTCTCTGAGCAATTCAACCGTCTTCTGGAAATGAACGGGGTTAAGAAAAAGGCATGGTTCCCCGAAAATCCTGCCTCGACAGAATTAAACATCCAGTTCATTGACGAGCCACAACTGGAACAACCATCAAAAGACGAACAAAAGCAGAGCTTAGCAGAGGAGCCCAAAATGAATTAGACAGAAAAAGAAGAAACTTCGGGAGGAGAGGAAGAAACGAAGAAAGGCGCGAAGAAGAAAAGAAAAAGAGGGAAGAAGAAAAGGAAAGTATCCACGAAAATAACCACGGATATAGAAGAGGAACACGAAAAAGAATATGCAGAGGTCCTCCTCACCAAAAATAATGATGTACTCGATAAAGGATACTTCTTCGATGGTGATGACTTGGGCCTCAATGTATTTGGTTCGCCTCTGTGCAAGCCCCCCCAAAGCGAACCCAGAACAACTCCTGCAAGGCATCGTCAAAGGGAAGTTCAAGTGGACTTATGGGGGACCTTTTTCACTCGATGAAGTGGCAGCGCTGGTGTTAAAGGGCGCTGTGTATAAACCAGCATCGTGTGTACGCACTGTGAACATGACAGCTTCAAAACTATTAAAAGTGGTCAGAAGACATCTGAAATAAAGTAATTAATGCGTAAAAGTGACAAAAAAACAAATGAAGTGTTAAGTGGCTAAAAAGTTCAAAGTGGATAAATAATTATTAACGAACCCAAAAGTGAATTAAATAAATAAAATATGTGACCAATAATAATATAAACGGTAAAAGTGAAAAGGGGGCAAAGTGCGTATAGAAACTTAACAAATAACCTAATTGAATCTGAAATAGTTAACGATTAGATATTAGAATCAACCTAATAAATATACTAAATGTATTAAAATATTTAGTATAAATTAACTAATAGTAAGTGAATATGTAGGGGTGCGAAGATGTATCAGAGAAAAATTCCTTCCAAATCGATAATATAAATAGCCCATTAAATTACCAACTTAGAACGGACTCGCCGTAGCGTGATGGCTAGAGTGCTGGCATTTGGATTCAAAGACCCGCGATCGAAACTCCCAAAGTCCACAATTTTTACGAAAAAAATTCACGAAGCAAACAGAAATAAAGGAAAACGATTTCAAGGGCTAACTCATCTCAAACTCATGAAGAATCAAGAAGAAATCATCTCAACTCATCAAGCATCAAGAAGAAATCATCACGTCATCAAGAATTAAGAAGAAATCATCACGTGATCAAGAAAGAAGAAGGAATCATCACATCAAGATAAATGCAAGCTAATATGAAGATATATCAAGAAAGAATTACGAAGATCAAGAATTAACCCAGCCAACTTAAGGAAGAAGGAATCTCAGCCAACTCGAATACCAAGATTCAGATAAATGGAAGACAAATGTTTCAAGGGGCAACTTCAGTTAAGAAAGTAGTAAATAGATTCAACGATAAAAAAGATAGAGATGATAACTGATATTGATAAATTAACAAAGTTATAATAAAGAGAAGCCCCCCCCCCCCCTAACTAAATAAGAAAAAACGATGTGACCTAAAATTACTATAGACAGCAGGACTAACAAAGTGTATAAAAATGATTACATAAAATTTACTAGGTGATTAATGAGTTCAGAAATAACTAACTGCCGTAGGATCAGGTAGTCCCCCCTGACCTTTTCTGCCATCCCTAGACGTGGGGAAAAGAGGTGACAAACAAATATATGGAATGTCTCCCTCTTAAATGCGTGAGAATTAAAGACGATTGCAAATTATAATATTGGCTAACTTTGATATTATTTTAATAGGCTTCGAGTGGCTATAGGATACAAACAAGTGAAGCCAAATAATCTTTAATACTATACAAACAACAAGTGATATTAACAAGAATGATACACTTTAACAATTGCGTTAATCGTTCGACAAATGAAAATTGAATTAAATTTACAAAGAATGGTATTGTCTGAGCCGTATGAGGCACAATAATTACACGAGAAGGATCGGGAGGAGACTATGTAGTGAGTGTGCGCTCGGAGAGCATCACGCCTCTTCGATGATGAAAAAGAAAATTTAATGGCTTACGATTTTCTGAAGGAGACCTCGAGTAATCGCTCAGGGTAGTATTCTTCTCGGGGAAGCGTAGCTAAGCGCGTTATTCTTGAGTGAGTCCTTCGTCTTTGACCTCCGTCTTTCCAAATAATGGTTTCTGCCTGCGAACCCTTAGGGTACCGGGGTGTCGCTCGAGAAGTGCGCGTCGTCCTTGGATGATTCCACTTACCTCTCAAGATGCTGCGTGGGTACTGTGTGAGTACTGCGTGGATCTTGCTTGCGTGAAAGCGGCGTGGATACAGCTCGCGTCCCGAATACTCTGAGAATACTAATTTTATCATTACCGGGCTGGGGAATATATACATTTCGCCGGAAGCTTTTTTGTTTGCCGATGCGATTCCGACTCTGTCCCGAAGACACAGTGGCGATGGTTTTAGCGCCATATCGCTAAATGGTGTCCCGGTTCCAGTATGATTTCGATACGCTCCGTAAGTTTGCCGAAAGGTTCCGATGGAATGCTCTTTGTCCGTGAGATACTCCTTTTTCTCTTTATCTGCGCGACTCGATTTCTCTCTCTCTTTCTCTGACACCAACTAATTGTTAAAATATATTGTTTAAATATTAAACAAAACGAATAACAATTATTATAATAACGTGTAGTTAAAAATTAACGATATATCATAAACATGTAGAATATATGTATGTTTGGAAAATCTTTATGTATAAACCTTAAAATATCAACTCCTACGAGCAAAAATGTATATATAATAATTGAAATGTATAGTAACGGCAAAGTGATTTCCAAGTTTTCTGGAACTTTTATCTTCCTACTTACTTATACTAATAACTTTCTCTTCTCTGCTTAAATTCTATTTTCCCAATTATTCGCTATTTAATATTTACATGTATGTATGTAAAATCTCTCTTTTGTAATTCATCTCTCAATAAACACTTAGACCTTTCTTGCCATTGTTTCTTGTCACTCTAAAGAAGCTCCTGGAGAGCGAAACGTCAGTAGTAAAAAACCTCGTACCACTCCTAGCCTAGTTTCTCTTATTCTCCCTCCCCATATATATATATATATATATATATATATATATATATATATATATATATATATATATATATATACATATATATATATATATACATATATATATATATATACATATATATATATATATACATATATATACATATATATATATATACATATATATATATATATATACATATATATATATATACATATATATATATATATATATATATATATACATATATATATATATACATATATATATATATATATATATATATACATATATATATATATATATATATA
The DNA here is from genome assembly GCA_963969495.1 of Ceratothoa steindachneri. Classification (NCBI taxonomy): domain Eukaryota; kingdom Metazoa; phylum Arthropoda; class Malacostraca; order Isopoda; family Cymothoidae; genus Ceratothoa; species Ceratothoa steindachneri. The sequence continues at coordinate 156,836,071 of OZ018327.1, forward strand.
CATATATATATATATATATATACATATATATATATATATATATACATATATATATATATATATATATATATATATATATATATATATATATATATATATATATATATATATATATATATATATATACACATATATATATATATATATATATATATATATATATATATATATATATATATATATATATATGCCATGGCTTTGCCGACCCTCCCCTACGGGGGAGGGAGCTTGCGCTAGCTATCAACCCGTCAGGCTGTTGGTCTTCGGCGTCTTTGATATTTTAAAACAATTGTGATCAACACCCCCCCCCATCTCCATTTTGCCCTACTCTCATCTCCCTATTCCTCTACCCCTATCACCCTATCTACTCCTCCCCTACCCCATTTCCTCACCTCTCCCTACCCCCAACCGCCTACTCTTCCATATGTTCCCAAACCATTTTACCACCCTTAATCCAACTCCCTGACCATATCTCTCTAATAATCAGTAATTAAAAATATTTTTATCCACAATATAAGAATTTTAAACATTAGACATCTCGATTTAATTACTACATGACTTTTTATCCCGAACAATGTCCTGGATAAAAACTCTTACTTTATTTCCGAATACCTATTTTTTCGGGTATATATATATATATATATATATATATATATATATATATATATATATATATATATTGGTTATTGAGTCGTTCCTTGGGAACCTTATTCGTAGTAGGAATATGAAGACATATGCGATAGTTACGAACATTTAATTTTCCGGACGTTTCGATCATTTATAGGGTTCGTGTCCTGTTATGGTATTCTCTTTCTTTAGTTTTGCAGGCTGGGTTTAAGTGATCATCAGCTTCCTTACGGGATGAAGGAAAAATATATATTTATATCTGGATTCTTTATTCCTGTATATTATAGCCGGAATAAGCTTTTAAAATGGTGAACAAGCAATATAATTTTTCTTATTAAAATACCAATAAATTTTCAGATTCTGACTGACTTTTACAACTACAATTACAATTAAGTGAAAGTGATGAAATTGTGTGGTAGGTATATAAAGGTGTGAAAATGGTTCCTAGTTTGCCCTGGTGTTAGGGCATCACTAGCATACTTCTCAATTCTTCTTCTTCATATTAAAAAAATCCTCCGCCATTAAAGGTCTGACTGTCATTGACAGCCAGTTTCCTCCATTATAATATATATATATATATATATATATATATATATATATCCAATTATTTAGTTTTATTGTACCGTCGAAGCATTCGAGCCTTTCAAAGTATCTCTTATGTTGAATCTCATTAAGTTCTGAGTTTTAATTTGTTTCTTTTATTTGGGCACTTCACCTCTTTTTGTCATTTTAGTTGTTTTAATTTTTATTATCAAATTGGGAATCGAGCACTTCGCCTCTTTTTATTCTAAAATTTTTAATTAGTTTTACAGTTATTTAGTATGGGCACTTCGCCTCTTTTTTATTTATTTATATTTATTAAATTTTAGCTATCACTGTTACTTCAATCTAGTGTACTATTACTACGTGTTCATAGGTAGTACAACTTCTCTCGCGCAGGTTCTACTGCCAGGGAACAGAGCCGTTCTACCTATTGCGCGTCTTCGGTTTGCACGTATGTTTACGTCAAGGTTTATCGTTGGGAGTATTTCAAGGTCTACTTTGTCCCATGTCTTTCTCCCTAGCCTTTGAATCTCCGTATTGACCGGCTTCAGTCCCACTCTATGGTGTAGAGTTGATTGCCGAATACGGTCGATCCTTTGCGTGCCAGTGATCAGCAGAGTGGCTTTATTCTGCACCCTCTGCATCATTCTGAGATGTGCAGCTTGTCATCTGCGTGATCACGGCCGGGTACACTAGGACTGAGCGTACCAAGGCCATATACAGCTTTTTGATGTTTGGCACGCTGAGGCTTCGGAAACGGTAAAGTTTCCTCAGCTCTCTTTTGGCTCGGGAGACTCTGGTTTTTATATGTGTCTTATATCCCGCTTTGAAGAGCTGTAAGCCCAGGATTTTACCCTCGTTGGAGTACGGATAGAACTCGTTGATGACGATGACGTCGTCTACTTTCCGGCGGTTCATTGGAATAATGGTGAACTTCTGGCGTTTGGTTTTAATTTTCCACTTCTTCTCATATCGGTTGATATTCTTGATTTCGACAGGTGTCGCCCTCGCCTGACTTCCAGAGTTCCTGAATGGACTCAGGACGATTTGGGTGATGTCATCTGCGTATTGCAGATACATCGAATCGTGCCTCACTGGAGCAGGCAGGTCAATCGTGTACACTAGGTACAGCAGAGGGCTGAGACAGCTGCCTTGTGGAACTGCCGCCTCGAGTTCGAATTCGGGTCCCTTGCAGCCCTCGATCGCAATTTGGGCTCTCCTATCAGAGACATAGTTGCAAAGGACCCTTTCCAGGAGTGGGTTAAGCTGGAGGTTGAGGATCTTGAACTGTAACCCTCTCAGCCAAACCTTATCGAAGGCCTTCTTTACATCTCGCAGCACCACGTCTACGTACCTCCTCTCAGCTTTACTGCAAGCGAGTTTTTCCGCAAGGAGGACGAGGGCTGTTTCCGTTCCTCGTCCCTTGCGGAAGCCGTGCTGCTGAGGGTTGTGGGCCCCCAGCTCGGCTAGTTGGTTTTGAAGCCTTTCAGCTAGGAGTCTCTCGTAGACCTTGGCAACGATCTCCAGCAGGGCGATCGGTCTGTAATTTACCAGTTGATCAGGGTGTTTACCTCCCTTGGGTATGAAGATCACCTTAGCAATCTTGGAACCTTCCGGGAAGAGGCCCGTATTCAGGGAAGCGTTATAGATGTTAACGATTCCCTGAACGATCTGCTGTGGGGCATTAACCAAGATGTTTCTGGCGGTGCCCGTTCAGCCTGGTGCCTTTTGTTGGAAGGCTTTTACAGTGGCCATGACCTCCTCTGATGTTATGGGACGGCCGTAGCCCGCCATCTCCCTGCCTTCGTTGACTCGATGTTGTGGGTGCGTGCGATGCATTTCCTGATTTAGTTCTTCAATCAGCTGGCCTTCAAATTCCTGGTCGAACTCATCGTTTTCTTCAGGGGTAATCCTGAAAACGTTTTTCCAGAAGTTCCTGAACCTGTCTTCGAGAACCACCGGGTCCTCTATGTAGTTTCCGTTCTCCTTTATCCGAGCCTTTGGTCTTGGTGTAAGTCCCTTTAAGTTCTTGACTTGGCGCCAGAACTTAGCCGACTAAGTTCGCTGTCGACTTTGGCTATCAAGCTGTTCCATATTTCCTCCTGTTGGAGGTTGATAGCCTCTCTAAGCTTTGAGCTTAGGCGTCGAAGGAGCGAGCTTGTTTCCCGGTTGGGACCCTCCCGTCTTATTTCTTCGTGCACTTCCCTGTGAACGCGAGCGATATCTCTCATCTCCTCTGTCCATCTGGGCTGAGGAAGTGTTTTATACCTCTTTATGGGTATGCTCTCGCGGTCCGCATTTAGTATGGACGTTGTTATCCTTTCCAGCTCCCTGTCTATCTCCTCTAACGACGCCGTGCTGAGGTCAGCTGGCGCATATTCACTGAGTCGTTGCTTGTAACGATCCCAGTTGGCCAGGGCGTAGTTTTTCCGGAGATGGGCTGGGAGCTGGATTGGTGCGAGAGATACTGTGGTGAGAATCGCTATGTGATCACTAGGGTCTGTTGGGCCCGGCTCGCTATGGTAGTTGAATGGGAAGCCTTCACTTGTTAGGATTATGTCTGGCTTGGTTGCTGATCTGGAAATAATATAGGTCGGAAAATCCGGCCCTATCCTTTGGATGTTTTTTCTCCCCATAATCAGTTCCAAGTTTCGGCCTCTATCGTTGGTACTACCATAGCCCGCCGTACGGCATCTGGCATTGAGGTCTACCCCTAAAAATGCAATTCTGGGATGCCCGAACAGTGTGTAGAAGTTACTTAACGGCGGTATGCTCGTCGAGGGGGTTGATAGGCTGCGGCTATCACGAGGTCTCCTAACAGCGTATGTAGCTCGATCGCCACAAAGGAGTCATCGAATTCTGGTAGTTGTTTAAAGGAGATGTTCCTCTTGACAGCTATTGCCGCACCATCGAACCTTTCCTGGGAATGATTGTGTCCGAGTTGTCCTTTTCTGTTATTGCCCCGACTGCTTGCTTCTTTCCCTTCTTGCTTGTCGTTTTACTGGTGCTTACTTGCTCTGCTGGTTGTTGTGATTTCGGAATCATCTGTAGATGCAGTACATCCCCGAAAGGGGGGTTGTCCGGGAACCACATCTGTTCCATTCCGTTCTTCGCTAGCATCTGGTTAAGTACTGTCGCGAACGTACCCGGGCGAGCTAGGTTCATGACGTGCGCGTGAAGGATGCACGTCAGGATCTTTGTGGAGCTCTCGTTCTCTATGTTAAGGTAGGTTTTCTTGGCGTCTACCTCCGAGATGGCCGCCTTTGCTGCTTGGGCGTGTTTGCCCTGCGTGTATCTTCTCTTTTCTTGGCCTCCTGCTTACTTCTCATAATTTCTTTCTTTGCGGGACATGACATGGCCATAATCCTGTGTCCCTGCCCGCAGCTCACGCACTTCTCTACATTACCATTACAGCTTCGCCGATTATGCCCCTTCTGGCTGCATTTAGAGCACGTCTCTTGCGGCTCTTTGCAGTCCTTGGTGGCGTGTGACTCCATCTTATAGCACTTGAAGCAGAATTGGACGGGAGTACATTCTCCTTTCTCCACCTGCTCCCCCCTAATTTTGGCGTTGAACATTAAAAGGCCTTGCTCTTTTGCCTTTTGTGCCATGGTCGTCTCCGCGAAGACCACCTTGAACACATGGGTGTACTCACCACCATCCCTCCTGTTTTTAATTTAATTACTTCGGCTACCTTGGCCCAGGCCTGCCGAAGCTGAATTTCTTCACCTATTTTCTCTGCGGAGTGTTGTCCGATCCACGGGTCGATACCACGGCATACCACGCTCCTGTGGGCCCAGGATCTGTGGGGGTACTGCTGGCTGCAGCCAAAGGCCTTGAAGGACCCCAACTTCCTTCTCTTTCGTGATGTCCTCTATGTCCTTCTCCTTTTCGCATATTGCTATATATCCTGAGGCTATGTCTAACAGCCTCACCATGGCAATGCCCAACTTGCCATACACGGCCTCGAATACGGATTCTCTGCTAGGCTTGGGCTGCCCGTCAACAACCCGCAGAGGTATCCTGGTCGTGTGGTCCTGGGCCATCTCTTCACGAGAGTGGCCCCTCAGCCCTGTGTTTGCTTTAGCACGCACTACTTTTGTTGTAGGCGACTTGATTTAGGACAATGTGTTGCTCCTTTGCTTCTTACTCTTCTTTATTTTGTATTTGGATTACTTGATGACTCCCTCTACTTCGTCGCTAAGCCTACGTGAACGTGAACTGCCAAATGAGGGGAGGGGGGTGAATGATGGTGGGTGGACCCGGGGAGGCCCCTCAGATAGGTGAGGTGTGGCGGACTTGATGATGGGTGGTGATAGAATCAACTACCACCATCCGGGGTGACGCCCCATCTGGGGTTTGGATATCGATGCTGTTTCCAACTTACACAGGGATGGTTGCATGTCCCCCTGTTGTCTTGGCCGGAAGCTACCCTTAGAGATTAGAGCGAACTCTTCCCCAAAGCTTTCAGCATCGCCTCGTAACCAAGCGGTCTCTTCCGTAGAGTTCCACAGTGGGCTAATCCTCAAACCTGCTTTCCTTTAAGTCCCCAATTATGTCTATGAAAGTGGACCGACATAGTTGGAGCGAGACTAGATGAGTGGCCGATCAGTTCATTTCAGCTTCGCAACTCCGTCGAGGGAGGGGGGGGGCAGTTAGGTCGACATTAAGTCGTCTTGAAGCCGGTAGAAAAATATATGGCGAATAGTCCCCATAGGGTTGATAAGGCAAAACTTGGCGTTTTGACTCACCCTTTCCTCAACCTTTTCCTCCTTTATCGGTTATGAGATGTGTTCAGCGTCGATTTTTCAAGTGAAATTCTGCTGCCTTCGACTTTTACTAAAAAAAAACAATAAAATCACCTATATAAATAGTAATTTCATCTAAACTTAACCCTATAACATTTCAACCCATCAGGCGCCAGGATAGATTTAAATGTTACTTACAATTCAATCGTCATTCTCTGGTCGTCCTGTTTCCCCGACTTTTAACTATTCCTAAACACATCCGCCATCGATTCATATTGGCGGAGTAATCTTTAACCCGTAGTTTTTTTATAATTTTTGTCACAAAGTGGTCTCCTCCACCTTTTATAGATGATTTGCCTGGTCTCATCTTAGCTACCATATAGAATCCACTTGGATTGGACAGCAACCTACTGGTTCCTTACCTTAAACCTTAGTTTACGAGTTCATCTGCCCCGATAAAGACTGTAAGCTTTAAAAAACTCAAAATATATTGGCATGACAACCACTACACTTTTGAGACGTTTAACCATGCATCGACAAAGCGGAGTGCCTAAGAATCACATTAAAACTATTTTAAAATTCCACTCACAGGAGTGGCCCATTTCCTCTAACGTTATGTGAAACCAAGGCGGAATAAGTACCCCTTAAAAATCGTTTTCTTTCAATCTGCCAGATCCCCACTCCACTCATTACATCGGTAAATGAGGCAAGAACACTTCAAAACGCTCCTAAGATGATCGAATAAGATCGAAAGCTTAGCAATTTAGTTTCTTTTTTACTAAACACATTTATTAAAAAAAAAAGACGAATACTGGACAAGTGATCCACCATCTACAAAATGGAATAAAAAAAGATAGAATAGAAGAAGAGAAAGTTGCCAAAGGAAATTAATTAAGGCAAAATACACAATGGTCTTCAAAAAAATTTGCACATATATATATATTTATATATATATATATATATATATATATATATATATATATATATATATATATATATATATATATATATATATATATATATATATACACACGGGTGGTGGCCGGCAGCTCCTTAAAGCGTCACTGCCCCCATTGAGAGCCTACTTGTCGATGCTAAGAAGATACCACTCGCTCTGCGCCGTGCACCGTTCATTATCTGCCTGTACTCGCGAGCCCGGTGCTTTCCTCAGTGGCTAACAGCTCTCACTGAATCCGCAACTGATCTCGACTGTGCCTATGCTGCAGTGAGATGCCATTCATACCTTAAGCACTTTGGGTTTAAGGCTTGAAAACTCCGTCGAGAGCTTGGTGGAGCTTCCTGGTCTCAGGCCACCTGTTTCTGCCCAGGACGTCACCCCGGAACGTATCATCTTTGATTGTTTGTCGCTAAGCCTCTACTCCCAAAGCTTCTACAGCGCCGGGATTATTGCGTTAGGCCTTCTTTTGGAGCACACACTATGTCACGCTGAAACCGTGTCAGTGTTCCTGATGGCTCGAAGTCCCAAGAGGGTGTCGTTTCCACGCCGTCTCCTCTCTGTTTCAAGTCAGCGGGACACTGCCAGGCGCTGCGTCTGTCCTTACTGCCGAGATGCTTCCAATATACCACTCGGTACAGGAGATATTACGTCGTGCCTGGTTTAGAGACCGGATTGTGATCTATAGCGACTCTCAAAGCGCTCTCGGGGCATTGGAATCTCCGCAACCCCATGTTCCCGATATCCGTGGCGTCGCGGTTTTGGCGAGCCGGGCTGATATCGAGATTATCTTCTGCTCGGTTCCTGGACATGTGGGAATTGCGGAGAATGAGCGTGCCGACGAGGGCGCTAAAGAGTCTGCAAGGACTTAGCGACCAGACAGCGTTTCGTAACCACTTCAGGCTGATTTCTGTTGTCTCCGAATTGGACACACTCGCGGGACGTACCGTCATTTGATGGAGTGTTCACCGGTACCTTATTTCGACGACTGCGTTTTTTCCCATACTTTTCGGCACACGCTGGGTGATCTTTGCGCACGTTACCTGTCGTGGTACCGGGCCAGCGTGGTTGCTACCGCTTGTCCCTTCTACTCGGAATGGGTTCGTGTACACAGACTTGCGGACCATATGACATTTTGGAGGAGGCTGGCCTCCTCCACTTTATTTGACTATTTGTTGTAGGTCGCGTGATTTACGCTGAGGGCAGACGGACCGACTCTCGACGCTAGACCGTGCTTCTTTGTTTTTCTGCTTATCTAGTTTTTTGTTTTTATTTTTTTTCTCTTTTATCTTTGTTATTTATTATTTACATTTTTATTTGTTTTTTAATTCAGCCTAGTATTAGCCTGTAGTGTTATTAGGCCGACTTATGCCCTGATAGGCAATCGTCCGAGAGTGTAATAATCGCCCATTGCTTTTGCGAGGTCCTATGCTGTCTGTTTGTAGAATTTGGTCGTTTCTTTGGACCTGAAGACGAGTATTTTGCCCATGTGTGCCTGTATTATATTTGTGATAGGGGTGTAGTGTGTGTTGGCTAATGTGAATATGAACTGGAATGTAAGTGTGCATGTTTGTTTGTATATTGTGTATGATTTTGAGCCTTGAACCCATGAAGAGCGTTGCAACTGTACTTTTCTTTATTGAGAGTGGAGTCCCCCACCACGCCACTATCGCCCGCGAAATGACTAGAGTGGGGTTGAAAATATGAATGAAATGGACCTGGAAGGGCTCCTCAGTGGTCGTAAAAACATGGCAGACTTGATGATTAGTGGCGCCGAATCAACGATCTCCCACATGAGGTTGCCGTCCCCTCGAACGGATTTTTAGTTATTTCAGAGTTACGCCTAGTATACACAGAGACGGGTGTAAATTCCCTCTGTGGCCCTTCGCCAGCCCCACGGGGTAAGGTAGTTGCCCCCTCTCCATGAAGGTTGTATAGTTGCAACGAGTTTACTTATGTATGTGGAGGTGGTGGGGGTATTTAGGCCGTCATGTTTAGTGACGGGCCAAACAAAATATAAATCTCTTGAGTGGGAAAGGGGTTGGCGAGGTTTGAGCGTCTGGCTCCCGGTGGTAATGATGTTTCTGCCTCTGAGTCCAATGGCTCCTTTGTAGAGTCATGTAAGACAATGACGTTTCCTGCCCGCTTTGTGCTTTTTCTTGCCTCCTGCGTAAGCGACTAGAAGAGGAGCAAGTTCGGCGTTTGAGTTCGCGGTGACTTCTGTGACCGGTATGCATTCTCCTGCGAGTACTTACTTTTCCTTATCTGTAAAAAAAAACACAACTTTTTAAGTTCTACTTTACCTGTTTTTTATCTTTCAGTTTTGGTCAGCCTATTATTATGGAATTTTCCATTTACTATTATTATTATTATTATTATTATTATTATTATATAGACCATGCAAAAAGCCACACTGAAATTTTTTAAACTATACTACCAAGAGGTGTCAGTGCAGGTCAAAGCACAGCAAGAAAGAAAGAAAAAACAATTAAGCAGCCCCCATGGTTACGCGACAAAACAAAAAGACATTCGCCAATCTTTTAAACTTACTAGGTGTAGGAGCAGTCACCCTATTTGTGGGCAAGGTATTCCACAATCTATATATGCTTGGGAAAAATCACTTAGAAAACTGGGATGTAGAATGACGACCAATTTCGAATGACTTGGAATTTACAGTCTCAGAATACCTGGTAACTCTGCCTGGTTGATACAATCTCGGCAAAAAATTATGCAAAGGATGATTCACACCATCACTACTTTTAAAAAAAATACAGAGAGCTCCAACATCTCTACGATGCCCAATGACTAAATCCAAAATTTGATAGTAAATATTTTACAGAATTAAATGCACGATCAGGAAATCTCAGATGAGAGTCTTCAGCAGAACTCCATACACTAGAGCAATATTCAAAATGAGGTAGAATAAAAGAAAAGAAACATGCGAAGAACATCATCATCCTCATAAATTTTCTTAAGTCAGCCAGTCTCTGTGATAAGCATTCAGAACACCAATAAAAATGAAGCAAGATTTCGTGTCTCCTCCTGAATATTAATATACGAGTTTAGAAAGCAATCATAAACACTGTCATCTAAGTCGGGGTTTCTATAAAGGCTATAAATATAAAAATTATTAAAACGGATGCATACTATAATAATCATGATCTCATGACATCCACATTCATACTAAAACGTGAAGCATTAAATCCCGCTCGAGTGTTTACACACAAGCCTTTCGCTCAAGGTAAGGAGTTCCTCAGAAATTGCATAGGCTTATTAAAATTTAGCAAAAGGAGTTCTGAGGTATCGCTCCTATTTGATACAAGAGTTCCAGAGCAGCAAATAATATTATATTTAGTAGGGGCAACAGAAAGCTCTCTCAAGCTGCCATACAGACCACAGATGTTGCAGAGGATAAATTGCAGAATTAACGACGGATAGGGCCAGCGTTAGATTCAATGTCGCCAGACAAAATAAGAATAATGCTCAACAAAAACTGATAGACAGAGAATCTTAGAAAGTAACAACAACAACAACAAGCTAAACAAGAAAAACAACTACTAGCCCTGAGATTCTTAGCACCTCCGACCAGTGAAGGCCTGCTGGGAACTGGGGGCCATGGCTAAATGTAGTACTGTCATATTTCGATACAATGAATTAAGATAAAATAAAGTTTAGTAAAGTAAGGAAAACAAGAGATGCAGGGCAGTGTTGTCCAGCAGAAGGAAAGTGGCTGAATTCAGGAATGTTGGACGCACATCTTTTGCTATAATTCAGTAAATCCACTTCAAGGATGCCGTTGGTAGTAGAACTATTCATCTGCCTTAGCTTAAGCTGGTAAACCTAGAGCACCCACTGAGGAAAGACAGTGACCGGTGGTGTTCAAGTGAGGTCAAGGGGACCAGTTCTTCCACACCCAGAGTTCTCAAGACCCTACCAAGTTGTTGTTCTACTCAAACGACCGTTGGCAAACATCGTTTGTTAAGATATTTCGCCAAGCATGGTATATCTTAGAGGCGCAAACCCAGCAGCATCTCCATTATCTTGCATGAGCTGTGAGATGTGAGAAGGATTGGAGTCCGATTTGAGAACAGGCACGATTGCAATACATCATGCGGAAGGAAAACAATCTTTCAGCGAGACCCAGCAGGAAGTAGAGCACCGATGCATTGAGGTATTGGATGAGGCAGTAGGAAATTCCGTTAGGGCCAGAGGCAGTGGTCTTACCAGATGAGAGGGCTAGGCACAACTCTTCTATAGAGAAGAGCCAGTTATAGTTCTCATTACTAGCAGGACGGAAGGGATGTGAGTGGGTTTTTCTATGACTCAGATATTAAGGCGAAGTAGAGGGCCACCTTCTCAGCAACCACTCCTTCAAACAGGAATGAGGTGATGCCCCTGAGGACAGGTTGGTGTGAGTGAGAGTTTCTCTGATACGCCACGAACTACTCGCCAGACGTCCTTGGATGAAGAGGACGTAGAAATACCAGACATAAGCCTTCCAGGAAGAGCAGTGAGTCTCTAAGACAGTTATAGAACTGCTCTTGCCTGATTCAGCTGTATTTCATGTTAAGGGAGAAGGGGGCGGTGATATTGGCGAGTTACACGCTTCTCTTTTTTGCCACAGTTGGGCTGGTGTTAGCTACCAAAATCCTTCTGAGACAAAACCCAAGAAAAGGTTTTTTTTTCAGTGCTCATCCGGCAATAGCTTACTAGAGCATGTCGCCGTAGTCATTTTTATAGCATAATGCTAGGTTAGATTAAAAAACAAAACACACAGAGGAATGGGCTAATCTGGGTCAGTGGACTGAATAGGGCATGCACTTTCACCATGGTCATCTTTTCAATGGGCATGAGGGCACCTCGTGCAGGCAACACGGGAAAGTTACTCTGTGCATGACACATAGTTGAATGGGAGGCTTGAAGAATGTACCCGATTTCCCAAAGGGAAGTGCTGACTTTACACTCGCATAAAACAATCACCACAAACTCTTATAATGACCAGAATTGAGGAGGCAAGAAAAGAGTGGAGAGAAAAGATGATGGAGTGGAAAAGACAGAAAGAGGAGAAGGGCACAACAAAAGCCCTCTTGGTCATAGACAAGCCTGCTAACCCGCATCACCCTAGATGGGAGCCTGTCCACAGCCATGAGGGGGATTTTACTTATATGGTATATTGTTTCTCAAATCAAATAAGATATTGTTTCAAGCTTACTTTGTATGTAATAATGGCTAAGTTATGTCAAGGTTATTTCTTGCTACAGTAGATTGGAACTGATAGTAGCGAGAGGTCGTCCGTATCGCGGACGATACTCGTTACACTGACCCATCCTTCTCCTGGCAGGGCGTAAAAAGGATGCTAGGCAACGATACATCCAAACCCATCACCCTCCAAGTAAATAACCAAACACTCACAGATACCAACGCCATCCGCGACGCATTTAAGTCCCACTGGGACACAATACACACACACAACCCACCCAAACCACACGCACAAGAGCACTTCCAGGAAATCCAGGAGTGGTTTCGGGCCCACGCTCACGAGCTAAGGCCCGCCCCCCTGATACGAATGGAGCTGCTCGACAACACATCTACCCTCACCACTCCCATCACCGTCGAGGAAACAAAACACTACTTTAAAACAACCGCGCACCCGTCCCCTCCGGACTACCAGCCGCATTAATACACAACCTCCCCGCAAAAATATACCGTACACTTACATATCTATTCAAACCTGCACTAGCCTCAGGCCATTTCCACAAAATATTCAGTCTCTCACTCAGGCGGCTGTGACCATCGTTCACGAGAAAATACAAAAAAAAAATCCCCAGGTACGACACAAGACACTCTCCATCAGCAAAGAAGTGGAGAAAGCCTTTGATAAGGTGTGGCACGAGGGACTCCGTTGGAAACTAGCCAACAATACTGAGTTACATCTCTGCACCAGAAGGCTCCTCTCGCACTACCTCACTGAACGGAGATGCCACATAAAATACAACAATACCGTATCACAACCTTTCACATTAAGCTCAGGCTTTGCCCAAGGAAGCGTACTGGCACCCATACTTTACATCATGTACACAAACGACACCCAGCGCCCACCTAAAAACGAAGCTATTCTCGTCAGCGGCCGCGGATCAGACGAGATCACGCACCACACACAAATAATACTAAACAGAAAGACAGAATAAGAGGATAAATGGTTGATTGCCACGAATCTTCAGAAGACACAGATGACACTCTTCGGGCGCAAGATATCATCACATGCATAACCTACAATTTTTTTCACACACACTAGACAGGAACCACCTAAACACAACAAGGCTCGACTACACACAACATACAAAAATCTTTGGAGTAACCTTTGACAAGTCCCTTAGGTTCAATATACATCAGCACATAATCCAAGCAAGAGCTGCACGCACAAACAAAACACTGCGTAAGTTCTACCCTGCGGGCAAAAAACTACATTTACACCTATATAAAACACTCGTGCGACATCTTCTCACTCGTAGCTGCGAGTGTCACGTGGCAGAAGAAGTTTCAGTGCATTCAGAACTCTGCTCTGAAGCGCGCTTGCCGCTCTCCCATGTGCGCGAGAATATTCACACTACACGACAATAACAAATTAGCACCCCTTAACACATAGGCCAGACAGAGAGGTGGCGGTGTGATGTTGTATGTCAAGGATACACTCAAATCGACGAACTGCAACATTGTATCTGACCACAAGCTGCTATGAGTTGACCTAGATATAGGTCCTGCCAGATACAGGACCCTGATACTTTACAAATCCCTGCCCAAGTCGTTGAAAAGGACATGGATCTGTATCGGCTACTGGGTGAACTTGTTAAAGACAGTGTGTGTATCGCCATGGGTGATTTCAATGCCCAAGTTGACTGGGAAACCAGAGAACCCTAGGCGACTAGTAAATCGAGAAAACTTGATTTGAGAAGATCAGACTTTGCAGGTCTTCGTGCTGGATTGACTGATGCGAGGCTAGAAGTGTGCGAGGGTGTTAAAGATTTGTGGAATAGATTAAAAACTACATTCATGCGTCTTCAATCACGATTCATCTCTTTGAAAAGCATTTGTCGGTCTTCTGTTCAACCAAAGAGGTTTAATCGAGAAATTGCTCAATTACTGAAGGATAAGAGAACGCTGTACCGGAAGTCAAAGATTTCTGGAGACTTTGAGGACTACCGTAGGCTAGCTAGGAGAGTGAAGTCCAGCATAAGGGCGGCAAAGCGTGCCGATGAGCTCTGAGTGGCGAGACTTTCGAAGGAGAATCCCAAGGAATTCTTTGTTTATGTAAACTGCCGTAAACCAATCCATCGCACGGTTGGCCCTTTAGTGAACGAGGCAGGGGCATTAAAGCACTCATATGCAAAAAATGCTAACCTCCTGGACGACTACTTCTCTTCAGTGTTTACTGAAGAGTGTGGTCCCATCACCCACCCAACAGATTCTTACTTGGGGGAAAAACTGGAGGAAATGGACTTCACCCAAGGAGAAATAGAAAAAAAAGATCACTGATCTAAAGACGAATAAGTCTCCTGGTCCGGACGGGTTTCTACCTAAGGAGTTCAAGGAGGGCGCGATGAAGTGTCACGACATCTGAGCACAATCTTCAACATGTCAATCCGGACCAGATGCGTTCCTAGAGACTTACGTGAAGCGGAGGTGACTCCTATCTTCAAGAAAGTTGACCCTAGCCAGCCGTCGAACTACCGGTAAACTCATGGAAAGCATCATGGTGGACAAAATGACGTCATATTTAGAGTTCCCAGCACGGATTTCGAAGGCAACGGTTATGCCTAACGAATCTTGTGGAATTCTTCCACTTCGTTTTCAGTGAACACGGCGGGGATAAGGCGGTGGATATTATCTACTTAAACTTTCACAAAGCCTTCGATAAGGTACCATACCACTGCCTCCTCCAGAAAGTGCGTGCGCAGGTTGGATAGAGAACTGGCTAAGTGGCAGACGGCAACGGGTGGTGTTGATTGGGCAGTCTTCCAAGTGGGTGCCCGTTACTAGCGGTCTTCCTTAATGATCTGTCCTGGGGCCACTACTGTTCATCATCTACGTCAACGACATGGACGGTGACATGGTTGCAAAGATTTCTAGATTTGCCGATGATACCAAGCTTTGTATGAACTTCGCGAAGGAAGAAAATACTGCCCGCCTTCAAGACGATCTTCGGAAGATTGAGAGTGGTCGGACACGTGCCAAAGGCCATTTAATGCGAACAAATGCAAAGTGATGCATATCGGGCACTGAAACTCCCAATCTCAGTATATCCTTAAGGGCACTGCTCTTGAATTCACTGACAACGAGAAGTACTTGGGTGTAACTATCACTAGTGATCTCAAGTTCTCGAGGCAGTGTATTGAGGCGAAGAAGAAAGCCCAAAGGATGTTAGGTTATATAAAGCGACAGTTTGGATATCGGACCAAGGAGATAGTACCGTGTTTGTATAACTCCCTTGTCCGACCGCACCTGGAGTATGCCGTACAATTTTGGAGTCCTTCGATTCGAAAGGATATCGCAAGATTAGAATGTGGGCAAGCCAAAGCAACCAAACTGATTCCCTCCATAAGACACAAGAGTTGCGAAAATAGATTACGGGAATTAGACTTGTTCTTGCTAGAGACCCAGAGATTGCGTGGTCAGCTTATCGAAGTGTTCAAAATACTCCGAGGCTTCGACATTGTAGACTACGGGGATATTTTCCAGCTTAGCCAGCGCAGAACAAGAAATCACGGCTACAAACTTGAACTGAAGCGTTACCAGCGTGATCTGTTTGGAAAATCTCATATAGAGCATCTGCGTCACTTGGAAAGCACTTCCAGTGGAAGTTGTCAACAGCAACTCTGTTAAACAGTTCAAGTCAAGACTAGACAAAGTCTTGAAAAATAGCCGCTTGGAAACTTGAAGCGTGGCGCAAGTGCTTTTCTAGAGCGTCAATCTGACCCTTTAGAGAACTGCGCCTGCTCAAAGTGTTCAGTCAAATGTACCCTCTTTGAATGGATCGTAATGTCTACTAGAGCTACGGTCGCCAACCTGTGGTCGGTGAAAATATTTAGGTGGTCCACGGAAAAAATGTGTCACTATTTATATTTCATGAACATTCAAGTAAAAATAATTACGATTAACAAAATTTATCATAGTCATAGATCAGATGAATATATGGGAGAGAAAGGTCTCAACCGGCAAGTGGTATCCATTATTCAACAGCACTTATGTTGCGATGCCACTGCGATACCCCTCAACCCATACCGTTCTAGGCATAAGTTAAGAGCATCATGAATAACGCGTTTCCGACTATGCAGACACGATCTCCTTCCTGACCATCCTCCAACCGTCGTCCAGTCACGAACACCTAGAGCGAAACACGCCCAACTACACCACGCATCGGTGTCGAGCCACCGACCTATCCCATTTCAAGTTATTTCTGTACCCTTTCCTTCTACGACTACCTGATTGCCTGTGTTACACAGTGGTCCCTCTCTATTCATTCTATATACATGATCAGCATAATCCGTAACTGGGCATCGCATCACGGTGTGGACGGGTAGGTGGAGCTCGTAGCCATGATAGGCAGAGCACCTGATAGAAGGATAACTCTGACTTCAAAACCCTGGAGCCACAGGCATGATTTCCCTTTTTTAGTACGGCGAAGAATTCTTGGTAAACTACAGCTCCGACAGCATCTCACATCCGGCAAAAGAGGGAAAGTTTTGGGCAAAATTTCCCAAACCCCTCCAAAAACTTCCAAAAGAGATATAGTACGCATTTTTTCATCACCACTCACCATCATACTAACTTCATCTTTTCTTCTAGCGGCCCCACTTAAGCAGATGACTGCCTAATTCCCCGGCCCCGCCCCCCTGCGTGAACGGCTGTCAGATGTGAGGGGGTTTGCCATTCATGTTTCGTCCCAACTATGCCTAGCAGTTGCATTGGCATAATTGGGGGCGTTGGAGGAAGCTGGTTTGAGGATTAGCCCACAGTAGAGAACAATGTCAGAAATATTCCGGACAAGGGATGGACCGCAGCCTTCGGTGCCCATTGCGGCGAAGGCCCCTTCCAGGACCATAGAGGGACATACAACCGTCTTTATGGTATGTTGGGGAGCGGTCGCGATTCAAAACCCTCGGGGGGGGGGGGCGGCGTTAGCAATAAGTCCGCCATACAATCACACCCCTGAGAGGATCGCACCCGGACTCATCTCATCCATCTTTCATCATTCACCCAAAGGCAAATCCCTTTTTACATCCAGGCGGTGTTTTTTTACGAGGGGGGGTCCTCTTCTCCCAAAAAGGAAAAATCAATTTTTTTAAGGAAAAATATACACAATCCCCCCATAAAACTAAAAACGTAACAGAGAGTTCCGAATAAAGGTAAGCCAACTCACCCAGAGAAAAGTGTGCGCCCCCTCTTCAAGGGGAGCCTACCCGGAAAAATGGCGGCACAGGATGCGCCAAGAGTCCCGCTTAGGTGTGTTGGCGGGCAGGCAAAACCGGACAAGGGTACGGTGTACAAGACCCTGTTCGGTAAGCTCAACGTGGGCGTATTCAGACTAATCGATACTCCAGTCGGTTATGTCGCTGTGTGCGAAAGAGAAAAGGACATAGAGACGCTCACGAAGGAAGAAGGGGTAAAACACCTAATGGAGATAAACCTCCAACCAACCACGCCCCCCCCCCCCCAAATACAGGCGCACATGAGCGTCGTGTGCAGAAGGCTGGACCCATGGGTAGGCCAGCACACAAAAGAAGAGATAAAGGAGGAGGTTGAGAAGAACCAGAACTGGGCTAAGGTGGCTGAGGTCATCAAGTTCCGAAACAAAAGGGACAATTCGGAATACGCCCATGTTTTCAAGGTTGTCTTCACAGACACGGAGATGGCGGCAAAGGCCAAGGAGAGAGGTCTACTTCTCTTCAACGCCAAGATCAGTGGGGAGCAGGTCGAACGCGAGGAATACATCCCCATGCAGATCTGCTTCAACTGCTACCGCCTAGAATGTCATACGACCAAGGATTGAAAGGAGCAGGAGGCAACCTGCTCAAAGTGCAGCCAAAAAGGGCACGGCTGGCGCGAATGCCAGGCCAAGGAGGAGAAGTGTCCGAATTGTGGCCAAAGGCATGGGGCGATGGCGATGTCATGCCCCCCCCCCCAAAAAAGGAGATTATCCGAAAAAAGACGGAAGCGAAGAGGGCGGAAGGTATAAGGAGGGCAAACACCTCCTATGCCCAAGCAACAAGAACCACCCCCTCTGCAAGCGCCTTGAACAACCATGTCCCCAAAACATACGTCAAAGTTGACAAGGACGACAAGGACGCCACAAAAATTCTTATGTGTATCCTCTATGCGCACGTAAGAAACCTGACCAGCCCAGGCTGCTTCGCCAGGGAAGCCAACACTATGCTGAGGAACAACGGACTCGCAGAAATGTGGTTCCCGGAGAACCCCCCTTCAGGGGATGTCCTCCAGGTTCAAATTGGCAACCAAAAAGAGGCACCCGTGACACCATTCCCACGGGAAACCGAGGTGAGAGAGGGTTACTCCAGTGAGGCAAAAAAGAAAACCACCCCACAGAGGTCCCCTAACAAAGACCCACGCCTAGCTGCAATAAAAAAAGAGGGAAGAAAGTGCAAAGAGAGCAGCCAGACGTCTCAAGCAGGCGAAAGGAAATCTCCTAAGCTCGGCCTCCTCATCCGAGGACGAACGGGAGATCTCTCGACCCACTAAAAACAGGAGTAGGAGTGTGAAGAAAGTCAGGGAATTTGATGGAGAAGACCTCAACATCAAATTCTTCACGACTGAAGACACTTCTTTCTCCAAAAGTCCCAAGGTAGGGGAAATCATTGAAGGGGTAAGAACAGGACTACTAAAATGATCCTATGATTTCCCAGACCGTGAAGCGCTGTTAGTAGCGGCGCTCATGGAGGCTAGGATTAAAATATACAGTAGCTCCTGCCTCGCCGTAAGCGAAGCAGAGTTCAAAAGAATTCGGAACGGAAAAACTACACACACCGAAAACCACTAATCAAGACAAAACCAACACACACATACACAACAGAACAAAAACATAGAAAACACCAACAACACACTGAAGATACTAACAATTAACGTTAACGGATGGGTTGGGAAACACATTCCTTACGGAAACATTTTTCGTAAAATGGATCCCGACCTAATCCTCATCACAGAACATGGCGTTAACACAAACGTCAACAACATAAAAATACCAACTACACAATCTTCAGCAAAAACCACACACAAGAACGGCTAGATGACGCTGCCATCGCGATCCGGAACAACCTTAGATACAAAACACTTCCATGCCTAGATGAATCATTTATGGCGGTAGCAATACCTACCCTAGTTGGAGACCTGACCGTAGCGGCGGCCTATCAACCACCGCGACGTGATTACCTGCCGATCCCTAATTTTTAAAACCTCTTCGGGCGTGGGAAATTGACATTGCTTGGCGGTGATCTTAATGCCAGATGCCATGCATCAGGCTACGGAACCACCGATCAAAGGGGAAGAAACCTGGAGTTGCTACTCGTAAGAGACAGACTCCAGAGGGCCGGGCCAGATTTCCCGACCTTCATTACACAACGTTCAGCAACAAAGCCGGACATTGTGTTAACATCAAAAAACTTCCCCTTCAACATTGTCAATGAGCCCGGGCCAGTGGTTCCGAGCGACCACATCCCGATTCTCACTACTATCTCGCTAGCACCAATACTCAAGCCCGTCATAATCAGGAAAAGTTACGCGAAAGCTGACTGGGAGCTATATAGAGAGATACTCAGTACATACCAACCAACTGATCTTGGAGAGGCTAATCTCGAAGAAATTGATGAGATCAACAAGATCACCGATCTCCTCATTCAAGCCGACGAGAGATGTGTTCCCAGAATCTCCTATAAAATGCTCCCACAACCTGAGTGGACGGACGAGATGAGAGAAATCGCCTGAGAACATAGAGCAATCTATGACGAGATCGGCAGGACAGGTACCAATAGGGAAAGGACGGCCAGAATGAGGCATCTAAGCATGGAAATGAAAAACATCATAATAGAAAAGCAAACAACGATATGGAATGACATCATTGGGAGGCTGGACAGGGAGAGTGATCCCGTAAAATTCTGGAATAACATCCGGAGAATTAGGGGATTACCTCCCAGACCAAGAACCCAAATCAAAGAAGGTGACGACATCATAGAGGACCCAGAGTCTCTCGAAAGAAGATTTAGATCGCATTGGCAAACGATTTTCGCTATATCTCCGGAGGAGAACGACGACTTCGACCAGGACTTCGAAGACCAACTGCTCGACGACCTCGGCACAATGATACATAGAACCCATAAGGTCCTTCAAGCAAAGGGCTCCAGGCTGGTCTGGAATTACGAAAAATAACCTCGTAAATGCCCCAAGGCAAATTATTCAGGGATTGGCAAACACGATGAATGCCGCCCTGAATACAGGCTACTTCCCGGATGGATACAAGATGGCCAAAATCATCCTTATCCCAAAGGTAAACAAGCCCCCAGACCAGGTGGCAAGCTATCGCCCCATCTCTCTTCTTGAGATGCAGGGTAAAATCTTTGAAAATATTTTAGCTAACAGGCTACAAGCCCAACTGAGCGAGTTAGGAGCGCACAACCCACAACAGCACGGGTTCCGCAAAAAAAGGGGCACAGACACCGCCCTGGCGCTCCTAACTGAGAAAGTAGCATACACCCAAGCGAACAGGTTCTATGTAGACATTGTGTTGAGGGACGTGCAGAAGGCCTTCGACAAAGTCTGGCTGGAAGGACTTCAATACAAGATCCTGAACCTCCAACTAGTCCCAATCCTGGAAAGGATCCTCTGTGACTTCATCATGGACAGAAGGGCATGTCTCATGATTGAAGGGCACAGAGGCCCCGAATTCGAATTAAAGTCGGGCGTCCCTCAGGTAAGCTGCCTGAGGCCTCTGCTTCACTTGGTCTTCACCATCGACCTCCCAACTCCGGTGCACAGGGACACGATGTATCTGCAATACGCAGATGACGTCACTCAAATTGACCCGTGCCCAGAGAGGAAAGCAAGGGCACAGGCGGCCCGTACTATAGCGGAAATCAACAACATCAGCCGATTCGAGAGACGATGGAAAATCAGGACCAACAGGGACAAGTTCAAAATTGTCCCGTTGAACCGCGAGTTGACATGGCCCATCACCATAGATGGGAGGAGGTACGGCTACTCCGCCGAAGGCACCATCCTGGGCCTTAAAATCACCGAACATGGATACTCGAGACACCATACGGAGAGGTGGAACCTGGCGAAGAGAGAAATCTCCAAGCTCTACAGGTTTAGAGATCTTAGCTCGGCTAACATCAGAAAATTATATATGATGTATGTCCGGGCTATGCTGATATACCCCGCAGTGGTGTCCCAAGCGGCTAATAAAACCTCGATGAAAAGGCTCCAGCGTATCCAGAACACTGCCTCTCTGCTTATTAATAAAGTAAGAAGGCGTGACCGTGTCAGGCAAAGTGTCCTGCATCGGAGGAAATGCTTGGAGCCCATCAATGTCGTCACCCAAAAAACTGGGCAAGAAGATCTGGTCCACTCTAACGGATGATGTCATTCCAGATCTCCAGGGAGCAGGCGGCAGGCTGAACATACCTGTGTGGCTACGGGTGAAAGCCTCACGCAGAAGCCGGTTCCCGAGCACAAAACTGTGTACACGTAACAACATAAACCCAATATACACATAAAAGCGTCAAAACACATTACACCTAATCCCATACATTTACACACGTAAAATGTGACTATAGACAACACAAAACTACATCGTCGGCAAATAAGCTATCAAAGGCTTGAATGCTAAAAAACAACAACAATAACAGTATTATACTAAAAGTAAAAAGACAGAGAAGAAGATACAAAAATACAGTAAGAAAAACACTACAAACACATAAAATAACAAAGCGAATAAAGTAAAAAGAAACCAAGGTAAATATGTAGATTATCGGCCCGGCCGATCCCGGCCGATAAACCGTAGTTTTTTCGTCCGTGTTCCAAAATGTTTCACGTTTTTGGAGTACATTTAAGGGGACGGCTTGTGTGGGGGTAAGCACAAGGGGGGGGACCACACTACGATTATCCTGAGTTTCATTAAATTGGGGGGGGTCTGGGGGGCACAGCCCCCCAGTATATAATCCTAATTGTTATAATGTTCTGCCGTTTACAGAGGTGAATGCTTTAACTACATCATGTCAGCGTCTGTAATCGTTTTGCGAATTATAATAGGGGGGGGGGGGTATGACGTCAGAAATGCTTGATATCAATTTTTGTTTCCTACTAAATAGCTTTTTATTATCCTCATTCGGAGTCATTTTGGTAACACTTCAGATTCGTGGCGCACGGTAGATGGCGCTGTTAGTCGGCTACAATTTTGGGCTACAGCATATCTCTTATGACGTCAGACGGTAGCGTCAGATGTGAACAATATCGGCGTAATATTTTTTGGCATAAGTATATACTGGGGGGCTGCGCCCCCCAGACCCCCCCAATTGATTGAAACTCAGGGTCATCGTAGGGTGGTCTCCCTGCAGTGCTTACTCCCCCACGAGCAGCTTTTTACTGGCAGAAAAAACGTAACCTAAAGACAAACAATACTAACTTCAAGCGGGCGGGTATAATTCTGCTATGGCTAGCAGAAATTCGTGGAATCGCTCTTTGATACTGGAAAATTTCTTCACGAAAAGAGCGGTTGCGAGATAGCCAGCAGAATGTTTACCGTTTTCGTTTAAATAGAACTTATCACAACGAAACAGTAAATTTTCCGAAAAATGTAAATTCGCACTGTATTTTGGGCATTTTATAGTTTTCTTAATTAATTTATGAGCCTCTAGATAATCTAAAAGTTTTTCGCGGTTATGCAAAATAAAGCCAAATTCGAATAATGACGAAGCACAAGTAGAGCACGCAGACGACATAACTACAAAAATTTTTTTGCAAAACGGGTCATAGTTATAAGCTACGACGTTGCCAGTAAGAAGCTGTTATCGTTCGTAACAATACAAAATATACGAAAACAAAAAAAAACAATAAAAGACATCAAGAAACCTTACCTAACTTAGAAAAAACTATAAACAAGCAGAGGCGCAGATATTTAGTAAATAATACAAACTAAAAGTTACAAATCCCCAAAACAACAAAACAATATAACGCCGTGATTGGTCATATCTGAGGCTACCGTCTGACGTCATAAGAGATATGCTGTAGCCCAAAATTGTAGCCGACTAACAGCGCCATCTACCGTGCGCCACGAATCTGAAGTATTACCGTCATTTTTATTTTTCAATATATTTTTCCCCATTTTACTATTTTTGTTACCTTCTTTTATACATTTAAATGTAATTGGCTAGATCATTTCAAGGAACTACTTGTTTTTTAGCAGTTTGGGTGTCAAATATTCCCCTTTTACGCAGTTTGAAAATAATCATCGAATTCTGAATTTTGTCCGTCGGCTATTGCGGAATTATTAACCCTAGTTTCTGATAAAGATAAATTAAACACCTTTTTGGATGTGTATAATTTAGTGCGAATTAAAAGTGAATGCGACATTTGTGGCCAAGCATTAAATGGGAACCCTAACTTCGAATTTAGATGATCGAAAATAAAATGTGATTCAAGTCAGCTAGATTTCGAATAGGGCGCAGACGCGCAAAATAAATAGGCTTTCCTCTTCGCTATTTTTGAAGTATAACTACTGCATTTAAGTACGGGAAACAAAGTGTTTCGTTTGGTAATTTCGGGCAATTTGGTAACTAAAATGGCCTACGTTAACAGCATTTTCGGTGGGTTTAATTTCGAGATAAAAAAAATAAAATAGCACCTAGCCTTCGAACAAAACTCAAACGCGCTTGAATATTCAAACACGTGTGAACGATAACGCGAACGAAGATTCAAACGGGTGAACGATAATATTTACAAAAAAATTTATCAGGCCGAGCCGATAATCTACATGTTTACCGAAACCAACAAATAAAGTCATGCCCTCCCTACTAGGGCAACCCCCCCCCCATCTTTAATTTTTTTCACCCACTCTATCTTGTACTATACCATCTCTCTTCGAAAATTGCGTACATCATCCATTTGCCTTTTCTAGTAGATCCTAATATGCCGCCCGTGAGCGGCCCTCTGAGGGTCCCCCTAATCAAGATTATTACCATTACCATTAGTGTAAGTGCGGGTGCATGTGAAGGGAGACGATAGGGTGTGGGGGGGGGGGGGACAGAGAAAATAGACAAGTGGAGAAGAGAGAAAGAAGTGTGGAAGAGGTGCAAAGAGATGCCTAGGGTCTGGTGATCAGACTTATCACTTTTATTTATTTTCTTGCTTGTGTGAGTTCATTTTTGTTGTTTTGGGTTTTTTTTGTAATAATTATAAAGTTATAAAACTATAAAATTATAACTATTATGGCGTTCAAGCCATTTGTCTTAGCAACTTTAGTTTTTTGGTTTGTGTTATGCATTGCCTGTTTTGTACATGTTTTTAGTATATTTAAATGCGTGCATTTGTATTGTTTTATTGTATGTGTATTTTAGTAGTATAATTGTTTCTTCTTTCTTCTCTCTTCTTTTGTAGATTACTTCTTTCGAAGTTCTCTTCGTAATCGTTGGATTTTCATTTTCATTTTCTTGGTAAAGTTGTCATTATTGGTATCTTGTCATAGTAGGGTTTCGAGTAATTTCTTTATTCTTGTGATTGATGTTGTTTTCACAGGTATTCCTTTATCTCATTTTACGCATAGAACGGCACTTCATCTCCGCCAGCCACTCGGTTGGCGGAGCTGGGGAATCTGGGGGGACATTCAGCTCTTCTGTTCTGGTTAATCATCTGGGTGATTTCGCGATTAACCAGATCCTGCATTTTCCGGGTCCGTTCTTCTATGACTTTGTTAATGGGAATTATCCCCGCCTCTCTGTGCAGGTCTTCTTTCGCGCCTGCGTGTACCCGTTATTAGGTACATGCATTTATTTTGCACTACTTGAAGACGCCTCTTTTGTGTCTTTGAGACACATGAGAGGGTGGAGGCGGGGTAAAGCAACGTAGATCTTACAAGGGCATTGTAGATCTTCTTCTTGTTGCTTTCACGTAGATTTATGAAGCGGTATAGAGTTCTGACAGCGGACGAGGCTCGAGAAATTCTTTCTTCGACGTGCTTTTTGTACCCGGTAGAGGTGATTTTCATACCGAGTACATTGCATTCGTTGGTGTAGGGGTATCGCGTATCCCCCACACGCACGTCTGCCCTTGAGGTGCGTCCGATGGGGACCACCTTGAATTTCTCCTGGTTTGTTCTTATTTTCCACTGAGCCTCGTAGTTGTTCAGGTTCGCGATTTCCATCGCTGTCATGCGAGCTTGCCACGGCGCATGCCTCCATGGGGATACGATTATCTGCCTGAAATCATCGGCGTATTGAATATTGAGGGAATTGGGGTACACAGGGTCTGGGACGTCCGCGGTGTATATCGAGTAAAGGGTGGGGGACAGACACCCCCCCTGTGGGAGGCCCGCAGTGAGCGGAAACTTTGGTCCGTCCGTGCACCCTAGACTGACATACGCCGCTCTCTCCATGACATAGTCACAGAGAGTTCTTTCTAAGTTTTCACTTAGACCCAGCCTTAAGATCTTATACTGCATGCCCCGCTGCCACACCTTATCAAACGCCTTTGACACATCCCGACAAACGATATCCACATAACTCCTGTCCCGTTTGGCTTGGGAAAGCTTTTCCGTTATGACATTAATTGCCATTTCCGTACTTCGCTTCTTTCTAAACCCGAATTGGCAAGGGTTGTAGAGGGAGTTTTCTTCCAGGTGAGACACCAGTCTTCCGTTGAGGATCTTCTCAAAGAGTTTCCCGCCAAATTCCAGGAGTGAAATTGGGCGGTAGCTCTCTCTCAACGTAGGGTCCTTTCCATGCTTGGGCAAAAAGATCATTTTTGCCGTTTTGTAAGCATCTGGAAAGTACCCTGTATTCAGACATGCGTTAAAAATTCGTCTCATTCCTTCGATGACGTTGGCTGGTGCCTTTTCGAAGTTAAGCTTCGTAAGCCCCGATTGGCCTGGGGCTTTCTGTCGGAATGAGCGGAGTGCGCCAAGGATCTCTTCTTCTGTGATCTCGGCGTCTCCGTCACGCAGTCTATCCACCTGGTGATGAGGATGCGTTCGATGTATTACCGTGTTAAACTCGTCTACGATGTTATTTTCGAACTCTATATCAAAATCTTCGTTTTCTTCTTCCGAAATGCTGAAGATTTTTTCCCAATAACGCCGGAATATCACTTCGATGATATTTTCTGCAGTTTCAATGGAACCATCTTCTTTTTGGATTTCCATTTTTTTCTTTTTTCCAGATGATCCTCTGAGACTTCTGACTTTCTTCCAAAAGTCCTTGGGGGATGCATCTTGATCGAGGCTCTCGATCGCATCGTCCCATTGTCTCTGTTGTTGTTCGAGGATCAGCTGGTTGAGCTCTTCCTTGATCTCTCTACTTCGTTGTAGCGAGTCAAATGTTGCATTTGTTATATTCAACTCGTACATAACTCTCAATTCTCTATAGAGTTCTTTCATATACCCAGTCCACCTGTATGAGGAGATGGTTTTATACTGGGTTTTGGGGATGCAAGCCCTATCTGCAATGATTAGATGTTCGTTGAGGTCGTCGAGTGCCTCGTCTATCTCCTCGAGAATTGCCTCGTCCAGATCTGGTGGGCGATAGGCCTCGAGGAGACCAGCGTACCGTGCCCAGTCGGCTCTCCTGTAGTCTTTTCTGACTGGAGCTGGGACTTGTATAGGGTTCCTATTGATGGTGAGTAGGATCCCTATATGATCACTACATGGCACCTGGACTGGTTCCATGTAGTAATTGAACGGCAGCTGACGGTTAGCCAGACAAATGTCTGGTTTTGTGGCACTTCTTCCTCGAGTATAGGTTGGGAAGTCCGGGCCTATTCTATGGACCATGTTCCGGTCCATCATAGTATCCAGGCACCTTCCATTGCCATTGAAGGTCCTGTACCCAGAATCCCGACATCTGGCATTAAGGTCCCCCATTAATATGGTGGGGGGTCCTTCTGCCAAATAGGCCAGAGAGAGAATGGATTGGCAAATATTCTCGTCTCGGCGGCTGGTACCCGGTGGCGATGACCAGCTTTCCTATATCGAGTTCGACCTCTATTGCAAGATAGGATTCCTCCAAGTTTCTTATGGGTTTATACTTGATCCCTCTTTTGATGGCGATGGCGGCACCGTCGTACCGCTCTTGAGAGTAATTCGTGATTAACATGTCGTAGTTCCAGATCTTAATTTCAGAACTACGAGTGTCAACCCCATGTTCAGAAATCAAGATGACATCTGCATCTATTTCCCTGAACACATTTCCGTAGAGAGTTCTTTTGTTTGTCCAGCCATTGGTGTTTATTTCCAGAATTCTTAGTGAGTTCCGCTCCATGGTAAGATGAGTTACCTGTGTTTCTTCTTTTTCTTACTCTTGGGGGCCTGTGGGGCGGGTCTGGGGTGCCCAGGCTTTGCCTTCTTCGGGGGAGGGCTGGGAGTCTTGGACTGACTCTTTGTTGCCCTAGTGCGAGTGCATGGGCCCTCGTCACTATCCGAAGAAGTGGTATCATCTTCTTCATTCGCTTCATCTTCTGAATCATCCGACGGGGGAGATTCAATTACGTCTTTAAGTCCCGTGGCTTTTGCTTCGGTGCTATTGTTTCTGATGACACTATCCTTGAATGCCTTAGAGCATTCCGGGTCATCAGGAACAATGATAGAAGGGAGGTTGTTTGCCTTTAGCAGTGCGTTCAATACCCGGTTGTAGCATCCGGGTTTGACCGCATTTGCCACATTTGCATGAGTAATGCAAATTAAGATCTTCGCACTAAGGTCACTTGTGAAGATCACGGGTGAGGGGGTTGCCAATGTTGAGGCCATCCCTTCACTTTTCTTTAAGGTGCTCGCGTAGGTTTGAGTCTTTTTCTTTTTCTCTTCCTCTTCTTTTCTTTTAATTATCTCCTTTCTCCTTTGGCAGTTCAGGGCCATCGTTCGATGGGGCCCCTTACAGTTCATGCATTTCTTTTCCGTGGTCTTGCAGGCGTCATAGCGATGACCCTGCGTGGCACATTCACTGCACCAGGTTGTTCCTTTTTGGGGACAATTTGCGGTTGTATGCTCTTCGAGGGCATAACATACGAAGCACATCTGAATATTGACATATTTTTCGTGCTCGATGTTTGATCCAGGGATCCTCATATTAAAAATGAGGAGTCCCTCGGTTGCCGCCTTGTGGGCCATTTCTGTCGTGTTAAAGGTGACTTTGAAAACGTGGGTGTGATCTCTGAATTTGATCACTTCTCTAATTTTCGCCCAACTGTGGTTCCTCTCGATTTCCATTTTTATGTCAGCGGGGGAGTTTTCGCCAACCCAGCTCTCTACTTTACGGCAAATGATGCTTCTATTTGCCGAGATTGCTGGTGGGGTTTTGGCCTCCAGGTCCATTTCCTTGAGGACTTCGGCCCCTTCGTCAGAAAGGAGCCGGTCGATGTCCTTGGTTTCACCGCACATGGCGATGAAACCGTTGGGAATGTCGATGAGTTTAATGAGAGCAATCCTTAAGTTTGCGAATAAGGATTCGCAAACGGTCTTCTTTTCGGGGGTCTTTTTTCCGGGTAAGGTCCGTAGGGGGACCCTCTTAGGGAGGGCCTCCATCGTCGCCGACGTCTTCTCTCTTCACTCTTCTTTCTTGAGTTATTTTTTATGTGTGAAAATGATATGTGAAAAAAGTGATTTGTGAAAAAGGAGGTAAAGTTAAGGGTTGGTTTTGAAACGACTCGAGAGAAAGTGCTCCCGTCCAGTTTCCTGTTGTTTCCCCGCTCGGATGGTGCCGGGATGAGGGGGGATGATGGATGGGGGATGGTTCTCGAGTGGGGACCTCAGAGGGTTGAGCTTGGTGGACTTAATGCATAGCGGCCGAATCAACGACCGCTAAGTTTGTGCCACCCCCTCACGGGTACGTACGCCAAAACTGCATCCAACTACATATGATTCTGGCCGGGTCCCCCGGGCGATGAGGATTTCTCCTCCGTCCGGGACTCGCAGTTTTGCCCCAAATTCGAGAGAATTTCTGACTTGTGCTTCTGCTGTGGGATAGGCCTCAAACCAGTTTCCACGCAAGCCCTTAACTATGCCAGACCAAGTGGCCGACATAGTTAAGACGAAATTAATGAAGGGCAGTCATCCGAGCAGGTTCACACGCAGGTCGTTGGACGGGAGCAACGAGGGTATTTAGCCCATCATTTTTCCTCTACAGTGGCGGCAACAAAAAAAGTGACATTGAATATTGGCAACAGAAATCGATACACAAAATCGCTTTCACTATTTTACTTGCCAACAATTCAATGAAAATGTGCGGAGCTTATGCCGCAAGTGGACGACTCTCCTGGGCTAAGACAACAGAACTGCGCTCTATTGGAACTCAGTGTCTCGTTTGAGCTCGTACAACGAGGTTTTAGTATATGGCACTCCAGCGTGCTGATTATCTGCATTCGTGCCTACATTTGACGTGCTATAACTTCTGTGCAAGTGGATACAATGGGGTGGAAAAAGCTTTCTATGACAGAGAAAAGCCGTGCCTTGACCCTATTAGAGCAGGAAAAGTCTTTTATTGATGTAGCAGCAGATTTAGTAACCTCAAAAATACGATTCATCGCCTAAAACGTGCAGCTGAGTTATTGCCACCAGGTACCATACCAAAGAGGAAGGAGGGCATTGGTGCAGCTAGGAAGACATCTCCAAGGACTGATAATATCCTAAGGCGTAAAGTGATGTCAGACCCTTCTGTAACCTCCGCTTCAATCAAGAAAAAACACCCAGACCTCCTCCAGAACGTTGCCCTCAGGACCATCAGTCATCGCTTACAGAAGGACTTAGGCCTACCGTCTCGCCGCGCTGCCAAGAAGCCACTTCTTACCAAGGCTATGAAGATGGAAAGGCTCAATTTTTGCAAGACCTATAAACATTGGACAGCTGCCCATTGGAAGAAGGTCATGTTCAGTGATGAGAGCACCTTTAGGCTGGTCAGAGGAGAGTCAAAGATCGTGCGTCGTCCCAGCACTGTGTCTCGGGATGACCCGAAATATACCGTGAAAACTGTGAAGCACCCTGATAGTGTGATGGTGTGGGGTGCCTTTAGTGGAAAAAAGGGCAGAGGAGGTCTGTACTTCCTTGCCAAGAATGTAGCCATGAGGGGGACTAACTATCTTGAAGTTTTGAGGCAGCACATGCTGCCATTTTGGGAAATTCATCAGTGTGAATTTTTCATGTATGATGGTGCCCCTGCTCACAGGTCCCAGTTAGTAAAAAGGTTCTTCAATGATAATAATATTAGTGTTTTGGAGTGGCCTGGTAATTTCCTGGACCTAAATCCTATTGAGAATGCTTGGAATCTGATGAAATCCAAAGTTCAAGAGACAGCACCCAGCAGCATCAAGGACCTGATAGAATCACTGAAGCAGATCTGGGTTACGATCGACCCCACCTACTTCGCAAACCTCACTGAATCAATGCCCAATCGACTCAGGATGGTCATCAAGTGCAAGGGCAACATGACCAAGTAATAACTTTCATGAAATATTCATAATAAAATATGTAAGTTACATTTTTCTGTTTTATTTTCCCCGAATTGTCACATGTCACTTTTTTTGTTGCCGCCACTGTACTTCGCAGCGAAAAAGATATGTGAAATCTTTTACAGATCGACTGGGCTCCCAAAGATACCCAGGACAGAGTCCCGTTCTTAGATGGCGAAGGCTCAAAAATCTCTCTTTATATATACACGCGTGAATAACAACGCTCTTCAGGAGGTAGTAAGGCAGTGCTACAGTGTACGAAAAATTCGCCCAGCTAATCAAGATCAAGTCAATTCAGAGAAGTATATATTATAGCTCCATTTGAATATTAGAGAGTAAAAATGATCAAACCTTTAACGTCACGGAAATTACTTCGAAGAAAACGTACGATGTAAGATTTGATGGGTATCTATTATTTTCAAAATATTAATAAAAACCAAACATCTACCAAGACTTTCTATATATAATTCACTTGCATCATCTATATGTGAGTGACATTTGCTTTAAACAAAAATAACATAGCTGGTATGAATTAGTTATAAATTCAAAATGTGGAATAAAAAAAAGGAAATGAATGAGTAGTCTAAAACCGGCATGTGTTCGAGAGGTGGGCATAAAATAAGTGTTTGGAGTTACTTCCATAAAACCAAACAAAAACCAAACCCTCTCAGCGCATGATTTAGAACAGCTTTTACTCTGCATTTCGGTGTCCAGTTTAGTAGTTTTAATAAACGCTAGCTGTGCCCGACTTGCATTTCCCTGTCGTGGATTTACTGGCTATTAGAAGGCTAACCACGCCGGGCTTGTTAATGCACTTTGAGGTTTGTTGAACAATCAGATTACTCAAACCCTGGGTAATTTGAGTGTACTAATTTTTGTAATAGGGGATTTACGCGCGAAAATCCCCTTACTACAATATCAGATAACACCATACTTTTAGCTTTATTCAATGTAGTATTACTTACTGCAAGTATTCCATCCAGTTCATCCACAATTAAAAGTTCTCTTTATATTCTGCTACCCATACATGCAAGAAAGCAAGTAAAACAACACTGGCAGGTCATGTTTCATTGATAGGTTAAAATCTGCTTTTATTATTTTAACTTTTTTTTCTATAAATATTATTTTGCTATTTTTTCTGCGCGTAAAGCAGTAGTTTTTTTTACTTATTATCACTTAAAAATAGTAATTTACAATATATACAATACTGGAAAAATGATTATGGATTTTTGCAATTTTCGGTATTTATATATATATATATATATATATATATATATATATATATATATATATATATATATATATATATATATATATATATATAAAGGTGAAATATACTGAATTTATTGACAAATTATTTATTTCCTATTATTTATACAGTTCAGTACTCAGTTCCCCCTCCCCCTCTTTAGCAGCATTAAGGGGTTTGTACACGAGTCTTGCAAAGTTCCTTTATGTTATGCGAATGGAACAAAACTTAGGTTCAATATACATCAGCACATAATACAAGCAAGAGCTGCACGCACAAACAAAACACTGCGTAAGTTCTATCCAGCAGCAAAAAACTACATTTACACCTATATAAAACACTCGTGCGACATCTTCTCACTCGTAGCTGCGAGTGTCCAAGGCCCTATGTGCCTTGGCCCTGATACTGCTCACGTGCATTTCCACCTCACGTCCGCTGAGAGGTGGACGCCCAAATATTTGTGGGATGATACGGTTTCTAACGTGGTGTTATGGAGGTCTTAATTAAATCGAATGGGTTTGTTAGTACGGGTAAAAAGGATGTGATAACATTTGTCTGGTCTAAAGGTCATCTGTCACTTCGCATCCCAGTCTTCAAGTGTAGGTAAATCGTCTTGGAGCCAGAGGCAGTCATTCCTATCTACAATTGGTCTATATACTAAGCTATTGTCTGCAAATAGTCTAGTGTTAGAAGTAAGCGTTAGTGGAAGGTCATTAATATAAGAAAGGAATAGTAGGGGGCACAAGACGGTACCTTGAGGTACCACAGAAGTCACGGAAACAAAACAGAATTGACTACTATCGAGCACAACACGTTGTTCTCTAGTAGTCAAAAACGTCTTAATCCAGTGAAAAATTGGTCCTCTTATGCCATAAAAATCTAATTTTCCTAATAGTCGTTGGTGCGAGACTTTGTCGAAGGCTTTAGCACGGATACTTTGGGGCACGCGGACCGGGGTTGACCAAACCTCCGTGTTACCATACAGCGTGAGGAACACCATTAGGCCTCTACAGCCTTCTGGCTTATTGGACATGAAGCTACATTTAGGCCACTGCCTGCAGGGGTTACCGCCCTGGAAGCCCAGTAGATGTGTATGTGTGTGTGTTTCTGCATATGTACATGTCGGGTAATAGTGAATGGGGTATTTGTATGAATGTACATCCATGGTTTTTACTTATGTTTGTGTTGTGGAGTTGACTTAGGCATATAAAGTAAAAAAAATAAATCGTGTTTGTGTCATTGTGAATGTTGTTTTGTCATTAGTGTGGCTATGTATTTTTATACAATGCCAACATGGTCAGATATTTCACTCCCACCCTTGTACAAAATTGAGAATCTGGCCTATTAGTCGAATAAGTAATTATAACTTAAGACCTTTGATTAGATTGGCAGGAGGCCCAGGCTAAGAGGTGGTCCTAGATTGAAAACAGCAATATTAAATAAAAAAGATGATTATTTATTGGTTAAAAAGTGACTTGGCTATTAAAATGATTAATAAAAATAATTTAGGAAAAAAGACTAGCCCACTAGGCTACTGTCAGCTGACGAAGGTAAACAAAGAACAAAGATGGCGGACGGTCGCCAACAACAGCCCGAGGTTTTATTCATTAAAAACAATAAAAGACAAGACCAAAAACCATCGCTTCTATACTCAAGCTAAAGAACAAGATGCAATCACAATGATTTGAGTTTGACATTTGTACTCTGCGAAATCACATGTATTTATACTTATATGGGAACGGCAGGAGAGGAAGAATTTAGCTCGGCAGGAAACAACCGTCTCCCAGGAAGGCGCACTATACGTCCCAATATTAAAGAATTGTGATAATCATCAAGCTCAAATTTCCCATTAAACTTTTAAACGTAAGATTTATTTATTTTCAATTTTTTATGTCTTATTTCAATTAAATTGGGGTAATTGTTAAGAATAGCGGCCCTTGATTTTGCGCGCGAAGAATGCTATCTAAAAACTATAGGCATATAACCACATTTAGCATTCGACTTTTGCTTTTCGTGCCGCAGCTGTTTCTAGATACCAATTAGGGTGCCATTTTTCTTCTGAAATGTCGGCCTGGATCATCCCTTTCCTACCTTTCCTACCCGGATGAGACGGAAAGGGAGGCAAGGGGAGTTCCATTAGGACGTACTAAAAAAAAAATCATTAACAGTTAAAAACCACTGTGATGAAACGAGGAATGCTTGAATGCACAGGTACCCAAACTCTTTTATTGATGTAAGGAGCGATAGTACAGCGAGAAACTAGTAGGAGATTAACCAGGCGACCTAGGTGGTCATGGCCTTACATCTAAACGCGGTGCTAATACCACGGTGTATATAGACCCCTCGTTTGTATGTAGAGCTCGTTTGGAAAGACAATGTCAAAGTGTTAGCGAGGAATGGAAAGAATTTGGAGAGTTGCAATTTTGCTTGGAGGTCAAGCTAATCTCTGGCCGTGGTTAAGTATTTATAAGTTGGAATTATAGACAAGAAAAAAGTACTTAACTTCCAGGTTGATGTTAATTTAGTCTTTGTTTATTTTTTCTTGAATGTTTTCGTTGTTATCTAGCTATGTTCTTTGATCGATATTTTTATGTTATTATTTACCTTCATTTTCTGTGTCTTCTTAGTTCAGTTCTCTTTATCGGTTGTCATAGCCATATTTTGAATCCTCTGTAATTTGAAAAGATTATTTTTCGTTAATGTACACATCGCCATTGCGTCGGTTGGACTATTGAATTATAAATTTTCTCTTTGTCTGTTGGCTGAACGTTCTTAACTTACACCGAAGTTTCAATCCTATTTTAGCTTTTTTTTTCTATTATGTCGGTTACGCGTTTCCTGTAACCGGTTTTAGTTATAATTAGACCCAGTAAACACTGAAGAGAAGTAGGCGTTCAGGAGGTTAGAAATTTTCTGCGTATAAGTGCTTCAATGACTCTTCCTCGTTCACTAAAGGGCCAATCGTGCGATAGATTGGTTTATGGCAGTTTACTTAAACAAAGAACTCCTTGGGATTCTCCTTGGAAAGTCTCGCCACTCGGAGCTCATCGGCACGCTTTGCCGCCCTTATGCTGGACTTCACTCTCCTAGCTAGCCTACGGTAATCCTCAAAGTCTCCAGAAATCTTTGACTTATTCTTATTCTTATTAAATCAAAGTGGGGGTGCATGTAAGGGGAGGGCGATAGGGTGTGTGGAAAGATAGAGAAAATAGACAAGTGGAGAAAAGAGAAAGAAGTGTGGTAGGGTGCAAAGAGATGCCTAGGGTCTGGTGATCAGACTTATCACTTTTATTGTTTCATTGGTTGCGTGTATTTTTTGTTGTTATAATAGATTTTTGGTAATAATTATAAATTATTATAATTATTATGGCGTTCAAGCCCTTTGTCTTAGTAACTTTAGTTTTTTTGGTTTATGTTGTGCATTGCTTGCTTTGTATATGTTTTTAAATACGTTTAAGTGCGTGCTTAATGTCTTGTTTTTTTGTGTTGTGTGTTTTTATAGTGTGTTTTGTCTCTTCTTGTTGATGTTTCTTGTCGAAATCGGGGGGGTTTTCTTTATCTTGGAAAGGTAGTCTTCATTGGTAGGTTATTGTCGTGGTTCGAGTTCTTCTGTTCTTGTTTTCTTTTTCTTCACGGGTTTTTTCATCTCTTTTTATGAATAGAACGGTACTTCGTCTCCGCCAGCCACTCGGTTGGCGGAGCTTTGGAATCTGGGGCGACAGTCAGCTCTTCTGTTCTGGTTAATCATCTGGGTGATTTCATCACTCAGTTCCCGATTAACCAGAACCTTCATTTTCCGGGTCCGTTCTTCTATGACTTTGTTAATGGGAATTATCCCCGCCTCTCTGTGCAGGTCTTCTTGCCGTCTTCTTTCATGCCTGCGTGTACCCTTGATTAGGTACATGCATTTATTTTGCACTACTTGAAGACGCCTCTTTTGTGTTTTTGAGACTCATGAGAGGTTGGAGGCGGGGTAAAGCAACGTAGATCTTACAAGGGCATTGTAGATCTTCTTCTTGTTGCTTTCACGTAGATTTCTGAATCTGTATAGAGTTCTGACAGCGGACGTGGCTCGAGAAATTCTTTCTTCGACGTGCTTTTTGTACCCGGTAGAGGTGATTTTCATACCGAGTACATTGCATTCGTTGGTGTAGGGGTATCGCGTATCCCCCACACCCACGTCTGCCCTTGAGGTGCGTCCGATGGGGACCACCTTGAATTTCTCCTGGTTTGTTCTTATTTTCCACGGAGCCTCGTAGTTGTTTAGGTTCGCGATTTCCATCGCTGTCATGCGAGCTTGCCACGGCGCATTCCTCCATGGAGATACGATTATCTGGCTGAAATCATCGGCGTATTGAATATTGAGGGAAGAGGGGTACACAGGGGCTGGGACGTCCGCGGTGTATATCGAGTAAAGGGTGGGGGACAGACACCCCCCCTGCGGGAGGCTCGGAGTGAGCGGAAACTTTGGTCCGTCCGTGCACCCTAGACTGACATACGCCGCTCTCTCCATGACATAGTCACAGAGAGTTCTTTCTAAGTTTTCACTTAAACCCAGCCGTAAGATCTTATACTGCATGCCCCGCTGCCACACCTTATCAAACGCCTTTGATACATCCCGACAAACGATATCCACATAACTCCTGTCCCGTTTGGCTTGGGAAAGCTTTTCCGTTATGACATTGATTGCCATTTCCGTACTTCGCTTCTTTCTAAACCCGAATTGACATGGGTTGTAGAGGGAGTTTTCTTCCAGGTGAGACACCAGTCTCCCGTTGAGGATCTTCTCAAAGAGTTTCCCGCCAAATTCCAGGAGTGAAATTGGGCGGTAGCTCTCTCTCAACGTTGGGTCCTTTCCGTGCTTGGGCAAGAAGATAATTTTTGCCGTCTTGTAAACATCTGGAAAGTACCCTGTATTCAGACATGCGTTGAAAATTCGTCTCATTCCTTCGATGATGTTGGCTGGTGCCTTTTCGAAGTTTAGCTTCGTAAGCCCCGATTGGCCTGGGGCTTTTTGTCGGAATGAGGGGAGTGCGCCAAGGATCTCTTCTTCGGTGATCTCGGCGTCTCCGTCACGCAGTCTATCCACCTGGTGATGAGGATGCGTTCGGTGTATTTCCGTGTTAAGCTCGTCTGCGATGTTGTTTTCGAACTCTATATCAAAATCTTCGTTTTCATCTTCCGATATGCTGATGATTTTTTCCCAATAACGCCGGAGTATCACTTCGATGTTATTTTCTTCCGTTTCCATGGTTCCATCTTCTTTTTGGATTTCCATTTTCTTCTTTTTTCCAGATGATCCTCTGAGACTTTTGACTTTCTTCCAAAAGTCCTTGGGAGATGCATCTTGATCGAGGCTCTCGATCGCATCGTCCCATTGTCTCTGTTGTTGTTCGAGGATCAACTGGTTGAGCTCTTCCTTGATCTCTCTACTTTGTTGTAGCGAGTCAAATGATGCATTTCTTATATTTAACTCGTACATGACTCTCAATTCTCTGTATAGGTCTTTCATGTACCCAGTCCACCTGTATGAGGAGATGGTTTTATACTGGGTTTTGTGGATACAAGCCCTATCTGCATTCATTAGATGTTCGTTGAGGTCGTCGAGTGCCTCGTCTATCTCCTCGAGAATTGCCTCGTCCAGATCTGGTGGGCGATAGGCCTCGAGGAGGTCAGCGTACCGTGCCCAGTTGGCTCTCCTGTAGTCTTTTCTGACTGGAGCTGGGACTTGTATAGGGTTCCTGTTGATGGTAAGTAGGATCCCTATATGATCACTACATGGAACCTGGACCGGTTCCATTTAGTAATTGAACGGCAGCTGACGATTAGCCAGACAAATGTCTGGTTTTGTGGCACTTCTTCCTCGAGTATAGGTTGGGAAGTCCGGGCCTATTCTATGGACCATGTTTCGGTCCATCATAGTATCCAGGCACCTTCCATTTCCATTGAAGGTCCTGTACCCAGACTCCCGACATCTGGCATTAAGGTCCCCCATTAATATGATGGGGGTCCTTCTGCCAAATAGGCCAGAGAGAGAATGGATTGGTAAATATTCTCGTCTCGGCGGCTGGTACCCGGTGGCGATGATCAGCTTTCCTATATCGAGTTCGACCTCTATTGCAAGATAGGATTCTTCCAAGTTTCTTATGGGTTTATACTTGATCCCTCTTTTGATGGCGATGGCGGCACCGTCGTACCGCTTTTGAGAGTAATTCATGATTAACACGTCGTAGTTCCAGATCTTCATTTCGGAGCTACGAGTGTCAATCCCATGTTCAGAAATCAAGATGACATCTGCATCACTCTCCCTGAACACATTTCCGTAGAGAGTTATTTTCGTTGTCCAGCCATTGGTGTTAATTTCCATGATTCTTAGTGAGTTCCGTTCCATTGTGAGATGTATTACCTGTGTTTCTTCTTAGTCTTCTTATTTTGGGGGGCCTGTGGGGCGGGTCTGGAGTGCCCAGGCTTTTCCTTCTTCGGGGGAGGACTAGGAGTCTTTGACCGACTCTTCGTCTCCCTAGTGCGAGTGCATGGGCCCTCGTCACTATCCAAGATGTGGACTCTTGTTCTTCGTTGTCATTGATCTCATCCTCTTCTTCGGATTCCTCCGATGGGGGAGATTCAATGACTTGTTTGAGTCCAGTGGCTTTTACTTCGCTGTTACTGTTTCTGATTACGCTATCTTTGAATGCCCTGGAGCATTCTGGGTCATCAGGCACGATGACGGATGGTAGGTTATTGGCCTTTAACAGCGCGTTCAATACCCGGTTGTAGCATCCGGGTTTTACCGCGTTTGCCACGTTTGCATGTGTAATGCAGATTAATATTTTAGCACTTAGGTCGTTTGTGAAGACCATCTGTGAGGGAGTTGCCATTGTTGAGGCCATCCCTTCACTTCTCTTCACAGTGCTCGCGTAGGTGCAATTTTTCTTCTTTTTTTCTTCCTCTTCCATTTTTCGAATTATTTCTTTCCTTTTGGGGCAGTTCAGGGCCATCGTTCGATGGGGTCCCTTACAATTCATGCACTTTTTTTCTGTGCTTTGGCAGGCGTCATATCGATGACCCTGTGTGGCGCATTCACTGCACCAAGTTGTGCCTTTTGGGGGACAATTCACGGTGGTATGTTTTTCCATTGCATAACATACGAAGCACATCTGGATGTTATGATATCTCTCGTGTTCAATGTTGGTTCCTGGGATCCTCATATTAAAAATGAAGAGTCCCTCGGTTCCCGCCTTGTGGGCCATTTCGGTGGTCTGAAATGTCACCTTGAAGACGTGGGTGTGATCACGGAATTTAATCACTTCCCTTATCTTCGCATATGTGTGGTTCTTCTCAATTTCGGCTTTTATGTCTGCGGGGGAGTTCTCGCCAACCCAGCTCTCCACCTTTCGGCAGATGACGCTCGTGTTCGCGGAGATCGCTGGCGGGGTTTTGGCTTCCAGATTCATTTCTTTTAACACTTCGGCCCCTTCATCAGATAGGAGCCGGTCTATGTCCTTGGTTTCACCGCACATAGCGATGAAACCATTTGGAATGTCAATGAGCTTGATGAGTGCGATCCTTAAATTCGAAAATAAGGATTCGCACACGGTTTTCTTTTTGGTGGTCTTCTTTCCAGCTATGGTCCGTAGAAGGACCCTCTTAGGGAGGGCCTCCATCGTCGTGGGTGTCTTCTCACTTCTTTCTTGAGTTCTCTTCTTCCTCTGTAAAAAATGTGTAATTATTTTTGTGATGTGTGAAAAAGTGATGTCAGAAGTGACAAAGGAGGTAGAGTCAAGGGTTTGGTTTGACTTCGATGTGAGAAGAGTGCTCCCGTCAAGTTTCCTGTTGTTTCCCCGCTCGGATGGTGCCGGGATGATGGGTGGTGATGGATGGGGGATGGTTCTCGCGTGGGGACCTCAGAGGGTTGATCTTGGTGGACTTAATGCATAGCGACCGAATCAACGACCGCTAAGTTTGTGCCACCCCTTCACGGGTACGTACGCCAAAACTGCATCCAACTACATAGAGACGGGAGTACTTCCCTCTATGATTCTGGCCGGGTCCCCCGGGTGATGAGGATTTCTCCTCCGTCCGGGACTCGCAGTTTTGCCCCAGATTCGAGAAAATTCTGACTTGTGCTCCTGCTGTGGGATAGGCCTCAAACCAGTTTCCACGCAAGCCCTTAATTATGCCAGTCCAAGTGGCCGACATAGTTTAGACGAAATTAATGAAGGGCAGTCATCCGAGCAGGTTCCCACGCAGGGCGGTGGACGGGAGCAATGAGTTTTTTTAGGCCATCATTTTTCTTCTACTTCGCAGCGAAAAGATTATGTGAAAATCTTTGCAGATCGACTGGGATCCTAAAGACTCCCAGGACAGTCGCGTTCTTAGTTGGCGAGGCTCAAAAGTCTTTCTTTAGCACGCGTGAGTTTACAACGCTCTTCAGAAGGTAGTAAGGCAATGCTACAGCAGTCGAATATTCGCCCAGCAAATCTTTGACTGCCGGTACAGCGTTCTCTTATCCTTCAGTAATTGACCAATTTCTCGATTAAACCTCTTTGGTTGAACAGAAGACCGACGAAGGATGGGAGGGGGAACTGACTACTGAACTATAAATAATAGGAAATAAATAATTTGTCAATAAATTCAGTATATTTCACCTTTATATATATATATAGAAATACCGAAAATTGCAAAAATCCATAATCATTTTTTCAGTATTGTATATATTGTAAAATACTATTTTAAAGTGATAATAAGTAAAAAAAAACTAGTGCTTTACGCGCAGAAAAAATAGCAAAATAATATTTAGATAAAAAAAGTTAAAATAATAAAAGCAGATGTTAACCTATCTATGAAACATGATCTGCCAGTGTTGTTTTACTTGCTTTCTTGCATGTATGGGTAGCAGAATATAAAGATAACTTTTAATTGTGGATGAACTGGATGGAATACTTGCAGTAAGTAATACTACATTGAATAAAGCTAAAAGTATGGTGTTATCTGATATTTTAGTAAGGGGATTTTCGCGCGTAATTTCCCTATTACAAAAATTAGTACACTCAAATTACCCAGGGTTTGAGTAATCTGATTGTTCAGCAAACCTCAAAGTGCATTAACAAGCGGGGCATGGTTACCGTTTTAATAACCACTAAATCCACGACAGGGAAATGCAAGTCGGGGACAGCTAGCGTTTAAATAACTACCAAACTGAATGACACCGAAATGCGTAAAAGCTCGCCTAATTCATCCGCTGATAGGGTTTGTTGTTTGGTTTTGTTTTGTTTTGTTTTGTTTTATGGAAGTGTTTGTTGTATAGGTTTATTGTGCAATAGCGTACATTTATACATAATCATAATACAAATAATAATAAAAAAAATAATCCGATACAAATACAGTAATAGTATGATTCAATAATATAAATACATGTAGTATAAGTGCACACATTACACAAAGCGGGCAGCCCGTCAGTGTTGGCGTGCAGTAAGACGTGGTGGAGCGTTCCACGCGTTTCTTATCTGCTGCAAGTGGGTGTCGGCGGTCTTCATTATCCGTCGCCCGGCTGGGCGCGGGCGGCGATCAGCGCGGAGGAGGTGCTGTTCTCAGCACCTCCAGCAGCTCGTTTGTTGGGGTGTGGCGGACCACCTGGGCGGCTCTTGCCTCTCGCGCCCTCAGTAGGGCGCCTCTTACAGGGGGAGGGGCTGGTGCTCGCTCTGGCCTGAGGCGGGCGGTGGCTGGGCAGGAGAGGAGGTAGTGCACCAGTGGGCGCCGGGAGCGGCCGCCACAGTGTACGCACCTCCCTGCCACAAAGTCGGCGTGCAGCTCTTCCCGCGTGGAGTAGCCCAGCCTCACACGCTGTAGCAGCACGCCGTTCGCTCTGGGCTGCTGGAAGGATGGGTTCAGTGGGCGATAGGCTGTGGCTGCAGCATACCACGCCGCTTGCCTCTTGATTGCTTCCCATTCTTGGTGCTGCTGGTGGGCGTTGTGGGCGGCCCTGCGTTTAACCTGCGCCTTGAGCTGCTGCAGGCTGGGGCGCACGGTCCAGGTGATGGTGGGGCCGTGGGCGGCTCGCTTGGACCCCTCGTCGGCAGCATCGTTGCCGCGCACGCCAACGTGGCTGGGAATCCAGTGGAGCTGGACACGCCTGCCCTGAGCTGCCAGGTCCTGCAGGGTGCACAGGATGGTGGTGGTGAGGTGGATGTTGTCCCGGGTGTGGTTGTGGGCATGGGCGTGCTGCAGCGCCTGCAGTCCCAACCGAGAGTCCGTGTGTATGACCACAGTGGCCTCCCGGCGGAGTAGAGCGTGCTGGAGGGCGTGCAGGATTGCTACCAGCTCCGTCTGGAGGGTGGAGCAGTGATCTGATGTCCTCCACGCCTGCGTCAAGCCGCTCGTGACGAAGGCGGCGCTTGACCTCCCGCTGTCGGGGTCGACGGAGCCGTCGGTGAAGTACACTGCGCTGCCTGGCTCCGTGACCTCAGACATGCCATGAGGGCGTGCTGGCGCAGCTCCTCGGTGAGGCAGTTCGCTTTGCTGTCGGGCAGCTGTGTGGCGGTGAAGTGGGCGGCGGGGGGGGGGG
Organism: Ceratothoa steindachneri; assembly: GCA_963969495.1. Lineage (NCBI taxonomy): Eukaryota > Metazoa > Arthropoda > Malacostraca > Isopoda > Cymothoidae > Ceratothoa > Ceratothoa steindachneri. Next base: position 156,878,466 of record OZ018327.1, read on the forward strand.
GGTCCCATGGTGGTGGTGGAACGTAGGCGGGGTTGGGGGTGTCGGGGTCGCGCCACAGCCAGTTCCCTGCCCGGTTGAGGGAGTTGGTTGCTAGGCTGACGTTTACGAGCCACCTGTGGTTACGCAGGCACTCGATGCCCTGCGCCACGGCCATTAGGAGTCTCTGCGCAAAACCCTCCACGTCGCGCTGGAGCACTCTGGCCACCCGACAGGCCACAATGCAATCCACCCTGGTGGTGAGGGGCACCAGGTTGGCCTCACGCTGCATGACACAGGCCCTGCACCACCTGGGTGCCCCTAACATGGTCCTCATGGCGGTGTTTTGTATTACCTCCAGGCGCTGTTGCTGCTGCCGGGGCAGCGCTACAAGGACCGGTGCACTGTAGTCCACTAGGGAGCGCACTGCCTGGAGGTAGTAGAGGCGCAGGATGGGGAAGGTTGCACCAGCGCTCGGCCGCGTCATGGCCCTCATCACATTCAGCCGGGCCTGTGTCCGCTCCCTCAGGTGCGTGACATGCTGCGTAAAGGACAGCCGCCTGTCCACCCACACTCCGAGGTACTGGTAGGAGTCGGTCCAGGCCAGGCCGACTCCTTGGACGCAAAGCTGCTGGCCAGCAGGTGTACAAGTCTTGATGGCCATGGCCTGGGACTTCTCTGCCGAGATCTTGAGCCCCAGCTCTTCGCACTTGGCAGTGATGAGGTGCAGCGCTTCTTGGGCCCGCGCGAGCTTGTCGCCGCGCCCGGTGACGACGAGCGCCAGGTCGTCGGCGTAGCTGAGGAGGATGGTTCCTTCCCGATAGGGGAGGGCGACCAGCTGTTCCATCAGCACGTTGAAAAGGAACGGGCTGAGGATGCCGCCCTGGGTTGTCCCGTTCTCGAAGGTAAGGTAGGAAGACTTGTGACCCTGGAACTTCACGCGGGCTCGGCGCTGGTGAAGGTAGTCCTGGAGCCAGCCCAGCAGTCTCCCTCGGATGCCCTTCCTCACAAGGGCGGCTAGTATGGCGCGGGGGCTAGCCAGCTCGAAAGCCTTCTCGAGGCCAAGGAAGACTACGATGGTGGGCTGGTTGTTGGCGTGAGCCAGGAGGGTGATGAGGCAGTCCGCCGTGCTCACCCCTGGTGTAGCCGAACACGTGGTGGTGAAGGCTCCCCACGCTCCACTGTAGGCGAGTCAGCACCATCTTCTCTGCTGTTTTTCCGGTGCAGCTCAGGAGGGAGATTGGCCTGAAGGTGGTGTGATCCTTTGGCTTGGGGATGGGCTGGATGTCAGCGTCCTTCCAGGAGGGCGGCAGACGGCCTGCCAACCACGACACGTTCAGAAGGGCTAGCAGCGCGGCGTCCCCGGCGGGCCCAGCGTGCGCCAGCATGGAGTACCGCACTCCGTCGGCTCCTGCCGCTGTGTCACGTCGACGCTTCGCCCTGGCCAGCTCCTCGAGCGTGAAAGGCTGGTCCGTCGCGTGCGGCTGGCCCCGCGCCTCCCTGACCTCTTCGTCGCGCTGTGGGCGTAGCTGCTGCTGGAGGTAGCGGGTGTGGGGAGGGAGCTACTCGCTAGAACCCCTCGCTGTAAAGCAGTTTGCCAGCCGATCTGCCTCTTGCTGTGGGCGTGGGTGGGCAGCTGGGCGGGTCGGGCGGCGCCTGAGGCCTTCCTGAAGCTCCCCCACAGCTGGCCGAGGGAGGTGTGTTGGCTGAAAGAGGCGCACCACTCCAGCTACTTTGCCTCCCAGGCGCTCCGGGACACCTGTCGCGCGCGAGCTACCACGTCCTGCAGGAGCTGCAGGTTGATGGCCGTTGGGCGCTTCTCGTACAACCTCCTGTGGACGTTGACGAGGTGATTGTGCTCCCGGACTTCCTCGTTATAAAACCACCAGTCGGCGATTTGAGGCTGTCCTGGGCATAGCCGCGTATGCTGCACTCTCTATGGCCGCCGTAAGGTCCCTCTCCTGCAGGTACAGGTCCGCCGGAGGCACATACGTGGACGACCATTCGTCCAGGGAGGCTTGGAACTTTGCCCAATCCGCCCTCCTGACGTTCCACTGGGGTGGCGGGAGAGGAGCTGGTGGGGCCACAGTGAGGGTGGTAAGGGTCCCGTAATGGTCGCTGGTGAGGGTAGGGTGGACCTGCCAGGTGGCGCCAGGCTGTAGGTCGCCCGACACCAGCGTGAGGTCGAGCCGCCCCCATGGACGTGCGTGGCCTTCCCTGTGTTCAGTAGTCGAACGGCAGGAACTTCTTCGAGCAGGTCGGCCAGGTGGCGCCCGGTCACGTTACTGGGTGACACAGAGTGCAGCACGGGGTGGTGGGCGTTGAAGTCGCCCGCTACAAGGAGGCTGGAGTGGGATGCGAGGGAGAGCAGCTCCCCAACATCCAGTGGGTACCGCTGGCTCCTGTATATTTTGTATACAGTGAGAGTGAGCGGCCCCAGCTGTAGCTCCAGTGCCAGGACCTCCACGCCGTCACCACAGTACACGGGTGCGGCGATCCTCTTGTGCGGGATGGTGTTTCGTATGAGGGCTGCACAGTCACGCCCATTTCCGTCATCAGCCGGAAGCGAGTGGAGGGTGTAGCCTGCGACTCGCCATTCAAAGCCGGCGGGCGTTAGTCTCCTGTAGGAGAACCAGGTCCAGGTCTTCTTGGAAGACGGCTTGCAGCAGCTCATGTTTCTTGGGGCCGAGGCCCTGCACATTCCACTGCAGCACCCTCAGCGTGGGCGCCGGTGCGTGGGCTGGGCTATCACCCGCGCCTCCATCTTGGTTGTGGGCGTGCGGTGGGTGCAGAGGGTGTTGGGTGGGACCTCTCGGCGTGGTAGATAATGGTGGGGGCTGGAGAGCACCCTCTGTGACGGCGTTAACACCTCTTCGCGGAGGAGTGCGTCGAGGTCCTGCTCGGTGGGGGCTGCGGTGCCCTGCCGGCGGTCGAGCAGCTTCTTCACCAGCTGTACGACACACGCGAGGATGACGTCCACGATGGCTCTGCCCTCCTCATTGAGTCCCTCGCAATAACCTGGGGGTCTACGTCAAGCCCCTGTCGGTGGTTGGGCATTGGGTAGCACCGTGGACTGCTCCTCGTCTGGGCGGGCGCGGTGGGCCCGACGCCTGCGTCCCCCCCCTCCTCTGTGGCTTGGGGACAGAGGGGGTGGGTTGCTGGGTGGAGGTGTGAGCAGAGTTGCTGGCTGTGCAGCTACTGGTACCCTCTCTCGCTCCCTGCCTGTCCTCTTCCCCTGTCTCGACCTGACTTGTGCCAGGCTGTTGAGGGGTAGGGGGTGGGTGGGATGCCCACGCTGGCCTGTTTGGTGGTGGCGCTGGAACAAGGCGTCGGTTTCCTTGTTGCTGGGAAGGCCCACGTGGTTCCCCCTGCCTCTGCCGCTCCCCCTCCTGTGTACCGCCCAGACGTGTGCCGAGCAGGCCGAGACTCGCGGGTTGATGGGTAACCCACGCCGACCCGATTGGGGGTGGCGCGGCAATGAACCGACGCTTTCTTCTTTGCTGGGTTGGGGGGGGGCACGTGGTTCCATCTGCTGCTGCTGCCGCCGGTGACCCCGTGGCATCCTTCTCCTTCGCTCGGGGCACTTCGTGTTCCAAGCGTGGTGCCCCTTGGTGCAGTTGGGGCACCGTGCCGTGGTGGTCTCGCTGGCCTTGAGGCGACCGATACACTCCTCCGTCGGGTGCGCTTGGCTGCACACGCAGCACTTGACGGAGTTTTGGCACATGGCCTGGAGATGCCCGAAGCGCTGGCACTTGTAGCATCTCACAGGCTCACCCTGGTAGGGGCGCATGGCGTAGCGGCCCCAGCTGCCCAGGTCCAGCTTGGGTGGTGGCGGCCCCTCGTACACTACAAGGATCTGCCTGGTTGGGACCTTGTCTCTGTGTGCGAGGAGCCGTGTTGCCGAGAGCACGTGGGGGTGAGCCTCGACGGCCTGGAGTGGGAGAGTGGTCGGATACCGTTCAAGCACCAACTTGTGCCTCTTCACTCTAGGGTCGAGCAGGATCACTCGATCCCCCTCCTCGACAAGGCGGCGCAGCATGGCCTCCGACCCATCGTCCTTGGGCTGAGGACGTATTCGCCGTTGAGAGTAGGGTGAATGACTATCCGCAGGCCAGGTTGTGCTCTCGCCAGCTCCGTCACAGCCTGGTAGGCACTGGTAGTGTTCCCCTGGTGCACCAGTTTAAACTTGTGCCGATGTCCTCGTCGGGAATGAGAGACTGTTATCCAGCCTGCCTCATTCTCCTGCTGGGCCTCCTCGGTCTGGGGGCTCTCGTCGATTAACTACTGCACCTTTTCACCACTTTTTACATCCAGTTCCAGTTTCGCCTGGTTAATCTCCTACTAGTTTCTCGCTGTACTATCGCTCCTTACATCAATAAAAGAGTTTGGGTACCTGTGCATTCAAGCATTCCTCGTTTCATCACAGTGGTTTTTAACTGTTAATGATTTTTTTTTTAGTACGTCCTAATGGAACTCCCCTTGCCTCCCTTTCCGTCTCATCCGGGTAGGAAAGGTAGGAAAGGGATGATCCAGGCCGACATTTCAGAAGAAAAATGGCACCCTAATTGGTATCTAGAAACAGCTGCGGCACGAAAAGCAAAAGTCGAATGCTAAATGTGGTTATATGCCTATAGTTTTTAGATAGCATTCTTCGCGCGCAAAATCAAGGGCCGCTATTCTTAACAATTACCCCAATTTAATTGAAATAAGACATAAAAAATTGAAAATAAATAAATCTTACGTTTAAAAGTTTAATGGGAAATTTGAGCTTGATGATTATCACAATTCTTTAATATTGGGACGTATAGTGCGTCTTCCTGGGAGACGGTTGTTTCCTGCCGAGCTAAATTCTTCCTCTCCTGCCGTTCCCCATATAAGTATAAGTACATGTGATTTCGCAGAGTACAAATGTCAAACTCAAATCATTGTGATTGCATCTTGTTCTTTAGCTTGAGTATAGAAGCGATGGTTTTTGGTCTTGTCTTTTATTGTTTTTAATGAATAAAACCTCGGGCTGTTGTTGGCGACCGTCCGCCATCTTTGTTCTTTGTTTACCTTCGTCAGCTGACAGTAGCCTAGTGGGCTAGTCTTTTTTCCTAAATTATTTTTATTAATCATTTTAATAGTTTCTAACTTTTAATAGCCAAGTCACTTTTTAACCAATAAATAATCATCTTTTTTTATTTAATATTGCTGTTTTCAATCTACGACCACCTCTTAGCCTGGGCCTCCTGCCAATCCAATCAAAGGTCTTAAGTTATAATTACTTATTCGACTAATAGGTCAGATTCTCAATTTTGTACAGGGGTGGGAGTGAAATATCTGACCATGTTGGCATTGTATAAAAATACATAGCCACACTAATGACAAAACAACATTCACAATGACACAAACACGATTTATTTTTTTTACTTTATATGCCTAAGTCAACTTCACAACACAAACATAAGTAAAAACCATGGATGTACATTCATACAAATATCCCATTCACTATTACCTGACATGTACATATGCAGAAACACACACACACACACACACACACACACACATCTACTGGGCTTCCAGGGCGGTAACCCCTGCAGGCAGTGACCTAAATGTAGCTTCATGTCCAATAGGCCAGAAGGCTGTAGAGGCCTAATGGTGTTCCTCACGCTGTGTGGTAACACGGAGGCTTTGGTCAACCCCGGTCCGCGTGCCCCAAAGTATCCGTGCCAAAGCCTTCGACAGAGTCTCGCACCAACGACTATTAGGAAAATTAGATTTTTATGGCATAAGAGGACCAATTTTTCACTGGATTAAGACGTTTTTGACTACTAGAGAACAACGTGTTGTGCTCGATAGTAGTCAATTCTGTTTTGTTTCTGTGACTTCTGTAGTACCTCAAGGTACCGTCTTGTGGCCCCTACTATTCCTTTCTTATATTAATGACCTTCCACTAACGCTTACTTCTAACACTAGACTATTTGCAGACAATAGCTTAGTATATAGACCAATTGTAGATAGGAATGACTGCCTCCGGCTCCAGACGATTTACCTACACTTGAAGACTGGGATGCGAAGTGACAGATGACCTTTAGACCAGACAAATGTTATCACATCCTTTTTACCCGTACTAACAAACCCATTCGATTTAATTAAGACCTCCATAACACCACGTTAGAAACCGTATCACCCCACAAATATTTGGGCGTCCACCTCTCAGCGGACGTGAGGTGGAACATGCATGTGAGCAGTATCAGGGCCAAGGCACATAGGGCCTTGGACACTCGCAGCTACGAGTGAGAAGATGTCGCACGAGTGTTTTATATAGGTGTAAATGTAGTTTTTTGCCCGCTGGATAGAACTTACGCAGTGTTTTGTTTGTGCGTGCAGCTCTTGCTTGTATTATGTGCTGATGTATATTGAACCTAAGTTTTGTTCCATTCGCATAACATAAAGGAGCTTTGCAAAAGACTCGTGTACAAACCCCTTAATGCTGCTAAAGAGGGGGTGGGTGAACTGACTACTGAACTGTATAAATAATAGGAAATAAATAATTTGTCAATAAATTCAGTATATTTGACCTTTATATATATATATATATATATATATATATATATATATATATATATAGAAATACCGAAAATTGCAAAAATCCATAATTATTTTTCCAGTATTGTATATATTGTAAATTACTATTTTTAAGTGATAATAAGTAAAAAAAACTAGTGCTTTACGCGCAGAAAAAATAGCGAAATAATATTTATATAAAAAAAAGTTAAAATAATAAAAGCAGATTTTAACCTATCAATGAAACATGACTGCCAGTGTTCTTTTACTTGCTTTCTTGCTTGTATGGGTAGTAGAATATTAAGAGAACTTTTAATTGTGGATGAACTGGATGGAATACTTGCAGTAAGTAATACTACATTGAATAAAGCTAAAAGTATGGTGTTATCTGATATTTTAGTAAGGGGATTTTCGCGCGTAAATCCCCTATTACAAAAATTAGTACACTCAAATTACCCAGGGTTTGAGTAATCTGATTGTTCAGCAAACCTCAAAGTGCATTAACAAGCAGGGCATTGGTACCGTTTTAATAACCACTAAATCCACGACAGGGAAATGCAAGTCGGGCACAGCTAGCGTTTATAAAAACTACTAAACTGGACACCGAAATGCAAAGTAAAAGCTCGCCTAAATCATGCGCTGAGAGGGTTTGTTGTTTAGTTTGGTTTTTGTTTTGTTTTATGGAAGTTGAAGTTGAAGTTGATGTAAGAAGAATGAAATGTGTAGTAGGTATATAAAGATAGAAAGAGGTTTGAGAATTGCCCTGGTGTAGAGGGCTCCTCACAGGTTTGTCTATTATTTTTACCATTTATTTCTTCTCTTTATTTGTTGCTATTATTTGTCTTTATCATTTTATATATTTAATTATATGTATTTGTTTTTATTATATTTATTCTTTTTCATTTATTTATTTTTATTTTGTATTTTTTATTGGGTTTTTTTTTTATTATTTTTTTTATTATTTTTTTTTTAAACTATAATTAGGTAAATAAATAAATATTTTTTCTATTTCCTCCGTCGTGGCTTTCAAGCCTTTCAAGTATAATGTTTGCTTTTGGTTTCTTGTTATATAATGTAATTTTAGGTTTAATAAATGTCTTGCCGGGGTTATTTGATCTGTATAGTAGGTTGTCATGGTTGGGTTCTATGGGCACTACGCCTCTTTTACTCTTCGCTTTCTTCTCTTGTTCTTATGATTTATGATGTATTAATATCATACGGTTAAGTATAGAGACCAACTTGTTGATCTCGGGAGCAGTTTCTTCCACTTGGGAAGAGGGATTTTCTTTTCACACGATCTCTGACTGCTCTGGGTATGTCCAGGTTTTGGTTTATATTCGGGAGTATTTCTTCTTCGATTTTGTCCCAGGTCTTTCTCCCTAGCCTTTGAAGTTCTACATTCAGAGGGGTTAGCCCTGCTCTTGCGTGCAGTACTGTCTGCTGAATGTAGTCCGACCTTTTTGCTCCAGCTATAAGCAGGGCTGCTTTGTTCTGCACTCTCTGCATCTGCCTGAGAGAGGTGAAACTCACAGCCTGCATGACCACTGCCGGGTACACTAATGTTGAGCGCACCAGAGCAGTGTATAGCTTTTTAAGGTTCTTGGAGCTGAGGTTTTTAAACCTATACAGTTTGCCAAGCTGTATTTTGGCTAGGGAGATTCTGTCATTAATGTGACCTTTATACCCTTTGGAGGTAAATTGTAGACCCAGGACTTTTCCTCTGTTACCATATGGGTAAACATCACCATTCACTCTGACATCCACATGTTTGCGGCGGTTAACTGGTAGGATTTGGAACTTTTGGCGGTTGGTCTTGATCTTCCACTTTCGTTCATATCGATTGATGTTGTCAATTTCGATGGCTGTCTGCCTTGCTTGGTATCCGACGTGCTTGTAATAGCTGGGGACGATTTGCGTGATGTCATCTGCAAACTGCAGGTACATCACTTCCTCCCCTACCGGATCAGGTAAGTCCAGTGTGTACAGAAGGTACAGCAGCGGACTCAGACAGCCACCCTGTGGAACACCCGCCTCAAGTTGAAACTCGGGTCCTCTGTAGCCCTCGATCGAAATTCGGGCTTTTCTACGCATGATGTAGTCGCAGAGGACCCTTTCCAGGGTAGGGTTCAGCTGGAGGCTTAGGATCTTGTATTGCAAGCCTCGAAGCCAAACCTTATCGAAGGCCTTTTGCACATCTCGCATCACCACGTCTACGTATTTCTTCTCAGCTTTACATCGGGCAAGCTTTTCAGTGAGAAAGGCAAGGGCAGTATCCGTCCCCCTTCTCTTGCGAAACCCGTGTTGCTGAGAGCTGTGGGCTTCTAGCTCGGTTAGTTGATCTTGTAACCTGTTAGCCAGAAGCTTTTCGTAGACTTTACCTATAATCTCCAGGAGGGATATTGGCCTGTAGTCCACCAGTTGATCAGGCTTCCTCCCTTTGGGTATAAAGATGATTTTAGCTATCTTTAGCCCGTCTGGGAAGTAGCCCGTATTCAGGGAAGCATTGAAGATGTTGGTGATTCCCTGAATGATCTGCCGGGGGGCATGTACCAAATTATTTCTGGTGATGCCCGTCCAGCCTGGTGCCTTCTGTTTGAAGGTTTTAATGACTGCCATGACCTTTTCCGGTGTAGTTGGCCGGCCATGGTCTACCAAATTCCTCCCTTCGTCGACATAGGCATGTGGTAGTGTTCGATGCACATTCTGATTCAGTTCTTCCATCAGTTGGCCTTCGAATTCCTGGTCGAATTCCGCATTTTCCTTTGGTGTTATCCTGAAGATATTTTGCCAGAAGATGCGGAATCTTTCCTCCAAATCCGCCGGGTCTTCCAAGTAGTCATCACCCTCCTTAATGCGGGTCTTTTCTCTACTTGTAAGACCTTTCAGCTTGTTCACAAGCCGCCAGAACACATCGGGTCGAACCTCGCTGTCAACTTTTTCAATCAGACTGTCCCAGACTTCAGCCTGTTGCTGGTTGATAGCCTGCTTAAGCTCTTCACTCAGGCGTCTTAGCAGCGTTGTTCTTTCCCGATTAACACCCTCTCTCCTCGTTTCCTCATACACCTCCCTGTGCACTCTAGCGATCTCTCTCATTTCCTCGGACCATCTGGGTTGGGGGAGAGTTTTGTACCTTTTCATCGGTACACTCTCGCGATCTGCTTCGATGATGTGGGCAGTAATCGCTTCCAACTCCTCGTCGATCCTCTCCAGACTCGCCCCGTTGAGGCCCACTGGTACATAGCTGGCAAGGGTTTCCTTGTAGCGTTCCCAGTTGGCCGAAGCATAGCTTTTCCGAAGCGGTATTGGGAGCTGAATTGGTGCAAGAGAAATGGTCGTCAAGATCGGTATGTGATCGCTGGGTACTGTCGGGCCCGGCTCACTACGGTAATTGAAAGGGAAGCCATCACTTGTCATGATTATGTCAGGTTTCGTAGCGGACCTTACGGTGAAATAGGTCGGAAAATCCGGTCCTATACGCTGAATGTTTTTCCTTCTCATAATCATTTCCAAGTTGTGGCCTCTTTCGTTTGTGTTCCCGTAGCCAGCCGTTCGGCATCTGGCGTTGAGGTCTCCCCCAAGGAAAACCATCCTGCCGTGGCCAAACAGGGTGTAGAAGTTCGTCAGAGGGAGGTATCTGCGTCGAGGTGGTTGGTATGCCGCCGCTATTATGAGCTTGCCTACTAATGTATGCAGCTCTACCGCCACGAAGGATTCGTCCATATCTGGAAGACGTTTGAACGAAAGGTTCCTTCTGACGGCAATGGCAACACCGTCATACCTCTCTTGAGAATGGTTCTTAGATATCACTCTGTAGCCTGGTATCTTCAACTGCTTACTGGTCGTATCGATACCATGCTTAGTAATCAGTATGATGTCGGGATCTAGCACACGGAATATGTTGCCGTACGCCGTGGCTTTCCCCTCCCATCCATTACTGTGGAGCGTTAATATCTTTAACCTGTTGTTTTGGTTTTCCATTCTCTGTTCTGGCTTGTGTGGATGTCTTTAGTGTTTACGGGTGGTTGCTTTCCTTTTCCCGTTTCTCTTTTTCTTAAATTCTGCCTGGGATAATTCCACAAAGGTTTCGCGGTGGAAGGCAATACATTGACTATGTAAGGCTTCTTCCACCGTTTCTTCTTCGCATTGGGCATCGTAGTCCCATTTGTAGTATTTCTTTTTTATCCCTACATTGATTTTGTTTAAATCCCCGTCCTTCGGGAAGGGGAATTGCTCCGAGGCGTATAGATATAGGTTAATCCTATCCGCGTCTATCTTCTTGTTTTTTGCCTTCTTCGTTTTTGTGGTTTTTGCTTCGCAAACAGAACCCTCTGAGTCCGAGGAGTCCGTGGTATCGGGTGTCTCCTCCTCTTTCGTGTTCTCCGCGCTTTGTGCCTTTGGCTGGACTGTCTTGGTGGCAGCGACTCTTTCTTTCTTGGCCTCGATCCTGGGATCTGGCCGTCTTGCCTCCTTGTTGCTCCGTTTCTCTGTCTCCTTTCTTGTTGTCCGAATCTTTTGGGACCATTTGTAGCTGGAGAACGTCCCCCGATGGTGGGTTCTCGGGGAACCACATCTCACTCATACCATTTTTCGCCAGCATCTGGTTTAGTTCTTTGGCAAAAGTTCCGGGGTTAGTCAGGTTTCTGACATGTGCATATAGTATGCATGTCAGTATTTCTGTTGAGTTTTCGTTTTCTAGTCTAAGGTAGGTCTTTCTCGCCTCAGTTTCAGTGAGGACTGCCTTCGCTGCTTGCGCTGCCTGCGCGTATGTAGTGTTCTGCCTCCTGTTTTGATCCTCTTTTTCTGCATCTTGTTTTTAATAATTTCTTTTTTAAGAGGGTAGGCCATAGTCATGGAACGATGTCCCAGGCCACAATTGGCACACTTTTCCCTCAGGCTACTGCAACTCTTCCAATGGTGCCCCGCTTCGCTGCACCTCGAACATAGCTCTTGGGGTTCTGGACAGTCTTTTGTGGCGTGGCTCTCCATCTTGTAGCAACGGAAACAGAACTGTACGGGAGTGAACTCTTCCCTCTCTATCTGCTCACCGCTGATTTTAGCGTTGAAGAGCAGGAGCCCGTTCTCCTTTGCCTTTTGGGCCATTGCTGTGTCGGTAAAGATAATTTTGAATACATGTGTGTATTCGACATTATCTTTTTTGTTCCAGAATTTTATAATCAGTGTCTCCTCCTCTTTCGTGTTCTCCGCGCTTTGTGCCTTTGGCTGGACTGTCTTGGTGGCAGCGACTCTTTCTTTCTTGGCCTCGATCCTGGGATCTGGCCGTCTTGCCTCCTTGTTGCTCCGTTTCTCTGTCTCCTTTCTTGTTGTCCGAATCTTTTGGGACCATTTGTAGCTGGAGAACGTCCCCCGATGGTGGGTTCTCGGGGAACCACATCTCACTCATACCATTTTTCGCCAGCATCTGGTTTAGTTCTTTGGCAAAAGTTCCGGGGTTAGTCAGGTTTCTGACATGTGCATATAGTATGCATGTCAGTATTTCTGTTGAGTTTTCGTTTTCTAGTCTAAGGTAGGTCTTTCTCGCCTCAGTTTCAGTGAGGACTGCCTTCGCTGCTTGCGCTGCCTGCGCGTATGTAGTGTTCTGCCTCCTGTTTTGATCCTCTTTTTCTGCATCTTGTTTTTAATAATTTCTTTTTTAAGAGGGTAGGCCATAGTCATGGAACGATGTCCCAGGCCACAATTGGCACACTTTTCCCTCAGGCTACTGCAACTCTTCCAATGGTGCCCCGCTTCGCTGCACCTCGAACATAGCTCTTGGGGTTCTGGACAGTCTTTTGTGGCGTGGCTCTCCATCTTGTAGCAACGGAAACAGAACTGTACGGGAGTGAACTCTTCCCTCTCTATCTGCTCACCGCTGATTTTAGCGTTGAAGAGCAGGAGCCCGTTCTCCTTTGCCTTTTGGGCCATTGCTGTGTCGGTAAAGATAATTTTGAATACATGTGTGTATTCGACATTATCTTTTTTGTTCCAGAATTTTATAATCTCTGACACCTTAGCCCATGGTTGGTTCCTGGCTATTTCCTCTTTTATGTCCTCCTTGGAATGCTGGCCTATCCACGGGTCCAGCTTCCTACACACCACGCTCCTGTGCGTTTGTATTTGTGGAGGAATTGCAGGTTGTAGGCCTATTTCACGCAGTGTTTCCACTGCCTCTTCCTTCGTAATTCCCTCCACGTCCTCTTTCTCGCATACCGCCACATAACCTGTGGGGACTTCGAGCAGGCGAAGCATAGCGATCTTCAGTTTCCCGAAGACCACCTCAAAGACTTTCTCCCTCTCCCGTGTTGGCCTAACGCTACCACTAATGGTGCGTAGCGGGATTTTTGTTGTCCCATTAGGCTCCATTTTCCCCTCGGAGGGGGGGGGGGCTGGGCTGCTTTTCCTCTTGTTATTTTCTTATATCCCTTTAGAGTCTTCCATTATGTTCCTTATTTTTGGCGAATTTGATGAATTTCTAAATGGGTTTGTTTATTGCGGGCAACCCCCTCCCCCCCATATGGAAGTATTGATTGTATAGGTTTATTGTGCAATAGCGTACATTTATACATAATCATAATACAAATAATAATAAAATAAAAACAAACAAAAAATCAAAAAGACAAATACAGTAATAATATGATACAATAGTATAAATACATGTATAAATGCACACATTGCACAAAACGGGCAGCCCGTCAGTGTTTGGCGTGCAGTAAGACGTGGTGGAGCGTCCCACGCGTTTCTTATCTGCTGCAAGTGGGTGGCGTCGGTCTTCATCACCTGTCGCCCGGCTGGGCGCGAGCGGCGATCAGCGCGGAGGGGGTGTTGTTCTCAGCACCTCCAGCAGCTCGTTAGTTGGGGTGTAGAGGACCACCTGGGCGGCTCTTGCCTCTCGCGCCCTCAGTAGGGCGCCTCTTACAGGGGGAGGGGCTGGTGCTCGCTCTGGCCTGAGGCGGGCGGTGGCTGGGCAGGAGAGGAGGTAGTGCACCAGTGGGCGCCGGGAGCGGCCGCCACAGTGTACGCACCTCCCTGCCACAAAGTCGGCGTGCAGCTCTTCCCGCGTGGAGTAGCCCAGCCTCACACGCTGTAGCAGCACGCCGTTCGCTCTGGGCTGCTGGAAGGATGGGTTCAGTGGGCGATAGGCTGTGGCTGCAGCATACCACGCCGCTTGCCTCTTGATTGCTTTCCATTCTTGGTGCTGCTGGTGGGCGTTGTGGGCGGCCCTGCGTTTAACCTGCACCTTGAGCTGCTGCAGGCTGGGGCGCACGGTCCAGGTGATGATGGGGCCGTGGGCGGCTCGCTTGGCAGCCTCGTCGGCAGCATCGTTGCCGCGCACGCCAACGTGGCTGGGAATCCAGTGGAGCCGGACACGCCTGCCCTGAGCTGCCAGGTCATGCAGGGTGCACAGGATGGTGGTGGTGAGGTGAATGTTGTCCCGGGTGTGGGCGTGGGCGTGCTGCAGCGCCTGTAGTCCCGACCGAGAGTCAGTGTGTATCACCACAGTGGCCTCCCGGCGGAGCAGAGCGTGCTGGAGGGCGTGCAGGATTGCTACCAGCTCCGTCTGGAGGGTGGAGCAGTGGTCTGATGTCCTCCACGCTTGCGTCAAGCCGCTCGTGACGAAGGCGGCGCCGGACCTCCCGCCTTTGGGGTCGACGGAGCCGTCGGTGAAGTACACTGCGCTGCCTGGCTCCGTGACCTCAGACATGGCCATGAGGGCGTGCTGGCGCAGCTCCTCGGTGAGGCAGTTCGCTTTGCTGTCGGGCAACTGTGTGGCGGTGAAGTGTGCGGCGGGGGGGTCCCATGGTGGTGGTGGAACGTAGGCGGGGTTGGGGGTATCGGGGTCGCGCCACAGCCAGTTCCCTGCCCGGTTGAGGGAGCTGGTTGCTAGGCTGACGTTTACGAGCCACCTGTTGTTACGCAGGCACTCGATGCCCTGCACCACGGCCATTCTGAGTCTCCTCTGCGCAACACCTTCCACGTCGCGCTGGAGCACTCTGGCCACCCGACAGGCCACCATGCAATCCACCCTGGCGGTGAGGGGCACCAGGTTGGCCTCACTCTGCATGACACAGGCAGTGCACCACCTGGGTGCCCCTAACATGGTCCTCATGGCGGTGTTTTGTATCACCTCCAGGCGCTGTTGCTGCTGCCGGGGCAGCGCTACAAGGACCGGTGCACTGTAGTCCACTAGGGAGCGCACTGCCTGGAGGTAGTAGAGGCGGAGGACGGGGAAGGTTGCACCAGCGCTCGGCCGCGTCATGGCCCTCATCACATTCAGCCGGGCCTGCGTCCGCTGCCTCAGGTGCGTGACATGCTGCGTGAAGGACGATATGGAAGTAGCTCCAAACACTTATTTTATCCCCACCTCTCGAACACATGCCGGTTTTAGACTACTCATTCATTTCCTTTTTTTTATTCCACATTTTGAATTTATAACTAATTCATACCAGCTATGTTATTTTTGTTTAAAGCAAATGTCACTCACATATAGATGATGCAAGTGAATTATATATAGAAAGTCTTGGTAGATGTTTGTTTTTTATTAATATTTTGAAAATAATAGATACCCATCAAATCTTACATTTCGTACGTTTTCTTCGAAGTAATTTCCGTGACGTTAAAGGTTTGATCATTTTAACTCTAATATTCAAATGGAGCTATAATATATACTTCTGAATTGACTTGATCTTTATGAGGAAGTCGGCAGGACAGGCCCGAACAGGGAAAGGGCAGCCCGAATGAGACAGCTAAACGAGGAAATGAAGAACATAATCCTCGAAAAGCAGAAAGAAATCTGGGACGATATCATAGGCAAACTAGACCGGGAGACTAATCCTGTAAGTTTTGGGAATAGCGTCCCAGGCCAGGGATAAAGATCAAGGATGGCGATAACATCATAGAAGATCCGGACATTCTGGAAGAAAGATTCAGAAATCATTGGAAACAGGTCTTTGCAATCTCACCTGAGGAAAACGACGACTTCGACCATGACTTCGAAGACCGGCTGCTCGACGAACTCAGACCGATGTTACATAGGACCCACCCACAACCTCAAGTTTCTCCAGAGAGAGAGATGGTTGACCACGGGCGCCCGATTACACTTGAAGAGACTTTGAACACCATTAAGTCCTGGACTGACTGACCAAAAACAACTTGGTAAATGACCCACGGCAAATTATTCAGGGCATGGTGAACACCATGAATGCATCCCTGAATACAGGCTACTTCCCCGACGGATATAAGGTGGCAAAAATCATCTTTATTCCGAAGGGGAACAAGCCCCCAGACCAAGTGGCCAACTATCGCCCTATCTCTCTCCTAGAATTCTCCTGCAAGATCTTCGAGAAGATTTTAGCTAACAGGCTACAAAATCAACTCGACGAGTTGGGAGCGCATAACCCCCAACAACATGGGTTTAGACCTAAAAGGGGCACGGAAACGGCCCTGGCGCTTCTAACCGAAAAGATCGCTCACTGCCGAGCAAAGGGTCAATATGTGAACATCGTGATGAGGGACGTGTAGAAGGCCTTCGACAAGGTTTGGCTGAGCGGACTACAGTATAAAATACTCGGTCTCCAGCTAAACCCGGTCCTGGAACGGATCCTTTGTGACTTCATCATGGACAGGAGGGCGCGTATCATGATTGAAGAGCACAAAAGACCTGAATTCGAACTCAAAGCGGGCGTTCCCCAGGGGAGCTGCCTGAGTCCCCTGCTTTACCTGGTCTTTACCATCGACCTCCCTACTCCTATACACCGGGACAAGATGTATCTGCAATATGCAGATGACGTCACGCAGATCGTCCAGAGTAGGGTCAGGAAAGCGAGGGATCAGGCAAACAACACAATTGCAGAGATCCGTAACATCAACCAATATGAACTGAAATGGAAGATCCGGACAAACAGGGAGAAATTTAAGATTCTCCCGTTGAGCCGAGAGTCTACGTGGCACATCATAATAGATGGGAGGAGATACGGCTACTCCGCCGAAGGCACCATCCTAGGCCTAAAGATCTCCGACCGCGGATACTCAAGTCACTACAAGGAGAGGCAGACTATGGCAAGGAGAGAGATCCCCAAGCTATATAGGTTCCGTGATCTTAGCTCGGCGAACATCAGGAAGTTATACCTGATGTTCATCCGAGCTAAGCTCATCTACACTGCAGTAGTGACTCAAATGGCCAACAAGACCACCATGAAGAGACTCCAGCGAGTGCAGAACTCAGCAACCCTCTGCATTAACAAGACAAGAAGACGGGAGCAGATTCGGCAGAGAGTACTGCACCAAAGACAAAGACTGGAGCCCATTAATATCGCTACCCAAAAACTGGCCAAAAAGGTCTGGTCTACAATGGCCAATGATATCATCCCAGAAGTAAGAAGAACTAGCGGCAGGATCAACATCCCTGCAAGATTGCGCGGGAAGGTCGCCCGAAATCGACGCTTCCTAAGCACTAAACACTGCTCCGAGGAAAACATAGAACACATGTACACATAAACACAAAACTATCACACAGACACCAATCATACAAAAAATACAAACCAAACGACGTAGTCAAAACACAAACGCGAAGTGCAATACCAACATCGAGCACTAACAAAGGCCCGAATGCTCGAAATCGCGACTACAATCAGTATACAACACGATAAAGACAAACAATAAGAAGAACACTAAAGCGACACGATCACAGAGACACACGACAAACAACAACAACAACAAACCAAACGGAAACATAAGAAACACCAAACAAAAACAAGAACGCCTGCGATGCCCCTAAAACAAGGGCAACCCTACCCTATTTTTCACCATCTTTTTTATCTTCTACTATCCTTTTCAAAAGAGTGATTATACCATCTTGACGATGGGATAGAAAATTTCTGCAAATCCACCTAACTCTGAGACGTTCTTGGCCGGCAAAGCAAAGAAGCTTTATACGTGAATTTATTCACGTTTCCCTACGGGGAAAAGAAGAGAGAGTTTAATTATAAAGGAGCACTACTAGCCCACGAATGTCGGGCTAATTCGACCACGCATTCCCCCCCCCCTCCCCATGCCGGGGCATGGGAGCTAAAATGAACTGAATTGCAATTCATCTTGCCACGTCGCAACTATGCCGTTCGTGTGATAGGCATAATTGGGGGCGCCCAGGAAAGCAGGTTTGCGGACTAGCCCAAAGCAGAACTCGGCGTCAGTGGCAACCCGGTTACGAGGCGATGCTGAAAGCTTTGAGGAAGAGTTCGCTCTAATCTCTGAGGGTAGTTTCCGGCCAAGACCACAGGGGGACACACAACCGTCCCTGTGCAAGTTGGAAGCAGCATCGATAACCAAACCCCGGACGGGGCGGCACCCCTCGGGTGGTGGTAGTTGATTCAATCACCACCCATCATTAAGTCCACCACAACCAACCGTCTGAGGGGCTTCCCCGGGTTCACCCACATTCATTTCATCCCTCCATCCAGCAGTTCATGTTCATGGAGGCTCGCTTGCAACGGTGGTGGGTGGTGGGGCTGCCCCCCCCCCACAAAAGCTCTTAAATATCCAAGCAAAATTTATTTATATTTTGGACAATTCAAACAATTTAATAAGTTGGCAAGCACAGAGATAACCAGCAGGAAGCAGGAGCTACCCCACAGTGGTTCATCGCCCCTAAGGGCCCGTGCAGAATAATTGCACAGAATCAACTTCCCCGGGTGCCTCTGCGCACCATGAGCGGGCACAACAGACCCGCCAGAGCGACGGTCTTTGAAGCCGTGTACGGGAAGCTGAAAATAGCCATGGTAAGATTATTGGAAGTTCCCGTGGGTTATGTCGCCGTCTGTGAGACGGAAAAAGACATAGAGGCGTTGACTAAAGAGGCTGCCATTGAGGCCCTACGTGAGCTTGGCCTACAACCAGCTATTCCCCCGCAGATCCAATCACACAGGAGTGTGATCTGCCGGAAATTGGACCCGTGGATAGGGCAACATACACAAGAAGAGATAAAGAAGGAAATTCTCAGAAATCACTCTTGGGCAAAAGTGACCGAAATTGTCAAATTCAAGAACAAAAGAGATAATACGGATTACGATCATGTTTTCAAGATTGTTTTCGGGGAAACCTCCATGGCAAGGAAGGCGAAGGAGTCTGGGCTCCTGCTTTTCAATGCCAAAATCAGCGGGGAGCAGATCGAGAGGGAGGAATTCCACTCGGTCCAGTTCTGCTTCCGCTGTTATAAAATGGAGGCACACACGACAAGAGACTGTAAGGCACCCGAGGAGCTATGCTCCAGATGCAGCGAACCCGGTCACGACTGCCAGAGCCCTCGTGAGAAGTGCATAAACTGTGGTCAAGGACACCGGACAATGGCAATGGCCTGCCCGAAAAAGAAAGAAATCATTAAGAACAAACAAAGAAATAGTCAAGAAGAGGCGACTAGGAAAGCGCACACCTCGTACGCCCAAGTCGCCAAATCAGCCCAACCTGTGGCGGCTATCAACAAGACTTACCTGAAGATACAAAACGAGGAATCTACAAAAATCCTGACGTGCATCCTGTATGCACACGTCAAGAATCTGACCCAGCCAGGCTGCTTCGCAAAGGAGCTAAACCAGATGCTAGTAAAGAATGGCCTGAACCAGATGTGGTTCCTGGACGATCTCCCTTCAGGAGACGTCCCCCAACTACAGATGGTTCCCAAGGAAACTCAACCAACGGACAAGCATGAAAGAAAGCCACAGGAGAAGCCCAAAAGGCCGGACCCCAGAGTAGAGGCCAAGAAAGAGAGAAAAGCTGCTGTCAGGTCAAAGATCGACAACAGGACTGAAAAGAAGAGCTCTGATGACTCTGAGTCAACGGAGTCCTCAGATACGGAAGCCGTACCAAGTGTTAGTAAGAGCGGTAAGAAGAAGAGAACAACCAAGAGAGTTTTAGACGCGGATGAGTTAAATCTGAGGATCTATGCATCCGAACAACTCCCCTTACCAAAGGACAACGATACCAACAGGATACTAGTTGGTATCAAAAAGAAGTTTTACAAGTGGGATTTCGATGCCCAGTGTGATGAAGAGGTCGTCGAAGAGGCCCTCAATAACAACAATATCCCCCTCTACAGGGACACACTGGAGGAATTACCCTTGGCGGAATTCAAAAAGAAGAGGAACGGGAAAAAGCGTCCCTTCACCAAGAAACACTAGGAGCCAGAAAAGAGAATGGAAAACCCGAACAACACGTTGAAGATAGTGACACTCAATGTTAATGGATGGGAGGGAAAAGCAACGGCATATGGAAACATATTCCGTGTACTAGACCCCGACATCATATTAATTTCAGAGCACGGTATCGACATGACATCGTACCAAATAAAGATACCGGGCTAAAGAGTAGTTACTAAAAACCATTCTCAGGAGAGGTTTGACGGCGCCGCGATTGCAATCAAAAAGAATCTCTCGCTTAGGCACCTTCCAGAACTGGACGAGTCATTCGTGGCGATTAAGATGCCTACAATAGTGGGCAACCACGTGATCGCGGCGGCGTATCGACCCCCTCGCATATCGTACCTTCCCCTCAATAACTTCTACTCCTTGTTTGGTCACGGCAAGATGGTATTCCTTGGCGGCGACCTCAACGCCAGATGCCGAACGGCTGGCTATGGTAACACGAATAACAGAGGCCACAACTTGGAAATGATTATGAGACGTAAAAACATCCAGAGGATAGGACCGGAATTTCCGACCTATATCACCTCTCGGGCAGCAACCAAGCCCGACATAATCATGACAAGTGGTGGCTTCCCGTTCAATTACTATTGCGAGCCAGGACCAGCAGTGCCCAGCGACCATATAGCGATCTTAACTGCCATCTCACTCGCTCCGATCCAGATTCTGGTCCCTCTCCGCAAGAGCTACGCCTCGACCGACTGGGAACGCTACGGAGAAATCCTAGGCGTTTACAAACCAGCCGAACTAAGCGAGGCCACATTAGAGGAGATCGACGGGGAGCTGGAGAGGATAACAGCCCTCATCATCGAAGCTGATCGCGAGTGCGTACCCTTGACAGGGTACAAGACTCTTCCACAACCTCGTTGGACCGAAGAGATGAAAGAGATCGCTAGAGAGCACCGGGAGGTGTACGAAGAGATAATAAGAACAGGTACTAATCGGGAGCGAAGCTCGCTGCTCCGTCGCCTACGCGACGAGCTGAAACAGGCTATTAACCAACAACAGGCTGAAATCTGGAACAGCCTAATAGCCGGGTTGGACAGCGAGATGGCCCCCGACAAATTCTGGCGCCTAGTGAAAAGACTAAAAGGACTTCCAAGTAGAGGAAAGACCCGCATCAAGGAGGGCGATGACTACTTGGAGGATCCGGTGGTCCTAGAGGAAAGATTCCGCACGTTCTGGAAGGAAATCTTCTCTATAACACCAGAGGACGATGCGGAATTTGACCAGGAATTCGAAGACCATCTGATTGAGGAACTCAATCAGATCATACATCGAACGTACCCGCAAGCCTACGTTGACGAAAGGAGGGAAATGGTGGACCATGGCCGACCAATAACAACGGTAGAGGTCATGGAAGTCTTTAAAACCTTTAAACAAAAGGCACCAGGCTGGACGGGAATCACTAAGAACAATCTGGTGCATGCCCCCGGCAGATCATTCAGGGAATCACTAACATCTTCAACGCTTCCCTGAATACGGGCTACTTCCCCGATGGGCTAAAAATGGCTAAAATTATTTTTATCCCTAAATGGAACAAACCCCCAGATCAACTGGGGGACTACAGGCCAATATCCCTCCTGGAGTTTGTAGGTAAAATCTACGAAAAGCTTCTAGCCAATAGGCTACAAGATCAGCTGACTGAGCTGGAAGCTCACAACTCTCAGCAGCACGGGTTTCGCAGGATGCGGGGGACTGATACAGACCTTGCCCTCCTCACCGAAAAGCTAGCCCGCTGCAAAGCTGATGGGAGGTACGTAGATGTGGTGTTGCGGGATGTACAGAAGGCTTTCGACAAGGTTTGGCTGAGAGGGCTAAAATACAAGATCTTAGGCCTCCAGCTAAACCCGGTTCTGGGAAGGGTCCTCTGTGATTACATCATGGAGAGAACAGCCCGTATCTCGATCGAGGGCAACAGAGGACCCATATTTGAGCTAGAGGCGGGGGTTCCACAAGGTAGCTGTCTGAGTCCGCTGCTGTACCTTGTGTACACGTTGGACTTACTTGCTCCAATCGGGGAGGATGTGATGTATCTGCAGTTTGCAGACGACATCACTCAAATCATCCCCGGTTCCTATAGGAACGCTGGAGTTCAAGCAAGGGAGACAGCTACCGAAATCGAGAACATCAACCGATTCGAAAGAAAGTGGAAAATAAAAACAAACCGCCGAAAGTTCCAAATCCTCCCTATGAACCGCCGGAAAGGGGATGACGTCATCGTCAGAGACGAGCTTTACCCGTACTCAAATGAGGGTAAAGTCCTGGGTCTGCGCCTTACCTCAACTGGGTACAAGGCGCACATTAACAGCCGTGTCTCCCTAGCCAAATGAGAACTTGGGAAACTTTACAGGTTCAAAGATCTCAGTTCTAAAAACATCAGAAAACTATACAACACTGGTGCGACCAGTTCTGGTGTACCCCGCGGTGGTTATGCAGGCGGCCAGTTCATCCTCTCTCAAACACATGCAGAGAGTTCAGAACAAGGCTACCCTGCTTATAACCAAGGCGAGGTTACTGGACTATATTCGGCAGACGGAACTGCACGCAAGAGCAGGACTTGAGCCACTGAATATAGTCCTTCAGAGGCTAGGGAGAAAGACCTGGGAAAAAGTCGAAAGCGAGATCCTCCCGCAAATAGATGCGGGCCTCGAAATACCGCAGCAAGCTATTGGACGGGCTACAAGGAGAGCACTATTCCCCAGCGGAAGAATGTGCTCCCGTGAAAACCAAGTAGCCCTGTTCAGATAGCGAGCAAAACATCTCATCCAGGACGCAAAAAGATCAGTCCACAAGATCATCGTTCTTACTAATTCTACTCAAACAATGGCTAACACAATTAATACAATTAATAAAAAAAGAGGCGAAGTGCCCAACCACAGATTTTTACTCTAAATATCAAAATAGACAAAAAGAGGCGAAGTGCCCAAACCCCTAACAAAAGAAATAAAAAATTAAGTAAAAGAGGCGCAGTGCCCAAAATATGTAAACAAATACAAATCAATCAATAATTAAACAAAAGAGGCGTAGTGCCCAACCAATAATAAGAAATAAAGTCTACAAATAAAGCAAGATGAATAAATGGGGCGTAATGCCCCCAAAGGCGATAACTCAATATCACCAAACAAAACAAAAAGGATAACAAAGCTACGAGTTAGCAAAAGTTAAATTGAAAGGCTTGAATGCCTATCTCAAATGACGGAGGAAAAAATTTTATATACATAGACAGATTATTTATAAAGATATATATACAAAAGGAAAGATAAGCAAAACAAGGAAAGAGTAGTTTAACACTACAGGAAGGTCAGCTGTCGCTGTTCCAACCAAATGGAGGAAACCATTAAAAACCAAGAAAAGAGTATCATGCCTGAGATGCCCTCTGCTCCAGGGTAATACTAAATCTCCTTCAACACTATCATTAACTACTGCACCTTTTCACCACTTTTTACATCCAGTTCCAGTTCCAGTGATCTTGACGGCCGGACTGCTTTGCTTGCCTGAGCTAGTCTGACTCCCGCTTTGACAGCATTTTTTACGAATTTGAATAAAGCGAATTTTTAGCGAGAAAGTGAACAGAGTGCCCCTACTTGTTGATAGTAACTCGATAGTTCGTGAACAAGTGGACCACTTGCCTTCCTTTTGAAAACGGTTACGGAAGAACTCTTCGCTCCTTCGTGGAAACGGAGACCGAAGCCTCCCCTGGCCCACCCGCTAGCCTGAATGAAGTTTTTTCAAGGTAAAGTAAATTTTTCTTCGACATTGGCCATCTTTTTCTCTCTCACCCCTTTCCGTCTATAAAAACATCAAGTGAACACAGTGAACACATTACACACATACAAA
Organism: Ceratothoa steindachneri; assembly: GCA_963969495.1. NCBI lineage: Eukaryota > Metazoa > Arthropoda > Malacostraca > Isopoda > Cymothoidae > Ceratothoa > Ceratothoa steindachneri. The sequence continues at coordinate 156,902,018 of OZ018327.1, forward strand.
CCGTAACGCATCATATGATGCATCTGAGATGAGGGAAACCTTACGTATAACTCTTCGGGTCCTCCCGGAGGGCCCGAACCCCGACTTCGAAAAAGTATTTGAGAAAGTATACGGAACCCTACGCATTGCCTTGGTACGACTAATTGACTTGAATAATGGTTACTCAGCTATCTGCGCGAAAGAGGCCGATTGTGAAGCCTTGACCTCCGGGAAAGCTGTTGAATGCCTAAAAACAATCAACCTAAAACCGATAACACCGCCACAAATAAGGACCCACCGCAGTTTGATCTGCAGACGCCTCGACCCCTGGGTTGGGAGCCACTCAGCTGACGCTATAAAACAGGAAATCGAGAATAACCACGAATGGGCAAAGGTAGCAGAGGTTTTCAAATTCAAAACATACACGCACGTGTTTAAGGTTGTATTTGAGGACACGGCTATGGCTCAAAAGGCTAAAGACAATGGACTGCTTCTTTTTAACGTGAGAGTTTGCCCAGAGCAAATGGAACGTGAGGAGTTTGTTGATTTGCAAATGTGCTTCAGGTGCTACAAATACAACAAACATACCACGTCCAACTGCCCTGAAAATAAAGACCTTAAATTGTGCTCCATCTGCGCCGGTCGCGACCATTTTTGGCGCGAGTGTAAGAAGACCACCACCAAATGTCTAAACTGTGAAGGCCCGCACCGGACCATGTCTATGGCATGTCCGATTAAAAAACAAGAGATGAGCAGCCAAAGCAAACTCCAACGTGAAACGGAAGAGAAAAAAAGCAAACTCGACCTACGCTAAAGTTGCCAAAGCCGCCATCGCTGAGTCGAACAATCAAAAGACATATCTGCACATTGAGAATGAACACTCCACCAAGATTATGTGTTGCATATATTATGCACACATACAAAACATTACTCGCCCTGGTACCTTTGCGACAGAAGTCAACCGTATGCTCGTAAAGAACGGGCTTGCGGAGATGTGGTTCCCCGATAACCCCCCTTCAGAGGAGGTTATGCGTATAACCGTTGCTCCTCAGTGCCAAGAAAAGTGACAAAAAGTGCAAACCACAAACACAGCTATCTCACGTGACCCCCGACTGAACAAGCCAAAGGAAACACAAACACAGAAACAAGCGCCACTCACTCCCCCAAAAAACACACCAGTAAAAACAAGAACACACACCCCCACACCAACAAAGGAGGCAGTCCGACCCAAGGAGACCAGGTCTCCCAGGTCGAGGAAAGTCTCCAAAACTCGCGGCCCAAGGTCTACCTTCTCATCACGAGGAAGAGATCACCAGCTCAAGTACCACTCCAGAGGCTTCAACCTAAAATTGTACGCCCCTGAATTGGCTCCATTCCCAACTGAGATGGACTCCAGTGAAGTATCGGAAGGTCTTAGGACCGGACGATACAAATGGGAATGCTCAGATGAGGTACCGGAGCGTCAGGTTGAGGAGGCCCTCTCACAAAACAAGGTTAAGCTGGCCACGGACTGTTTTTACACAATAAACGACACAGAATTTTGAAAGAAAAGAAACGGCAGGGAGCGCACCCCGCCCAGTACACCACATGGGGCTAAAGTAGATCGCGAATAAGCGTCTACTTTAATCCCACACACTAAAAGAACCTACATTATTCAAAATGACCAACAGACTTACAATCATACAAATGAATGTCGATGGGTGGGACGGTAAAGGTTCCATCTATGGCAACATTCTGCGACAAAGTGACCCTGACATTATACTTATTAACGAACATGGAATGACCGCTCATAAAGAGATTAAAATATTTCAATACGACGTCATTAGCAAATATCACAGCCAGGAACGGTATGACGGCTGCGCAATAGCCGTCAAAAAAGGTATAAAATATAAAAGACTACCCGACTTAGATGAATCTTACCTTGCCATTGAGGTAGGCACTACCCTGGGGGGTCTGGTCGTAGCCACGGGGTACCAACCCCCAAGACGCGGCTATGCACCCCTGCACAACCTTCTACAGGTCTTCAGCCATAAGAAAAATGTAATCTTTGCTGGAGATCTAAATGCAAGATGTGCAGCATCAGGGTATACCTCCTACAACAATGCAGGTAACGAAATCTTAAATTGTTTTATCCAGTACCAGGTTTCCGTATAACTACTACATTGAACCAGGCCCCATTATTCCGAGCGACCACCAGGCTATTAAAATCACAATTGGCGTAAACCCCATTCAAGTTGCAGTCCCAGAACGCAAAAGCTATAAGCAGGTGGACTGGGAATGCTACAAAAATTACCTTCTAAATTATATCCCAGACCCTTTGCTCGATGCAAATTTAGAAGAGATAGACGAAGAGCTGGATAAAATCACCGACCTCCTTATTAAAGCAGATAAAAATAGTATTCCCCGTATCAAATATAAAACCCTTCCAGCTCCAAATTGGACCCCTCCCATGAAAGCCCTGGCCCAAGAATATAGGGAACTGTCCAATGTAGTAGCGCTGATAGGCCCCAACCACAATGCCCATAGACGAATAAGACAGATAAAAGACGAACTCCAAACACTGATTACAGACCAACAAATACAGGTATGGGACAGACTGATTGAAGGACTCGACATAGAGAGGGACTCATGGACATTTTGGCAGACGTACAAACGATTAAAAGGACAACCCCCACAGAAGAAAATTGAACTCAAACATGACGAGAAAGAAATTGACGAGACTATAGAGATTGAGGACATTTTTAGGATTTTCTGGTCTTCAATCTTTAAAATTACCCCCGAAGAAAATGACAATTATGACATCGATTTCGAAAATGACATTATCCAACAGCTAAACACACAAATACATAAAACCTCCCCTCATCATTCTGTGTCGCAGGAAAGCGTGATGGAGGGCTATGTGAGTAAAATAACTGCCCAAGAGCTCTCCGTTGCACTAAAATCCTTTCGTCAAAGAGCACCGGGTACCACGGGGCTGACCAGGGAGAATTTCATCAAGGCCCCGCCTAATGTTCTGAGTGGGCTTCTTAACATCATGAATGCCGCTCTGAACACGGGCTATTTTCCCGATCAGTCGAAAGTGACCAAGATGATCTTCCTTCCCAAATCGGGAAAGCCCCCGGACTGCCCTGCAAACTTCCGGCCGATATCTCTCTTAGAATTTGCTGGCAAAGTCTTCGAGAAGATATTGGCAAATAGGGTCAACTCTTTTCTCGACGAAGCCAACCTGCATAACGAGCAACAGCACGGCTTCAGAAAGAAAAGAGGGACTGACACGGCACTAGCCGTTATTACGGAAAAACTTGCAAACATCAAGGCAAGCAAAAGGCATGCCGACCTGGTGCTCCGCGATGTTAAAAAAGCTTTTGACAAGGTTTGGAAGAGAGGCTTGTAATTTAAGATCTTGCAAGTAGGCCTCGACCCCATTCTTGAAAGGATTCTATGCGATTACATAATGGAGAGGAGAGCGTATATACAAATCAAAGAACACAAAGGCCCCGAATTCGAGCTCGAATCAGGGGTCCCGCAAGGGGGCTGTCTCAGTCCCCTGTTATACAACATCTATACACGTGACCTACCACAACCTCTCTCCGAAGGTACGATATACGTCCAGTTCGTTGACGATATATCACAAATTTGTACAGCTGCTTACGTTCACAGGGAATTTATGGCGAGAAACACGGCTAGGGAGATATCTAACATCAACTCTTACGAGAGGAAATGGAAGATATCAACCAATACCTAAAAGTTCAAAATAATTCCCATGTTTCGCAAGACCTTCAACGATATAAAGGTAGAGGGGGAGAGAATTCCCTACTGCTCGGAAGGGACGGTTCTGGGGCTCAAAATCACCACAGGGGGATACAAGAGTCATATCGGGCGGACAGTCGCGAATAGCAAGAGAGATTTGAGGGAGTTTTATAGGTTCATCGACCTAACTCGCTCAAATAAACTCGAAGATATTCAATGCGTGCATTCGCTCGAGACTCTTGTACCCCCCGGTGCCGTTGAACGCGTGCGCCTGGACCCACATTGCGAAACTTCAAGTCATCCAGAACAAAGCGGTTTTACTTATCACAAATACCCGAAGAAGAGAACGTAAAAGACAGAGGGAGGTCCACGACTCAGTTGGATTATCTCCGATCAACGTGGCGCTCCACGAGAGAGCTAAGAGGATATGGCAGGCCATTGGTGCCCGCTTGACCCCTGAATTCTTTCGTACACACTTAGAAATCGAAGTAGACCGACAAAAAAGACCTTTCAAAAGTAGTAAGCTACAGACAGACAATGACGTAATACCGAAATACACTTGACAGAACTGACAAAACATACAAAGTAATGCGCAGGTTCCTTTAGCATATAAAAACTCAATTAAAAACCACTTGCAAAACGCAAGCTAGAAGAAAATTCTCACTTTTAAATCCATCCATAAATGTTAACGAAAAACTTTTTAATTTTTTTTTTTACAAAAGTCAAAGCGGGAATAAAACCCCCGCCAAAAATAAAGGCTTGAATGCCTAATATCAATCAATCAGATCAATCAATTAATCGATCAATAGGATCGAAATAATAATTAAATTAACCATGTTTAATTTAATTATATAAACTATGGATTTATAATTTATAGTTTATTAAAACAAAGCAAAACAACCCCAAAACACACAAAGCTACACATTGACAGAGCTACCCTTTCACCAGGGATCTTTTTATTCTGTCTCCTACACATCATCTATTCTTTAAGCTCACCCTTTAACCACTTTACTCTCTTACTATTCTCTCTCTAATTCTACCTATACTTCATCTCTTATTTTTTCCAATGTCCAATGATCTTGACGGCCGAAAATCCGTTCTACTGCGTTCTGCTGAAGCACCTTTGGATACAGCAGCACTTTTTACTTGTTTTAGTGTCTGACTGACTTTTGAGCGCTGCCTACAGAAACCAGCCTATTCTGGAAGTCTTAAGGTGAACCCAGTTTCATCCTTCATAAGAGAGAGCCATTTTTTTACTTCGAAGCCTCGTAAATCAATGAGGGCTTAAGCACCTCACTGCTCCCGTCCATCGCTCTGCGTGTGAACCCGCTCGGATGTCTGCCATTCATTCATTTCGTCTTAACTATGCCGGCCACTTGGTTTGGCATAATTAAGGGCTTATGTGAACACTGGTTTGAGGCCTAGCCCACAGCAGAAGCATAAGTCAGAAATTGTCTCGATACTGGGGCATAACTGCGAGTCCCGGACGGAGGAGAAATCCTCATCGCCCGGGGGACCCGGCCAGAATCATAGAGGGAGTTACACCCGTCTCTATGTAGTTGGATGCAGTTTTGGCGTATGTACCCGTGAGGGGGTGGCACCAACTTAGCGGTCGTTGATTCGGCCGCTATGCATTAAGTCCACCAAGCTCAACCCTCTGAGGTCCCCACCCGAGACCCACCCCATCACCCTATCATCCATCATACTGGCAGCATACGAGCGGGAGAGCAACAGGAGAAATGGACGGGGGCGTTTTTCTCAAATTTATCTTGTACCCATTACCAGCCCCACTCACACCTTCCTATACCTCCTTTACCACACCCTAACTTTTTTCACACATAAAAAACACATTAATTACACTTTGTTACAGGGAAAGAAGGAAGAAGAGGAACGCCAAGACCATGGAGGCCCTCACTAAGAGGGTCCCCTTAAGGACCATAGCCGGAAAACAGACCCCAACGAAGAAGAACCTCTGCGAAACCCTCTACATTGAACTCAAGGTGGCACTGGTGAAACTCATCGAAGTTTCGTCGGGCTTCATCGCCATGTGTGCCGAGACCAAAGATGTGGACCAGCTCCTTTCAGAAGAGGGAGCGAGGGTACTAAAGGAAACCGGACTAGAAGCCCCCCCCCCACAAGTGGCAGCAAACAGAAGCGTCATCTGCTGCAAAGTGGAGAGCTGGGTAGGAGAGCACAAAACTGAAGAGCTCAAAGAGGAGATTACTAGAAGCAACCCGTGGGCCCAAGTTCGGGAAATCATTAAATTCCGCGAACACACTCACGTGTTCAAGATAACATTCGCAACCACGGACATGGCAAGGAAGGCCACCCGAAATGGTATTCTCTTATTCAACATGAGAATACCGGGTGAAAATATCCATCAGGAGAAATTCAGTAGCATACAAATGTGCTTTGTGTGCTACAAACTCGAAGCCCATACATCGACCACATGCCCGGATAAGAACAAGCTGTGGTGCAGTGAGTGCGCTACAGAAGGGCACAGATTCGACAAGTGCGATTATTATTATTTATTAATTAAGCGGCTATCTGGCGACTGCCGACTTAGGCATTAGTCGCCGTAAACAAACAGCCTAGTTCTAGGCTACTTTAAAAATTAAACAGGAAACAATAAAACGAAATAACAATAAAAAAGCAATAACAAAAACAACAACAACAATTAAACTGTGTTAAATGAAAGGGAGAAGGCCAGCCTCCCCCAAAAAGTCAATAAGTCCACTAGTCATGGTGCACGCACTCGTCCCGAGTACAAGGGACAGGCGGTAGCGACCCCGCCCATCCCGGTACCGGGACAGGTATCGTGCGCGAAGATCACCCAGACTGGGACATTCGACAAGAATGTGCCGAACAGTCTGGGGGACGACGCAGTCGTTGCAATAGGGCGCAGGCGAGTGCTCGATCAAGTAGCGATGCGTCACACGAGTGTGTCCGATTCGAAGACGACAGAAAGCAACCTGAAGCCGCCGCGGCATTGGGGGATAGCTCCATGGGAACAGTCGCGGCGCAATGGCACGCAACTTCAAGTTCCCCTCGACCGTCTCCCATCTTCTTTGCCAAGCAGTCCGAAGAGCTGCCCGTATTCCTGCCATGTAGTCAGTGTGAGGAAGAGCGAAACGCTGGTCCGGTCGCAGAGTCCTCGCGGACTCTTTGGCGCCCTCATCGGCGCGCTCATTCCCCGCAATTCCTACATGTCCAGGAACCCAGCAGAAGATAATCTCGACATCTGCCCGGCTCGCCAAAACCGTGGCGTCACGGATTTCGCGAACCAGGGGATGCGGAGATTCCAATGCCCCGAGAGCACTCAGGGCGCTTTGTGAGTCGCTATAGATCACAATCCGGTCTCCGAACCGGGCACGTCGCGTAATCTCCCGTACCGAGTGGTGTATTGCCACCAGCTCGGCCGTGAAGACAGACGCAGCGCCTGGTAGAGCCCCGCTAACTTCAAACAGAGGGGATACGGCGTGGAAGCCGACCCCCTCTTGGGACTTGGAGCCATCCGTATACACTGGCACGGTACCAGCGTGACACGATGTGTGCTCCAAAAAGGTCGAACGCAATACTCCCGGCGCAGTACAAGCTTTGGGAGCAGAGGCGTGGCGACAAATAGCCAAATGTGGTACCCTCCAGGGTGGCGTCCTGGGCAAAACCAGGGGCGCCACCGGCCCGAGAGCTATATCTACCTCTCGAAGGAGTTTCCTGGCCCTAAACCCAAAGGGCTTAGGGTATGACTGGCGTCTCTCGGCGGCATAGGCACCATCGAGATCAGCTGCGGATGCAGTGAGAGCTGTTGGCGACTGAGGGAGGCGCCGGGCTCGCGCGTACAGGCGAGTGGCATCTCCCCAGCATCGACCAACAGGCTCTCAATGGGGGAAGTGCGGAAGGCACCGGTCGCAAGGCGAAGGCCGGTGTGGTGGATCGAATCCACCTTCCGCAATAAACGCTCGGCTGCGGATGCATAAAACTCGCATCCGTAGTCGAGCTTCGAGCGAACAAAGGATCGATAAAAAAGTAAGGCGGTAGCCCTATCAGCGCCCCAAGCGCTGAACGTCACGGAACGGAGAATGTCCATGGCGCGGGTACAAGAGACCCTAAGGCTGCGAATATGAGCCTCCCAGGTGAGGCGTCGGTCGAATACAAGACCAAGGAAACGGTGCGACTCAACCACATCCAGGCGCACCCCATTAAGAAACAAATCTGGGTCGTGGTGAAGCCGTGGATGGCGGCAGAAGTGCACCACCTTAGTCTTGGCCAAAGAAAACCGAAACCTGTGCGCTTCGGCATAGCGAGAGACGCGGTTCAATGCCTGTTGGAGTCGACGCTCCAGAGTTGGCATCTGGGCCGCGCCAAAAGAGATCGAAAGGTCGTCCACGTAGAGCGTAGCGAGAACATCTTCCGGCAGCACCGAGGTGATGCCGTTGATGCTCAGGGCAAAGAGTGTGACACTGAGGACACTTCCCTGCGGGACACCCTCTTCCTGCTCCTTTGGGCCGGAGAGGGCTCCCCCCACCCGTACGCGGAATCGACGATCTCGCAAAAATTCAGATATAAACATTGGGAGGCGTCCCCTCGCCCCCATCGTGTGGAGAGTCTCCATGATACCGTATCGCCATGCGGTATCATAGGCCTTCTCCAGATCAAAAAACACCGTGGCGTAGTGCTGTCTAGGAAGGAAAGCCTCGCAGACGGCACTTTCCAGTCGGAGCAGAGTATCCGACGTGGAGTGGAACTTACGGAAGCCGCACTGTGCAGAAGACAGATGGCCTCCGCTGTCCAAGAAATAGGTTAATCTAACATTTACCAATTTCTCCATCAACTTGCACACGCAAGAGGTTAGAGAGATTGGGCGGAAACCGGTCTGAGTAGAGTGATCTCTCCCCGGCTTGCGAAAGGCGAGCACAGTAGCGATTCGCCAGGAGTCTGGGAGAAGACCTTCCACCCAGATCCTGTTGAACAAATCTAACAGAAAGGCCATGCCTCGCTCACCCAGGTGTCGAAGCATGGCGTACGGGACATCGTCCGGACCATGGGCGGTGTCCGCGCACGAAGCGAGAGCGGAACGCAACTCACTCACAGTAAACTTGTCGTTGAAGGGTTCTCCGCCTCTGGAGGTAAAGTCCAGCCGGCGGCCTTCCGCGACATCACGACGTGCATTGAATGCTGGCGGAGCAGCATCACGGCTAGAGAATGCGGAAAAAGCGGTCGCTAAGGATTCCGCCACGGACGCGGGGTCCGAGATTGCGGTCCCATTCTCCTGGAGAACGGGAGGGGGGTCTTGCGAGAACTTGCCCCGAATCCTTTTGACTCGCTTCCACACCTCAGCTAAAGGGGTCTTCCCGTTAAGTGAAGACACGTATGCCCGCCAAGAAGAGCGGCGGGCGTGCTTCGAAATATACTGGAACCTAGCCCTAGCCCGACGAAATTCAGCGACAGTGAAATCGTTCGGGCGGCGCTTATAGCGCATGTAGGCATAACGCTTCTGTTTGAGGGCCGTCTCACACTCGGCCGACCACCATGGGAGTGGTCGGCGTGCAAAACGGCCAGACGTCCTAGGAATAGTAGTCAGGCCCACGGCGATGAGGTTGCCGGAGAAGAACTCAACGGCCTCATCTACCGACCTAAACTCCTCGACTGAGATAGAGAATTCAGTCATTTCCTGAAATGCAGGCCACCGCGCCCGCGCCAAGCACCACCGAGGTGGTCTCTCAGGCGGCAGTTGCCCTGAAAATGATATTTGAATGGGAAAGTGATCACTACCATGGAGGTCATCGACCACCCCCCAATCAAAATCAGGCTGTGCATCCGAAGAGCACAAAGATAGGTCAAGGCAAGAAAATGAAGCGGTTCTCGGACAGTGATGCGTAAACTCATCCACGTTTAGGACACCCATCTCAAGCTCTTCGATCAGATCGGCAAGGACTTGTCCCCTGGGATTTATGGAGTAATCTCCCCAGAGAGGATGCCTGCCGTTAAGATCTCCAAGCAAGAGATAGGGCCTCGGCAACCGTGCCACGACGCGGCGGAAGTCCCCCGCGTCGAAGTCAGCTGACGGTGGAATGTACGCAGAAATGATAGTATACCTCCTATCCAGGTGCAGCTGCACAGCCACTGCCTGAAAGGAGGTATCTAAAGAGAAAGGAAGAACGGAGACATCATGCCGGGTGTAAACCGCGCATCCCCCAGCCCGGCCATCCCGCGGTGGTGGGGTCGCAAGACCCTTATACCCCGGGAGGGCAGGCAGCGGGCACGCGCCTAGCATGGTCTCCTGCAAAAAAATAGCTAACGGGGAACGGGACGAGACGAGCCTCCGCAGCTCCTCCCAGTTGGCCCGGAGTCCACGGCAATTCCATTGAAGGAATATGCCCTCCAGGCCTAGCTCGGAGGAGACGCGGGGGCCCTCCTCGAATTGAAGACCCTCACGGGAATGGCCGTACGCTTCCCGGGGGCAGAACCCCGGGCGCTGTTGGCCGGACAAAGCGCTGAAGGCGCTGTCGCCTTCGAGGACTTATTGGGGGAGGTTGGGCTTGCCATGCGAGTCTTTTCCTCCCTCCGCCGCGAAACCTTAGGCGGGCGTTGCGGCTTGGGAGGCGGGGGGCCCTCTTTTCGAGGAACCACCGTCTCCGAGCCACTCGCTCCACCTCGGGGCGTGGGCGAAGGGGCCGAAGCTCCTTTGTTGCTGTCCTCCTTTCGGGGAACAGCTTTAGGAACCCCGGAAGATGGCCTAGCGACCATCTTCAGGGGTGTTGCCTCCTGTGAGTCTAACGACTCTGTGGAGGCGCGTGGCCGTTTCGCCTTACGGGAAACGGTCACGCTGGGTGAAGAGGGGGGAGCCCTGGTTTTAGCCGGGGCTGGGTGTGAACCCTTTTTGCCGCCAGCTCTACCAGGGGAGCGCCCGGGTGTAGTAGAGCCCGCAGAAGGGCTCCGAATGGGCGCGGAAACAACCGTGCTCGTTGGCCTGGATGGGCCAGGAGCAGAGGGTGCTTTTCTAACTATTGAGGCATATGACGTCCCAGGCAGAGCCGGGCGCGCCAGGACCAAGTCCTTAGCCTCGCGGAATGAGAGTCGATCCTGGGCCTGAACGGCCAGGATTTCTTTCTCAAGGAGATATGCACCACATTGCTTCGAAGAAGCAGGGTGCGGCTCTCCGCAATTGACACACTTGGCCACACACGATTTGGACTTATCGTGTGCGACCTTGGAGCAATTTACACAGACTTCGGGTGACCCCGATTTTGCACGTCTACATGATCGATTCGTGTGGCCGAAGCGGTGACAGTAATAGCACCGCCGCGGCAGTGGCACGAATGCCTTCACGCGGTAGCGGTACCAACCGGCACGCACCGACTCAGGGAGCTTGTCACAGTCGAACGTGACGAAGAGTGTAGGGGTGGGTCTCGAGGCCCCTCCCTGTTTTCTCATCACACGTTCGAACTTGACCGCCCCATGGTCGGCCAGCTCTAGGGTGATGTCTTCTATGGAGTAGTCAACGAGTTCCCTCGCATAAACTACTCCTTTTACAAAGTTCATGGTAGAGTGCGGCGTCACACTCACCGGGGTGCCATGAAGTGTCCGAAGAGCACTTATCTTGGCCGCCTCGGCGGGATTCGCCGCATTCGCCAGAAGGCTCCCGTCCGAGAAACGGGTTACCTTCGGCTCTCTACCAATTGCACTAGCTAATCCTCTCCTCTGATGGATCATGTTGCCCTTGGACAACATGGTGCCATCAGTGGAGCGATTAACGAGGAAGCGTTTGAAGCCAGCGGGCTCGAAAACGCCAGGTAACCTCTGAATGAGGGGCCCCGATGTCATCGAGGCTCCGCCCTGTGCACTTTTGGTCTTTGTCTGCGTCAGGAGCTCCGTACCCGGGGAAGCAGAGGGCCCGGATGTGCCGATCTTGGCTTGGTCGCTTGCCAAAGTGGCAGCAGACCCATCCGTCCCCGTAGCCCCCGCGGATTGAGAGGAGCCCCGAGTCTTCTTCGTCTTTTTGGTCCTTTTCTTTTTTGGAGAGGACGGCGGGGAATGAACCCGCTTCTCACCCCCGCCGGTAGAAGCCCCCAGGCCAGATGGACCGGCCTCAGCCAGGTCCTTCTCCGAAATGGAGAAGGTCCTGGTGGTCGCAGGGGCATCATCCGGAGGAGATCCCTCCCCTCCTTGTACTGCCTGAGAATCTACAGCCGTTTGATGAGGACCTTGCATAGGGGCGGATTCGGGTTCGGTGCTTGGCGCCGAGCCCGGATTCCCCCCCATGGAAGGCCCTACCTTCTGAGGCTGGTTTTCCTCAAGGACCATGTCTATCACAGGAGGGGCCTCCAGTTGGCCATCCCCTCCCAGGACATCGCAGGTCCCCTTGGCAGCGTCATAAGTCTTTAGTGGGGAGGCACAGGCCTTGACCCCAGCAAGGTTTAATATTTTTGCCAGCAGGTCTTTTGAGGGAAGCGACCGAAGGGGCCTGGCTTCCCTCTCCCCCCTAAGGGGGTTTGCCCTACCGAGCCGCTTGTACGAGGAGCGGTCGGCAATGGGCTGCCTGCTGGCTTTCTTGGCAGTCCCCTTAGAAAGCAAAGGAGGGACTGCCGCTGGAGATAGCGAGGTGCCCGAAAGCACCTCCAGAGAAGGGGGTGAGGGGGAGTCCCCTACACCCGTAGGCGTAGGAGAGGAGTAAGCCTCCTCTCCGGTTAAAGGGGTATGGAGGGTCCCCTGCGCAAGCACAGGGGGGGGGACCTCCATCTTTTCTGTGGAGCTGCACGAGGGCGGCTCCGTTGTTTTAGGGGGAATTAAGGGGAGATGTTTTTTTTTCATCATTGGGCATGGTGACCCTCTTTGTTTTACGGGACGCAATCGCTCACCACCTCTTGCAGTAGCCCGCACTGCAAGAGGTGCTTACAGGCCCGGCAGAGCCAGGCGCCGCCATTTGGGACCACCCCTCCCGCCTGGTGGCCTGGCAGTCCTTCGGCATGGCGGCTCCACCTTAGACACGGCGTAAAACAGATAGAATGTGAAGAGGAGAGGAAAAGGGATGTGAGGAAGGTATGGGTGGGGATGAAGCAGGTTGTTAAAAAAAACCCATCCCGAACCGGAGCTGAGGGGTTAGGGAACAATGTCCCCTCCCCCCTCAGCACCCATCCGGGGTGGTTGGCTTGAGAAGAAGGTCAGCATTCTACCCTGTGAAATTAGAGGCTGACCAGAGAAAGTTGTGGGAGAGGTTGTATGAAAAGCGACGAGGTAGGGGAGAAATCGGGCTATCTAAAGGAAGGAAGAGAGGCTAAGCTGGGGCCGGACGGAGCGCTGGATCCCGTCAGCACGGCGGCCAGGATGGCAAATCGCCGCGCCCCTTACGGGGTCGACAAGTGAGAAAGTACCTCGAAGAAGTGCCTAAACTGCAAAGAGGAACATCGAACGATGGCCCTTAATTGTCCCAAGCGCCGTGAAATTATCAGAAGAAAGGAAAGCGAAGGTAACGACGTACGCGAGCGCCGCTAAAAAGAGTGCAGAGATGAAGGCTGCACCAGGACCTGCACATTTCAGCGTAACAGGAGATCTGAGCGCTAAAATACTGATCTGCATAACCCATGCAAATGTGGCGAATGCAATGAAGCCTGGTTGTTATAACCAGGTGCTCAACGCGCTCCTGAAGGCGAATAACCTCCCGGCAGTAGTCATACCAGATGACCCCGAGTGTTCCAAGGCCTTTAAAGATTCAATCATCCAAAGCAACAACATCAAATCCGGTTTAGAGGAGATGATTGAAGCACCATCATCGGAAGAAACTGAAGAGGAAGAAGAAGAAGAGGAAAAGGCTGGAAGTGAGGATGGATCCTCCTCATCTGACAGCAAAGAGGGCCCCTGCACTCGCACGCAAGCCACCCAAAGCAGGTCAAAGACCCCGAGCCCCCCTCCGAAAAAGGAAAACCCTGGGCCGAGCAAAATCGCCCAACCAGCCCCCAGACCAAAAAAGGGGAAGAAAAACATAAGTAAAGCAACTCATCATGTTACGTAACGGACTGAAAATAATGGAAATCAACACCAACGGCTGGACGACGAAAAGAATTCTTTACGGAAATGTATTCAGAGAAATTGATGCAGACATCATACTAATTTCAGAACACGGGATCGACACGCGTAATACAGAAATGAAAATCTGGAACTACGATGTGTTGATCACCAACTTTTCGCAAGAGCGGTACGATGGCGCCACTATTGCAATAAAGAAAGGGATCAAATACAAGCAGATAAGGAACTTAGAAGAATCCTATCTCGCGATTGAGGTCAAGCTCGACTTAGGAAAGTTGGTCATTGCAACCGGATATCAACCACCAAGGAGAGATGTGTTGCCTATTCACACTCTCACTGGCCTATTTGGCAGAAGAGCCCCCACCATACTAATAAGGGATCTAAACGCCAGATGCCGAGAATCCGGTTACAGGACCTTTAGCGGAATATGGAGAAGCCTGGACCTGTTGCTGGACAGAAATATTGCCCAGCGGATAGGCCCCAACTTTCCCACCTATGTCAGAGAACGAATGTCCACAAAGCCAGACATCTGTCTGATGAATCGTCAGCTACCGTTCAATTACTACATAGAACCAGTCCAGGTGCCATGTAGTGATCATATAGGGGTCCTACTCACTATCAATAGGAACCCTATACAAGTCCCAGCAGTAGTCAGGGAGAACTACAGACGGAGCAGACTGGGCACGGTACGAACACCTTCTCGAGGTCTACGATCCGCCCAACCTGGACGAGGCAATTCTCGAGGAGATTGACGAGGCGCTCGATGACCTCAATAACCAAATCATCGACGCAGATAGGGCTTGTATCCCTCGTTCCTCATATAGGACCATCTCGACCTACGAGTGGACCGAATATATCAAGGAACTATACCGTGAACTGAAGATAATGTATGAACACAACATCGTGAATGCATCAGTTCACTCGATTCAAAGAAGTAAAGAAATCAAAGAAGAATTGAACCAGTTGATCCTCGAACAACAAAACAGAAGATGGGAGAGGGTGATCGAGAGCCTCGATCACGAAGCAACTCCCAAAGAATTTTGGAAGAAGATCCGAATTCTTAAAGGATCAACTGGAAAGAAGCATAAGATCGAGCTACGGAAAGAAAACGGAAACATCGAAGAAGAGGAAGAAAAAGTTGAAGAGATATTCCGAAGTTATTGGGAAAAGATCTTCAGTATAACTGAAAAAGAAAACGAAGACTATGACCTAGAGTTCGAAAGCAACATCATCGACGAGCTTAACGAAAAAATAGAATAGACGCACCCTCATCACCAGGTGGATAGGCAGCGCGACGGAGACGCCGAGATTACAGAAGAAGAACTACTCGGCGCGCTTCGCTCATTCCAACAAAAAGCCCCAGGACAATCGGGGCTTACAAAGCTTAACTTTGAAAAGGCACCAGCCTGTGTCATCGAAGGAATGAGAAGAATATTTAACGCCTGTCTCAACACGAGGTACTTTCCAGACGCTTATAAAACGGTGAAAATGATTTTCTTGCCTAAGCCCGGAAAGAACTCCAAGTTGAAGGAGAGCTACCGACCAATTTCACTACTGGAATTTGGTGGGAAGCTCTTTGAGAAGATCCTCAACAAAAGACTGGTGTCTCACCTGGAGAAAAACTCGCTCTACAACCCACACCAATTCGGGTTTAGGAGTAAGCGAAGTACGGAAATGGCGATTAACGTCATTACGGAAAAGCTAGCCCAAGCAAAACGGGAAAAGAGTTACGTGGACATTGTTTGTCGGGATGTATCAAAGGCGTTCGATAAGGTGTGGCAACGGGGAATGCAGTACAAGATCTTACGACTGGGACTAAGTGAAAACTTAGAGAGAACTCTCTGTGACTATGTCATGGAGAGAGCGGCGTACATCAGTTTAGGGTGCACAGACGGGCCAAAGTTTCCGCTCAATGCGGGCCTCCCGCAAGGGGGGTGCCTGTCTCCCACTCTCTACTTGATTTAAACCGCGGATGTCCCAGTCTCTGTAAGCCCCACTTGCCTCAACTTACAATTCGCCGATGATTTCACTCAGATAATCACTTGTCCATGGAGGAATGCGCCTTTGCAAGCTCGAATGACAGCAGCAGAAATCGAAAACCTGAACACCTACGAGGCCCGGTGGAAAATCCGTACCAACCAGGATAAGTTCAAAGTAGTCCCCATAGGCAGGAGACTACTTGACGACGTCAGGGTGGGGGATAGACGATATCCCTACACCAATGAATGCAATGTACTCGGCATGAAGATCACCTCAACCGGGTACACAAAGCACGTCCAATAACGTATAACCAAGGCCACTGCTGCAGTCAAGACTCTGTACAGGTTCAGAAATCTTCGTCAATACAACAAAAAGAAGATCTATACTGAGCTAGTAAGATCGACGTTGCTATACCCCGCTTCCGCCCTCTCTTGTGTTTAAAAGACACAGAAGAGGAGACTACAAGTGGTGCAGAATAAATGCGTGTACCTAATTACAGGTACACGCAGAATGGAAAGAAGAACCCAAGAAGAGCTGCACCGGGAGGCGGGGTTAACCCCCATTAACGTTGTCATCGAAGAACGGACAAGGAATATGCTGGAAAAGGTCAATCGTGTGTTGGACGAGGGTATCGTACAAATGATTGACCAAAACAGAAGAGCAGTATTTCGCACCAGATTTCCAAGCTCCGCTGGGATTTTAGCTGGCGGAGCAGAAGTACCGTTCTACGCCAGATGAGTTAAATTTACCCCAGATCAAGACAAAAAATTACCAAACATGAAATGCACCGAATTTGACAAGAACTCACCGATATCGACAAAATCAACCAACTAAGACAAACTACCGAAGAAGGAAATCCACACAAGAAGACGAAAATCACCGAACAAGACAACAGGAAGAAACATTGTACACGAGATACACACAATACAAAATAACGAAGAAACAAAGATACTAAATCAAACACAGTAAGTTATTATTAACGACTTACCAAAGCAACAGCAAACACGCACAGCATAACCAAATACATTAGCAATATGAAGACAAATGGCTTGAACGCCAAATTATATATATTATATATACATGTATATATATATATATATATATATATATATATATATATATATATATATATATATATATATATAAGCAAACAATAAACAACAACGGAACTACAAAACATAAAAATTTGAAAGCGATAAGCCTGATCACCAGACTCTAGCATCACTTTGCACCCTACCACACTTCTTTCTCTTTTCATCACTGGTCTACTTTCCGCTGTCTATCCACACACCCTTTCTATCCCCTCACCTGCATACTCTCACATACATAGAAGATGGAAACCAAGAACATGAAAAAGACGAAAGCGTCGAAAACACGAAAAATAACCCTAAGGAGAAGAGATCAAAGAAGAAGAGGAACACCATACCTGCAGCAAAACAAATAGAAGAGGAGAAGCATGACGGAGAATCCGAAGACGACGATTCTTACCCCGGAGTTCCCTTGACCGAAAAAGTCGATGTCCTGGAAAGAGGACATTTTTTCGACGGGGAACAATTAAAGTTAAAGATTTTTGGGACTACTGGATGTAGACCTGAAAAAAGCAACCAAACGCAGTTAGTGACAGGCATACGAAATGGCGAGTACAAGTGGACCTTTGAGGGGCTGTGGTCCCCAAAGGAAATGGAAATCCTTCTGTGCAGCGGTACGATGTACATCCCGAAGTCTAGTCTACATACAGTAAACGCGACTACCTATAAAAACATAAAGTGTGGGATGATGACCTCATCAATTAGCTAACAGTGACAGGTGTCAAAGTGTTAAACAAATAATAAAGCAAAAATTATAAAAGTGGTAAAATAGTACAAAAAGTTAAAAGTGAGAATAATTAATCAATTAAGTAAAAAGTGAGAAAAATTAATCAATTAATTAAATAAGTAAATAGTTAAAGTGTAACAATTAATAGTTAAACGTATATTAAGTAAAATTCAAGTGATAAAACAACTTAAACAAGTGATAATTTAGCGAAAAACATAAATAGGAAATTATAAAATTAAAATTACCAATAAGTATATAAACACAGTGACTTTAAAGTTAGAATTAAATATATTAAAAGTTAAAATTAAAAATCAAATTAAGTGTAGCAGTATTTTAAACTCAAATGTTTATGAAATCCAAACAGTAATATATAAACCAATGATTAGTTCCCAAAAATGAATGTACATATTAAAACCCAATTAGTGGGTAGAATTAATTTATAAATTAAAACCCTATTAGTGGGTAAACCTTAAACCTGTAAAGTATCAAAAAGCTGAGCCCCTGCGTAAATTTCTCCAGGAGAAACCTCTTTATGTATCTTTGCCTTCGACTAAATCTTTCCTCTCAGATAATTTTTTTTATTTTTTTCAACACTTTTACTACATATTTTTTTGCATTGTATAAATTTATTTATTAATGTATAAAATACTTGCACTATTTCCAATAAATATATCATCATCATACATACCTGGTTTACCTGGTTCCGAATTTTTAGACTTGGAAAAAAAATCAACAAAATTTGAGCTCACAGAGGAGTTCACGGCCGGCAAAGGAGGAAAAGTCGAGGGTAAGGAGAGTCAAGAATGCCATCGATTTTCACCTTTTCTCCACGGGACTTCATGAACAAGATCTAATTTTGTACGGAGCTACATATGGCCGACACAAGATATCGTACTGCGTACTGGGGAGTCTACCTTCCTGTTTACGAAGGAGAAATACTGCAAAGGGGGAAGTTTATCTTCCTATTTACAAAAAACGTTATTAACCGCTGGAAGTTTATCTTCCTATTTACAAAAGAGGGCTATTACCAGCGGAAAGTTTATCTTCCTATTTACAAAAGAGAGCTATTAACAGCGGGAAGTTTATCTTCCTATCTATAAGGTTCAATGTGTGAACCGTTTAAATTTCAAACAAATGTTTCCTAGGTTCATGTGTGAACCGTTTAAATTTTTCAATCAAATGTTTACTAGGTTCGATCTTCGACCCCCTCACATTAACGATGGCCATCATCAGCAAATTATGTTGAGAGAAATTGGACATCCAGTTTGGCTTTCTCCAGTTTATTGAAGGTGGATTCTAAGCAGCTAAATCGTCGGACAGCGTCTTCATTGTATCTCTTCATCAATGTATTGGTGATGGAGTCGTTCCTATTAACATCTTTAGAATTAGGCCACAGGCAAATTATATCATCAATATACCTGTACTAAACAATAGGGAAGTCAAGGATAGTAGGGAGGAGTCTTGTTTCAAAGAACTCCATATATAAGTTAGAGAGGACAGGTGTAAGGCAATTATTACCCATGGCTAATCCAAACTTTTGAAGAAAATATTTGCCATCGAACGAAAACTTACAATTTTGGGTACAAAGTGAAATGAGTTTCATAAAAATAGTAGCAGGTACGGGAAGAGCAATATTTTGCGTAAAGGGGCAATCGCCGGTTTTAATCTGTCTATTGAGGCGGTGTCCCTTCTTGCATCAAGATATTCCAGCTTGAATACCTTGTTGCCACACTCGATCACTGAAAAAGGGCCGACATATGGCATTTCGAGTGGTTGTGAACGGGGCTATCCGGACCCAAACATGCGTTGCATTCTGCAGGTCTCAGAGCACGAAAAGCTAAGGCAGCGAGTGCAGGTGTCCTAAAGATGCTCTCGTGAAATCGATATGTGCCAGTAAACAAACGCATATATGAATAATCTATAAATAAATAGTATGTACGTAAAAACAGTACTAATGGTGTTTTTAGGTATTTCACTCATCATTTACGGCTTCGTTTTCGCACGGAAAGCAGTTATTTATAAGAGAGTATCGCTGCAAATAGAGTCGTACTCAGAGTGCTAGTATCTTAAAAATAACTGCTTTCCGCGTCTTACCGAAGCAGTAAATGGTGACTAGAATGCCTACAAACACAATTAGTACTGTTTTTACTATAAAACGCACGGCGTAGGTTTTCTGAAATTTCACCGTTTATTTTAACTTTTGAACTCCAGGAACTGCCCTAGGTTATTAATGCTTGGTATTTTCGTGTCTTGGTGAGCCCCTACGTCGAACTACCCAGGCATTGCTTCAACTACAACCATTTTGGACATGTTGGTCGTGTTGTCGGCACCCCGTTCCAGTTTGAATTGTGGTTCTATTACCATTGCCCTGAATGCGCTGTGCCAACTGTGGTGGCGCTCATAGCGCTACGTCGAAAACATTCCCAGTCTTCTTATACGAAAAGAAGATCTTCACTTTGCGCGACTCTATGTGTCGACGTGAGGGAGGCTCACCAACGTGCTCAAGCACAAACTTCGCATTTTGGCCGGGTTTTTTTTTTTAGAAGTTTTGCACGACGCTGGACGAAACCGACCATCCCGTTCGAGTTCCGACACCGCTGTAGCATCTCATTGCCCATCTACCGCTAACATCAGAAATATTCTCAATGTATCTTTGAATCAGCGCTCTCGCACCGAGATACCTAGCGTTGCTCCCTTTTCCCCGGCGGCTCTAGCAAGAACCGCCGCTCAGGGTGAGACCCTTGACGACATTAAACTTTATTTGAAAGAATCCTCTGTATCGACTAGTGTTGGTTCTTCTACCTACCCGGCCCCGTAGTAAGAGGAAAGATTCCTCGCCTGGGCTGTCGGTCACCAATAAGCAGGCTTCATCGTGAGTTGATTTAGTTGTGCATCGAGTATCCACTGGACTCTTCTGCGGCTTAATATTCTTTGCCCTTAAGTCAGTCCCGTTCTTCACAGGACACGTAGAACCCTTACCAGCCTAAACGGTTGCATAAATCCATCCAGTACCCCGAACTTTGCCCAGATCGCCTAATCCGATCACTCAGTCCCTCCCTCCATATTTATGGTCCAATAGAAGCCATGGGTGTTGGATCAACCACTCTGACATCGATAGTGTCTTCGGGTCATGATTCCGGGTATACCATCCGACAATATCTCCGCCGGGCTGTACGCTCATTTGCAGGCCTGGGCTTCTGCCGGTTCCTCGTGGGCCTCGGAAATATCCACCGTCACCGTTCTTTCCAGGATGTTTCCATGCTAGATCAGGCTCTTCGAAATCTGCTCTCCTTCCCCGCAGCTCTTTGGAATGCTCTCAAACTCAACCTCAGCCACAAATGAGAAAAATATATTTACTGTGGTATCTAACCGTCCCACATAATATCCTCCATTTTACAATGGAATTGTCAAGGTGTTCTTTCCATCTAGGTAGGAAGAACTCAAGGCCCTTTAGATGACTCCCCATCCCGCTGTTGTTTGTCTTCAGAACAAACTGGGTACCCACCCCTTTCCAACGGCGCCTGATTTTTGTAATTTTAACTCTATTATTCCCGTTGGGGGGCTCATCTCATGGTAGGGGGTCATCAGTTATGGTTTTGTCACCCCACTATGTATCTTCCCCCTCCCCCTTCACATTACCTTCCAAGTTGTTGCCATGAAGGTTTTTCTTGCAAGGTTTATTACTGTTTGCTCTATTTATCTCCCTCCTTCTTTACCTTTGTTAAGACCCGACCTTTTAGAATTTGTACATCAGTTGCCCTCCCCGTTTTTATTACTTGGGCATTATAATGCCCGTTACCCATATTGGGGCGACGTTACTCGTAATGCTAAAGGTAGTTTTAGAGTCTCTTTTATCATCTGACTTTCTCTGCGTTTTAAAGACTGGTGAGTTTACCTTGTATCATGCCCATACAGACTCTTCTAGCGGCATTGACTTGTATTTCTGTTTTCCGGATTGTTTCACCTATTTTCGGTGGTCCGTCTTTGATGACCCTCATGGGAGTGACTACTTCCCTATTCTTTTGTCGGCTGTTCATCCTAGCATTCATCCAACCCCGCCTCTCAAGAGGGACAGGCTACGCTGATTGGGAAGGCTTCTGAGAGGCGTCTTTCACAAGTTCCTCTTGGGGACCTTCAATGGTGTGTACTTCATATCGATTATCTATAACGCGACCACACACACATTTCCAAGGAGGCGACGCATAAAGGGTCGCTCAACTGCCCTGGTGGACTTCGGAGTGCACGACAAGTTAGCTCATGCCCGGTTCAGAACGAATCCAACCTTGTCCAACAAACTTGATTTAGACCGAGTTCGAGGGCTTCGCCAGGATCGCCAAATTTCATGGCATCGCTACGTTTCATCGATTTCATTAATGAGTACTACCGCAAAGACCTCGACGAAGATTAATAAGATCCGGAGTCGTTATGCGGCCATAATTCTCCCACCCTCATATTGCAGGGATCCTTAGTGAATGACAGCTTGGTCAGCAAAGCTTTGGCTAACCACTTTCGTGAGGTCAGCAATTACAATAAGGCTTTTCTAGCAATTAAATCAACCGTTTCATCCCCTCAATTTTGCGGCGAATTCAACCTTCTGCCTTTTCCCCGCAAAATCTTTAATGTGAGAATGGCGTGCTCCCGATGCCCTATCATCGACTCCAGATCTCTATGCGATGCCCATATCGTGTACGGAAGTTCGCAGATGCCTTTATGCTGCCTAACCAACGGCAGCATTCGATAAGTTGCCGTCTTTACCCCGCCCCTTGAACCTTCGAATATGAAATCATCTCTCCAACTTGGGTGCTCTAAGGGTCCTTATCCTTTCCTCGTCACCAAAACCTAGTTAGCGTGCTCCACCTCCCAGTTTGCACCAGCCTGTGGAGCTTTGGACAAATCCTCCGTGGATCCCTGGCCCTTCAAGTGCCTGTTCCTCTAACATGCGACTTCACATACACATTAATTACCCAATATACACAGATGGTTCAAAGTCAAGCAGAGGAATGAGTACTGCAGCCGTTTAATCAGTTTTGAATTTTCTCTTTGCCGCAGTCGGTCTCTTTTTTTACTGCTGAATTTTGTCATACTTTCTTTTTAGACCGATGCAAATTTTGTTTAAAAGTGCGTTTTACAAGCGATTCGCTCTATTAGTGCTCCCCATCCTTTAGTTACAGAAATCTGCAGCTGGATGATCTAAAATGCGTCGTTATAAAGTCCTATTTTGATGGGTTGCCTAACATGAAGAGGTCTTGGGCAACAAGGGGGCTGATCAGCTGGCACGTTCAGTCTATCCTAGAGCCCCGGATAATTGCCTTGCCTTTTCGAGATTTCTTTCCCTGGATAAGGGATTATGTTTTACATTTGTGGCGGGAGGAATGGGATGGCCGGCGAGCCCAAAGTCCCTCTTGTTTTATTAGCAACGGCCACAAGAAACTAACCCACGGCAATCTCGTTTCAGCTGGTGGTCGAATCACCCCTTGCTGCAGTTTTTGCGTTGGGGACCAATCGGTCGCCGATCTTCTATTGGAATCTCATTTTCCGTCCTCAGACTTTCAAGCATCTCTTGCCAATCCCACCTTCCTTTTCTTCTGGCAATCTTTAAACCCTGACGATTTAATTTATTATCTCAGTAGTATTTTCTCTTTTAGAATTACTTTGCCATTTGTTTGTACTGCAATTTAGAATCGATTTAGATTGGGCAACTGTCCAATATCGTTTTTAACTTAAATCTTGGATCTCAAGGTATTTACTGGCTCGTAATTCTGTAATGAGATATTCGACTGTTCAAATCCACGAACAAACGAAAGGGCCTTGTCAGTGGACTGTACCAAGAAATAAAAGTAAACCTCCTATCCAGGTGTACCTGCACTGACGGATTTATAACAATGAGAAGAACGGATACACCATGTAGAGTTAATGGCGCATTCTCCTGCCAGGCCGCCATTTGCAAAACCATAATACACCGAGTGTGGACAGAGGGCATGCGCACAGCATAGTCTCCCGCAAAAAGATAACTAACGGGGAACGGGAGACGAGGCTCCGCATCTCTTCCCAGTTAGCTCAGAGTACGCGGCAATTCCATTGAAGGAATATTCCCTCTAGGAGTAGCTCGGAGATGTAGGGTCAGTCAAGCTAGTAACAGGACCTCCCTAACTCGCACTCAAGCCGTGATGATGTGTAGCTCCTTCGGGTACCCAGTGCAATAAGCCACACAGCGTAGCCACAAGCGGGTGTCATTTGACAGACCCAGAAGCAAAAGGGCCGTATAAGGAGTAATAGCTTTAAGCGGCCATCCGGTTAATCTTACCTGAACGCGGACGACTCTTGCAGACTGTGAAGGTTGTTCCAATAACTTGGACCAATTTTAAATGCGAGTTAAGTTTAAGCGTCTAATGATTTTTTTCTTTTTCTTTCACATTTAGCCACTTCAGTCTTTGGCAATTTCAACAATCGAACAACGTGTTGAAGTTATCGAAGCCTATTACGAAAATGGACGTTCAAACATAAACGCAGTTCGGGCACTTCGCGATTTTTTTGGTCAACATAATCGACCAACCGAGAGCGCAATTGCGAAAATCGTTCGTAAATTCAAACAAACGGGGTCGGTGGTAGATATGAAAACGCCATTACGTGCTCGTTTACGCCGTTCAACTGAAAACATTGCTGCAGTGCGCGAGAATGTGGCCGAAGATCCAGACACCTCTATTCGTCATCGCGCACAGGACATACTTACAAAATTCAATTGACACAAGAACTGAAGACTGTTGACCATTTGAAGCGCCGTACATTCGCCAATTGGGTGCACGAGCAAAGACAAGTCGATGATGATTTTTCACCAAAAATCACCTTTAGTGATGAAGCCCATTTTCATCTTGGTGGATTCGTTAATAAAATCCCAGGAAGATTGTTGAAAAGCCACTGCATCAACAAAAGATCACTGGTTGGTGTGCATTTTTTGCTAACGGAATCAATTGGGCCGTATTTCTTCGAAAATGATGCCGGGAAAGCTGTTACGGTGACAGGCGAGCGATACCGTGCCATGATAACCAACTTTTTATGGCCTAAATTGAATTCTATGGATGTCACAGATTTGTGATTTCAACAGGACGGCGCCACATGCCAATGCAACAATGGCTTTATTGAATGAGAAGTTCCCAGGTCGCATCATCTCTCGAAACAGCGAGGTCAATTGGCCACCACGATCGTGACTTGACGCCTTTAGATTTCTTCCTTTGGGGTCATCTCAAAAGTAAGGTCTATGACAACAACAATTCAACAGCTGAAGGATGAGATAATAAGGCATATTGGTGAGATGGAAGAGCAACTATGCAGAGACGTCATCAAAAATTTTGACCATCGAGTGGAGGTGTGCCGCCGAAGCCTCGGCGGACATTTAGGCGATATTATTTTTCACACATAATTGCCATGACTCACGTAACATGATCCAATAGTGAAATCAATAAATTTTCACCAGTAACACTGTTTTATTTACTGCTAACTTCGATCCGTCTTAATGGAACACCCGTTATATTAAAGGGCGTCACTTATAAAGATTTTAGTCTCTCTTTAAGTGAAATGACAGTTAGAGGTTTTCAAAAGGTGCGAATGAGGATTTGCGATTGCACCAGGCTCTCTACGTTAATGAAAAGACAACTGGAGATTTTAGATAGGATACGAGGACCTCCAAATTTCAACTGTGGTATGGTTGCATATTACAACTACCACACCTGGGTGCATTGGGGCCGGGAGGGGACACCGCATCTCCAGATTCGACATGGAGTAGTCTATATATGTGAGGCACTCGTTGCGGAGCCAGGTAAATTCAGCCTGAGGATGGAATCAGAGTGGACTAGGTCACATCGCGTCCCAATTCCATGAAACGCAATGGCACAGATTAAAGGATGGGTAGTATTTTGTATTGTAGAGTATTGGGTGTGAGGGTGGAATGATCTTCACCTAATCCACTTTGGAGTGGAATATATATGGGGTGTGTATGTGTGAAAATTTATAACCAAATAATCCTTGCTCTTAATCTCAAACCAGTAAATGACAAGCGCTTGTCATCACCACCATGTATCGTCTACTGGTGGCACTTACCGCCCAAATTGGAGACTTCCGATATACCAACTTAATAAAAACAAGGATTGGAAATAACACTAAAATCATAATTTATTACAAATTTTCCTCCACCACCTCAGATTCTTCCTCTTCTTTCATGATACTCGATTCTGAGGGCGCAGGTCTTAGGGGCTGAACATGCACCATCTTTCTCTTTTTAAGTGTTGCTTGGCTCAACAGAAAATTCAACATGTATTCGTTGTGAGAGCATCTGAAATGGAAACGAGGATAATCGGAAGAATAGTCACAAGGACGGCGACGTGGCATGCACAAAAATGAAAACAACAGCAATGAATGATTTTTAAAAATTCATATTACGGTTCTTGAGGCCGCTAAGGAGGGCACAGTGCTATTATAAATAAAAGAAGGCATATCTTTAGACAAGGATAATCAAAAACTACATGAAAAAAACAACAAACATATATCTACAGTGTGTATACGACTGCATGACCGTGTGCGGTCATGCTGCAATCTTGTGTAGATAGTGGTGTTGGTGTGGGAAAGCTGCAGCAATGAACTTTGCGCCTCACATGTCAAGGAGATCCTTGACTTTGATAACTTTTGTTTTCTAGTTTACATGGTCGGTGAGAATGGTAGCTTGGCAACCATTGATTATTTTAAGGGCGTTGTTCTGTAGTGTCTGTAGAGGGTAGAAGTGAGTATCAGCCAGGTTGGGACCGTATGTATTGTTTGTATACTGCACGAGGTGAGTGGCTGTGTTTACATTTTGGTGCTTGCATGTGTGTTATGTCATCTGCGTAAGAGGATATGTATATTTGTGGTGTGTGTGTGTATGTCATGCATATATAGATTAAAAATGGTGGCTGATAGAACGGAACCTTGGTACTCCGTTTGTGAAGTTCCTGGTATTTAAAGAATGGCTAGCAAATGTTACATTTGCATATGTGCCATATAAGTAGTTGGTCAGCCATTCTTTCGTGTTGTATATTTTATTTACGAGGTTGTGGCAGGGGATGGCACCAGGGGTTTTACTGATATGAGTGATCTATGTGTTGACTTATTTGAGTTCATACCATCATATGTTCTTTATGTGAGGTCTGTCAGGGGGGTGTTTGTAGAGTTTAAGGTTTGAAACCATGTGTTGTGGCTTGTGGGATGGACAGTGTAATTGGTCTAAGTGAGGTCTTTGTTGGGTTTAGGGATGGTGATTATGGTACCGTGTTTCCAGATATCAGGTATGGTGTTATGAGAGTAGCTGAAGTTCGATATTTTGGTGAGTGCCTGTGTATCTTGTGGTCCTAGGGGTATGTTGCTTAAGTTGAATGATAGAGATTATTTTTGTGTTTATAGCTCAACGGGAGCAGATGGCAATTTTATGAATGGTGTTTTTTATCTACTGGTCGGGGAATGGAGCATGGTCAGGATCAGTGGGGAATTGCCTCTTGCGTCTGATGACTTTCCTATCATTTCTATGGAGGTGTCATGGCTGACTTTTGAGAAGTGATTGATCAGTGTTTGGATATAATTGTTCCAGTTTAGTGTGTGTTGTTAGGATGTTGTGTTTAATGGTTGTATTTGGTGTTTTGTATCTTGACAGCGAGGTGTCGTATGGTGCTCTAGTGTGTCTCGTTGTCTGGTGAGGTCTTGGATTTCATGGGTGAAGTTGGAGTTGTATGATTTTCTGTTGCCTCTGAGGATGTCTCTTGTCTGAATTTGGTATAATTGCGTTGAAAATGTGGACAGCTGTTGTGATTAGTGTACTGTTAAGTGATCAAGGTGTTAGTCTGTTTTATTTGTGGAAGCTTTCTAGTTGGCTCTTTTGTAATTAGTGTATGTGCTTTTAATGGCCAGCTAGAAGTGTCGTGGTTATGTGGTTACGGTATTATGATTGGGAGATGAGAGTTTAGAGTTTTGACCATCATCCAGGATGTTTGATCCTTGTGATGAAGCACTGTAGATAATTGAGTTGCTTAGGTGAGAGAGGATGGTGATGTCATTGGCATAAGTGAGTTGTAGTGTGTGTGTGTGTGTGTGTAATTGTTAGATGTTCAAAAACAGGACAAGATGGGCTACTAGTAACGAGGAATAAGAAATTATCCTGATTCTAGCCCCACTCCATAATGAAGGCCGGCACTGTTGAGGGGTCAAACAATGAGAAGTAAAACTCACACTTTGCTTAGGTTATGGTAGTGATTCATCAGTGACTTCTGCAAGTGACTCAACTCTGAGATAATGGTAGGGGATTTTTCTTTTAGTTGATAACCATGCTTCATAAATAGGGTATTAACCCACAGAGCATAGAAACCAAGGTGTTGCGAGGCTTCCAATAAATTCGGTAGCAATTTGAGGAACAATTCAATATAAACTGAAGTGAGAGAATCAGCCACAATAGCAACTGAAAAAAGGAACCATTTAACAAACCTTACATTACCCAACTTAGTTTCATTTATACATGAAAAATGGAATAAAAAGAGGAATATTTGGTGAAAAAAAATCTTAAAGACAAAAAGCAGTGATATTCGAAGTAAAAATCCATGCCAAGTAAACAGCCTACTTGCATAAAAATGAGATTATATATAGGTATTATGGAATGGGAACATACAATCGATGCTCCCTTTTTTAGAAAAAAATTTAGGAGCCCATCTGGCGACTGCCTGCTTGGGCATAAGTCACTGTAATCAATACATCATACGAATAGACTATATTAAAAACAAAATAAGTAAATAAATAACAAGGATAAAAAGATCAAGGGTAAGAAGAAGGAAGCGCGCTCCAGCGGTGGGGATAGGCCGGCCTTTCCCCGGCGCAGGAGCATACGACCCACAACAATCAGTCAAATAAAGTGGAGGAGGCCAGCCCTCTCAAAAAAGTCGTATAGTCCGCAAGCCCGTGTGCTCGAACCAGTCCTGAGCACAACCACAAGCGGTAGAGACTCCGCCCGTAAGGTGCGCAAAGATCACGCCAAACTGGAATATTCGACAAGAATGTACCAAACAGTCTGGGGGACAACGCAGTAGTCGCAATAAGGCGCAGGTGAAGGCTACATCAAATGGCGGTGTGTACTGCAAGTGTGTGTCCAATTCGTGGACGACAGAAAGCAACATGAAGCCGTCTCAGCATTGGGGGGTAGGTCCATGGGAACAGTCGCGGCGCAATGGCACGTAACTTTAAGTTCCCCTCGACCGTCTCCCATCATCTTTGCCAGGCCACCCGGAGGGCAACCCGTACTCCTGATATGCAGTCGGTGTGAGAAAGAGCGAAACGGTGGTCTGGTCGCCCAGTCCTTGCGGACTCTGGCACCTTCACTCCCCGCAATTCTTACATGTAGAGGAAACCAGCAGAAGATAATCTCATAATCGACCCGGCTTGCCAAAACCGTGGCGTCACGGATATCGCGAACCATGAGATGCGGACATTCCAATGCCCCGAGAGCACTCAGGGCGCTTTGTGAGTGGCTATAAATCACAATCCGGTCTCGGAACCGGGAGGGCGCGTTATCTCCCGTACCGAACAGTGAATTGCAACCAGCTCGGCCGTAAAGACAGAGCCCCGCTGACTTCAAACACAGGAGATACGGCGTGGAAGCCGACTCCCCTTGGGATTTGGAGCTATCCGTTATACAATGGCAAGGTTCCAGCGTGACACGAAGTGATCCAAAAAGGCCGAATGCGATACTCCGGCGCTAGAGAAGCTTTGGTGGCAGAGGCGTGGTGAAAAAATAGTCAAAGGTGGTACCCTCCAGGGTGGCGTCCTGGGCAGAACTAGGGGCACCACCGGCCCGAGAGCTATATCTAGCTCTCGAAGGAGTTTCATAGCGTCCCTCGGCGGCATAGGCACCGTCGAGATCAGCTGCGATGCAGTGAGAGCTGTTGGCGATAGAGGGAGGCGTCGGGCTCGCGCGTGGATGCGAATAATGCACTGTGAACGGCGCAGAACGAGTGGCATAGCCCCAGCATCGACAAGATGTCTCTAAATTGGGGATATGCGGAAGGCACCGGTCGCCAGGCGAAGGCCGGTGTGGTGGATCGAGTCCACCTTCCGCAATAAACGCTCGGCTGCGGATGCATAAAACTCGCTCCGTAGCCGAGCTTCGAACGAATAAAGGATCGATAAAAAAGTAAGGCAGTAGCCCTATCAGCAACCCCCAAGCGCTGAATGTCCCGAAACGACGATTATTCATGGCCCGGGTACAAAAGACCCCAAGACCCCGACGCCTCACCGTCGGTCAAATACAAGACCAAGGAAACGGTGCGAATCAATTACCAGGCGCACCCAATTGGGAAATAAGTCTGGGGCAGGGTCGAGCTGTGGAGGGCGGCAGAAGTGTACTACCTTAGTCTTGGTCAAGGAAAACCGAAGCCTGCGCGTTTCAGCATAGAAAGGGACGCGGTTCAATGCCTGTTGGAGTCGACGCTCCAGAGTTGGCATCTGCCCGGGCCAAAAGAGATCGAAAGGTAGTCCACGTAGAGCGTAGCGAAAAATTTTCGGCAGCACCGAGGTGATGCCGTTAATACTCAGGGCAAAGAGGACACTTCCTTATGGCACATCGTCTTCCTGCTCCATTGGGCCGGAGATGACTCCCCCCCACCCGTACGCGGAATCGACGATCTCGCAAAAATTCAGATATAAACATTGGGAGGCGTCCCCTCGCCCCCATCGTGTGGAGAGTCTCCATGATACTGTATCGCCATGCGGTATCATAGGCCTTCTCCAGATCGAAAAACACCGTGGTGTAGTGCTGTCTAGGAAGGAAGGCCTCGCAGACGGCATTTTCCAGACGTAGCAGAGCATCCGACGTGGAGTGGAACTTGCGGAAGCCGCACTGTTGGGTAGACAGATGGCCTCCGCTGTCCAGGAAAAAAAGCTAATTTAACATTTACCAATTTCTCCATCAACATGCAAACGCAAGAGGTTAGAGAGATTGGACGGAAACCGGCAGGGGTAGAGTGATCTCTCCCGGGTTCGCGAAAAGCGAGCACAGTAGCAATTCGCCAGGAATCTGGGAGGATACCCTGAACCCAGATTCTGTTGAACAAATCTAACAGAAATGCTTTCCTCGCTCACCCAGGTGTCGAAGCATGGCGTACGGGACATCGTCTGGACAAGGGGCGGTGTCCGCGCACGAAGGGAGAGCAGAATGCAACTAACTCAGAGAAACCTGTCGTTGAAAGGTTCTCCGTCTCTGGAGGTAAAGTCCAGTCAGCGGCTTTCTGCGACATCACGACGCGCATTGAATGCTGGCGGAGCAGCATCCCGGCTAGAGAATGCGGAGACAGCGGTTGCGAAGGATTCCGCCACGGACGCGGGGTCCGAGATTGTGGTCCCATTCTCCTGGAGAACTGGAGGGGCGTCCTGCGAGAAATTGCCCCAAATCCTTTTGACTCGCTTCCACACCTCTGCTTGAGGAGTCTTTACCGTTAAGTGAAGACACGTATGCCCACCACGCATGACCTCTGGGATTAATCGAGTAGTCTCCCCAGATGGGGTGTCTACCGTTCAGATCTCCGAGCAAGAGAAAGGGCCTCGGCAACCGTGCCACGAGGCGGCGGAAATCCCCCGCGTCGAAGTTGGCTGACGGTGTGATGTACGCGGAAATAACAGTATACTTACTCCTATCTAGGTGCAGCTGCACAGCTACTGGTGAAAGGAGGTATCTGAAGCAAAGACAAGAACGGAGATATCATGCCAGGTGTAAATCGTGCATCCTCCTGTCCGACCCCCATCCCGTGGTGGTGGGGTCGAAAAACCCTAATTACCCGGGAGGGTGGGCAGGGGGCACGCGCCCAGCATGGTATCCTGCACAAAGATAGCTAACGAGGAGCGGGAGGAGACGAGCCTCCGCAGCTCCTCCCAGTTGGCCCGGAGTCCGCGGTAATACTATTGAAGGAATATATCCTCCAGGCCTAGCTCGGAGGAGATGCAGGGGCCCTCTTCGAAAAGAAGACCCTCACGGGAATGGCCGTACGCTTCCCGAAGGCAGAACTCTGGGCGCTGAAGGCACTATCGCCTTGGAGGACTTATCAGGGAAGGTTGGGCTCGCTATACTAGTCTTTTCGTCCCTCAGCCTCGAAATCTTAGGCAGGAGGGGTGAGTTCGGAGGCGGGTTTTTTTTTCCATTGTGGTAGCCAATCTAGCGACTGCCTACTTGGGCGCTTTGGGGGCGGGGTTCCCTTTCTGGATGATCCACCGTCTCCGAGACACCCAGCCTATCACTGGGTGTGGCGAAGGAGCCGAAGCTCCTTTGGTGCTGTCCTCCTTTCGGGGTCAGCTTTAAGAACCCCAGAAAATCGCCCCAAGACCAACTTCAGGGGTGTTGCCTCCTGTGTCTAACGACTCGGTGGACGCGCGCGGCCATTTCGCTTTACGGGAAAAGGTTACAATGGGTGAAGGAGGGGGAGCCCTGGTATTAGCCGGGGCTGGGTGTGAACCCTTTATGCTGCCAGCTCTACCAGGGAAGCGTAGAAACCGCAGAAGGGTTCCGAATGGGGGCGGAAACGACCGTACTCGTAGGCCTGGAGCAGAGGGTTTCTTAACATTGAGGCATAAGACGCCAAAAGCAGAACCGGGCGCGCCAGGACCAAGTCCTTAGCTTCGCGAAATGAGAGACGATCCTGGGCCTGAACGGCCAGGAATTCCTTCTCAAGGAGATACGCACCACATTGCTTCGAAGAAGCGGGGTGCAGCTCCCCGCAATTGACACAATTTGGACTTATCGTGTGCGGCCTTGGAGCAACTTACACAGACTTCGGGTAAACCCGACTTTGCGTGTCTACAGGAGCGATTCTTATGGCTGAAGTGGTGACAGTAGTAGCACCTCCGCGGCAGTGGCACGAATGCCTCCACGCGGTAGCGGTACCAACCGGCAAGCACCCACTCAGGTAACTTGTCACAGTCGAACGCGACGAAGTGTAGGGGTGGGTCTCAAGGCACCCTCCCTGTTTTCTCATCACACGTTCGACCTTGACTGCACAATGGTCGGCCAGCTCTAAGGTGATATCATCTATGGAGTAGTCCACGAGTTCCCTCGCATAAACTACTACTTTCACAAAGTTCATGGTACAGTGTGGCATCACACTCACCGGAGTGCCATAAAGTGTTCGAAGGGCACTAATCATGTAATCATGGCCGCCTCGGAGGGATTCGAAGCATTCGCCAGAAGGCTACCGTCCAAGAAACGGGGTCACCTTCGGCTCTCTACCAATCACACTAGCTAAAGCTCTCCTCTGATGGACAACATGCTGCCATTAGTGGAGTGAATAACGAGGAAGGAGTCCCTAGGCCAGATGGGCCCACCTCGCCAAGATCCTTCTTGGGAGAAGGTCTTGCCTGTCATAGGAGCCTCAGCTGGGGGAGGAGATTCCTCCCTTCCTTGTGAGGAATCGGGGACCAGACCCGTCCTCGGAGAAACTTGCATAGGGGCGGACACGGGTTCTGTGCTTGGCACCGAGCCCGGGTTCGACCCCATGGAAGATCCTACCGTCTGGGGCTGGGTCACTTCAGGGACCATGGCCATCTCAGGGCAAGGGGGCTCTACATGGCCATCCACCCCTAAGACATCCCAGGTTCCCTTCGAGGTACCTATCATTCTGTACTGGGCCCGCGTGTACGACTCTGGCGGGCACGGGCCGACTGGCCCTGTCGTCCCTCTCCCCCCCTAAGCGGTTGGCCCTATCGAGCCGCTTCCACTGGAAGTGGTCAGTTATGGGTCTCCTGTCTGCTTTCTTGGTAGTCCCCTAGTAAAGCAAAGGGGAAACTGCCGCTGTAAAAAGTGAGTCATCCAAGGGAGACTTCAGAGAAGGGAGTGAGGGCTACATCTGTATGCATAGGAGAGGAGTAAACCTCCTCTCCGTTCAGAGAGGTTTGGAGGGTCCCATGTGAAAGCACGAAGGAAGAGGGGTCATTCTTTCAGCGGAACTACACGAGGGCGGATCCGACGCTGGTAAAGGGAAAGAGGAGAGAGGTTTATTATGATTTTCACCAGCGGGCAAGGTGACCCTATTAGTGCCACAGGACGCAAACGCTCATCACTCCACGCAGTAGCCCGCTCTGTGAGGGGTGAATACGGGGGCTGGCAAAACCAGCTGCCGCCATTTGAGGCCACTCCTCCAGCCTAGTGACATGGCGGCTCCACCTTATGCACGGCGTAAAGTCGATAGACTGTGAAAAGGAGAGAAAGAAAGGGGATGTGAGGAAGGTGTGGGTTTGGATGAAGCAAGTTGTTAAAAACCCACCACTCCAGAACGGAGTTCAGTGGCGAGGGAATATTGTCCCCTCCCCCCTCAGCCCCGATCCAGGATAGTTGAGTGAGAGGAAGCTGGTCGGCATCTACCCTGTGAAATTAGAGGCCGACCAAAGAAAGTTGAAGGAGGTTGTAGGGTAAATGAGGAAGTAGGGTAGAAATATAGGGTATCAGAAAGAAGAGGCTAAGCTGGGGCCGGACGGGGCACTGGCCAGGAAGGCAAATCACGGCGCCCCTTACGGGGTTGGAATATTTTAGATAAAAGGAAGATAGGAAGTATGATGATTGCTGTTTCCTTGAGCACCATTGAGAATCTAAGGGATATTATTGTTGTCCCTAACAATATATGTATTTTAATAACAGGAATTTGGGGATGGGTTAAATATAAAGAAATGCATGATAAGAAGAATAAAAGTAGAAGAGAAGGAAGGTGAGGATGAGGAGAGGAAGAAGAATGAAGAAAAGAGAAGAAAAGAAAGAACTGAAAAAATAAGAAGAGGAGTAGAAGGAGAAGTTTAAGAAAAGGAGGAGGATAAGAAGATGAAGAATAGCAAGAGTAGTAGAAAAAGAAGAAAATTAGAGGAGGAGGAAGAGAAGAAAAGATTGAAGAGCAGGCGAAAAAAGAAGGATAAGAAGAGGAAAGAAGGAAAGGAATAGGAGATGGATAAGAAAGAAGAAAAGAAAAGAAGACAGGAGGAAGGAGAATTTTTTTTTTTTTTTTTTAAGGGCTCATCTGGCGACTGCCTACTTGGGCATTAGTCGCCGTATTAAAACTGGCCTAGTTCTAGGCTACTTTAAAATAAAATTAAAGAGAGAAAAAAAAAAAACAACACCCCAAAAGGGGGAAAGGAAGCAAGCTGGTGCGTCGGGGAGAGGTCCCCCCGGCGCAGGAGCGTGCAACTAAAGGAAAAAAACAAACAAAAACAAAACAAAAAAAAAACAAATGCAAAAAAACAACAAAACAAAACAAACAAACCTTGCTTAAATAATAGGGAGAAGGCCGGCCTCCCCCAAGAAGTCAACAAGTCCACAAGTAGGAAGAGGAGAAAAAGAAGAGCAAAATAGAAGACATAAGAAAATGAATAGGAAGAGAAGGAGAAGAGAAGATGGAGAGGAGAATAATAAAAATAAAAATTGAAGAATTTTCGGTTGTTAAAAGAAAGAAATTCATAATGAATTAAGTTTTGTATGGTGTGGCTTAATAATTAACAAATAAAGTATATTTATTTTTTTCCTTTTACTTTAAAAGGGACTTAATTGGGGTTTAAAAAGAGTAAAAAACAGCACAATCAGAAGCTATGGCTTGTATTCTAATAATTTGAGATACTAGGTATCCGATTTTCATGAGCAACAAGGGTATAATCCTAAACATTAAAACAAAGACTTATAATAATATTTCCGTTTACAAAAAATGAATGTTTTCATGATATTCTATCTTTTTAGCAGCAGTGTAATAGGTGCATTTATGGAATGACAGCATTCTTTGAATGCATTGTTCATGTTATGGTATTATAATTGATGGAGTCCTTTGCATTGTTCTATGATTGGATATTTGGGTTTTGGCAGTTGAGAATGTCTCAGTGGGTAGTTCCCCTAGATCAACCGCAGTGGCTTTTAGTGAACCATGGTGTTCTTATGATTTAGTAATGCTAAAATATTTAGATTATTATAATACTTAGAAACCTAAAGTGATCTTTGACCATTCATGCCAACTCCTTTCCATGATTAATGGACTCAAAAGATGCCTAAATGCCCACATGAATCAACTAATCCAAATAATTTGTAAATCTTACTAAGTCTTAATTTTAACAAAGTACAAATTCTTACTTGAACTGATTGGAATAGACTCCAAGACTTCGTGGGTGAGGGAGGTGATATTAAGGCGCAAAGCCATCATCAATGCTGAAAAAACAATAACTTAGTAAATGAGCTGCACCACCGCCCCAAAAGAAACTTAATATTAAAATGCATATAAAGATCAGAAAGACAATCACTGGCAAGCTGAGAACACCAGGGGCCGGTCATCATGGAGGGTGAGGGTATTGGGTAGTTGTATTGTATTTCGATACGAACCACTGATCATAGAACCCTTTTTGGTTCCATGTCAGGAGTAGGTGTATATGAGTAATTCTTTAGAGGATACTGGTACTCCATTGGGGAGGGAATGGTATGTTACTTCATCGGCCTCTGAAATCCCTCCCTTCGAACCTGGAAGCACCCAGGAAGGTTGCCACAGCACATGGTCTTCTCCAGAGGTTCTGAGATGGTAAAGCGGAAGGGGGGGGAAGAGGTAGCAAGATGAGGAGGGCTGTGTTTTCAGATTGGGTAGTACCCACCGGGAGAGCGGCTCCTAGAGACACACATATATGTTTTTTTTTTATTCTTGGTGGAAATGTGCAAAAATAATGCATATTCCTGCCCGACCCTCATCCCGTGGTGATGGGAGGGTGGGCAGGGGACACGTAACCAAGATGCTTCTACAAAAAGCTAGCTAAAGGGGAATGGGAGGAGATGCCGATGCCCTCTTTGAGATAAGATCCTGACGAGAAGAGCCGTAAAAGGACTTCAGACTTAGTGGGGCAGTGGGGTTCCCTATTTTGAAGAGTTCTACATTTCAGTCACCGGGTCCAGCCTTGGGTGGGAGCATAGGAGAAAAGGCTTCTTTGGTGATGTCCTCCTTTCAGAGGTAGCCTTAGAAAGCCCCGAAGACGGTCTCACGACCACCTTGCATGTAGGCCAGGAGCAGAGGGTGTCTGATTAACTTTTGAGATTTAGGACATCTCAGGTCGCGACAGGAAAATGGTCCTTAGCTTGGTGAAAAGAGTAGATCCGCAGTCTGGACATCCTTCTCCAGCAGATACATGCCCCATTGCTTTGAGGTAGAAGGGTATAGCTCTCAGCAATTCCGCCACTTGACCGTGCACAATAAGTACTTATCTTGTACGGTCTTAAGAGTAATTAGCAGAAACTTCAGGTAGATCCAACTTTGTACACAAACGACAGTGGGGTCAGCATGCCGGCCCCAATCAAAGTGACCAACTTCGGATCGAATGTGTGTGTAGGCAGGGCCCAGTGGACAATGCCAGGAGGGTGGTGGTGGTTCACCTGTTCCTAACGAGAGGTGAGGAGACCGAGACGGCGGGTGATGTCTTGCCATCTTTTTCGGGGGGCACTGGGAAAGCAAAGGGGAAGCCGCCGCTAGAAAAGTCACCCAGAGGCAACTCTAAAAAAAAGGGGAGGGAGTGAGAAACCTCTTGAACCTGTAGACATAGGAGAGGGGGACCCTGCAACTAGTCAACCGGAGGAAACTTTATACAAGGGTGTATGGGCTACCCCCCCCCGAGCACTTATCAAATGGGGAGGGGGAAACAACCCTCTCCACTAGAAGCAACTCCTTAGGGGTGGAGTTGCCCAAGGGTGGTTCCAAAAGGGATAAAGGTGAAACCCCTTTATGAAGTGGTGGGTGGGCAGTCACTCTACCACGCCTAAGTGGAGTTAAGGGGATACCACATTCATTTTTTCAACTTTTTACTACGTTAGATTATCACATATGACATTAAAGCTCATTAAAAGCACTTTTATTCCTGCCAAAATCATAATAACCTACGGCGCCGTTTTTGAGATACAGGGGGTTCTTGAAACCTGATATCATATAAATGGCTATAGAATTACTAAAAATTAAGCCTTTGAACTCAATTTACGAGCAAAAGATGCACATATGATTTAGTTATTTAAAATCAGTTTTCTTTAGTTCCATTAATATGTGTGTTAATGGTGGATTAAAACATATATTTTTCGGACAAGGTCACTATAGGTTTTGTTCTTAGTTGGAAAAGGGGGTGTTAGGTGAATAGTAGTGGTGTTTTGAATGCCCTGGAATTTAGTTCAATCTACGAGGGGCGGCCAATAAGTTTTGCAATCCGGATACAAGGAAACGAGATATGAGGAAAAGTGTTTTATTAATTTTCAATATAACTCCCCTCGACTTCAATGCACTTGCGCCACTTCTCCCTGAAAAGTAACTGATGAAAAAATGTGCTATCCCCTTAAGGGCACCCTCACTCATAGCCAATTAAGAATTCACTACCCTTGCCCGCCACGGCCCTACTTTGACCCCAATGAGGGGGATCAGCTAAGTGGGACCTCTTTTGTGCATTGGGCGAGACCGCTGGGACGGGTAGTATACGCCATCACCGCCACTCCTTGTGAACCCTAGACCAAATCCTACACACGGCGTGTCGGATCCGGCTTGCTGGCAAGCTTCAGAGAGGTCGGGGTCACCACGCCCAACATCCAGTGCAAGATGACAAAGGTGACAGAATCAAGGACAGGCAGTAGAAGATGGGGCCAATGAAAAGGATAAAGAGCTAGTATACAAGGAGCGGGTAGAGGCATCAGCTTCCTATAGACCTGGACCCAATGGTTCCCTCGGTGGTCGGCTCTATTCAAGTGGGTGCTGGGGCTGGGAGCACACGGTGCTCTTCCAGGTACAAAGTAGGGTACCTCCCTGCAACGCACTTGGAACAGGAAGGGAGGGGTCGTGTTTCTCCTCCAAGTTACAATCATAGCAGGGAGTTTTGGCATCAGCTTCACCTTCCACCCTCTTGTGGGTTGAGGGAGATAGTCGTAGAGAGAAAAGAGGGGCTAAAAGGGAACGAGAGCAGCGCACCATCTTATCAAGGCCGCTTCAGAATTCAAGTCGACTCAGTGGGATGTGCAGCTCCTACAGGTACCAAGTGTAACGGGCATAAAAGGGGAAATTTGGGGGAGGCTCTACGCATGCTCCAAAGAAATTCCTTAGTCGCGGGTCA
Source organism: Ceratothoa steindachneri (assembly GCA_963969495.1). Classification (NCBI taxonomy): domain Eukaryota; kingdom Metazoa; phylum Arthropoda; class Malacostraca; order Isopoda; family Cymothoidae; genus Ceratothoa; species Ceratothoa steindachneri. The sequence continues at coordinate 156,940,691 of OZ018327.1, forward strand.
AAAGGAAGGGGGCCCAGGGGGGCTGTGCTGCCAATAATTCTCAGTTAGGTGGTCTCGAATTGACTTGTATTCAATACTTATACTCCTGTAATTTTTCCATTCACTTTTCTCTCCTTGACCTTTATACAATGGCATTGTTACTCAACTCCACTTTCAAATGCTTTAAAACAACTTTCAGACCAATTCCATTAAACAATCACCACCACTTTTAGAATCTCAACTACTATAACACCTACTACTCTTACCAACTTATTATGCATACCTCTCACAGCAATAGAAACCTCCTTGAATACATCTCTCTTCCACACACAGATATAACATCTGATTTACACCCATGAAGCATCATAATTACATTTACATCATCCATACCCACATTATACAACTCAAAGTATTCTCATCTACTTTTGATCTCAATGCTCAAAAGAACCCTGCAATTCTTGTCCTTGATGTTCACACAACTATCATTCTCCCTTTTCCTTCCTCACTCTCCTCACTTTCTTCCAGAATAGCTTCCTGTTCAGATTGGAATCTTCATTCACCCTTTGTCCAAATGCTTCATTTGCTGCTTCCTTACCCAATTTAATTGTTTACTTTCCGAACACAGAATAAACCTCACCCTGACACCAACATGCAACCAAAGTCCAAACAACATTTAACAACTACTCTTAAATTACCCAAACCTCAAAGTATCTCCTCCCTTACGGACCTGTGGACCCGGGCATGGAGTGTGGTAGCCTTCCTAGTAGCTGCCCACTTCACATAAGAGGGGTAGAGGGGGAGGGGGTTAAAAAGGTAAGTCTCCTGGTATACATTCAACCACATTTCTCAGACATCCTCATCTACACGAATAAACATTTGCAGGCAAGCCTCTTTTTACCTTTTCACATCATGATTCCACCATGTAGTATTTTTGCCTCATCTTTCCACTTCTGGCACACCCAAACACAGCCTTTGCACTTTGTTATATTTCTTACATATTTGCACTTATTTCATCTCTTCTTCTCTCAAGCAACCTCGCATACTCTTATCCTTTCACTTGATTCTCCCTTCCTTTCCATATTAAAACATGTCCATGCACAAACCAATTTAACCTGACACAGCATAATCATGTGATCACATAGTCCCATACTCATAACTGTGATACCATTCACATCAAATATGCCCAAAAGCATATTCTTTTGTATTAGGACAGCATTGTGCTGAAACAAGTGTTTGCTACAAAAGTGCTTTCAGCACAGAACCCTACCACCCTCTACAAATTCATTCATTCATCAGGTGTAGCAAAAGCTGGTTATCTCCTGTCTCTCAGATTCCACTTTTATCATTACTAGATCCATACGCTATAACCACATACAGTTTTTCCCTTGCAAATCTCAACTCCACCTGCACAATTCTCAGATTCCACTTTTATCATTACTAGATCCATACGCTATAACCACATACAGTTTCTCCCTTGCAAATCTCAACTCCACCCGCACAATTCTCAAGCCGACAGATTCATAACCAACCATCGATTTAAGATCTTGTATGTACTCGACAGTCGTTTTGTTTGCATAATGACCATTTATGTAATAACCATTGTAAAATGGACAAAATTAAACCAATAATTAAAGAACATTCTTTTTCAAATAATAGGCTATGAAAGGTTTGTGTATGTCTATTTATTTCCACAATGCTAGAAATTGTCATAAGTCAACCTTAAAAAGAAGCTAACTTGATAACACTTGTGTCAACTTTAATGAAATGTATTTTGTAGTTTCTTTTTAAAGTTTACGGAGCAATTTGTTCTTACAGAACTTGCACCAATATTAGAGAAATAAGCAAGCTACAATCTTAAGAGTTTTTAGGACTTTTAGAAGTACAAAAATTTACCTTGAGTGAAATTCGAATTTTCCACATTCTTTCTTATAGAGTTGGGAGTAATGTCCTCTTGCAGGAAGAGAGGATCAAACAACCAATCATCATCTAGTGAATATAGCAAGAGGCCTTCTGTGCTACAAGCTGCCCAACTTCTGCCTGAAGAACCAACGAATCAGTTACTTAAATATTAAAGGCTAATGGTGTGGAAAAAAAACCCAAATTTGTGGTTCATATGGCACATAGGCGTGAGAAGGCGATAGGAGCTTTTCGTACAAATTCCAATTTTTATCTATATCAAAAGTGACAAATAGGAAATATTAATGCCGATTTGCTTATATTTGGATTATTACATGCTTATTCTTTGGTTTCATATTATTTTAGCAGAATCAAATATATTTACCTGTTCTAGAAAATGCTAGGGAAGACACTTGAATCACTGGCACTATATTCTTCAGTGACAGTGACCCTCGGGCACATCCTGGAACTTTGAGACCTCTTAGGCCCTTTCGCTCTTCCACAAGTGACAAATTCAGTCCATTCTCAGTAAGTTTTTTGCGACTGATGTATTTCTATAGGAATAATATATTTTTGTTTTATTTGGTTAGGTAAAATATTTTGGAAATATTTTCAAGAGGAAACTGAATATGCATTTTACAGTTATCATTAGATTCCAAAAATGAAAGTAGATAGGTAGGGAATTTTTTTTTCAGTGCCTATCAGGTGACTGTAATAAATTTAAAGTATAATAATAGGCTACATCAAAATAATTCAATCTCTCTCCCCCCCCCAAACACCCAAGAGCAAAATCAAAGACAAACAAAAGCAAGAAGAAGAAAGCATGCCTCGGCATTAGAGGAAGGCCCACCTTCCCCCATCGTGAAGGAAAATGAAGCCTACAACAGTCAAATAAAATGGAAGAGGCCAGCCTACTCCAAAAAGTTAGAACAGTCCACTAGTTTGAGTACACAAACCCAAGTACAAGGGACAAGCGACAGTTACCCCAGTTTATCCCAGTACTGCAACAGGTAATGTGCGGATGCATTGAGTGCTGTTGGCAACTGAGGGAGGCACCAGGCTTGCCTGTACAGGCGAATGATGCACTGTGCACGGCGCAGAGCGAGTGGCATCTCCCGAGCATCGACAAACAGGCCCTCAATGGGGAATGTGCAGAAGGCACCAGTCGCTAGGCAAAGGCCAGTGTGGTGGAGTCTCCCCCCCTTCCGCAATACACACTTGGCTGCGGATGCATGAACAATAAAAAAGTAAGGCAGTTGCTATAAATCACAATCCACCCTACAACCAAAGTCAACACATCAGATGATCTCCCATATTGAGCGGTATGATGCAATTAGCTCAGCAATGAGGACAAATAGAGTCTGGCTGAACTTAACCAGCTTAAACATTGGGTAGAAATGATGAAAGTTGAAATTGGATTGCAAATGTTGAATGCCTACCTTGGGAGCCCAATCTGGAACTAGTGCATAGGGTACCAGTTGTACTGCCTTAGCACCATTTAGGACTACATTTCCTGCCTGGCACTAAAATGAGAAATTTCAAGAAGCCTTTTCTAAGAGATGGATGGTTGCCCAGTCATATGGGTGGCAGTCTTGAAGAGGGTTGAGGAACTCCATGAGACTTCTGAAGGCCATGCACACATTAAGGATGAAATTCTGCCTCATGCTGGCTCACACACAGTTGATAGAGGACTTCAGGTCGTTGCTGTGGCAAACTTGAGCTTCTTCGACCTCAGCCACACTCACACATTCTTGGCCGTGGGGAGGGCCACAGTTCTACTGAAAGACATACTCTGCCTTCTTTGTGAACTTTCTCCCCCTGGACGACATTCGTGGCCAAGGTGCCCCTGTAATCAGCTGTGAACCACATCAGCAGCAGCTCACCATTCGAAGCCACGACTGAAAGGAAAGCCTCTGTCCTCTGAACCCAAATGCGCGAGGGTCATCGTGATCGGTGACTCCCAAGCGCGGGATCTACAACCCTTGCTAGCGAACCGCCTTCGCACCAGTGTGAAGGTAAGCTGCCTTCCAGGAAAGGGGAACGGAGAAATAAGGGGAGACTGAGAAATCTCAGATCTCTGAGAACTCAGTAGTTGCCCTCATGGCAAGTGGCAACGATCTCTACCTAGAGGAGGTAAAGTAGGCGCCAGCGGGAAGATCCTGACCACGGTTATGGGAGGAGTTGACGACTGTGGGCTAAAAACCCGCAGACGTGTCGTGGTCGGGATACTCCCAAGACGAGGTCCATCCCGCAATGCTCACGCGAGGAACGTCTCCATAAACCAACGCCTGGGAGATCTTTGTACGGCGGAAGGAGTCTTTTTTGAAGACCCCTACCGCACCTTTTACGGGAGAAATGACCTGTACAAAAGGGACGGAGTGCATCTTTCCTTTAAAGGAAAAGCTGCACTCGCGAACATGATCCAGGATGTTGTGGAGCGGACCCAAAGAAGTGTCAGACCCCGAGTAAAGGAGGACGTACGCCAGTACACCCGTGTTACTCCAGGAACGACCTTTTCTGAAGTCACAAAGAGGGGAGTGACCCCGCCACAGAGAAAGAAAGCGGGAAACGGAAGAGCGTAGAGAGTCCTACATTCAGGGACTCCCTCAAAGTTCTTCTGTTTAATGCGAGGTCTATCAGAAACAAGTTTCTAGAACTTCGTGGCCTCGTAGCAACAGAAGAACCTGAGATGGTGGCCATCACGGAGTCGTGGATAAAAACCTCAAGCCGAGATTTTAAAGGTGAATTCACGATTCCCGGTTACCAGCTCTTCCTGAAAGATAGGCCAGGCAGAGAGGGTGGCGGTGTGATGTTGTATGTCAAGGATACTCTCAACTCGACGGATTGCAACATCGTATCCGACCATGAACTACTAGGTGTTGACCTAGAGATAGGTCCTGCCAAATACAGGACCCTGGTGCTTTATAGACCTCCTGCCCAACTCGTTGAAAAGGACAGAGATCTGTACCAGCTACTAGGAGAACTTGTCGAAGACAGAGTGTGTATCGTCATGGGTGATTTCAACACACAAGTTGACTGGGAAACCAGAGAACCCTGTGGCGAGAACGCACTACTCCTCGAGTTCGCGAACAACGAGTTCCTGACTCAATGGGTGAGAGAGCCAACGAGAGGAGACAATATCCTCGACTTGGTTTTCACCTCTGAGGATGACATCGTTGAGGACCTCTCTGTTGGCGAAGAGCTCGGTGGCAGTGACCACCGACTAATTAGATTTGTAGTCAAAGTCCCGAAGGCAGGGCCTGCAACTTGTAAATCAAGGAAACTCGATTTGAGAAGAGCAGACTTTGCAGGTCCTCGTGCTGGATTGACTGACGCGAGGCTAGAAGTGTGCGATGTTGTTGAAGACTCGTGGAATAGTTTAAAAACCACATTCATGAGTCTTCAATCGCGTTTCATCCCTCTGAAATGTCCCCGTCGGTCTTCTGTTCAACCAAAGTGGTAAATCGAGAAATCGGCCAACTGCTTAGGGAGAAGAAAACTGTGTACCGTCAATCGAAGATCTCGGGTGACTTTGACGAATACCGGAGGCTAGCCAGGAGAGTGAAGTCCAGCAAAAGGGCGGCTAAGCGGTCTGAGGAACTCCGAATAGCGAGACTCTGTAAAGAGAATCCCAAGGAGTTCTTTGGATATGTAAACAGCCGTAAACCAATCCGTCGAACGATTGGCCCTTTGAGGAATGAGGAGGAGACATTAAAGCATTCAGATGCAGAAAATGCTAACTTCCTCAACGACTACTTCTCTTCAGTGTTTACTGAAGAGTGTGGTCCCATCCCCCACCCCACAGATTCCTACTCGGGGGAAAAGCTGGAGGATATGGACTTCACCGAAGGAAAAATAAAAAAGATCACTGACCTACGGACGAATAAGTCACCTGGACTGGATGGGTTTCTACCTAAAGTGTTAAAAGAAGTGCGCGATCAAGTGTCACGACACCTGAGCGCAATCTTCAACATGTCAATCCGGACCGAATGCGTTCCTAGAGAGTGGCGTGAAGCGGAGGTGACTCCTATCTTCAAGAAAGGAGACCGCAGCCAACCGTCGAACTACCGACCTATCATTCTGCCTTCGATAGTCGGTAAACTCATGGAAAGCATCATGGTGGTCAAAATGACGTCGTATTTAGAGTCAAACCTGCTACTGAGGAGTTCCCAGCACGGCTTCCGAAGGCAACGGTCATGCCTGACGAACCTAGTGGAATTCTTCCACTTCGTCTTCAGTGAGCACGATCGGGACAAGGCGGTGGATGTGGTCTACTTAGACTTTGATAAAGCCTTTGACAAGGTACCACACCGCCGCCTTCTCCGGAAAGTGCGAGCGCTGGGCATAGACGGAAAAGTAGCCGGCTGGATCGAGAACTGGCTAAATGGCAGACGGCAACGGGTGGTGGTGAATGGACAGGCTTCTGAGTGGGTGCCCGTTACTAGCGGGGTGCCTCAAGGTTCTGTCCTGGGACCACTACTATTCATCATCTACGTCAACGACATGGACGGTGACATGGTTGCCCAGAGTTCCAAATTTGCCGACGATACCAAGCTTGGTATGAACGTTGCAAAAGGATGGAAATACTGCCCGCCTGCAGGAAGATCTTGGGAAGATTGGGGAGTGGTCGGACACGTGGCAAATGCCTTTTAACGTGAACAAATGCAGTGATGCATATCGGCCACAGAAACCCCCAATCTCAGTATATCCTTAAGGGCACCGCTATTGAATCCACCGACACTGAGAAGGACTTAGGTGTAACAATCACTAGTGGCCTAATTTGTTTTGTTTTTTTCAAGGGGCTATCTGGCGACTGCCCACTTGGGCATAAGTCACCGCAAACAAACAGCCCAGTTCTAGGCTACTTTAAAATAAAAATTTTAACAGAAACAACAATAAAAAGGGGATAACAATCAGAGAGCAAGCTCCGGCGTCGGGGGGAGGTTCCCCTCCCCCCAGCGCAGGAGCCTGCGACCTACAAAAAAACAAAACAAACAACAATAACAAAAAACAAGTTAAATACAAGGGAGGAGGCTGGCCTCCCCCAAAAGTCCACACTCAATTATGAGGCCATTATTTATCAGGAACCTACAGATTAAAGTGGGATCAGAACCACAGGGAAGACAGCCCGAATTGGGACTCCATCCAGTGACTAACCACACTTGATGTGGCTTAACTACGCTAAATTTGGAAGCGATGTTTCCATTCGGTTGGCTCTTAAGGAGCATCTCTACTCTCCCCGATCACTAAGGAAATTAAGGGAGAAAGCTTTGATCGTACAGCCTGCGGAGCTACGCCCTCTGTCAGACTGTCCTGAGGGATCAGGTTACAGTGAAGGGAGGCTGTTGCCTGCTGTGGGAATTTTCTAGCACCCCACCCCCCTTTGCTACCAGCCCATGCAACAGCTAAGAAGTGGAAGTTATATTGAAATTTAACCACACAATGAATTCATCTAAGTGGGGTAGCCCCACTACAGAATGGCATCCAGGTGGGGTGGTCATATTATATCTACCTGGGAATGAAAGACCCCTCTTCACCTCCCTCCCACCCCCTAACAGTGGCTTGAGTTTAAAAAAACAGCCTTGCCTGATGGGGTTGTGTTTCTATTCGGCCAAGCCATAGACTACTTTTAAGTATGAGTATTTTCCAAGGCTTCCATTCGCGTGTTTTAACATATGAAAATAACCATTTTACATAATAAGGGACTATCTTCTAAGGCAAATGTATTAAGTTTTAGAAATTTTGAAGCAAATATATTTCTAGTATAATCAAATGAAAAATTAAAAGAGCCTTAAATAGATTTTAAAAATATAAAATACTATCTACAGGAACAGATAGATCATTAAAATTATTCTTTTTAACAGTGTTGGGAGAAATAAAAGTTATATTTCATATTTCCACAATTTAAATTCCTTCAGTAAGTTGGTTCTTGCTAAGGAATTGTGCTAGCAGAAATGAATTAAATTGGAACAAAACAATATACTCACATCCATTCCATCCCATGAATGGTTCTGTGTAAGTTCGATTTTTTTTATAAGTATTTCATCTTTAACACTGAAGATGCAGATGTTTTTACTTTTTCCAGCTCCAATAATGGTATTGCCATCCGAGGAATAACTCAAACAGGTGAAAAATCTGCATTGAAACAAAACACAAAATGAGAAATCTGGAACTTTTACTTTCATTTCTCCCCCACAAAAGTAATTATGTATTGTTGTACGTCATAAATTACTTTACTCTGATGTTTGGCCTTGGTTAGTTTTTTTTTATCACAGGTTTTGTATGTCTCAGGGTAAAGGTTCAACAATGGTTGCCTGCCTGGTTGGGGCAATGAACATCACACCACTCTCTTATACTATCATATTTCCCCCTTGTTTTCCCAGCCAGGTGTGAGCTGCTGCGGCGAAAACACGCCTCACACATATCCTAGCCGGAAACAGAACAGAACCACCCCCATCTACCAATGTCCCACCTGCAGTGCAACCCTCCCCCCCCAATCACTTGATAACTACATACCCCGTGGACCTGCAACAAACGTAAAGCCACCTACACACCTCCTACAACAGACATCTTTCACCCACCCACTTAACATCCTCCAATTCAAACACAAATGGCATCAAGAACTAACAGCAAACCCTAAGATCACATAACATACACAATGCCCTGATCCAGGAATCTCCCCACACACACCTCAAACCTTTCCATAACTACACCACACTAAGGCACAACATAGACCCAGCATAACACAATGCCAGTAGTCGTTTATAAGCACAAGTAAGACAGTTTAGGGCCAGCTGCAGGCACCCTTTCTACAATAACACCCTGATATGTCTACCAAAAGGAAAATGCCCTATTTGACTCCTCAACCTGCCAAGAAGGGATGAAGGGCGATTGATTTCAAGATAAAAATGATGGTGATTAGGCAGCACGAAGGAGGGAAGGTGAATGTCATCGCACATGATTTGAGGTTAGCACACTCTACTGAGCCAATGATTTTGAAGGACAAAGAAAGGTTCTGCATCAGTGCAATTGCTAATCATAATGAAACAATGTACTGAACCCATCATCCACGAAAAGGAGAAATTACTATACATTTGGATGGAAGACTATAAAAAGAGACCATCAAGTCTTTATACTATTCAGATGAAGGCAAGTTTATTTCAGATTTAAGGAAAGACACTTGAGAAGACTATAACCAAGAATTTGCAGGAAGTAATGACTGGTTAAAAAAATTTCATCTTTATAATATTTATGTGACTGGAAAACATTAGTGCAGATGAGGAAGGAGCCCCTGAGTTTGCTGATAGTCTGGATGAAGTAATTACAGACGAAGGGTATCTATCTAGCAGAACAGATATGCAATGCGGATGAAACAGGATTGTACTGAAAAAGGGATGCTAGCATGTATTTACATCCACAAATAAACCAAAAGCATACCTGGATTTAAAGCAATTAAGGAATGACCGACTCAGCTGCTTGGCAGGAACACTGCAGGATTTAAGGTGAAACCATTCCTCAGATAACCGGCGGGCATTCAAGAATGTAAACAAGCACACACTGGCTGTTTACTTTCACTCAAACCATAAAGCATGGATGACAAAGGCACTATTTGAATACTGGTTTTTGAACTGTTTTATTCAAGTATGTGAATATTGCTTTGAGAAAGCAATTCCTTTCAAGATTTTATTGCTACTGAATAATGCAGCTACAGGGTCATCCACATCATCTAGGTGATTTTCATACTGATGTTTTTTTGTGTTTTTTTTTTTTACACCAAATACATTGATTTTGCAGCTGATGGACTAAGGTTTGATTGCTACTTTCAAGGCTAACTATCTACAAACTACTTTTGCCAAAGACAACTGCTATAGATGCTGACCCAAACTAACATTGCATGAACTTTGATGACATGCAGTTTGGGTTCATGACTGGAAAAGGAACCACGGATGCTATATTTATAGTTAGACAGCTCCAGAAGTACATAGCTAAGATAAGAGTGTTATATTATATTTATTTTTACCTGGAAAAGGCTTTTGATAGAGTACCAAGAGTTGTGGTGAGGTTGGCAATGAGAAAATTAGGGATCAAGGAGAGGTTGGTAGGGTGGTCATGGCTATGTATGAATGTTCAACAACCCAGGTGAGCCTAAATGGAGAATTGAGTGACTTCTCTGTGAAGGTTGGTGTCGATCAGGGATCCGTTTTGAGTCCCTCGCTCTTTGTTATGGTCTGGAAGTGCTGTCACAGAATTTTAGAACAGGATTGCCACTAGAGTTGTTGTACGCTGATGACCTAGTGCTGATTGCTGAGAATGAGAGGACAGCACTGGAGAAGTTCAGGTTGTGGAGGGAAGAGATGAATTCCATGGGGCTGAGAGTGAAGTTGAATAAAACAAAGATGATGATTTCAAAAGTGGGGGTGGTAATGACATCATTGAGGGTAAGTGGCCATGTGCAGTCTGTCACAGAGGGGTAGGGAATAACTCTTATCTTGTGTAATGGATGTGGTTTGTGGTTGCATAAAAGATGTAGTGGTATCAGGGGTAGGGTGCAGAATGATGGAGAGTTTCAGTGCACTGTGTGTAGAGGAGAGGAGACAGGAGAGGATTGTATTTGATGGTGTGTCGCTTGAATGCATAAAGGAGTTCTGATATCTGGGAGATATGATCAGTGCTGGGGCATGTTTCGTGGCAAGGGTTAGAAGTGGTTTGGAAAAAGTTGAGAGAGCTGGTTACTCTGTTGATGCTGACGTCTTTTTCCCTCCGAGCTAAGGGACGTCTGTACACTGTGTGCGTACAAAATGCAAAGTTGTACAGCAATAAAACTTGGGCTGTGAAGGAAGGAGGACATCCAGAGGCTCAAACGTACTGAGATGAGAATGGTGAGATGGATGTGCGGTGCATCTCTGAATTTGAAGCCTGGAGGTGACAAGAGTTGTGAAGTGCGAATTAAGGGATAGATAGGGGATAGAATGCATTGGTGTGGCACTGAGAAGAGGAAGATTGAGGTGGTTCAGTCATGTGGAAAGGATGCAGAATAATAAATAGGTGAAGGTTAGGAGTTTGGAAGTTGGGGGTGTAGCTGTCAGAGGGAGACCGAGGAAGTCGTGGAATGAGGTCATACAGAGGGACCTAAGAGATATGAGTTTGAGTAGAGAAACAGCCAGAGATCGAACAGCATGGAGAGCTGCCATTAGGTAAATAAGGTGACACATGCGAGCATGTATGGAGCCTTCAAAAATTATGATGATGATGACTTTTTGAAAGGGTAAAATATTGTGACTGAAAAGTGCATTTGACAGTGAAAATTAACTGGACATGATTAAAGAAAGAATAGTAAAACTGGCAAAAGACTTTTCTTTGGACTGTGAAGTGGAAGATGTTAAGGAGATGCTAGAAGAAAAATCTGGAGAACTTACAAATGAAGAGAGCTCATTGAAGTGAAAGAAGAGAAACAACTCAGAAAGAAGAGGAGGAGGTAGCAAAAAGGATCTTCACCAATAAGAGAGTCAGAAGGGTTATCTCTACTGAATAAACTTGCACATTTTGAAAGAATAGAGCCAAACATCAAATGATTTGCAAGATTGGAACGGATGGCACGCGATTTGTTTTGTCTGTATCATGAAATTTACAAGAAGAAGAAACTAATAATTCAGACAAAGCTCACCATGGCCAATAGATATATATATTTTTTATTTTAAGTAAATGGTTTGCGCGCTGCCCCATCTGACAACATTGATAATCTACAGCCTAGCACTAGTGGCCAACAGATATATATTTTTTTTAAAGTAAAATGTTTGCTATTTTTTGCACATTATTTTGTATGTTTTGTAAATATTAAACCAACTCTACTATGCTATATAGTGTTTGACAAACCTGACTAACAAAATAACAATAAGACAATTTAAACTTGACAAAAATAATAAAATACAAAACTGTGTAGAATGTGTTGAAAGATGATTAGCAATGGTCATGGCAATAATGAGAAGAGAAAATTTTCTAAAATGACATAAAAATTATAACATTAAATTGTGTAATATACCCAAGATAATTATAACAGGTAGACTTACAACTCTTCTGTCAGAACTGATAGCAGTCATGTCGACAACTACCTGGTTCATCCAAATACAAGACATACCATTCACCAACACCACCAGACAAACAAAAAGCCTTCTTCAAAACTACAAGCAATAGCCATCAAAATCAACAAACCATCTCTAACATCATAAACATACATCTCAACACTGCCTAGCAGAGGCTTCTCACCCAAACCTCACAACTCTCAAACATCTTTTTAGGGGTGATTTCAATACCCACCACCCAACCCTGCCTGGCTAACTTCACACACAGAAATAACAAGAGGCACCACTATCATTGAACAGCTACACTCACTGAACATCCCTCAACAAGAGAAAGCAACCAGCAAGGAAACCACACCAACACAACCAGAGTCACCTCACCTGAGGTAACTTTTTGTTTCCCAAGTCTCCACACCAAAACTACCTGGCAAACTTTCTATGCAATACACTTTAAATATCTCCCAATTCTCATCTCATTCCAACTAATGCAACCCATCCACAGCTCTAAAAAAAAAGAAACAAATTAAAAAAGTCTGAATGGAGTGGAATTCACATCCTAAATAGAAAATGCACTTTCCAACTTCACAATTACCCTCCTTCTACCAGACCCTGTCACACTTTGCCAACACAGTCCACCACACTAGCAAGAAAAACATCCGCAGAGTTTACAGGAAACATTTCAACTCAAACTTCATAAAACAACAAAAAACATTAAGACAAAACAGAGCACCCATGGGTGAGCAACTCCCCAACCTCAACATACAAATCGACTCTCTCATCACCACTAAACAAGAGAACTGGAAACAATACTCCAAACAATCAACCACAAAACAAAACAAATCACACACCTAACCTCCATCCACCCACAGAGCAAAACAACCTGCTCATGACCCAGGAGTGTTTTAAAGCTGTTTGTCTGAGGGGCTGAGGTGTTTTAGATGTATGTTTGAGATCTAGTCTGGGCCTTAAGCTTGTGAGTTTTTGAAGGATTTGATCATGGGTGGTGTCTTTGGGGGGTGAAGGGTGGTTGCAGATTCTAGAGAAGTGGGTCATGAGCAGGTTGTTTTGCTTTGTAGATGGATGGAGGTTAGGTGTGTGATGTGGGTTTTTTTTATTGTCTTTAAGAGTTTGGAACTGTCTGTTTTGTGGTTGATTGTTTGGAGGTTTCTAACAGGATACTGCAGATGAGTGAACCATCCCCTCCCAAATTATTCTTCTCTAAATCTAATCACTCCATATCTGAGGTACCCCCAACAAATGCTGAAAATTTTGTTGAGATTCTTTCATTACTTTTTCTATAACCCTGCTGACAAGGAGACAAAAGAAGCCAAAAAAAATATCTACACCCAAATCTGTCAGGAGTAATAATTGTTCCCTTTGTATAGTGAAGGATTTGTGTATTTAGTTTAGTTCTTTTATTCATTTGTATGACCTACTTTTTGGTTTGATTATTTATACATTTCTAGTTGAAATGTTGGAAGGTGAGTCTCATTCCAAAGAGGGTTTTGCTCAGTGCACCATATAGGCTAGGACTGCCACTGCATTTACCACATAGGCAGCGCAGTAAAATCACAGCCAAAACCTAGACTACTCAACTTCATATATAAATAAACATGAGAGTAAGGCAAAACGCACAAAGAAAAACAAGCTCTTGACAAGCGATTTAAACCATAAAATTGATCATTCTGATCAGGTCTTACTTTGATTTGAGATTGCTTTTGGCAGTGATTTTATCAGCATTTTCACGACCAGCACCGAGGGAATGTTGGCCCTCAATGTTAGCTTCTTGAGTAAATGTTGAGAGATTAAAAAATGTGATATGGGCATTCATTGTGGCAACTGCGAACTGCTTACCATCAGGGCGGATGGTAAGAAACACCCCTGCAAAAGAAATAGGCATGCACTGATTAAATTCAATTCATAAAATCTTCTTAAAATGCAGTGTAGGCATCTCAAACAATTTTTTTTTTAAGAGGGCTATATAGAAAGTAGTGAGGTAAAGTTAAGTGAACATATATAGAAAGTATAGCCTAAATATACACAGGAGGAACTTTGAAGCTAGGCCAGGTTAATATAAACCTAAAGAAAACAAAGAACCCCACACCCAAAAAACAATGGCAACAGGGAATAACTATCTACAAAAACAGGCAGGTGCCGCAGAGAGTCTGAGCATGCAGCCAAAGATATAATTAAATATTAGGGTGGAAGAACAAATTCCCCTACTAAAACTCAATCACACCAGTCAGATATGCATGAGTCCATCCCAAGGACCTGGAAAAGGCAGTATAGACCCCAGCAGTCACATTATTGGCAGAGGTAATGCTCAGAAGTTTCCCAGAACCAGTACATTAAATCAAAGTCTCTTACCATATGGGAGGAACAAGAAATCTAGACAGAAAAGTTCCTGCGAGTACTCCTGAAGTTTAACACTTAAAAAAAAAAAAAATGGAGGGGTGAGGGAGGCCCATTGGGAAAATCATTATGAAATGGCATGAAACTTTAAATTCCTGCCTGCCATCTCTCTCATCTTCTTTGCCACAGAGACAGAAGAGGTGACCTGATTACTATCATGTAGTCAGAATTGGGAAGAGTAAAGTGCAAGTCTGTGCAGACAGCCTGGTACTTCATTAGCACACTCATTTTCCGCAGACCATACAGGTTGGGGAACACAGCAGAGGCCAATCTCAACACTTGTGACTCATAGCAGGCATGGCATCATGAATATTGCCAACTAGGGGATACAGAGACCCCAATGCCTGAGAGGAACATAGGCACTTTTGAATTGGTGGGAATTAATTACACATGCTCCAAACCTGTAACCTGTAGGAGTTCCCTGTACAGGTTAAAGGAAGGAGGGGATGTGCTGTTGTGTGTGCAACCCTGCATGATTTAATTGATTTGCTTAATGACTTTCCTAGTCTGCTTGCATTTTTGGCTGCACTTATTTCCAACTAGGCCCTATCAGGCAACACATTATGCTTTGCATGGCTTCTCTTTTTTTATTGTTCTGTTTGTCTTGCGTGACACTGATTAATTTTTATTATACCTGTATAGATTCTTGTTTCATTGTGTTCTGCCAATAGGTTAGTTTATGTAAAGATAAAAACAAATTATTTTTCATTTAATTTTTTAGGGCAATGAAAGTTTAGCACAAGGAAACTTGAACGCTCGTCACTTTCACTGATTTCACTGTTATGAAAATTGCGACAATGTGTTATCTCATTTCACAGTTATAATGCGTGTAGGAAAACTGTAGTATCAATCTTTGAGGGGGCAAGATTGATTACGGTTGAGGAAAGTGTTCTGGAGTTTGGCAAGTAAGCTCAATAAGTCAATACAGACGGGCAGAGCTCCGCTGAATTCAAACAGCGGGGATACGGCGTGGAAGCCGACCCCCTCTTTGGACTTGGAGCAATCCGAATACACTGGCACGGTTCCAGCGTGACACGAGGTGTGCTAAAAAAAAGTCGAACGCAATACTCTCGGCGCTGTACAAGCTTTGGGAGCAGAGGCGTGGCGACAAATAGCCAAATGTGGTACCCTCCAGGGTGGCGTCCTGGGCAGAACCAGGAGAGCCACCGGCCCGAAAGCTATACCTAGCTTTCGAAGGAGTTTCCTGGCCCTAAACCCAAAGGGCTTGGGGCATGTTTGGCGTCTCTCGGCGGCATAGGCACCATCGAGATCAGCTGCGGATGCAGTGAGAGCTGTTGGCGAATGAGGGAGGCGCCAGGCTTGCGCGTACAGGTGAGTGATGCACTGTACGCTGCATAGAGCGAGTGGCATCTCCCTAGCATCGACCAACAGGCTCTCAAAGGGGGAAGTGCGGAAGGCACGGTCGCAAAGCGAAGGCCGGTGTGGTGGATCGAGTCCACCTTCCGCAATAAACGCTCGGCTGCGGATGCATAAAACTCGCATCCGTAGTCGAGCTTCGAACGAACAAAGGATCGATAAAAAAGTAAGGCAGTAGCCCTATCAGCGCCCCAAGCACTGAACGTCATGGAAGGGAGAATATCCATGGCGCGGGTACAAGAGACCCTAAGGCTGCGAATATGAGCCTCCCAGGTGAGGTGTCGGTCGAATACAAGACCAAGGAAACGGTGCGATTCAACCACTTCCAGGCGCACCCCGTTAAGAAACAAATCTGGGTCGGGGTGGAGCCGTGGATGGCGGCAGAAGTGCACCACCCTAGTCTTGAGCAAAGAAAACCGAAACCTGTGCGCTTCGGCATAGCGAGAGACGCGGTTCAATGCCTGTTGGAGTCGACGCTCCAGAGTTGGCATCTGGGCCGCGCCAAAAGAGATCGAAAGGTCGTCCACGTAAAACGTAGCGAGAACATCTTCCAGCAGCACCGAGGTGATGCCGTTGATGCTCAGGGCAAAGAGTGTGACACTGAGGACACTTCCCTGCGGGACACCCTCTTCCTACTCCTTTGGGCCGGAGAGGGCTCCCCCTACCCGTACGCGGAATCGACGATCTCGCAGAAATTCAGATATAAATATTGGGAGGCGTCCCCTCGCCCCCATCGTGTGGAGAGTCTCCATGATACCGTATCGCCATGCGGTATCATAGGTCTTCTCCAGATCGAAAAACACTGTGGCGTAGTGCTGTCTACGAAAGAAGGCCTCGCAGACGGCATTTTCCAGTCAGAGCAGAGCATCCGACGTGGAGTTGAACTTGCGGAAGCTGCACTGTGCGGAAGACAGATGGCCTCCGCTGTCCAGGAAAAAGGCTAATCTAACATTTACCAATTTCTCCATCAACTTGCACATGCAAGGGGTTAGAGAGATTGGGCAGAAACTGGCCGGAGTAGAGTAATCTCTCCCCGGTTTGCGAAAGGCGAGCACAGTAGTGATTCACCAGGAATCTGGGAGGAGACCCTCCACCCAGATCCTCTTGAACAAATCTAACAGAAAGGCCATGCCTCGCTCACCCAGGTGTCGAAGCATGGCGTACGGGACATCATCCGGACCATGGGTGGTGTCCGCGCATGAAGCAAGAGCGGAGCGCAACTCAATCACAGTAAACCTGTCGTTGAAGGGTTCTACGCCTCTGGAGGTAAAGTCCAGCCGGCAGCCTTCCGCGACATCACGACGTGCATTGAATGATGGCGGAGCAGCATCCTGGCTAGAGAATGTGGAGAAAGCGGTCGCGAAGGATTCCGCCACGGACTCGGGGTCCGAGATTGCGCTCCCATTCTCATGGAGAACGGGAGGGGGGTCTTGCGAGAACTTGCCCTGAATCCTTTTGACTCGCTTCTACACCTTTGCTAGAGGGGTCAAATATGGGGATTTATTAGACCATTGTGAAGTACGATGGCTAAGTAAGACCCAAATATGCTCAAGCGATTTTATGAACTGAAAGAAGTGAAAATTTTCATGAACATAAAAGGTCTTCCTGTTGAAGAATCAGAAGATAAAAAGTTTCTAAGTGATCTTGCATTTTTACTAGATATAACTGCTTATTTAAACAGTCTAAACTTGAAACAATGGACAAAGGCCCAATCAACTAATAATTTCTTTGCTTTCTTATTTCAAAAGCTTTGAATTAATGCTTCATTTATTTATTACACAAGTAAAAAATAACTTTCACACATTTTCCCACATTAAGTGAGCAGATTCCCAAATCAACCAAGGAATAGTCTAATGAATGTAAAAAGTTTTTTAATAAATTTCAAAGCAGATTTGAAGACACCCAAAACAACAGAATCGAACTACCTATATTTGAAACACTTTTCGATGTGCATCATGAGGAAGCACCCTGATTCTTTGCAATTGGAATTAATTGAATTGCAGTCTGATAATTTCCTAAAATCGAAATAGAGTAATCTACCTCTTTTAGACTCCTACAAATCTATCTATTGATCCTGAGAAATTTTTCATTGCATAAAGATGCTTTAAATATGCTTCTCAATTTTCTACAAACTATCAATGCGAACAGTTCTTTTCAAAATTTAATTATGCAAAAAATATTTTTCATACAAATCACACTGGTCAAAACCTGGCTAGTAAACTATGAATAGCAGATTCATCTTTCTCACTAAAAAGTCAAATTTAAAGGCAAGCTTAATCAGCCTTGATTTTTTAAAAAATACATTAGCTTATATCTCTTTGTTATTTTGAAATTTTCATTCAGCCTGTGCTTAATTGTTTTAATTTCCTAATATTAGGGTATATTAAAAATGCAATATCTCATAAGTAATACTATCCCATTTTCCGTGGTGGCAGTCAATATAAATGTTGTATATTATTTTTTTTTAAGATAGTAATGAATGAATATATTGCTCCATGTACTAAATATAAATAACATTTACAAAGATACATGACTCAAATTTTATTTATCGCCGGCCAACTTCTCTCATTAGAAATTTTCACCCACGACTCAAAAAGGTTTCCCCACCCTTTTTTCTAGCCCCTGCCCCTGTAAATTAAACAATATTAAACTTTATTCAATGAATATCTATTTATATGGCTGTCATCCTAATTCAAGGTAGAATAAATAATCTTTTTGGGACTGCCATTTTGGAAATTTCATTTCTAAATATAAATGCCAGTTTTATTTTGTTTATATCATCACTTGAAAGAGTAGTATGACAAAAGCTATTGCTTCTTGTCTTGTGGATCAGTTATTCCTATCTTTGATGGTAAAAATGTTTATTTACTATTTTAATCAGATGGTTTGTTACTAAGGATACCCTCAACATTTTGAAGTAGCTCAATGCACTATTAATAGCTTATATTTATTTATATGTCTATAAAAATGATTGGGCTCATGTTTTGATAATGCTGTATGTTACTGTGTATGGCAAATAGAAGGAGCAAGAAAGTATATATAAGCTCAAACTGGGGGCAATAAGACACTTTCTAGAGTCATGACATATTGCTGAAATAGCTATAAAAATTATGTTCTCTGATACTAATGAAATAAAAATGAGGCTCTGGAAAAGTGGTCATATCCACCTTCGGGTAAATGGTGACTTACCTTCTGATGTAAGATATATAGTCTCTCGGTCAGTTGAATTATCAATCGCATTCCAAATTTTGACAGTCTTATCCCAAGAAGTTGATACCAGTTTTGTACTTCCCAGTTGGGGAGAGAACTGAAGGCTTGTCACAGGGCCAGAGTGACCTCCTATTATCTAGGAAAAAGAAGAAAAAAAAAGGGCACTGAAACATTTGGTCTTTTCATGCTTTGTAAGCAATAATAAAAAAAAAGACTGCTTAAATAAATACTAAACTAGGCATGTGCTGTGAGTAAATGGTAATTTTTTTTTCTGCCCACCTTGAATTATACAGTGACTTATGCCCTCAAGGGCAAAAGTCTGTTAAACTCATGGAAGGCAGAAGCTGTGAAGTTATTGTATTAAACAATATTTTGTTTTTATTGTTCACAATTGCTGCATCTTCACAGATTCGGCCTACCCTAAGCTTACTCAAGGCAGGTGCCTTATAAAAGAGACATGGAAAGGTTTAAATGAAGGAAGGAAATATTTTTCCAGACACAATGAAGGTCTACCTCCTACATGACTACAAACATACACATGCAAATTTATTGAATTCAAACTTTTATTACTAAATAGCTTGAAGGATGCCAGTATATCCTATCCCCAAACTCAATCCTGCTGGCACAAGGATAGCACAAAGGTACTTCCCATAACAGGGAGAGACAGCAAGGGCAACTAGGGTCCTGATAGGAGAGAATGTGTAAGAAACTCAAATCTCAGGAAATTCTCCAAGAAGTGGCATGAAGTTGTGTTGCTCCTGCATCTTGCAAGAGTACTCAATCATGAGGCAACAATACATTACATTATTGAGGAAAAAACACATGGCATGATGGTGATCATCTTCAGAATTCTCTTGGGTTATTTTGAACATTCACCAACCAACTCAATGGGCCAGTGAGGAAGTCAGTTTAGGGGAGAAGAAAACCTGAATCATGAAAATGGCTAAACAGCAAACACGGACAATTTCATCAATTTGCATTCAACACAGCCAGATAGATGTTCTAGGAATAGTATTAGGCCCATGGCGATGAGATTGCCAAAGAACTCAACGGCCTCATCCACTTACCAAAACTCCTCAAAGTGAACAGAGAAATCAGTCATTTCCTGAAATGCAGACCACCACACCCGCTCCAAGCACCACTGTGGGGTATCTCAGGTAGCAGTAGTCCAGAAAATGCTTGTGGAAGCATGAAACTCACTACGACGTTATCACACGGGTCAAGACAAATCAACGCAGCTGTGTTTAACTTGGGGTGCTCTATAACCTTCTTCCCCCCTAGTTTGATAATGCTGTCCGGCTTCCAGAGGGCAGTTGTGTCCATCTTTCCCCTCTTGGGGTAGAAGGGAATTGCTCACATTTCCCATTCACCTCATCAATGCCCAAGATTATCAAGGTTCATGTTTGCTTAAGCCGCGTCTGATATCCCTTGGGAATCTCACTTAATTCCCTTCATCTCGGCAATGCCCAAGATAATCAAGGTTCACGTTTGCTTATTGGATCACTTATATATTTTCTCGGACCTAGTTTCCTTAATTTTTGGCTGTCATAATATTCTTTTGTAGTATTGATTATTATTTAATTTCCATATTTATTTGTGCCCTGGTTCTTATTATTTGTAGGTGTTTATCTTTCAGAATAACCCTTGAGACAAACCTGGCACACATATTCCCTTTTAAAGAGCCAACCTATAATATCGCACTTTAAGTAGAAGGTCCTTACCTTTTTCTCCATTCAATTGTACCCGAGTGCAGTGCCGATAGTGGCTGCTTGACATACAAGAGTTTGTACCTTTAGACACTTTTTGGTCACACACCTTCATCCCTCAACAATGCTATTTGAATGGGAAAATGATCACTATCTTAGATGTCATCAACTACCTCCCAACCAAAATCAGGCTTTGCATCCAGAGAGCACAGGGATAGATCAGGACAGGAAAATGAAGCGGTTCTCAGGCAGTGATACATAAACTCATCTACATTTAGGACACCTATCTCCAGCTCTTTTAGTCTGAAGTAGTTGACCACTAGCGCAAATAATTGGAATGGTAAATGTGAATGTGCACCTAAACCTCATACAACCTATATTTTCACTCCAAGCATCATGAACTAGCCAACAGTATTTATACAGAATGCACTATGCTATACTGCATAGTGAGTAAAATACTATTTCAAACACAAAGATATCGAAGTAATGAAGTGGCCTGTTCAGAGCCGAGAGCTGAACCCAATTGAGAATCTCTGAAGATCATTTGAGACAAAGTTTGAGATCAGCACCCTTCAACTGTGACAGAATTATGGATAAAAATTGAGCACGAATGAAACAAAATAACACCAGAATTTTGCAAGAAACTGGTAAGGTCCTGTGGTCATTGTTTGAACCAAATTAATAGAAAACCATGGTTCAAGTTTCATTGTCAAATCTTGCTTGTTTTTAGTGTATTTTCTTGCTAAATAATTCTGTGAATGATTGTTTTCTTATTTTGCATGTATCAATATTTTATTTTGTTAGTTTATTTATTATAATTTCTTGAATATACGATTGTATCATAGGACATCGTCATAAAATACATTAAATGCATGCCTTTATGAACCATGGAAATTTCATTTACCTATTGATCATATTTTAAAAAATATTTTAATAAAGGGAAATGGTTCACTTATTTTTCTTGTTAGTCTATAGACCCTCTGAAGACTCTAATTGTTGTAGCCCTTTTAACCACTCCTCCAATGCCATCACAGGTATTCTTGTCATGAAGGGTACTGAAAATAATACCATTCAAAATTCATTCCAAAATCTACAAAATGCTAGCAAAGATTTTTTTTTTTAAACTTATTTTTGTACTCAGCCGCTTCAACACACAGGAATTATCCCAAAATAAACATATATTTTAAATTTAACAATTTACTACACAAAAAAAACATGAACCACAGAAATACTACAAATTTAAAATACACGATAATGACTTCAATAAGTTTTTAAGTAAGGCTTTTTAACTTGACCCTCTAATATTGGCTAACTCGCTACTCACTTCAATATAAAAGAAATAGGCTAATTGTCTCTACTGGAGTTTAAATACCTTGTTTGCTCTGGCGGCAGGTTTGAGTTTGACCTTGAACTCAATGAGCCCAGACACCACAGGAATCTGGTGGGTCCTTTGATGTGTGCTTCGATCAGATTGTTGGAGGTGGATTGGATGACTTGGCAGTCACAAGGTACTTTGGCGAGTGTAGCAGATGGGGGTCCACACAGTATTCAGGGGGGAGGGGGTCTTCTTCTTCAAGTGCGAGAACTATCATGAGAGTAAGTTGAACTTGGTTCTTAAACCAAGTTAACTTAGAGTTTGGTGTGACCACCGGGTAACTGGCTCGAGGAGGAGGTTTTTCTTCTTCATTTCAGAAGTCCTCAAAGTCAAGGACTATCAAGGTGCTTTGTGCTACACCAGGATAGTGAGGGGGGGGGGTGTTCTCTGACGAGAATCAGTTGAATTTGGTTCCTAAACCAAGTTAACTTAGAGTTTGGTGTGACCACCGGGTAACAGGCTTGAGGGGGAGCCTTTTTCTTCTTCTTTTCGTAATTCCTCAAGGGTGAGGACTATCCCTGGGTTTTAGGATGCACCAGGATAGGAGGAGTCTCTTTGACGAGAGTAAGTTGAACTTGAATAAGTTAACTTAAAGTTCGGTTTGATAACCAGGGACTAGCTCGAGGATGAGCGTCTTTTTAGCCCCCTTGGTAGCCCTGCCTCTCTTGCAGGGGACTTTGTAGCCTTGTTGACTCACAGATTCTCCCACGTTTTTCCCAAGTGTTTGGTATTTATACCTCATCACCCCACTGGGGTAGGGGTAGGAGGGACGGGGGGCTTGTGGATGGGCTGCAAGAGGGTTCTTACTCCAACAGTTTTTCTCAGCAAATCTTACTTCTGGTCCAGCTGGCCTTCAAGCTTGAGAGAAACGCGTCTCCAATTTAGTACTTGAGGTGAAATTGAATATACACTCATACGGGAGGTCTTGCAGTTTAAACCATTCTGCTTTTCATAGAGACGAGTGGCGAGGGGCTGTGGTTACGAGATTGACCCAAGGTGCCTGGCCCGGATGTTTTTGCGGTCAACGTCCGGTGTCTCAACTGGGAGAGACGGGAGAGGGTCAATTCCCCTACATTGTTATTTTCATAATAAACTATGAAAGGGTGTACATTAGGTGGAGTATTTGACCAGTGAAAGCTTTGGCTTGTGTCTTGTACAACAAAGAAGTAATATTCAGAAAAGTCAAAGGTAAAGTGACTTCTTTGTTTGCAAGTTTTCTTTAAGATATTTCAAATAGGCTGATTGTGACTTGGAAATATAATGATAGTGTGTTAGGGAAAGAATTTTGGATGATTGCTATAAATTCATCTGTTGAAGAAACAATGGTGCTGAGTGTTCACCTATTTGTATTAATCAACTGCAAATAATTAATATTGTCTCATCAAATTGGGAAATTTTTAAATACTCTTCCACTCTAAATTTTCATGTCCATTTTTTTCATTGTCCTATCTTGCACTTTGCATTGTTCATATTACAAACTCATTTTTCCTTTAGTCTAATATGTAATGTCTTTGTCACCAATACTTGCTACCATAAGTTTGGGGTTTTGGTGATGTGTACACACACAGACATTATAAGTGACTTGTGGTCCTGCAATCACTCACTGATTTAGTCGAAACTTGGCAAATGTGGAAAATCTAACACAATCTTTTGAATTGGATTTATATTGGGGGAAAAAAAAGAAGTTTCTTTTAAATTTGACATGAGCCATTTTGGTTCAAGTTCCTTTTTACCATCAGCCATTTTACCAAATGAATGATGCATCATCAAAAACTAGATAGGTAATGCTTTTTACGGAAAAGAGCTTATTGAAGAAATCTTAGATGAACATCAAGACTGTAACATTAACTCCATGCACCAAACCTGCTGCAGGGCATGAAGTTGCGCAAAACAAATTATTTTTTTGTGGTCCACTGAGGTTACATGTTGGTTATTAATGAAGAACATTTTGAGTACCCCCAAATTGAACACAGGAGTCATAATCACATATTCATTGGACCCAAAAGAAGCAGCAAAATTTCCTTGTAAGAAAGTGAGTCTACAGCCTATATAGCATAGACTATAGGCAATTTGTTAAAAGTGCTAAAAGGTTCAATATATTTAACCTTGTACATTGAACAGACTAAGTAAAATATACAAAAGAATAATGCATTTTAAGAAACAAATTGATGTGTTTATATTGTGTGCGTGTCTGGCAGGGGAATAATTTTTTTCCCCCATTTCCATGTACTTTGGGGGGGTCGCCCCTGCCTCATTTAAATTTAAGATGACTGTAATATTTTTAATATTGTTTCTATGTAAAATATTGACTTAATCAATTTTAAACAGCTAAAAATTCCCCTTTGAATGGCTTTTTGCCGAACCTTTTAGGTAAATTAAGGACTGAGATAAGAGTCTTTATAATTTGGGGGCTGCCAAACACCTGCAAATTGGGATGTCCATACACCAATTTTCATCAAAATCCGAGAGGGTGTAGTTTCAACCACACCATCAAATTGTTCAAATCAAACCAGTGACAGCAGGGCCTCCCTAATTTGCACTCAGGCAGGAAGGATGTGCAACTCCTGCAGATACCAAGTGTAACAGGTGACAAAGGGTACCCAGCATACAATTTCAGTGGAGATGTAGTAGTTAGGTTGTCCACCTCCCCTCCCCTATGTCCAATCCCTTTCTTCCTTTTCAGAATGTGTGTGGATCGCGTGATAGATCGTCATTGCTTTGTGTGGGGAGACCCGATAGACCTCTATTGTGCTCCCCCATTCATCTCAATTTTCTTTTTAGGCGGATTCTTTCAGCCTAACAATAATTTAAATTCTATCTTCATTAAAAGTTCATTGTTCATTACATAATTGTGACTGAGGAAGGAAGAGCCACCTGAATGGAAAATAGGTGAGCAAAAATTGTGTGAGAGTAGGTGTGGTTGAATGTGTTAGGTGTAAAGATGTTTGAGTGTGGCAGTGAATCAGTGACTGAATGTGCCTTCCCTTTTCTAGCTCTGTGGTACCGATAAGTCGATCAACATCTGGCTTTTTGGAGATGACTGAAGCCAGTCCTGATCTTCACGCATGCGCCTACCTTAGAGGGGGGGGCCTTCTTAGAGTGTTGTCCTTGGATCTAGCATCTCACCTACTCCAACACAGTGGTTAGGACTAACGAGTGTTCCAGGTCCTTTAAGTTGAAGGCTTTGCCGAGTCCTGGACACCTCAGAATCCTGCAGAAAGTGAGCCCACCTCCCATTTTCCCTGACTCGTCTCCCTCTGTTATTTAATTAAGGGTGCACCCATTATTCCCGATATCTTTCGGTTAGTGTTTCTTTGACACGCATTGTTATATATAGCCATTCTTTTGCGTAGCCGAGATCCATTTGTAAGGATTTTTGTGTTCTAATATATACATGTGGTTGTTGACCAAGGTAATACTGTGAGGCAATATATATATATATATTAAATTATTTTGGGTTTAGGTTGAGGTCTGTACATATTGTATTTTGTAATTGTGAAGGGTTGCTATGTGTTTAGTCATTTCTGCCTTATTTATCGGATTTTAAATAAAATCAATAGTTGAAAAAGAGGCTCTCTCCTCAATATCTTCTCTTTGAACCACTGAGCGGGCCTTGTCTGGGCAACGGGAAGAATTGGTGATAGAGTCGTGATCCCGCGCTTATCACTCACAGGGGTAGATAGATCTTACATAGTCAATTACGACACTGCCATCTTTCCTTCATTGCACAAAATACACACTTCTCTGTTCCAAGGAATCCTGCCAATGGGTACTTGTATCCAAAAACCCTTAATTCAGAATGGTTCCCCCTTCCCTTCCTTTCCCTCAGTGTGATCAAGGTTCCTACCTGATTGCTGGTTTGGTGTCAAATCACATACTTCCCAGTAGCACCTGCCCCTGTGCCCTCACGCTTACCAGTGATTGTCATGCTGATCTTTGTGTTGATTTCATTATCATCATAGAAATCTTTGTCTTCAGGATGAGGAATCTCATCCACAAGCAATAGATGGGTGATGCAACATAATAGTAATCACAACTTGGATAAGAATAATAACTCTCACTGTGAAGTGCTGGTTGTTGTTACATTGTTTCTCATGATCCAATAACCAGCTGGGAGATACTCTATGATCCTACAGCTGGTGCTGTAGTCCCCATCAATATTACCATTGGCTTGTGAGGATGCACTGAGGTACCAGGTTAGAGTGGAAAGAGGCTATAGCACCCCCCCGCCCTATGCTAGCACTCCATGCAAGTTAGGAACTCAGAGTTCTTGTGAAATACTGGTATTGATATATTAAAAGGCACATGTTGGATAAAAATATCCTAAGCAAAGATTGGAAAGGTGATGAAAATTATGTTGCAATTCTATAAAAAAAAAAGAAAAAGAGAGCCTTTTAATCTTACCTCAAGTAGCTTACCAGTCTGGAGAGACCATAAAAAAATGTCATGGTTGTCCAAGCCACCGGCCACAATTAGTTCGCCACTTGAATCAACAGATAAGCAAGAAAATTGCGTCGGCTTGTGGGAAGTCATTGTTTTAAAATTACGGTATCTGATCAAATCAAAGGCCCTCACAGTACCTAAGAATGAGTGAAAAAATTAAATAGGGATACAAAGAAATTATGATGCAGACATATGAAATAATATATATAAAAAAAGGATTAAAAGTTACGCAAATTATACAGATATACAAGAGCCCATTTAATCCCACTGCTGGGCAAAGGACTCTCCAAGAATTCCTCAAATTGAGAGTCTGCCACATTACTTATGACATTGACTGAATTTCAGCCTCCCACCTTACATGGCCACCTTCTAGCTCTCTCTATTATTAAATTGCCCAGTTTAGAATTCTTTTGGTCCATCTTGTGTAATTTCTTCTGTGTCCTACCCAGCTCTAATTTGAAATATATTCTTTTCACTACAGTGCCCATGAAATGTATCTGATCACCATTGAAAATACAGCCTTTTCCCCCTGTATGAGGGATACACAATTCAGTAAATTACATCTGTCTGATAGGTATGATGAAGCTTAAACTGTCAAAGGTACAAGAGGCACGAGTACTAGAGACCCGAAGGCTGCGAATATGAGCCTCCCAGGTGAGGCATCAGTCAAATACAAGACCAAGGAAACGGTCCGATTCAACCACTTCCAGGCATACCCCATTGAGAAACAAGTCTGGGTCAGGGTGGAGCCGTGGATGGCGGTAGAAGTGCACCACCTTAGTCTTGGCCAAGGAAAACCGAAACCTATGCGTTTCGGCATAGCGAGAGACGCAGTTCAATGCCTCCAGAGTTGGCATCTGGGCCGTGCCAAAAGAGATCGAAAGGTCGTCCACGTAGAGAGTAGCGAGAACATCTTCCGGCAGCACTGAGGTGATGCCGTTGATGCTCGGGGCAAAGTGTGTGTAACACTGAGGAGACTTCTGTGCGGCACACTCTCTTCCGGCTCCATTGGGCCGGATTGGGCTCCCCCACCCGTACGCGGAATCGACGATCTCGCAAAAATTCAGATATAAAGACTGGGAGGCGTCCCCTTGCCCTTATCGTGTGGAGTCTTCCATGATACCGTATCGCCATGCGGTATCAAAGGCCGTCTCCAGATCGAAAAACACTGTGGCGTAGTGCTGCCTACAACGTGGAGTGGAACTTGCGGAAGCTGTACTGTACAGAAGACAGATGGCCTCCGCTGTCCAGAAATGGCTAATCTAACATTTACCAATTTCTCCATCAACTTGCATACGCAAGATGTTAGAGAGATTGGGCGGAAACCGGACGGAGTAGTGATCTCTTTCCGGTTTGCGAAAGGCGAGCACAGTAGTGATTCACCAGGAATACAGGAGGAGACCCTCCAACCAGATCCTGTTGAACAAATCTAAGAGAAAGGCCATGCCTCGCTCACCTAGGTGTCGAAGCATGGCGTACGGGACATCGTCAGGACCTGGGGCGGTGTCTGTGCAGGAAGCAATAGCGGAGCGCAACTCACTCAAGAGTAAACCTGTCGTTAACGGTTCTCCGTCTCTAGAGGTAAAGTCCAGCCGGCGGCCTTCCGCGACATCACGACGTGCATTGAATGCTGGCGGAGCAGCATTCCGGCTAGAGAATGCAGTCGCGAAGGATTCAGCCACGGATGCGGGGTCCGAGATTGCGCTCCCATTCTCCTGTAGAACGGGAGAAGGGTCCTGCGAGAACTTGTCCCGAATCCTTTTGACTCGCTTTCAGACCTCTGCTAGAGGGGTCTTACCGTTAAGTGAAGATACGTATGCTCGCCAAGAAGAGCGGCGGGCGTGCTTCGAAATATACCGGAACCTAGCCCTAGCCCGACGAAATTCAGCGACAGTGAAATCGTTCGGGCGGCGCTTATAGCGCAGGTAGGCATAACGTATCTGCTTGAGGGCCGTCTCACACTCGGCTGACAACCACGTGAGTTGTCGGCCTGAAAAACAGCGAGACCTTCTAGGAATAACAGTTAGAACCGTGGCGATGAGGTTGCCGGAGAAGAACTCAACGGCCTCATCTACCGATCTAAATTCCTCGACTGAGATAGAGAATTCAGTCATTTCCTGAAATGCAGACCACCGCGCCCGGGCCAAGCACCACCGGGCGGGGTATCGGACGGCAGCGGCCCAGAAAATGAAATTTGAATAGGAAAGTGATCACTACAATGGAGGTCATCGACCACCCCCCAATCAAAATTAGGCTGCGCATCCAGAGCACAAGGATAGATCGAGGCAGGAAAATGAAGCGGTTCTCGGGCAGTGATGTGTCAACTCATCCACATTTAGGACACCCATCTCAAGCTCTTCGATCAGGTCGGCAAGGACTTGCCCCGGCGATTAATAGAGTAGTCTCCCCAGAAGGGGTGTCTATCGTTTAGATCTGCAAACAAGAGAAAGGGCCTCGGCAACCGTGCTACGACGCGGCGGAAGTCCCCCACGTCGAAGTCAGTTGACGGTTGAATGTACGCGGAAATAATAGTATACCTCCTATCAAGGTGCAGCTGCACAGCTACTGCCTGAAAGGAGGTATCTAAACGGAAAAGAAGAACGGAGACATCATGCCGGGTGTAAATCGCATATCCTCCCGCCCGGCCGCCATCCCGTGGTGATGGGGTCGCAAAACCCTTATACCCCGGGAGGGCGGGGAGGGGGCATGCGCCCAGCATGGTCTCCTGCAAAGAGATATCTAATGGGGAACGGGACGAGACGAGCCTCCACAACTCTTCCCAGTTGGCCCGGAGTCAGCGGCAATTCGATTGAAGGCTTACGTCCTCCAAGCTTAGCTCAGAGGCGATGCGGGGACCCTCTTCGAAGAGAAGACCATCACAGGAATGGCCGTACGCTTCCCGAAGGCAGAACTCCGGGCGCTGTTGGCCCCACAATGCGCTGTCACCTTCGAGGACTTATTAAGGAAGGTTGGGCTCGCCATGCGAGTCATATTTTCTCTCCGCCTCGAAACCTTAGGCGGGCGGGGGCCCTCTTTTCGAAGATTCAGTCTCCAAGTCATCCAGCCAACCACTGGGCGTGGGCGAAGGAGCCGAAGCTCCTTTAGTGCTGTCCTACTTTCGGGGGGCAACTTAAGGAACCCCGGAAGGTAGCCTGGTGACCAACTTCAGGGATGTTGCCTCCCGTGATTCTAACGAATCGGTGGAAGCGCGTGGCCGTTTCGCCTTACGGGAAACTGTCGCGCTGGGGGAAGGGGGGGGAGCCCTGGTTTTAGCCGGGGTTGGGCGTGGACCCTTTGTGCTGCCAACTTTACCAGGGAAGGGTAGAACCCGCAGAAGGGTTCCGAATGGGCGCGGAAACGACCGTACTCGTATGCCTGGATGGGCCAGGAGCAGAGGCTGTCTTTTTTCAACATTGAGGCATAGGACGTCCCGGGCAGCACCGGGCACGCCAGGACCAAGTCTTTAGCCTCACGAAATGAGAGTCGATCTTGAGCCTGAACGGCCAGGATTTCCTTCTCAAGGAGATACACACCATATTGCTTTGAAGAAGTTGGGTGCGGCTCTTCGCAATTGACACACTAGGCCACACACGATTTGGACTTATCATGTGCAGCCTTGGAGCAACTTACAAAGATTTCGGACCCCGACTTTGCACGTGGACAGGAGCGATTAGTATGGCCGAAACGGTGGCAGTAAAAACACCTCCGCGGCAGTGGTACGAATGCCTTCACGCGGTAGCGATACCAACGGCACGCATCGACTCAGGGAGCTTGTCACAATCGAACGCGACGAAGAGTATAGGGGTGGGTCTCGAGGCCCCTCCCTGTTTTCTCATCACACATTCGACTTTGATCACCCAATGGTCGGCCAGCTCTAAGGTGATGTCGCTTACCGAAGTAGCAGACCCAACCGTCCCGGCAGCCCCCGCGGATCGAGAGGAGCCCAGTCTTATTTGTATTTTAAAATTTTGTTTTTCTTTTTATGAGAGCAGGGCGGGGAATGAACCTGATTCTCCCCTCCACCAGCAGGAGCCCCCAGGCCAGATGGACCGGACTCAGCAAGGTCCTTCTCAGAGATGGAGAAGGTCCTGGCAGTCACAGGGGCACCGACCGGAGGAGATCCCTCCCCTCCTTGTACTCCCTTGGAGACCCGAGCCGTTTGACGAGGACCTTGCATAGGGGCGGACTCTGGTTTGGCGCCGAGCCCGGATCTGCCCCCATGGAAGGCCCTACTGTCTAAGGCTGGGTTGTTGCCTAAAGGACCATGTCTATCTCGGGGGATGGGGGGGGTTCCACTTGGCCATCCTCCCAGGACATCACAGGTCCCATTGGCAGCGGTGTCACGAGTAGAGTATGGGGAGCCACAGGCCTTGACCCCCACTAAGGGGGTTTGCCTTTCCGATCCGCTTTAATGGGGAGCGGTTGGTTATGGGCTGCCTGGTGGCTTTCTTGGCAGTCCCCATGGAAAGTAAAGGGGGGACTGCCGCTGGAAAGAGGGAGGCACCCGAGGGCACCTCCAAACAAAGGGGTGAGGGGGAGTCCCCTACACTCATAGGTAAAGGAGACAAGTAAGCCTCCTCTCCTGTTAAAGAGATTTGGAGGGTCCCCTGCGAGAGCGCAGGGGAGGGGGACCTCCATTTTTTCAGTGGAGCTGCCCGAAGGCAGCTCCACCAATGGTAAGGTGGAAAGGGGAAGAGTTTTATTTTGGAGTTTTACATCATTGGACATGGGAGCCGTATTCTTTCTGCTGGAAGCAAATGCTAATCACCCGTAGCAGTGGCCTGCTCTGTGAGGGGTGCGTATGGGGCTGGCAGAGCCAGGTGCCGCCATTTTAGGCTACCCCTCCTGCCTGGTGACCTGGCAGCCCTTCGGCATGGTGGCTCCACCTTGGGCATGGCATAAATAGATAGATAGTGAAGTGAGAAGGAAAGGGGATGTGAGGAAGGTATGGGTATGGATGAAGCAGGTTGTTAAAAACCCACCATCCCAAACCAAATTCAGGGGTTACGGAACATTTTCCCCCTCCCTCGCTTAGCCAAGATCCAGGATAGTTGGTTGAGAAGAAGGTCAGCATCTACCCTGTGAAAATAAAGGCCGACCAGAGAAAGTTGTGGGAGAGGTTGTTTGGGAAGTAGGGGAGAAACACGTGGTGTCTGAAAGGAGAAGAGTCCTGTCAGCACGGTGGCAGGAAGGTAAATCGCTGCGCCCCTTACGGGGTGTCCAATTTGAAGACAACAAAAAGCAACCTAAAGCCATTGCAGCATTGGGGGGTAGGTCCATGGAAACAGTCATGCCATAATGGCACACAACTTTAGGATCCCCTCAACTGTCTCCCATCTTTGGTGCCAAGCAGCCTGGAGAGCTGCCTGTATTCCTGCCATGTAATTGGTGGCAGCTAGTCAGGATTATGTCCAGTAGCTTTTTGGTGAAGGCTATAAAAAGCCTCTCCTCATGCTTGGGAGAAGAGAGGGGATCTGACTCAACATGGTGGTATATCAAAAATGTAGAGGGGGGGGGGATTATGGTATGATCTAATTCCTTAATCAACTCATAAAATGTGCTTACCATCCAGTGATGATGAAATAATAGCTTTTCCACTTTGGGTGAAAGCTAAACCTGTGACAGGGGCTGTGTGCTCACTAAATGTAACAAAACAAAATGACGTTTGTGTTGACCAGAGTTTAACCTGAAAAATAAGGGGGGATTCATATCAGGTCTTGCTTCAAAAGGTTTTCTTTTACAATCTATTTCAGTATATTCTTTAGCAACAGTTACCTTGTTATCATCTCCTCCTGTGGCAATAAAAAGTCCATCTGGTGAGAAAGATACTACCTTCATAGAGTTATAATGGCCCTGAAAAAAAGAGAAAAATTCATCTTTAAGTATAGAATGCTGAACTAATTTTAAACCAAATATTTGTGTGTGATGAAGGTGTAAAATAAGAAAATCTAATGATATATCATTAATCATACAAATTAATTACAGCTATTTTAAGAAAATATGCGCATTAGATAAAATCCTAAGAACATAGGCATTTGAGCAAACTGAGTTCCTCCTTGTTGAGTATCATCATCTCAAATTGAGGTTATTTACATAGAAATGCAAGAAGAATAAGAACAAAATTGAAACTAGCCTAAATAATTCCAACATCAACCAACGAAACTTTTCAAGAAAGCTAGTAAAAAAAAAGGAGGCACCAGAGGTGATGACATTCAATATGCTCTCACACATTATTACAAAGGTATACATTTCCCTTCTGCATCTATGCATAAACTGGTGGCCAAAAGTTGAGCAGTCTGATTACTAGTGATGTCATCAAACAGTATCACGGGTCTCATCTTTCTCTCCACCTTCCCATTTTTTTTTTTTTAATTCACCCATCAGGTGATGACTGCCTTGAAGGGTAAGTTGCTGTAATTAAAATTCTAGCCTAGTACTAGGCTATTCCAAAATTCAGAAAAACAAACAAACAAAACAAAAAACAAGGA
This sequence comes from Ceratothoa steindachneri, assembly GCA_963969495.1. Classification (NCBI taxonomy): domain Eukaryota; kingdom Metazoa; phylum Arthropoda; class Malacostraca; order Isopoda; family Cymothoidae; genus Ceratothoa; species Ceratothoa steindachneri. The sequence goes on from OZ018327.1 coordinate 156,973,653, forward strand.
AGCATGTTGTCAGAGAAGGCCCGACTCCCCACGGCACAATGTGAGTCAAATAAAGTGGGAAGGCCAGATAGTCCAAGAGTCTGTGTACACAAACCAGTGCTGAGTGCAAGGGACAAGCAGTAGTGCCCCCACTTGTCCGGGCATTGGGACAAGTAACGTGGGCAAAAAATCACCCAGACTGGAACATTCACAAGAATGTGCCAAACAGTTAGGGGGATGAGGCAGTGGTTGCAATAAAGTGCGGGCGAATGCTGCCTCAAATGGCAGTGGTCCCCTGAGTGTGCCCAATATGAATACAAAGCAAGCTGATACCATCACAGCATTGGGAGGTAGGTCCATGGAAACAGTTGCAGAGCAATGGTAGGCAACTTTTATTTCCCAACAGTTGTCTCTCATCTTATTTGCCAATCAGCCCTTGAACACACAGGAGCAAAGCGAGATTGGGCGGAAAATGGCCGGAGTAGGGTAATCTTTTCCTGGTTTGTGAAGAGCAAGCACAGTAGCCATTCACCAGAAGGATGGGATGATATGCTCTACCCAGATCCTGTTGAACAAATCTATCAGTAAAGTCATGCTTCAATCACCTGGTGTCGAAGGATGGCATATGGAACATTGTCTGGACCATGAGTGGTCTCTGCACATGAAACAAGAACAGAACACAACTCACTCAATATAAACATGTTGTTGAAGGGTTCTCTGCCTCTAGGTAAAGTCCAGTCAGCGGCCTTCAGCAATATCACAACGCATTGAATGGTGGCAGCGTATCATCCAGGCTAGAGAATGCAGAGAAAGCAGGTGCAAAAGACTCCGCCATGGATGCAGGGTCTGAGAATGCAGCCTCATTCTCAGGAAAAATGGGAAGGAAGTCTTGCGAGAACTTGCCCCAAATCCTTTTGACTCACTTCCACACCTCTGCTAGAGGGGTCTTTCCCATTAAGTGATGACACATATGTAAGCGAGGAACATGCTTCAAAACATATCAGAACCAAGCCCTAGCTCGCACATATAGGCATAACACTTCTCTTTGAGGGCAGTCTTACACTCAGCTGAAAACCACGGAAGCAGTCGGCATGCAAAGTGGCCAGACGTTTTAGGAATAGTAGCCAGGCCCAGTGATGAAATTATGGAGAACTCAATAGCCTCATCCAGACCTAAACTCCTCAGTTGGGACAGTGAAAACAGTCATTTCCTGAAATGCAGACCTCTATGCCTCTGCCAAGCAGCACCAGGGAAATTTCTCAGGCAGCAGTAGTCCAGAAAATGATATTTGAATGGGAAGGTGATCAATACCATGAAGGTTATCTACTACCTCCCACAAAATCAGGCTGTGCATCCAGTGAGAGAGGGATAGATCAAGGCAGGTAAATGAAGCAGTTCTTGGACACGGATGCATAAACTCATCCACATCTCGTCGATCAGATCAGCAAGGACTGAATGCCTGGGGTTAATTGAGTAGTCTCCCCAAAGGGGGTGTCTATTGTTCAAATCCCTGAGCAGTAGAAAGGGGCTCAGCAACCATGCCATGGTGCGGCACAAGTCACCCGAAACTACATCGGCGGATGGTGGAATGTACACAGAAATAACAGTATACCTCCTATCCAGGTGTAGCTGCACTGCTACTGCTTGAAGTGAGGTATTTAAAGCAAAGCGAAGAACAGACACATCATGCAGGGTGTAAATGGCGCATCCTCCTGCCCGGCCTCCATCCCCTGGTCGTGAAACCCTTATACCCTGGGAGGGTGGGCAGGGGACACACAACAAGCGTGGTCTCCGAAAATAAGATTGTTAATGGGGAATGGGAGGAAACAAGCTTCTACACCACCTCGCAGTTGGCCCGGAGTCCGATCAATTCCATTGAAGAAATATGCCCCCCTAGAGCTATTTCAGAGGAGATGCTGGGGCCCTCTTCAAAGAGAAGACCCTCATGAGGATAGCCGTACAATTCCTGGAGGCAGAACTCAGAGTGGTGTTGGCCAAAAAAGGTGTTGAAGGCACTGTTGCCTTCAAGGACTTATCGTGGGAGGTTGGGTTTGTCTTGTGAGTCTTTTCCTCCCTCTACCTGGAAACTTTAGGCAGGTGGGGCGGCTTCAGAGGCAGAGGGCGTAGCTTTGAAGGATCCACCATCTCCGAGCTACCAGCCTAGCCTTTGGTGTGATTGTGGGAGCTGAAGCTCCTTTGGTTCTGTCCTCTTTTTGGGTGGCAGCTTTAGAAATCCTGGAAGACGGCTTCATGACCACCTTCAGGGGTGTTGCCCCCTGTACGAGGGGCGGTCAATAAGTTTTGCGAATCGGTACGGCAAAACAGAGGCAGGGGAATGGCTGTTTATGGGGGTGTTAGGACAAGTTATGACAAGTCAGGACCTGCAGCCGCACGCTCCTGCCTCGTCTATTTAAGAAGCAGTAGCTGATCGCTGATCGTCAGCCACAAATTTTTCAACAATGGAGAAGGTTAAACACCGCGCAGGGATCAAATTTCTGACCAAGGAAGGCAAGAATGCAAAAGAGATCCATGAACGCATGGTTGCAGTGTACACTGACACCGTCCCTTCCTATGCAACCATTGCTCGCTGGAATAGGGAGTTCCGCCATGGTCGTGAGTCCCTTGAAGATGACCCCAGTCCAGGACGCCCGTCAGACGTGACCAACGAGGACAATGTGGCCCGTGTGGAGAGGATCATCCTCGAAAATGGACGGGTGAAGGTCGAAGAAATCGAGCGAGAACTTGGAATATCATACGGAAGTGTTATCAACATCATTCACTACAATTTGGCCATGCCCAAGGTCTCTGCCCGTTGGGTCCCTAGAAACCTCACGCCCCATGATCGACTTCAACGTCGTCAAAGTCCACAAGGCCAGAGTTGCACAAGCTGCCCTGCGCGAGTAGGGATTCGAGGAGCTCAACCATTTCCCCCTTACAGTCCAGATCTGGCCCCTAGCGACTACTTTTTATTCCGCCAGCTCAAGGCTGCACTGCGTGGACGCCGGTTTTGGGACGATGAAGATGTCCAGCTCACCGTCCAGGAGTAGATTGAACAGCAGTCGGGAATTCGAAGCCTCAGGGACAAGTGGCGCAAGTGCATTGAAGTTGCGGGTAGTTATATTGAAAAATAATAAAACACTTTTCCTCATATCTCGTTTCCTTATATCCGAATTGCAAAACTTATTGACCGCCCCTCCTAAGTCTAACGACTCAGTGGAGGGGCGAGGCCATTTTATCTTAATGGAAATGGTCATGCTGGGGGAGGGAGGAGCCCTGGTTTTAGCCAATATTGGCTGTGATCCATTTGTGCCGCCAACTCTACCGGAGGAGTGCCTGAGGTGAGTAGAACCTGCAGAAGGGTTCCAAATGGGTGTGGAGCAGAAGGTTTCTTTTTAAAATTGAGGCACAAGATGTCCCACAAAATGAGAGATGATCTCAAACTGGAAGAACCAGGATTTCCTTCTTCAGGAGATAGCACCACATTGCTTTGAAGTGTGGTGCAGCCCTCTGCAATTGACCTTACACAATCTCGACTTATTGTGTCTGGCCTTGGAGCAACTTACTGAGACTTTGGGTCAACTTGACTTTCAACATCTAAGTGAGCAGTTTGTAAGTCGAAGCAGTGGTAGTAATAGCACCTCTGTGGCGATAGCATGAATGACTTCACTTGGGTAGCAATACCAACTGGCACGCACTAACTTATGGAGCCTGTCACAGTCAAATGTGAAGAGTGTAGGGGTAGGTCCCAGGACCCCTCCCTGTTTTCTCATCATATGCTTGAAATTGACTGCTCCATGGTTGACTAGCTCTAAGGAGATGTCATCGATGGAGTACTTCTCAAATTCCCTTTTGTAAGCCATGACTTTCACGAAGTGAATGGAGTGTGGTGTCACACTCACCAGCAAGCCAGGAAATGATAGAATGGCGAATCACTGTCCAAGAAATGGGTCACCTTTGGCTCTTTACCAATCAAGCTAACTAATGCTCTCCTCCTTTGGATCATGTTCTCCTTGGCCAACAAGCCGCCATCAGTGGAGCGAAAAACCAGAAAGCATTTGAAGCCAGTAGCCTAGAAAATACCAAGTTGTGTCTCAATGAGGGAGCGCAATGTAATTGACGTTCTGCTGAGCGCACTTACGACTTTGGTTTGTTCCCCCCTTCCCCAATGACAACTCAGGGACAGATGTGCCAATCTTAGCCTGGTCACTTGCCGAAACAACAGTGCACCTGTCCCCGAATTCAGAGGAACCTATCTTCCTCTTAAATAAGGCTAAATAATAATAATAATAATAACACTAATAGGTACCAAGTGTAACAAGGTACACAGGTATCCCCCCCCCCCACCCTTGCAGAGTCCAGTGTCATGGCATTTTGTGAGCATCTCTTCCTAAACAAATTGCATTTAAAAATGAATAATGGTCAAAGGTGACATCAATTTAGGAAAATACCTGTTGTTTAAGCACGTGCGTCTCGCTTTGCCATTCCCATACAAGGAGCTCACCAAAATGAGCTACTCCAAGGGCAATCCAGTCTCCAGAAGAGTTGATTGCAGAAGAACTAATTGCCTATAAAATAAAGCAGAATATTATATCATGGAAAGTTTCCCCTGTAAATAAATGAACTGACATTTTGAATAAAATAAATTTATCATGGAATAGCAAAAACCAAACAATGACATGGCCCTCTTAACATATATGATCAAAAGGTCTAGCAAAACTTAAAAATACCCTCCCATTGCATCCTTTATGATATATTACGAATAAAGCTGCAATTTTTTTATTTTACACAATTGGCCATTCAGGGTGATAAACCACTAAGTGCTGTAGCATCTTGAGTTTAGGGGAGGCTCACACTGCAGGAGGCCCAAAGAATGCATTTCCTACATATCATCCAGTTGTACCTTTACCAGTCTTCTTAAGTTTGGAAGGAAGTGAGGGAGGGAGGTAACCAAAAAATCTACAACAAATTCTTGCAAACTTTTCAAGATTAGATACCTATATAACTTAACAATAGAATTTACAATAATATTCACAAAAGGCATTAGAATAAATAATACCAATGCTCCAACCGTTGATTAAAAATTTTCCTTCCAATTTAAAGTGATACAAATTCTGAAAATATATTGCTTTTGGTCACTGACTGGCCAATAACAATACTTAAGAAATGGGAGGGGGTGGAAGGGAGGGGAAATATTTAAGCATACTTTTCAAGAATCCTTGCAGCAGCTCCCTCAAATAAATGGTGCACTCAGGCTCCCACACACCTCAGGCACTCATTCCCTGCTCATCACAACGCGAGAGCAGTGCCATTGGTATGCCGAGTGATTTAGGCATTGGAGTCTCCACCACCCATAATTCACAGTATTTGCAATGCCATGGCAGGATTCCTGGACATGTAGGGATTGCGAGAAATGAGAGCACCAAAGTGTCTCTACAGATTGGATGCCCATACTATAAGATCCTCGTCACTCTAAGGAAAATAATCAAGAGTCACTTGAGCAGCATGGCAAAAAAGATGGGAGACGGTGGATCAGAATTTAAGGTTGTGTACCAATGCAACCAGACTTTTTCAGTAGACCTACCCCACAATGGCTTAAAAAATTTAAAAATATATATATTTTTTTGTTTATGAATTGGATACACTTATAGGATGCATTGTTATTTAATGGAGCGATCCCTGAGTCCTGCAATGACTGCATAACTACTTTCTCTAGTGTGATAAAAGCATTACCAGTTTCAAAAGTTTAGGATTAAAAAATGTCTCCAGAGTGGTTTTGCTACTAAGAATGTGATAGTGTTCATAGATGATATTTTGATAATGAATGTGCAAGTTTTTGTGAGCGCATGACAAGCAAGCCAGTGGGGTATATATTTGTGCTCAAGAAATGCATGAGGTACTCAAAAGGAAATGGCCCCAGTCCCAGGCAGCCCTTAAGTGGGCAAGGGGTGCGAAGAATCCCCAGGTCCGAATCATTGAATAAACTTAAAAACACTGACATTAAGGAGCAAAGATACAAAGACTGAGCAGAATGGAGGTTGTTTTGGACGAGTATGCCAACTGACAGATAGGCACCATCTACCAGGCGGATGATGATGGTTAGAGAAGGTGAAAGGTTTGAGAAAGTTGCATTCTTTAGGCACAAAGTGAGTGAATGTAGGCTGTGAAATTCTTAAGGGTTTGCTGAGAAGGTAAAAAATGTTTCCCAAACCAATGACAATAAGGTAAAGTCATTCCTGGGGTTATTAGCATTCCAGACAAAAATTAAAATGAATTTCTTTGGAATTAGTAACCCATAAACAGAATGGATGGGAAAGAAAGGTAATGTGGTGATTAGATGGATATTATGAATGAAGCATGGGAAAGATTAAAAAGGTGGAACTGAGGAAGTGAAAATAGCATACATGATTATAGGGAGAAGATAAAGATGCTAAAATTATACAACAATGCAAATTTTATTTCATCGATGGATGTTTGATGCAAGAGCAGAAAGTGAAAGGCGAAATGCAAGGACTATTGGGTGGATGTTTAAGGCTTTGAATGTAGTAGAACAAAAACATTTAATGGTTAAGAGAGTTAGTCATCATCATCATCATTTTGGATGCTCCATACATGCTTGCATGTGTCGGCCTTATTTACCTAATGGCAGCTAATGTATGGCTATTTCTCGATTCATTCATATCTCTGAGGTCCCCCTGCATGACCTCATTCCATGTCTTTCTCAGTCTCCCTCTGGCAGCTACATCCCCAACCTCCAAAGTCTTAACATTCTTCACCCAATTATTATCTTCCATCCTCTCTACATGACTGAAGCACCTCAGTCTGACTCTTCTCAGTGCCACAGTAATGCATTCTATCTCTTAATTCACAGTTTGCAACTCGATCACCTCCAGGCTTCAGATTCAGAGATGCTCCATCTCACCATTCTCATCTCAGTACGTTTGAGCCTCTGGATGTCCTCTTCCTTCACAGCCCAAGTTTCCATGCTGTACAACATTGCACTTCATACACATGCAGTGTACAGATGTCTCTTAGGGTGGAGGGAAAAACCCCTCAGCATCAAGAGAGGAAGCAGCACTCTGAATTTTTTCCAGCCATTTCTAACCCTTGCCACGGAACTCGCCCCAGCACTGACCATATCTCCCAGATAGCAGAACTCCTCTATGCATTCAAACGACAAACCATCAAATACAATCCTCTCTTCTATACATAGTGCACTGAAACTCTCCATGATTCTGCACCCTACCCCTGATACCACTACATCTTTTATGCAGCCACAAACCACATCCATTACACAAAATAGTTATTCCTTACCCCTCTTGTGATAGAGTGCACATGGCCACATAACCTCAATGATGTCATTACCACCATCCACTCTTGAAACCATCATCTTTCTTTATCTAAATTCACTCTCAGCGCCATTGAATTCATCCCTTCCCTACACAACCTGAACTTCTCAAGTGCCATCCTCTCATTCTCAGCAATCAGCACTAGGTCATCAGCGTACAACAACTTGAATGGCAATCCTGTTCTAAAATTCTGTGACAGCACTTCCAGGACCATAACAAAGAGCAAGGGACTCAAAATGGATCCCTGATGCAGACCAACCTTCACAGAGAAGTCATCACTCAATTCTAGATTTACCCTCACCCGAGTTGTCGAACCTTCGTACATAGCCATGACCAACCACTCCTCAATCCCTAATTTTCTCATTGCATACCTCACCACATCTCTTGGTACCCTATCAAAAGCCTTTTCCAGGTCAACAAAAATATAATACAACCCTCTTTTCTTAGCAATGTACTTCTCCTGGAGCTGTCTAACTAGAAATATAGCATCTGTGGTTCCTTTTCCAGGAATGAACTCAAACTGCATGTCATCAAAGTTTATCCTTTCTCTAATCCTTTCTTCTATAATACACTCCATTACTCATAACATGATTGAGGAGCTTTATGCCTCTATAGCCACCCCTTTGCCCTTATACACATTTGCACTCTTCAGCCAGTCTTTTGTTACAGCATATTCATATATGACAGCATTTATAAGGTCTGTGACCAACCCGCACACTGATATCTCCAGAGGCTTTCAACATTTATCTCAGAAATACCCGCTGCCTTACCTTCTGTCCTAAATTAATGGCCACGGTCCAGCAGAATCCACAAGTATCCTGTCTGTCAAATTCTATGTTTAATAAACGATTATAGTGCTCCCTCCAAGCCTTTTTTATATTGTCCTGCCCAACCACAACTCTAACATCATTTTTAATGCAGTGTTCACCCACTATATCACTATTTTCCTTTATCATCTGCCTAGCCAGTTTAAACACCCTTTTCTTACTCTCAGCACCAATGAGGCTCCCAAGAAGAGGTTTTGGGGCCTCTGACTTACCCCTATACACTTCCAGACTTGCCCTTCTTTTTGAGCCAAGTATACTTCCTCACTCCCACCTTGCTTCCATGCCATAAATGACCTTTTCTCTTTCACTGCAGCCTCAACCTACTCATTCCACCACCAAGACACTGTGTGTCTAGGTGGACATCTTGTCCATCTGCAAACCTGTTCAGTGGCTTTTAGAAGGTTATCTTTCAGTCTCCCATACTGTTCACTCACACTTCCGTCAGTCGCTCTATTATCCGCTGCTAGTGTACTGAACTACTCGTAAAAAGCCTCTCTCACTTCTTGATTTTTAAGCTTCCACACCTTGGTGTGTGACCAAAAGTCACACACCAGTAACTTATGTTGCTGTACACACTCTTCACTGGGTATCACTTTAACATCTTTCACTAATTTTCTCTCTAACCAGGTGCAGCTGCACAGCTACTGCCTGAAAGAAGGGAATCTAAAGCGAAGGGAAAAATGGAGATTTCATGCCGTGTGTAAATTGCGCATCCTCCTACCTCTAGCCTCCTGCGGTAGTGGGGTTGTAAAACACTTATACTGCAGGAGGGGGCACACACCCAGCATGGCCTCCTGCAGAAAGATGGCTAACAGGAAGTGGGAGGAGAAATGCCTCCGCAGCTCCTCACCAGCTGCCACGGAGTCCACGGCAATTCCATTGAACGAATATGCCCTCCAGGCCTAACTTAGAGGAAATGTGGGAGCCCTCTTCGAAGAGAAGACCCTCATGGGAATGACTGGGCACTGTTGGCAGGACAATGCGCTGTCACCTTTGAGGACTTATCGGGGGCTAGTTGTGCTCACCATGTGAGCCTTTTCCTCACTCCACCTCAAAACCTTAGGCGAGTGGCAGGCTTTGGAGGTGGGGATCCCCTCTTTTTTAGGATCCACCGTCTCCGAGCCACCTACCCTACAACTGGGTGTGGGCCGAAGCTCCTTTAGTGCTATCCTTTTGGCAGTCAGCTTTATGAATCCTGGAAGATGGCCTAACAACCAACTTCTGGGGTGTTGCCTTGTAGCAGGCACCGTGGTCGGAGCAGGGGGTCAGGGTCGAGGGTCCTGGGTCCGGTGTTGACCCCTTCATCATGAAATAGAGGTCCCGGTACATTTGGCGACTGAATAGGGACATGAGATCTCGAAAATGGGAGCATGACAAGATTGGATTGGAACAATTGGGGTTAGAGTGTAGGTTCATGGCCCGCTACAGTCTCCTGTGAGTCTAACAACTCAGTAGATGCACGAGTCCGTATCGCCTTACGGGAAATGGGCATGCTGGGGGAAGGAAAGGGACCTCTGGTTTTAGCTGGGGCTGGGTGTGCACCCTTTGTGCTGCCAGCTTTACCAAGGGAGCATGCAGGGTGGGTAGAACCAGCAGAAGAGTTCCGAATGGGCAGGGAAAAGGTCTACTCGTAGGCCTAGAGGGGCCAGGAGCAGAGCGTGTCTTTTTTAACATTGAGGCATAGGAGGTCCCAGGCAGCATTGGGCGCGCCAGGACCAAGTTCTTAGCGTCGCACAATGAGAGACGATCCTGAGCCTGAGCAGCCAGGATTTCCTTCTCAAGGAGATACACATCACATTGCTTTGAAGAAGCAGGGTGCGGCTCTCTGCAATTGACAAACTTGGCCACACACGAGTTAGATTTATTGTGTGTGGCCTTAGGAAAACACAGGTTTCAGGTAACCCCGACTTTGCACATCGACAGGAGCAATTAGTATGGCTGAAGCGGTGGCAGTAATAGCCCATCTGCGGCAGTGGCATGAATGCCTTCACGCAGTAGTGATACTAACGGGCACACAGAGTCAGGAAGCTTGTCACAGTCGAACGTGACGAAGAGTGTAGGGGTGGGTCTTGAGGCCCCTCCCCATTCGACCTTGACTGCCCCATGGTCAGCCAGCTCTGAAGGTGATGTCCTCTATGGAGTAGTCCACGGGTTCCCTTGCATAAACTACTCCATTTACAAAGTTCATGGTAGAGTGCAGCATCACACTCACAGGAGTACCATCACGTGTCTGAAGGGCGATAATCATGGCCACCTCAGAATGAACAACGCATTCGCAAAAAGGCTTCCATCCGAGAAACGGCTCACCTTCAGCTTTCTACCAATCACCTTAGCTAAAGCTCTCCCCTGATGGATCATGTTGCCCTTAGCCAACATGGTGCCATCAGTGGAGCGAATAATGAGGAAGCGTTTGAAGCCAGCGGGCTCGAAAATGCTAGGTAGTCTCTGAATGAGGGGCCCCGATGTAATCAAGACTCCACTCTGTGCACTAACACTTTTGGCCTTAGACAGGGTCTCCAGAGCCGGGGGGCAGAGGGGCTGGATGTGCCGATCTTGCCTTGGTCACTTCCCGAAGTGGCAGCAGACCCATCTGTCCCTGCAGCCCCCGCGGATGGAGAGAAGCCCTAAGTATTTTTCTTTTTAGGAGAGGAGGGCAGGAAATGAACCCGCTTCTTCCCTCCACCGGCAGGAGCCCCCAGGCCTGGACTGGCCTCACTAAGGTCCTTCTCCGAGATGGAGAAGGTCCTGGCAGTCACAGGCGCACCGGCTAGAGGAGGAGATCTCTTCCCTCCTTGTACTGCCTTGGAGACCCGAGCCTTTTAGGGAGGACCTTGCATAGGGGCAGACTCGAGTTTGGTGCTTGGCGCTGAGCCTGGATTTGCTCCCATGGAAAGCCCTACCGTCTGAGGCTGGGTTGCCTCAAGGACCATGTTTATCTTGGGAGGGGGGGGCTCCAGTTGGCCATCCCTCCCCCAGGACATCACAGGTCCCATTGGCAGTGGTGTCATGAGTCGAGTCTGGGAAGGCACAGGCCTTGACCCCCACTAGGTTTAATATTCTAGCCAGCAGGTCTTTTGAGGGAAGCGACCGATTGGGCCTGTTTCACCCCCCCCCCCCCTATAAGGGGGGTTTGCCCTACCGTGACGCTTCAATGGAGAGCAGTCGGCTATGGGTTGCCTGCTGGCTTTCTTGGCACTCCCCTTGGGAAAGTAAAGGGGGGTCTGCCGCTGGAAAGAGGGAGGCACCCGAAGGCACCTCCAAACAAGGGGGTGAGGGAAGGTCCCCTACACTCCTAGGCAAAGGAGAGGAGTAAGCCTTCTCTCCGGTTAAAGAGATTTAGAGGGTCTCCTGCAAGAGCACAGGGGGATGGCTCAATTTTTTTCTGTGGAGCTGCACAAGGGTGGCTCCGACAGTGGATGAGGCGATATTGAGGGGAAATTTTTGTTTTTCTCATCATTGGGCATGGTGACCCCATTTTTTTATGGGATGCAGATGCTAATCACCCCTCGCAGTAGCCAGCTCTGCAAGGGGTACCTATGGGGCTGGCAGAGCCAGGTGCCACCATTTAAGGTCACCCCTCCCACCTGGCGACCTGGCAGCTCCACCTTGAGCATGGCGTAAAATTGAAGGAAAGGGTATGTGAGGAAGGTATGGGTGGAGATGAAGCAGGTTGTTAAAAAGCCACATCCCAAACCGGAGCTCAGAGGTTAGGGAACATTGTCCCCTCCCCCATCAGCCCCGATCCGGGATAGTTGGCTGAGAAGAAGGTCAGCATCTACCCTGTGACAATAGGGGCAGACCAGAGAAAGTTGTGGGAGAGGTTGTAAGGGAACTGAGAAAGTAGGGTAGAAATCAAGGCTATCTGAAAGAAGAAGAAGAGGCTAAGCTGGTTTCCAGGCACAGCACTGAGTCCCGTCAGCATGGTGGCTAGGAAGGCAAATTGCTCCTTATGGGGTCAGTGGAGTGAAAAAGGAGGAAATGTTTGAAACCAGTCGGCTAAAAAAATGCCAGGTAGCCTCTGAATGATGGGCCATGACATAAAAAAGGCTCCGCTCTGCGCACTTTTGGTCTTAGTCTGGGGCTCCACACCCGGGGGAGCAACGGGGCTGCGTGTGCCAATCTTGGCTTGGTTGCTTACTGAAACAGCAGCAGACCTTTCCATCCCCATGGCTCTCGCAGAAGGAGACAACAAGCCCTGAGTAGTTTTAGTCTTCTTTCAGTTTCTTTTCTTTTTAGGAGAGCAGTGTGGGGAATGAACCCGCTTTTCCCCTCTGCCGGTTGGACTGGCCTCAGCAAGATCCTTCTCTGAAATGGAGAAGGTCTTGGCTATCCCAGAGGCACCAACCAGGGGAGGAGATTCCTCCTCTCCTTGTAAGGACTCGGGGAAGGGGGGGCTGAGCCATCTGAGGAGGACCCTGCACAGGGGCAGACTAAGGTTCAGTGCTTAGCATTGAGCCCATGTTAGGTCCTACCATCTGGGGCTGGGTCGCCTCAGGGACCATGTCTATCTCAAGGGGTGGCCTCCATGTCCCCCCCCCCCCTCCCCAAGACATAACTGATCCCATTTGAAGAACCTTTTTTGTTGTCTTAGTAGAAGGGGAGCAGGTATACTGAACCCCTGCAAGTTACTTGTGCACGCACAGAGGACAATAGGGGGCTGGCCCTAATAGGCCGGAAGTGGTCAATTATGGGCTGCCTGCCTGTTTCCTTGACAGTCAGTCCCCTTAGAAAGTAAAGGGGGGACTGCCATTGGAGAAAAGGAGTTACTCGAGGGCAACTCCATGTTAGAGGGTGAGGGATAGTCCCCTGCACCCCAAGGCAGAGGAGAGGAGTAAGCCTCCTCCACTGTGAAAAGAGTGGAGTTACCCCACACAGTAGCCCGCTCTGTGAGGGATGAACACAGGGCTGGCAGAACCGGCTGTCACCATTTAAGGCCACTCCTCCAGCCTAGTGACCTGGCAGCCCATCGGCATGGCATAATTCTTTTTTTTTTTTTTAAGAGCTCATCTGGCGAATGCCTACTTGGGCATTAGTCGCCGTATTAAAACTGGCCTAGTTCTAGGCTACTTTAAAATAAAATTAAAGAGAAAAAAACAACACCCCAAAAAGGGGGAAAGGAAGCAAGCTGGTGCGTCGGGGAGAGATACCCCCGGCGCAGGAGCGTGCAACTAAAGGAAAAAAAACAAAAACAAAAAAAACAAAACAAAACAGAAAAAAACAAACCTTGCTTAAATAATAGGGTGAAGGCCAGCCTCCCCCAAGAAGTCAACAAGTACACAAGTCAATGTGCACGAATCTGTCCCGAGTACAAGGGACAGGGGGTAGCGACCCCGCCCATCCCGGTACCGGGACAGGTATCGTGTGCAAAGATCACCCAGACTGGGACATTTGACAAGAATGTGCCGAAAAGTCTGGGGGACGACGCAGTCATTGCAATAGGGCGCTGGCGAGCGCTCCATCAAATAGCGATGCGTCACACGAGTGTGGCCGATTCGGAGACGACAGAAAGCAACCTGAAGCCGCCGCGGAATTGGGGGATAGGTCCATGGGAACAGTCGCAGCGCAATGACACGGAACTTTAAGTTCCGTTCGACCATCTCCCATCTTCTTTGCCAAGCAGTCCGAAGAGCTGCCCGTATTCCTGCCATGTAGTCAGTGTGAGGAAGAGCGAAACGATGGTCCGGTCGCAGAGTCCTCGCGGACTCTTTGACGCCCTCATCGGCGCGCTCATTCCCCGCAATTCCTACATGTCCAGGAACCCAGCAGAAGATAATCTCGACATCTGCCCGGCTCGCCAAAACCGTGGCGTCACGGATATCGCGAACCAGGGGATGCGGAGATTCCAATGCCTCGAAAGCACTCAGGGCACTTTGTGAGTCGCTATAGATCACAATCCGGTCTCCAAACCGGGCACCAGCTCGGCCGTGAAGACAGACGCAGCGCCTGGTAGAGCCCCGCTGACTTCAAACAGAGGGGATACGGCGTGGAAGCCGACCCCCTCTTGGGACTTGGAGCCATCCGTATACACTGGCACGGTTCCAGCGTGACACGATGTGTGCTCCAAAAAGGTCGAACGCAATACTCCCGGTGCAGTACAAGCTTTGGGAGCAGAGGCGTGGCGACAAATAGCCAAATGTGGTACCCTCCAAGGTGGCGTCCTGGGCAGAACCAGGGGCGCCACCGGCCCGAGAGCAATATCTACCTCTCGAAGGAGTTTCCTGGCCCTAAACCCAAAGGGCTTAGGGTATGACTGGCGTTTCTCGGCGGCATAGGCACCATCGAGATCAGCTGCGGATGCAGTGAGAGCTGTTGGCGACTGAGGGAGGCGCCGAAGTCGCGTGTACAGGCGAGTGATGCACTGCACGCGGCGCAGAGCGAGTGGCATTTCCCCAGCATCGACCAACAGGCTCTCAATGGGGGAAGTGCGGAAGGCACCGGTGGCAAGGCGAAGGCCAGTGTGGTGGATCGAATCCACCTTCAGCAATAAACGCTCGGCTGCGGATGCATAAAACTCGCATCCGTAGTCGAGCTTCGAGCGAACAAAGGATCGATAAAAAAGTAAGGCAGTAGCCCTATGAGCGCCCCAAGCGCTGAACATCACGGAACGGAGAATGTCCATGGCGCGAGTACAAGAGACCCTAAGGCTGCGAATATGAGCCTCCCAGGTGAGGCGTCGTTCGAATACAAGACCAAGGAAACGGTGCGACTCAACCATATACAGGCGCACCCCATTAAGAAACAAATCTGCCGTGGATAGCGGCAGAAGTGCACCACCTTAGTCTTGGCCAAAGAAAACCGAAACCTGTGCGCTTCGGCATAGCGAGAGACGCGGTTCAATGCCTGTTGGAGTCGATGCTCCAGAGTTGGCATCTGGGCCGCGCCAAAGGAGATCGAAAGGTCGTCCACGTAGAGCGTAGCGAGAACATCTTCCGGCAGCACCGAGGTGGTGCCGTTGATGCTCAGGGCAAAGAGTGTGACACGGACACTTCCCTGCGGGACACCCTCTTCCTGCTCCTTTGGGCCGAAGAGGGCTCCCCCCACCAGTACGCGGAATCGACGATCTCGCAAAAATTCAGATATAAACATTGGGAGGCGTCCCCTCGCCCCCATCGTGTGGAGAGTCTCCATGATACCGTATCGCCATGCGGTATCATAGGCCTTCTCCAGATCGAAAAACACCGTGGCGTAGTGCTGTCTTCGAAGGAAAGCCTCGCAGACGGCATTTTCCAGTCGGAGCAGAGCATCCGACGTGGAGTGGAACTTGCGGAAGCCGCACTGTGCGGAAGACAGATGGCCTCCGCTGTCCAGGAAAAAGGCTAATCTAACATTTACCAATTTCTCCATCAACTTGCACACGCAAGAGGTTAGAGAGATTGGGCGGAAACCGGTCGGAGTAGAATGATCTCTCCCCGGTTTGCGAAAGGCGAGCACAGTAGTGATTCGCCAGGAGTCTGGGAGAAGACCTTCCACCCAGATCCTGTTGAACAAATCTAACAGAAAGGCCATGCCTCGCTCACCCAGGTGTCGAAGCATGGAGTACGGGAAATCGTCCGGACCATGGGCGGTGTCCGCGCACCAAGCGAGAGCGGAATGCAACTCACTCACAGTAAACTTGTCGTTGAAGGGTTCTCCGCCTCTGGAGGTAAAGTCCAGCCGGCGGCCTTCCGCGACATCACGACGTGCATTGAATGCTGGCGGAGCAGCATCCCGGCTAGAGAATGCGGAAAAAGCGGTCGCTAAGGATTCCGACACGGACGCGGGGTCCGGGATTGCGGTCCCATTCTCCTGGAGAACGGGAGGGGGGTCCTGCGAGAACTTGCCCCGAATCCTTTTGACTCGCTTCCACACCTCAGCTAAAGGGGTCTTCCCGTTAAGTGAAGACACGTATGCCCGCCAAGAAGAGCGGCGGGCGTGCTTCGAAATATACCGGAACCTAGCCCTAGCCCGACGAAATTCAGCGACAGTGAAATCGTTCGGGCGGCGCTTATAGCGCATGTAGGCATAACGCTTCTGTTTGAGGGCCGTCTCACACTCGGCCGACCACCATTGGAGTGGTCGGCATGCAAAACGGCCAGACGTCCTAGGAATAGTAGTCAGGCCCACGGCGATGAGGTTGCCGGAGAAGAACTCAACGGCCTCATCTACCGACCTAAACTCCTCGACTGAGATAGAGAATTCAGTCATTTCCTGAAATGCAGGCCACCGCGCCCGCGCCAAGCACCACCGAGGTGGTCTCTCAGGCGGCAGTTGCCCTGAAAATGATATTTGAATGGGAAAGTGATCACTACCATGGAGGTCATCGACCACCCCCCAATCAAAATCAGGCTGTGCATCCGAAGAGCACAAAGATAGGTCAAGGCAAGAAAATGAAGCGGTTCTCGGACAGTGATGCGTAAACTCATCCACGTTTAGGACACCCATCTCAAGCTCTTCGATCAGATCGGCAAGGACTTGTCCCCTGGGATTTATGGAGTAATCTCCACAGAGAGGATGCCTGCCGTTCAGATCTCCAAGCAAGAGATAGGGCCTCGGCAACCGTGCCACGACGCGGCGGAAGTCAGTTGATGGTGGAATGTACGCAGAAATGATAGTATACCTCCTATCCAGGTGCAGCTGCACAGCCAACGCCTGAAAGGAGGTATCTAAAGAGAAAGGAAGTACGGAGACATCATGCCGGGTGTAAACCGCGCATTCCCCAGCCCGGCCATCCCGCGGTGGTGGGGTCGCAAGACCCTTATACCCCGGGAGGGTAGGCAGGGGGCACGCGCCTAGCATGGTCTCCTGCAAAAAGATAGCTAACGGGGAATGGGACGAGACGAGCCTCCGCAGCTCCTCCCAGTTGGCCCGGAGTCCACGGCAATTCCATTGAAGGAATATGCCCTCCAGGCCTAGCTCGGAGGAGACGGGGGGGCCCTCCTCGAACTGAAGACCCTCACGGGAATGGCCATACGCTTCCCGAGGGCAGAACCCCGGGCGCTGTTGGCCGGACAAAGCGCTGAAGGCGCTGTCGCCTTCGAGGACTTATTGGGGGAGGTTGGGCTCGCCATGCGAGTCGTTTCCTCCCTCCGCCTCGAAACCTTAGGCGGGCGTTGCGGCTTCGGAGGCGGGGGGCCCTCTTTTCGAGGAACCACCGTCTCCGAGGCACTCGCTCCAACTCGGGGCGTGGGCGAAGGAGCCGAAGCTCCTTTGTTGCTGTGCTCCTTTCGGGGGACAGCTTTAGGAACCCCCGAAGATGGCCTAGCGACCATCTTCAGGGGTGTTGCCTCCTGTGAGTCTAACGACTCGGTGGAGGCGCGTGGCCGTTGCGGGAAACGGTCACGCTGGGGGAAGAGGGGGGAGCCCTGGTTTTAGCCGGGGCTGGGTATGAACCCTTTTTGCCGCCAGCTTTACCAGGGGAGCGCCCGGGTTGGGTAGAGCCTGCTGAAGGGCTCCGAATGGGCGCGGAAACAACCGTGCTCGTTGGCCTGGATGGGCCAGGAGCAGAGGGTGCTTTTCTAACTACTGAGGCATATGACGTCCCAGGCAGAGCCAGGCGCGCCAGGACCAAGTCCTTAGCCTCGCGGAATGAGAGTCTATCCTGGGCCTAAACGGCCAGGATTTTTTTCTCAAGGAGATATGCACCACATTGCTTCGAAGAAGCAGGGTGCGGCTCTCCGCAATTGACCACACACGATTTGGACTTATCGTGTGCGACCTTGGAGCAATTTACACAGACTTCGGGTGACCCCGACTTTGCACGTCTACATGAGCGATTCGTATGGCCGAAGCGGTGACAGTAATAGCACCGCCGCGGCAGTGGCACAAATGCCTTCACGCGGTAGCGGTACCAACCAGCACGCACCGACTCAGGGAGCTTGTCACAGTCGAATGTGACGAAGAGTGTAGGGGTGGGTCTCGAGGCCCCTCCCTGTTTTCTCATCACACATTCGACCTTGACTGCCCCATGGTCGGCCAGCTCTAGGGTGATGTCCTCAATAGAGTAGTCAACGAGTTCCCTCGCATAAACTACTCCTTTCACAAAGTTCATGGTAGAGTGCGGCGTAACACTCACCGGGGTGCCATGAAGTGTCCGAAGAGCACTTATCTTGGCCGCCTCGGCGGGATTCGCCAGAAGGCTCCCGTCCGAGAAACGGGTCACCTTCGGCTCTCTACCAATTGCACTAGCTAATCCTCTCCTCTGATGGATCATGTTGCCCTTGGACAACATAGTGCCATCAATGGAGCGAATAACGAGGAAGCGTTTGAAGCCAGCGGGCTCAAAAACGCCAGGTAACCTCTGAATGATGGCCCCGATGTCATCGAGGCTCCGCCCTGTGCACTTTTGGTCTTAGTCAGGGGCTCCGCAACGGGGGGGGAGGGGGCGGATGTGCCGATCTTGGCTTGGTCGCTTGCCAGAGTGGCAGCAGACCCATCCGTCCCCGCAGCCCCCGCGGATGGAGAGGAGCCCCGAGTCTTCTTCGTCTTTTTCTTTCTTGGAGAGGAGGGCGGGGAATGAACCCGCTTCTCACCTCCGCCGGCAGAAGCCCCCATGCCAGATGGGCCGGCCTGAGCCAGGTCCCTCTCTGAAATGGAGAAGGTCCTGGTAGTCGCAGGGGCACCTGTCGGAGGAGATCCCTTCCCTCCTTGTACTGCCTCGGAGCCCTCAGCTGTTTGAGGAGGACCCTGCATAGGGGCGGATTCGGTGCTTGGCGCCAAGCCCAGATTCCTCCCCACGGAAGGCCCTACCGTCTGAGGCTGGGTCTCCTCAAGGACCATGTCTATCACAGTAGGGGCCTCCAGTTGGCCATCCCCTCCCAGGACATCGTAGGTCCCCTTGGCAGCGTCGTCTTTTATGGGGAGGCACACCTTAACCCCGGAAAGGTTTAATATTCTTGCCAGCAGGTCTTTTGAGGGAAGCGACCGAAAGGGCCTGGCTTCCCTCTCCCCCCTAAAGGGGTTTGCCCTACCGACCCGCTTCGATGGGGAGCGGCTGTCTAAGGGCTGCCTGCTGGCATTCTTGGCAGTCCCCTTGGAAAGAAAAGAGGGGACTGCCGGTGGAAAAAGGGAGGTGCCCGAAAGCACCTCCAGAGAAGGGGGTGAGGGGGAGTCCCCTGCACCCGTAGGCGAAGGAGAGGAGTAAGCCTCCTCTCCGGTTAGAGAAATATGGAGGGTCCCCTGTGCAAGCACAGGGGGAGAGACCTCCATTTTTTGGCTGGAGCTGCCCGAGGGCGGCTCCATCGATGTTTCAGGAAAGTTGGGGGTTGTTTTTTTTTTATCTTTATCATTGGGCATGGTGACCCTCTTTTTTACACGGGATGCAATCGCCCACACCTCTCGCAGTAGCCCACACTGCGAGAGGTGCTTACAAGCCCAGCAGAGCCAGGCGCCGCCATTTGGGGCCACCCCTCCCGCCTGGTGGCCTGGCAGTCCATCGGCATGGCGGCTCCACCTTAGACACGGCGTAAAATATATAGATTGTGAAGAGGAGAGGAAAAGGGATGGGAGGAAGGTATGGGTGGGGATGAAGCAGGTTGTTAAAAACCAGCCACCCCAGACCGGAGCTCAGGGGTTAGGGAACATTGTCCCCCACCCCCTCAGCGGGACAGTTGGCTGAAAGGAAGGTCAGCATCTACCCTGTGAAATTAGAGGCTGACCAGAGAAAGTTGTGGGAGAGGTTGTGTGAAAAGAGAGGAAACAAGTGTTTTGAAGGAAGGAAGAGAGGCTAAGCTGGGGCCAGACGGGGTGCTGAGTCCCGTCAGCACGGCGGCCAGGATGGCAAATCGCCGCGCCCCTTACGGGGGACATGGCATAAAATGGATATATAGTGGAAGGAGAAAGAAAGGGAATGTGAGGAAAGTGTGGGTGTGGGTGGGGATGGAGCAAGTTGTTAAAACAACACCACCCCAGACCGGAGCTCAGGAGTGAGGGGGCGCTGTCCCCTGCCTCCCTCAGCCCTGATCTGGGATAGTTGAGTGAGAGGAAACTGGTCAGCGTCTACCCTGTGAAATTAGAGGCCAACCAGAGAAAGTTGTGCGAGAGTGAGGAAGTAGTGTAAAAGCAGAGGCTATCAGAAAAAAGTGGCTAAGCTGGGGTTGGATGGGGTGCTGAGTCCCGTCAGCACGGCGGCCAGGAAGGCAAATCGCCCCCTCCCCCCTTATGGGGGTTTATATCTTAATTCTGTTAGTGTTAAAAAATGTTGGAGAATGACTGATGGAATAGTCTAGACTAATCCAGGACAACCAAATTTCAGCAAAATCTGAGAGAAGAGGTGTTATTTTGCAATGTTTCCGGTTGACCTCACAGAGAATGCCCTAAATGTCGTAGCTCCAATAAGGGCAGCCAGAGAGGCAGGGAAACAGGGTGGATATCCTTACTGGGATGTAGTAATCCTTGACAGGACAACCAGGATCTCAGATGATGTGGTAGACTGAGACTGGACCCACAAGACTTTTAGTTGGCCTGGCAGCCAACAAGGGAGTAAAACACACCTGCCACAAGCAGTACAGCCATATGTACCCAAGATCGACCACAGGGGGGAGTCAGACCATTACCCCCAGGAAAGTGGTTATTGGGGAAAAACTGATATTCCCATTATTTACGCCCAAATGCCCAAGTCCTCTCAAGGCCTGGTCTCTTGCACCCTGCAGGTGTTAAAGGGCACTGTTTATACAAGTTCCAAAGGCTCTCCCTCTCTTCTGACATGGCAATAGGTAACTGTCAGGTCCTTAAACCTAGAGTTGAGAGGATAGTCATAAAGGAAAAGGAAAGTTGCCAGGGAGTGAGAAGGAACCACACCAACAACTTACCCCTCAGAGAGATTCAACTTGGTGAAAACAGTTCCTCCTGATACCAAGTGCAAGTAGACAAAAGGTTGAAAGGATAGTCATAGGCTCAGAGCATAAACAAAATAGCGCTGAGAGGGAGAGGGGATGGGGAGCACATGGACAACTAACTTTCCCCAGCCCCATCAGAATTAATGTCAATGCAGTCACAGCAGGACTGCTCTAATTTGCACTCAGGCCGGGAGGCTGTGTAGCTCTTCCAGATACCAAGTGTAGCAGGGTATACAAGCTATCTCCCTGTAGGCAGGACACAGTTCAATACACATTCACATGCTCAACATAACTATGACTAAATACAGAGGGTGCTAGATCTGTTTAAGAACCCTGGATAGTCGTTGGATTTTGTTGAGACTTAACACCTAAGGGATGGGTAGAGAATCTGGTTTAAGAACCTGCTCATGCATGTAAGTCTCCTTTAATAAAGAATAGAAGGGCCTTTGATTGACATGGAGACCTGCTGCCCTTGACCTGAATTAAGAACAGGCTTAATCTATTTTTTAGAACTGTTCCTCTGGCACTGATGCATATTAATGCTAGTATTTTTATTTAAGCAAAAAAGCAAAGTGAAATATTTATTTTACCTTCTGTGCAATGCTTAAGGAATGAATCAATGCGCAGGAGTCCAACATATTTAACAATAAAAAGTTACCAGATGTGAAAGCAACAACCAGCAGGCCAGTCTTTTTATGATAACTTGTTGTGGAAACAACATGCTGAAAAAAAAGAAGAAAGATTACTAATTGGCTAGAATTCAATGATTAGAAACTAGCTATAAAAATAATCTTTATTCAACAAGAAAAACATATTAATTACAGTATCAAAGATAGGCTATCATAAATACAAGATGACCCCAAAGATCTTATAAGCATTGAATAATAAATGTGGGTCAAGTTACTCAATGCTTTGGAGAAATAAAAGTGTATTGATATTCTTCTGCCATGGGTTCTACAAGGTGGCGTGAGGGATTCATAGACTATGGCATGTCAAAATGGTGCTTAAGACCTGAAGCAGCTTAAAAGACAAATATTCTAACTGACAATTTGCAAACATATGTTTTATAACATTAGGAATTCAAATTATCAGAAATGATTAAGCACTAAGTCTAATGAACACATTTGTAACATCGATTAATATCTCCATATGTACGGCACTCTAAAATAGAGAAGTATATTTGATCTCCACTTTCTAGGTGGAAGCCTTAAAATCTCATCTAAATAAGCAGCTAACATATTGTTAGCTTGATAAACAGAAATATTAATTAAATTTGTATACTATATATTTAGTACCTTTTTTAAAGCCCAATGGGCAAGGCTTTTTTTTTTTATTAACTCTAGCCACCATGTAGGGCAAGAGAAGGGGTGTTGAGGATTGGTCAGTCATTCTCTAATAGATACGAGACATCCACTCCATCTGGATGCAATCCTGGAGTGAGACCAACTCACTAGGATGCCTTCTGTATTTCAATAGAACTTTCCCTTCTTAGCTGTTGCATGGAGTGGTAGCACATAAGAGATGCTATAAAATTCCCACAGCATGCAACAGCCTCACTCCACTAAATTGGTCCCTCAGGACAGCCTCACAAAAAGGATGGACCCACTTAATTTGGGTAACATGGCAAGGCCTAGAGCAGATGCTATTATAAGATCAAGGCTTTCTCCTTTAATCTACCAAGCGGTTGGATGGAGCAGAGATACCATCTGATCCACGGGAGCTATAAACAACGTAAAAATGCGAGACTGGCTTCAAGAGAGGAAGTTGCCAAAATTTAGAATTTCAGGTTAGTACTAGACTACTTTAAAATTAACACAACCAAACTAAAAGAAAAACCAACAACACACACAAAAGAAGCAAAAGAAAAACAAACAAGAAAGAAGCAAGCTCCTGCATCAGGGGTAGGCCCACTGACTCCAAGTCCAGGAACACACGACTGGCAGCAGAGAGTCAAATAAAATGGAGGAGGCCAGCCTCCTCCAAAAAACCTACTAATCATAAATGGTCTCCGCACTGGGCACGAGTGGTGAATTGCATCCAGATCAAATTGTGCTCCCAAAAGATTGAATGCAATACTCATTCCTTTCACAAAATTCATGGTAAGTGCGGCATCACACTCATAGGCAAGCCATTAAGTGTCTAGAGGACACTAATCATGGCCACCTCAGAATGATCAGACGCATTCACCAGAAGGCTCACAACTGAGAAATGGGTCACCTTCGGCTCTCATTCAAGGGATCATGTTGTTTTGGACAACATGCTGCTATCTGTGGAGCGAATATTCAGAAAGCATTTGAGTAGGTTTGAAAATGCCAGGTAATGTCTCAAGGAGAGGCCCCAAAGTAATCAAGGCTCAACTTAGTGCACTTGCATCTTTGGTCTTTGTCTGGGCAGCCTCAGCTGATGGTGCCTCATGGTCAGACGTGCCGATCTTGGCCTGGTTGCTTGCTGAAAAAGGAAAGGGCCTGTTCATCCACCGAGGAAGACTTTTAGTCTTCTTTGTCTTTCTCTTTTTAAGAATGGAAACAGCTCTCCACCATTGGAAGGAACCCCTAGGCTCTTCTCTGAAATGGAGGTCTTAGCTGTCAAGGGCACACCAGTTGGGGGAGGTGGTGTCTCCTCTCCTTGCAATTCCTAAGGGGCAGACTTTGGTTCAGTGTTTGGCACAAGCCTGTTTTTCCCCAAGGAAGATCATGCCGTATGTGGTTGGGTTAACTGGGACCTTCCATGTGCCCCCCCCCCCCTCCACAAGGCATCACAGATACCAAGTGAGGAACCTTACTTTTTCTGGTGGTTCAATGCAGTCCCATGTGATACAAAAAGATGGTGTCGACCTTGGGCACTTCCAAAGAAAGAAATGAGGGGGAAGCTCCACGCAGCTCCAGCTGCACACTATTCCTCTCCAATGAGAGATAGTTGGAGGACCCCCCTGAGAAAGCACAGGAGGGGTAACCAGCTTTTGAGAGGTTGAACTGCCCAAAGGTGGCTCCAAAGATGGCAAAGGAGAAACCCATTTGCTGCATGCAGATGATAGGGGAGCCTCTCCACCATGATGGAGTGTTTTGTTTTACTTCATCATCCCCAGCACCTTGGAGGAGAATCTCAATGTGGTGCCTCCATTTGCTGCATGCGGGTGATGATAGGGGAGCCTCTCCACCATGATGGAGTGTTTTGTTTTACTTCATCACCCCCAACACCTCTGACGAGGATCTCAATGTGCTGCCTCCAGCCCCACACTATTTATTCCTCTCTATTGTAGCCACCATAAGTGTAAAAGAGAAAGAAATTGCATTGAAAATACATACTATGACCTTCCAATGCCTTGGAAGGTTGAGCGAAAAGTCTACATAGGATCAGAAAATTACATACTTGATCCACAGATCCTGCATTGATGGGTTTTGACAACCTGGCCCACCATTCAACTGAAATTGTCCTAAAGCTTTAACCATAAGTGATGGTGCTGGCAATGCCACCTTATGTGCGTACTGGAAGGTGAATAGAATCAACAGCCCAACATAACTAATACTTGACCTAACCAGGGCGCTTTCAGCCCTCACAGTATACACTGTTACTCATCTAAGGATCATAAGAGGATAAGAGGACAAAAGTATGCTAGGCAGCCAGTACCTCTGTGGATAGAAGAGCAAATCTGGAAAGGGGTAGGCAGTTATGTAATAAAGAAAAGTAGAGATAGGCGAGTCCACTAACGAGTAGGGTGGGTGATCACCTATTATTATCATACCTTGATGCTATGTGATCCCAGGATGGCATGCAGTCCACCAAAGCACCATGGCTACAGGACTGAGATCTGTCCATGTGGGAACAGTCCTCCTGGTAGAAAGTGCAGGTAGAAAAGGTTGAGGGGATAGCCATAATAATAATTATAATAAATAATGCATACTAAAATACACTAAAAATAATAGACAATAATTATAATACATAATACTAAAAACTAGTTATAATAAAAAATAATGCTGCCAAATAATAATACTAATAGAGATAAAGTAGCGCTGAGAGAGGAAGAGGAAAAACACCTACCGAGTTTCCTAGGCCTCATCAGAGAGTTCCTATCAACCCAGTGATAGGTCTCCTCATTTGCATTCAAGCTGGAAGGATGCGCAGCTTCAAAAGCAATACAACCTAGATATCTTCCCACCAACAAGTGGGTCCTGGTGCCTTTGAGCTTACCAGTGATTGTCATTCAGATCTTTTTGCATATTTTATTGCGGTTGGGGATGTCATCAATAATTAACAATGCTAAAGCGGATTATACTCACCTTCCCGTCCTTCTTTAGGAATTCTGATAACAATGTCTTTGAAGTACGAAGATAAGTAACAGCAGATGCTAAATCTTTGCTTTTAGATTCTGTAATTATAAGATTTTTTTTTAGAATTTTCAAAAGAATGAAAGGACACAAAGTGGAGAAAATTCCACATCAGGATAAAATATATTCATCTAGATTTTTCATCATTAATGTCTAGAACCTGCCAGAAATGCAAGTTTTATTTTTTTTTTAAATTTCATATTCAATGAGGGTGGTAGGGGTGAGAGGATTGTCTACGCAAAAATGCCATAAAAGAAAGTGCAAAATATCAAGTGAATTATAGAACCTAGTAAAAATGGAACACCTGACAGGGCCTTAAATACTGAAAGAGAAATCTAGAGAACCACAAAGAAATTGAAACTGTGTGATATCATAACGATAACCAAAGAAATTATCACTATCACAAGGCAGCTAACTATGAACATGAAGCTGTTTATTTAACTCCAATTAATAATAAAAAGATCTATAAGTGGGTTGATGAATTTAAGGTAGTAATGTCTAAAATTTAAGTTGCATTGCCTAAGCTTTTTTTAAGTTGTAATGCCTAGGCTTTTTTAATGTAGTAATGCTTGGGCTTTTAATGTAGTAATGCTTAGACTTTTTAATGTAGTAATGCTTAAGTTTTTTTTTTATGTAGTAATGCTTAAGTTTTTTTATGTAGTAATGCTTAGGCTTTTTTAATGTAGTAATGCTAAGGCTTTTTTAACTTTAAACTGCCAAATAAATTTGCTCCATTTTGCCATTTGGTACAATAGAGAAAATAAAATATTTAAGAATCATTTTTCTAAATAAAATAATATATTTTAATTGAAAAGAATTCTTCTATTGATTTAACTTAAAAATTATTAATAACCATCTACAGCCGCAGCAAAATGACTTGAGACCTACCACATTTTTTTAGCATATTAATGTGTATTGTGTTTAGCATGATGCAGTCACAGTGCGGATAATTTTTTTTCTAGAAGTATCTGGCATCTTCGGCAATGGTCTGTGCTGACAATGACACTCAGTGCTATGCTAGACATGAGTGGGGAATGTTGTGTCTCCTCCATACTGCATCAATAATCTGCAGCTTTTTGTTGTTAGTGGTTCCTGGAAAGTACTGTACTGCTGAGGAGAAAGCCCGTATTCTTGCGTGGAGACAAGAAAATGTCCCGATTAAGACGATATGTGAATATAGAAGAAGAGCAAGAGCAAAAGCAACCATATTGAGGCTGCTGCCCAGCAGCCCAGGGACTCCCACCTAATGTCATACGAAGCACAAATTCGGCAGTGGAAGGCGAAGGAAGACTTCTGCTGCTACAGATGTCCTCATGAAGAGAGAATTGGAGAAGGACCCTCGAATGCAGCGCCCGAATTGAAAGAATTGCATCCGGGACTGCTACAAAACGTCGCTGTTCGAACCATTTGGCAAAGCCATAAAGCCGCTGCGAAACTGCTTATAAATGACTACATGAAGAAACAACATCTTGCATTTGTAAAGGAATATGCACATTGGACATCGGCACAGTGGAGGAAGGTGATGTTTTCTGATGAAAGCAATTTCCAGGTGTTTCGGACATGGTCTATCACAGTTCAACGCCTGTTGTCTTCCAATCGAAACAACCCAAGCTACACTGTTCTAACAGTTAAACACCCTGATTCAGTGATGGTTTGGGGTTCTTTTTCTGGTGAGAAGGAAAGGGCTGGCCTTTACTTGCTTCCAAATAACCAAAAGATGAATGCTGATCAGTATATTGACGTTCTGAATGACCATATGTTGGAAATCTTCACCATTCATGAGTGTAAAATCTTTATGCATGGCAGTGCTCCCAGCCATATGGCCAAGAAGGTCACGAAGTGGCTCCAGGAGAGACAGATTGAGGTGTTAGAGTGGCCTGGGAATAGTCGCGACCTCAACCCCATAGAGAATTGTTGGTGGAAAATGAAGAAAACCATGTGCGGGAAGAAGACTCCAAACCTGGATACCCTCCGAGCAGAGCTGATGAAGGTGTGGTGCACAGAGATGTCCTTGGATTACTTCAGGAACCTAAGCGATTCCATGACAAAATGCTTCAACTTGGTCATCAAGAATAAGGGCAACATGAAAAATACTAAACTATGTCGTTACTATGAATTTTTTAGTATAATACTCTAATTTTCAGGCTGAAGTTTTATTTTTCCTTAAAAATGTGGTAGGTCTCAAGTCATTTTGCCGTATCTGTATATATTTAGAATTTTGATGGTGAATATTTTCCCTAAACCTCAAAAGAAAATTCTTAGCTAAGAAATTGATTTTTTTATTTTAGTTATCATTTAAAACTAGTTTTATTTTATAGAAAACTTTGCTTATATTTATGGGGAAAATTTATATTTTTCTACCTCACATGCTCCAATTTTTTTTACTGCATATATTTCCTCATTCCTGCTCTTTAAATAACATGCTAACCCAAGGCATTTCTATATTTTAATTGGATGAAAAACCACTAACATAAGAGTGTGAAACCAACAATTGGAAGAATCGGCTGGAAAATGTGAGTGTTTACACAAGTCTAAAGTAAAATGACATAAAATAACTGGGTGGTCGCTGTCAAAAGAAATCAGTTGAAACTGGGTCGTTACTCTCATTCTTAAATCTCTGTTAACAAACAAAGAATGATTGATCTAAGGCATTTATCTTTTAATTGGATGATCAATCAAACAAGTGAGGCACCCCGCAAGAAAAGGGTAGAAGGTGCCAAAAACATAAGTAGGAAAAAATCATATTTGAAGTTTGGAAACATGTAAATGACTATATTTCCCTTAATTTTAAAGCTAGAAGGCTCACTTTTTGTTTTGTTTTTAGCTTCTGCTGAGAGGAACAAGATGCCATTATTATTTATTTTTAAAAATGAATAAAAAATGACTTATGGTTATCAATAATTTTTAATTTAGATCAATATAAGAATGCTTTTCAATTAAAATGATATATTATTTGATTTATAAAGAAAAGGATTCAAATATTTTATTTTATTATTTTCTCTAATAATGTACCAAGAGTAAATTCATTGGCAGCAATTTGGAGCAAATTTGTTTGGTGGGTTAAGGTAGTAATGATTAAGGCTTTTAAGGTAGTAATGCCTCGCTCTTTTAAAATGTAGTAATACCTAGATTTTCTTTAATAGGTAGTAATTGCCTAGGCCTATTTTAAACATTTTGTTAAATCCTTCATTACTGATGGGGCAAGTGAAACACAAGAAGGAACTGTATCATGCATTTTATACCATCGTTAATTAAAACGTGGAATGCTTTATCCAATGAGATTGTACACTCAAGGAATATTTCTTCTTTTAAGTGGTGTGAATGCATTTTTGAAAAAGTAGCTTTTTCTCCTCTTCTAATATTTCTTATTCATCTGGGTTTACTATGAGCCCTTTACTTTCTTCATGGCTGCCTCTTTTCAGTATCATTTTGGTATTTTGTGTAGATTGTGTAGAATCACAGTTGTTTTTGCACCCTGGAGGGAGGCTTTGGTAGCTCTCAGAATAACAATAATAATAATTTGAATAAAAGGGAATAATGCCACATTAGTAGTAGAAAACATTATACAAGTTTAAGGAGATGTCTTGAATATTAGTGAATGTCAGTGATGGCTAAAATATTCCACTCAGGCAATTGTGCTAAGAAGTCAGAAGGCAGAAGCTGCCATACTGCACTTGATCTTGATGCTCTAAAGGTCCTTGAGGAATCTAATCCTCGACAGGACACTTGTGAAATGGCAAGAATTTTATTAAATGTCAGTCATGAAGCAGTACATAAAGTGTGTAAGGAGAAATCTGCAAAGAATGTGAAATTGGAAGAAGTGAAAAAGTGCGAGATATATTAGTCACATGACCACCTGTGGCCATTGGTATCGGGAGGGTATGAAATTTGTGAGATTGTCAGTTACAGCTGGCAACACCTTGCAGGCTTATTATGATGCTCATCTTTCTACCATGGATAAGGTAGAAAGAAGAATCTGCAGATAAAGGAAACTAGAGATGCTTCAGGTCTGATCATTTGAAGATGATCTGAATTATAGGAAGATTTACTCTGATCTAATAATAAAAATCTTCCCCATTAACACACACAAATAAATTTAGAACTTTTCACTCACTATATGTGCATAAAATATTAATAAAAAAATGTTTCAAAATCATGTGAACAATTTCTAGTGTACCTGCTGGACTTTGTGGCTTATGTTTAAAATTAAAATGTTACCTGTATTTTTCAGCAGAGAGCAAAGAAGAAGTCGAACGAATGTTTGTAGAATGGAAGCAGGCAATGGAGGGAGCAGGATTGAGAGTTAACATCGGTAAGACTAAAATAATGGTAACTGGAGAGGCAGGCGAGGTGGTACCCTTGTGCAGTTTGTGGTGAGGGAGTTTGAGTTAACTCTATTATGTGCACTGAATGTTCCAAGTCAGTGTATAGGAGGTATTCAGGCCTAGGGAACATTAATCAAGCTCCAAATTTTGTTGTTTGACGTGCGTAAGGAGAAACGCTGTCTCTAGAGTGGAAAACACCATTGTTGTTGACGGACAGGTGGTGGAGGAAGTTAAACATTTTTGCTATTTGGGCGATATACTGGATAGCGAAGGAGGTGTGGAGAGAGCAGTCCATGGCAGAGTGGAGGAGCTGAAGGAAGGTAGCTGGATTGCTTGTAAATAGGGGGATACCATTTAAAAACTGTGGAAAAGTTTATGATGCATGTGTCAGACCAGTCTTACTTTATGGATCGGGACTTGGGGACTCATAGAGAGGTTGGCAAAAGTGCTGATGAGCTGTGATAGGAGAATAAGGTACATGGCTGGTGTAACATGGAGGGATAGAGTTCAAAGTGAAGAGGTAGTTAGAAAGTCGGGTGTTGATGAACTGGATGTAGTTCTGAGGAGAAGATTGAGATGGTTTGAACAAGTGAAGCAAAGAGACGAAGAAGAGGCACTTGGTAGGGTAGGAGAGTTGGAAGTGGATGGAAGAATGCCAAGAGATAGACCTCAGAAAAGATGGGAGGAAGACTTAGCAAAGTTAGGAGTGCAGGAAAATGAGGTATATAATAGAAAAGATGGGAGCAAATCTTCAAACGTCTAACCTCAAGAAACCAAAATTGAGAAAATCTGACGCTATAAGGATTAAGTAAGTTACCTGTATTTTTCAGAGAGTCAGATGTATCATCATCGTCATCAAAATCCTCATCTTTTATAGCCTCCTTTTCTTTTGCGGGTATAAGATCTTCTTGGCCACTGCAACTCCAGGTACTGACAATCCAGTTTCGACACACCTGTAAAACAAATAGAATTCAACTTATTCTCACCCCACTTAACAGGTGTCAGTCGCTTTAAATGAAGAAACGAGGGAGCAAGTTAAATAAGTGGACAACACTGTATATTGGGGGCATGTAGATACCACTTCAGTGGGTTCTGGGGCAGCAGAGAGTGGATATGCTGCAATGCATATACAGGGGTGTTATGATTAGCTATGCGCAAGATGCCTTGCATAAGGAGCTATCTGCCCCCTCTTGGGTGGCAGAGTGCTTCTGCCAATAGGGAGGCAGCTCCCTCATGTTGCCTTTTTTTTATTTTGGCTCTTCTGGCTGCCACTACAAAGGCCACAGCCACTGAAACTACAAAAAGAAAAGAGGAGGCCATCTTCCGCTTGATATATCTCACAGCCATGTGTGCAAGAACCTATCCCGAGTATAAGGTACAAAAGCTAGCACCCCACTCATCTCAGTATTGGGACATGTAACACACTCAAAGATGCGCCAGACTGGGATATTCTACAAGAACATGGAAGTCAGGAGGACCAAGCAATTAACGCAATATGGTTCATGAGAGTGCTCCATCAAATGGTTGATTGGGAGTTGGCAAAAAGGCCCTGAAGTCAGTCAGGCATTTAAGGTAGGTAGGTTCACAATGGTGCTCAAATTTAAATTCCTGCCTGAATCACAGATCTTGTTTGCTCTGCAGCCCAAAGGGCTGATCCGATTCCTGACATATAGTTAAAGTGAAATACTGGTCCTGTCACCCAGTCCTTGTAGAGTGCTAGGCACTCTCATTTCCGCAAATCCCCACATTTCCAGGAATCTAGCAGGAGACAATCTCAACATTCATCTCTCGCTGCAGCTGTGGAATCATGGATACCATGAACCATAGAGTCAAGAGTTTCTAATGCCTGGAAGGCATCATTGTTCCCTGTGGGCCACTATAAATCATGAGCCTGTCTTTAAACTGAGCACAATGTGCATCCTCCTGTACTGAACACTGTGTTCCAACCAGTATGGCACATCTTAAAGCAAGCAGTATCTCTCCATCAGTGACAGGTGCCTTGCACACCAGTCACCAAACTGACACCAATGTAGAGAAGTAGCCTTATCAGCACCCTAAGTGCTGACCATCACAAAATGAAGAATGTTCATGGCACAGGTAAAGAGACTGTAAGGTTGCAAATATGGGCATCCCATGTGGGGATTTGATCAAAAAAGCCTCAGGAAATGGTGCAATTCTACCATATCTATGCAAGCCCCATTAGGAAAAATGCCTGGTCAGGATGAAACTGGGTGGCAATAGAAGTGCACCACCCTAGACCTGACATTGGATGAAAGATGTAATCATTTGGGTGGTAGTTGTAGTGCAGATAGGCATATACATCTTCTCTGAGATCTGTCTTACAATCAACTGAGCACCAAGGAAGCAAAAAGCTTGCAAAACAGCCACAAGTTAAAGGAGTGGTAGTCAAGCAAGAGAGATGGGTGTCTCATAGAAGTCAACAGTCTTATCAACAAACTTAACCCTTAAGCCACGGGTTGCATCAATTGATGTGATGCAACACTGTGGGTCACATCAATCGATGATCTCCTAAGCATCATACCATAAAGGTAGTGTATTGATGATAAAAGCAAAAATTGCTAATTGGCAACTGTATAATGCATGGCGACTCTCTCAAGGTACATAAACTTTTATGTTGCTGAGTATTCTCATGTTCTCAGTGAGCATCAGTGCTTCATTGAGTCAGCATGACATCCTGTTCTAAAACTAATAGTGGAAAAGTTATAACTGGTAAAAAACATAAATAACCCATGTTACAAGATAATTTGAGAAGAGTGTTGCAGGAGTTACTTAAGTGATGAAGAGGAAGAAATGGATAATGAATCTACAGAGAAGACAGCAAATGAGCTCTCAAGCAAGTGACACGGCTGAAAATGATGTTGCTCATCATGGAAATTGGAGAAGATACAAAGATTTCACGGCAGTTTTACATGCACTTGATAATACGAACTCGGGCTTTACAGACAATTTTACACTTACAGGAGAATCAAAAGTAGATTATTTTACTTTGATGTTTGGTGAAGATATTTTGAAGTTTATTGTAGAGCAGACAAATAACTACCATGATTTTTTTAGAAGTTTGATGCAGATGATGATGTTCCACCTATAACACTGACTATGCTTATGCCACACATAGAAAAGCATGTTCTGGAAGAATACTGGAGATATGATCCATTGACAGCAATACCAGTATTTCCAAAGTATATGACAAGAGATTGGTACCATCACATACTCCAGCATTTGCATTTTGCAAATAATAATGAGCCTAATGCCAAAGAGAGACTTTGGAAAGTTAGAAATGTATTTACATTGATAAAAAATATAGCTCCACAGTATTTCCACCCATTTCAGAAATTGGTTATCGATGAGTCTTTGCTTCTTTTCAAAGGATGGCTTGCTTTTAAGCAGTACATTCCAAGTAAACATCATCAATTTGGAATAAAAATCTTTGTCTTATGCGACTCTGAGTCAAGAATAGCTGTAGATATGATTGTTTATTCTGCTAATGACATTGATATTCCCAAGGACCCTGCATTGGGATTTTCAGGGTCTGTTGTGAAAACAATGATGGAGCCCTATCTAGAGAAAGCAACTTTCTTTCTGAAAAACAGATTGGTTCTTGTGATAGTGCGAATGAATCGTAAAAATATGCCTAAATTTGACCGTCTCATCAAAGGACAAATGAAAAAAAAAACCTAATATTGCAAATTACTTGCACTGCAGTGGCAGGACAAGCGCACAGTAACAATGCTATCAACTATTCATAAAGGGGGTTCAGGAGAATACCGGTAAAAAAGATTACAGAACTAACCAGCCTATTTACAAGCCTGATACTATCATCGATTATAGACAAAATATGAGACTTATAGACAAGTGTGACATGCAAATTGGGACAATCGAGTGCCTTAGGAAGACTTCCAAATGGTACAAGAAGCTCTTCTTTCATTTGCTTGATATTGCATTGTTGAATTCTAATAAGATGTATTTGATAAAAACTGGAAACGAACCATCATTCAGAAAGTTCAGCTATAATGTTGTTTACCAATTGCTGGAGAAGTATGGTAAACCAGTAATGTCATCTTACAAAAGAAGGCATATACCTGATAGTCTATCAGGAATGAATTTCATTTCTCATCACTACATCACATTGAACCCATCAAACAATGCAGGAAGAACATTTCAAAGACAGTGCTTTGTATGTGCAAACACGAGTAAATGACAGAAGACATAAAATGACAACAATGTTCTGCAAAGAATGTGATAAGCTTATGTGCCTAGGGTGTTTTCGTGAATACTATTTGCTGTTAAATTATTGAGGATAAAAAGATAAATAAATGGTTTTAAGCATTTCATTTCTGTTCCTTATGTTCCATAGTAACAATATATGCATTTAAAAAATTACATTTTCAACCAATTTTACCTGTAAAACTGGTACGTGCGGAAAATTATCCCTGTGTGTACATTAATGTGCATAAACTTTCCCCGCAGCTTAAGGGTTAAGAGCACCACCAATGGGGCTTCTCAGGTGGCAGCAGTCCAGAAAAAAATATTTTGATGGAAAAGGGATCACTACCATGAAAGCCATCGACCACCTCTGACCCCCAATCCTGTAGATAGGGTGCCTATTGTTCAAATCCCTGAGACAGGGCCTCAGCAACCATGCCAGGATGCGGTGGAAGTTTTTCACACTGAGGTCAACTGGCGGAATATACACTGAAACAATATTATACCCTCTATCCACGTGTAGATGCATGCCACTTGCTCAAGGTCCTCTCTTGTCTTTCCTCCTCTTTTGCCCCACTGCCATCTACTCCCTTTAGTCCCACTTCTCTTCCTTCCTATCTGAAAAAATTGTCAACTTCAGATCTGGTATTCCTATTTTCCCCACCCACAATAATATATAACCCCTTAACTCTATGCCTCATCTTGTGTCGCTGGCATTGGTTAACAAAGGTGAACTATCCTCCCTTCTTAACTCTTCTAAGATGTTGTACTGTTCCAATGGTTTTCCTGGTGGCCTCTACTCCATTCCTCCCTCATCTGCCTCTTACCTCTGGAGTGGTTTTTACTGGCTTCAAATATGCTGCAGTTTGCCCAATTCTGAAGCCCAGCCTAGACCTGAAACTCTCAACTAATACTGCATTGAATGAGTGGCTCTGAGTTCTTAAAGCTGGAACTTATAAAAACTGATGTTCTATAGGTGGGCTGTGCTACAGATTTGGCCCAATGTATGTAGAGGTATAGATTCATCCATAATTTTTCAGTGGCTCCACAGTTCCCTTCTCCAATAGCGTCAGAAACTTAGGCATCACATTTGATAGTCAATTGTCCTTCAATACCTACCTTTCCCTTGTCTGTCTGTCTGCTATTCAATTCCTTTGTAATTTTAGACATACTCATTCCTACTTCAATAATATTAGTTTTGCAATAGCCACTCATGCCATCATCACCTTGCACCTCGACTATTGCAACTCCACTCTTTCCAGTGCCCATGGCTCTACTCTTTGACTCAAACCTTTTGCTTTGTAGTCTACATTGGCGCCCCATCACTATCAAAGTTTTCCTTGTTTATAAAGCTCTGAATGCTGCTGCGACTCCTCCTTACCTCTCTTCTGATTTCTCTCTGGTTCACTCACGTAAACACTGATGCTTCACTGCCACTCGCCTGCAAATTGCTCATACCCCTCTACTTGATGAGGGACTGTGACTTCTTAAGTCTGTGCTCTGAGATTGTGGAACGCCCTACTCTTCTTTCCTGTTCCTTCCCTACCTTAGTGCCTTGAATACCTTTCTTCTCACTAACATTTCCCAGTTTGCTGAAGGCCAGGTACTCTGTGACCTTCCTCGGAAAAAGGTGGGCGCCTTACTTGGGCACAAGTCGCCGTACTCACCCTAGGTGGGTGCATTAAGGGAAAGGAAAAATGCATAGGCTTTCCAAGGCCTTCCCCCTTTGCACTTGGGCCATGAAGATGTGCTGCTCCTCCAAGTACCAGGTGTAGCAGTATACACAGGGTAACTCCCTGTGGGGAGTGTGTCCAATTTCACTGGAACGAACCTGGTACATTGGCGTTTTAAGTCCAACACCTTCACCACTATGCTTAGATTTCCTCGGTGCAAAAAGAATGAATGGGTAAGACTTATGGTATGAGGGAAGATATGGGGATAAGGGTTGATGTTAATGAGGATGAACCTTAGGGTAAATGCCTTTTATATCTATTTGATCATAGGAGATGATTCAGAATTAATCACAGTGGCCATTTTCCTGTATATATCATAAACAAGGTCCACAGCATCACTTTACTTGCCCAACTTTTTGTATTCCCTAATTCTTTTTACTACTCTTACACTCAGTATTTTATCAATCAATACTTACAATAACTAAATCATAAGAGTGTTGCTTGAAGAAACATCCAACGACACTTCCAGAGACAGCAAGAGACAAAGTCTTAAAGTTTTCATATTCCTCAAGTGTGCATATATATGCTGAGTCATCTTTGGAACCGAAGCACAAAAAGCTGAAATAAAACAACGGTAACCCTTAATTGGAGAATAAAGATATACATGTGCTGTGTCAGGCGTACATCATAGAAGGCAACTAAATGTGATTAAACTCTGAGAAAAATGGAGAGAGAGACACTAGGTTAGGAGATTATGGTGGCCCTGCTTGTCTTGGCCACCCTATCTCTTTAGGTTTCCAAACCCTTTAGGTGCATGGCAATGCAAGCTATTGGGTAGCATGGCTAGGTTCAAATATTACTATTATTTACCCTTTATGCAAAGCTAGAAGATACCAAGATGGTCTTATGGCATGGGTCAAAGGTGAATAAGGCTGGATGAGGAGGTGGCTACTAGCTTAGGGACCTACATCCTGGAACACACTTCCTAGGCAAATATGTGGTATTAATGTGCACTGACTCCACTCGTTTGGTAGAGTAAGGGAATAGCATTTATAATAATAACTAAAATATTCATTGAAACATAGAAGTCTAACTACACTTCCAATCTCACTCCTTTATTTTCTGTTAAGCACAAACCTCCTCATCCTGTATTCCACTCCGAATGCTCCTACTCATGATGTTGTTGATGGTCATGGTTCATCCGAGGCAGAAGACACAAAGCACAGCCCTTTAAAGCCTATCATATACAAGACCAACCTATTCTTCTGTCAATACACTTTCACTTAAACGTATTACATAATACATCTTTTGAATGATCTTCTGACCATTAACAAACCACCATATCCTGTTCACAATTCTATTTTCATCTGTCTTACAATTACCAGAGAACCTGATTTACAACAACAAACATCCCTGTCTAATTATCCATTTACAGTGCTCTTAATCTTCCCTTCTTCCGCACCATAATTCACCAACATTGGGAGCAGTACATAATCTCATGCAACTTTCTGGTACATTCGCAATGAAGCTATTAGCATTCTGATTAATCCTGAGACTTTATTACCATCCATAACCTCACCAATACAATCTGCCTCATCCATAACATTATTTCACATTAAGCTCAAGATACGATACAATTCTTAATATCACACCCCATCCTCACCCAAAAATACCATCTCCTTGTCAGAGACATTTTAGCTCCTTATTGCCACACATTGTTTAACAAATATGAAAAGATTTTGAAATTACCTTTCACCACACACTAAAACCAAATCAACAGCATCCACCAGCATAAGCAGCACGCATGCCTCAATTCCACAACAATCTCACATCCCTTCCAATTTTAGCAAAGGTAAGCTATATTGGGTGTGGTTAATCTTCTAATAGTCAAATTTTGGGTCGCCTTCACACCAGGTGCCATACACTGTAGATACCTGCAGTTTAGATCCCATATCAAACTAGGTTCCTGAGTGCAGATGGGTGGTAACACCACTCCTAAATTTTTTTTTCTCAATCAATAAAGATATTAAACACAAATGGTGACTGTACACATTTGCTATACACTGACATGGCATCTGCCACATGCTGTAGCAATCAATAATTTGAATCACTAAAACTTGAAGCATTTAAAATGAAACAGTCAGGCGAAATTGTCCTCAAGTTTTAACCCTAAAGAATGTGAAATTGTCTTCAAGTTTTAACCCCTAAATGATGCAAATTGTCAAGTTTGAACCCTAAAGGATGCAAAATTGTCCTCAAGTTTGAACCCTAAAGGATGCAAAATTGTCCAAGTTTTAACCCCTAAATGATGCAAATTATCAAGTTTTAACCCTAAAGGATGCAAAATTGTCCAAGTTTTACCCCTAAAGGATGCAAAATTGTCAAGTTTTAACCCTTAAGGATGTAAATTGTCCTAAGTTTTAACCCTAAAGGATGCAAAATTGTCCTCAAATTTTAATCCTAAAGGATGCAAAATTGTCCTCAAGTTTTAACCCTAAAGGATGCAAAATTGTCCTCAAGTTTTAACCTCAAAGGATGCGAAATTGCCCTCAAGTTTTAACCCTAAAGGATGGTGTGCCAGTGTAGCCACCTTATATGCGAACTGGAAGAAGCCGAGCAGAGTCAATTGCCCCAACACACCCCAAACTTAATACTTGCAAAAGCAAGCAGACCTTCAGACCTCGCAGCAACTAGTGACCTCACACTATACACTGCCACTCCACTAAGGACCTATAAGAGGACAGAAGTTAGCTGGGCACCCAGAACCTGGGTGTAGAGAACAGCAAGTTTGGAGAGGAGTAGGTGGGTATGATAATAATGAGAAGTAGAGATAAACCAGTCCACTAACAGGAATGGTGGGTGATCACCAATTATTATCATCATCAGAGTTCACATCAACCCAGTGACAGGGCTGACCTAAGTTGCACTCAGGCCAGGAGGAGGTACAATATTTCTGGGCATCAAGTAGAACAGGCTACACAGGGTACCCCTCTGTAGGGTGTCCCACACTGAGGCAGGATGAACCAGCCTCAGCCATATCCTTCTCCAATATTGGGAAGGACTTGCCTGTGTCGGGGAGGGGGGGGAGGCATTAAAGGGAGGACCTTCCTCACCATCTGATTCCACAGTCCCTTATCCCCTTGGGAGGACAGTACCCATGAGTGGAATCTAGCTCAGGGAACTCACCAGAGGGGTGGCCTGATAGGGAAAACATGTTCAGAGCAGCAAGCTGACTGCTAATGGGATAAATGGGGGAGGGGGGATGCAAGGCCATAAGAGATTCCCCAAATGTATCTTCAAAGTGGAGAGTCACAGGGTGGTGGACGCCTCTACCCCTTGCCCCTCTACGGCCAGTTTTGTGGGAGTGATTTTTTTGGTCGCTTGCTACCCACCTTCTTGACAGGCCCTGGTAAATGAAAAAATGGGGGATGCCGCTGTTCCAAGAGTGGAGTCATTCAAGGGCAACACCAAGATATCTACAACTGTAGAATGTAGATATTAATGAGGTGTCTTGTTGAATTTGAGGGGGCTGTTGGTGTAGTTACATTGTGTGGGTTTGTATGATTTCTGTGTGCCTAGAAGTGATGGGTTAAGTGCATTCATATGAGTAAGCTTCATGTGCTGGTTTCATAGATTTACCTTAAAAGATCACCCCCCATTGAGTCAAACCAAAGGCCAGAAGCCACCTTGGGACTGCCACAAAGGGCAATGGTCACCGTAAGTAAGAAACCAGCACACTATTGGGCTAATTTAACATTCACACAAAAAGAATATACAGCAAACAAAAAAGCAAACAAATGACAAAAACAACAAGGGACCAGGGGCCAGGCACCAGCACTGGATAATGAAACCAACACTGAAGAGTCAAATAAAATGGAAGAGGTCAGCCTCATCCAGAAAGTCATAGAGTACACAAGCTTGTGTACATAAACCCATCCGGAGTACAAGGGACAAACGGTAGTGACACCATTCATTCCGGTACTGGGACAGTAACTTGCGCGAATATCACCCAGACAGGGTCATTCAACAAGCAAGTACAGAACAACCAGGGGGATAATGCGGCAGTCACACTAAGGTACAGGGGAGCTTCCATCACATGACAGTGTATCCTCTGAATATACTAATTTGAAAATGCTAAAAGAAAACAATAGTTAAAGAAATATCTTCCAACTCACATCCTCGTTCTTTACTCACACAGATATTCTTCTTAAAATGGAAGAGGTCAGCCTCATCCAGAAAGTCATAGAGTACACAAGCTTGTGTACATAAACCCATCCGGAGTACAAGGGACAAACGGTAGTGACACCATTCATTCCGGTACTGGGACAGTAACTTGCGCGAATATCACCCAGACAGGGTCATTCAACAAGCAAGTACAGAACAACCAGGGGGACAATGCGGCAGTCACACTAAGGTACAGGGGAGCTTCCATCACATGACAGTGTATCCTCTGAATATACTAATTTGAAAATGCTAAAAGAAAACAATAGTTAAAGAAATATCTTCCAACTCACATCCTCGTTCTTTACTCACACAGATATTCTTCTTATTGGTTTCTCACCCCACCCCTCCACCTCTTTCACAAATATCTTCCACTTTGGAGACAAATCTTGATTAATCTTTATTCACAATACTTCATTTATTACTTTACAATTATTTCCATTTCAGGTCTCAAATTATCATTCCAATATTCAGCATTACACACTTTCTCTCCAGTTTTACCACACCACCATCGACCATTTGCACTTCTCTCACTCACTTCCTTTGCTCATCTACATACTCTCTCTTCTCCTAATAATCCAAACAGCCTTTATTTCATATCTCCATATTAATTAAATCTTTGACAGCACAATCAGGACTTGGAATGGCTTTGTTCATACCTCTCAGAGCATTCACAATGATTATTACATTGATTATTACAATGATTATTAGTGCTTTTTAAAAGCACTAGACAGGAAAAGTGGAGGATTTGCCTTCCTCCACCACAAGTTCAAATGAATCAGCATGGAGAAGCTTAAGGCAGGTAGATTTGATGGTCCTCAGATAAGAGAACTCATAAAAGACTCCAGTTTTGATGATTCATTAAATCCTACTGAACTCTCTGCCTGGCTGTCCCTTAAGTTAGTCATTGCAAACTTCCTTGGTAACCACAGAAGTCTCAGTACCAAAAGATGGTTGATGACTTAATGGAGAATTTCCGCAAACTCAGTGCACGTATGTCAGTGAAAATGCACTTTCTTCAGTCCCATCTGGACTATTTTCCAGAAAATTATGGAGACTTCAGTGAAGAACAGGGTGAGTGCTTTCACCAAGACATCCGTGTCATGGAGGAATGCTATCAAGGCCAATGGGATGTGAACTTTCTGGCTGACTACTGTTGGTGCCTTAAGAGGGATGTGGTGTCTGTTCGGCACAATCGGAGGTCACTGAAGAGACCATTCATCCATGAGTAGCTCATTTTGTGCATTGTACTATTCATTCTATCTATTAAAAATATTCTGTAAACCTTCTGTGAGTAAATCAGTCCAATATTTGCTATTATGTGTTTCATTCACAACAAATATTTGGAAATATAGGAGTTTTTAGTATGTGCTCATATTTCAAAAACCTGACCTCATTGGGTAAAATGAGCATGATTTTCAGATTCAGTGCAAAAAACTGATCCAAAATCAGGTATTATATATTTGATCTTGAAAACAACGCAGACCAGTGTTATTAATCAGTAGCTTCTTTCTCAACAAGAGAAAATAATTAGTCTTACATTAATCCTTCTTTGTAACCAACCCATGTATATGCTACATATTTGTGTTGAAAGAACATAATTGCAAGACACATTTATCAACAAGAATAAGTAGCACAGTACACTTTCATTCTTGTAAGTAGACCAAAAGACAGTTATTTCATTTCTTATCTTGTCAACTATATACCCATTAAAATTTCCTACATACAACCATCAACTAATATATATTACCAATCTTACCCACCACTAGTCCTAATTCATTCCAGCACCTGTGTTGTTAGCCTCACTTATATCATCTCAGAAGCCATACATACTCTACAACCACTGTAAAATTAGGAAAAAAATGTTGAATATTTGAGTCAAGTTGAGGTTTGCAAGGTTTTAACCTTGAAAATCTCAACTTGACTTAAATAATTCTTGAGCATACACATTCATAACTATCCAATGCTACTCCTAATTCAATAGCACAGCCTATTAAACCATGAGAAAAAAAACAATTTCACTCCATTACACAAAAGTTTCATTCCCAATATGCCTCTAATAGAATATAAACATACCCTATTTTAAATACAACCAATACCTTTTCCCTCATCACATACACCCATTCACTTCAAATATTAAACAACTAGAGGGCGTCTGTGGCAATGCCACCCATTGTGAGGGGAAGTTACCAAAGTGTTTTAAAATAGTGGCTTTGATAATATTAATAACAATAAAGCAGCTATTCAACCTTTTCCCCTAATTTTACACTCTTCATTTGGCACCAATGCAGGAGGAGCATCGAAACAGGAACAAATAAAATTTAGAAAAATACTAAGTAATAATAAACTATAAACTGGTTAACAAATATTTCAAAAAACAAAAACAATTTAGGCGCATGCAGTGGCCCAGGGGAGACTTACCTCCTCCAGTCTATAAAATATTATAGATCAAATAAGAGGTACTTACTTGGAATCATGGCACCATTCCAAAGATGTAACATGACTATAGAGACAGCTAAATGTTCTTATGCAGGAAAATGGATTATAAATTCTTCGGCTCAAGTTTGGAACACTGTAAACAAGGACTATAGAAATGGAATATCAGTTACCTAAAGGAAAATAAAAGGTAAAAATCTTAAAAAATAACAATCAAGAGGAGAAGCACAAAAAAAACTTGTCTCAAGAATGTCTCCTGCTCATATCAGATATGTAAAATGTATTTCAACCAAAATATTCAAGAGATGAACCTGTGATATCCTGTAAAACTCAGAGCAGTAATAAATGAAAGTTCTAGGATTCACATCATTTAAAAAATACATACCCAAAGTTGACAAGGATAATCAGAAACTGGACATAAGAGGCAACATAAAATATTTGGTAAAGCTAGATGGAAAATACATTGATAGAGTAACAAAGATTTATGGGGTAAATGACATTTTTTGAATGAATAAATCACTTCTCAATTCAGACAGAATCTTGAAGATGGTACACAATGTAGCAAACTCTCAACCTTCATCAAAGAAGGAAAGTTTGATCATATCATAGTATTTGTGGATGAAGGTCCATGATAGTGAAAAAATCAATAACATGGAAATAAAACAGCAAAGCAATTAATGTGCAGGTGCTGTTGGTACTGCTAACACTAACTTGTATGCCAGTAAAAGCTATTTGCTTTTGTATTGAAGGAGCATTTGACTGAAGATGAGAAACTGAGTGTGTATAGAATGTATCTTTAACAGAATGGTGTTAAGTAAGGGTGAAGCAGACTTTGAGAGTTTGGCTACTCAAGTTTAAGATTATTCATTTTTTTTTTTTTTTTAAGCGGCTATTTAAGATTATTCAAAGGGATGATACTTTGATTTATCAAAGGCTTGATACTTCCCTCACCCAGTAGCTGAGAGGAGTGGTGTGAGGAGTTAGAGCAATTGGTTGTGATTGAAGAGAGCAAAATTGCATGAACAGTCCAATTGTATAGATTAATAGAAGGTGAATGAAAGGAATGTGAAAGAGCACTTTCTGATGAATGTGGTGCCAGAATGTGTTGACAGTATGTATGGGATGTGTATGTTAAAGTTGGACTTTGTGCAAGGAAATTGTTGAGAAAGTAGGGCAGTAACTGGTTTCTCCATGCAGAAAACCTTACTAGTTCCTAAACCTGTTTTGGATTGGTAAATGCCACCAGGGGCGGCCAAAGTCATATGAATGTGGTTTAGGTGGGTTTGCTAGCAGAAATGTTATAATGTTTATAGATCATATTCTGATTTGAAAGTTTTGAGGAACATTAGGCAGTGGTGAATGTGTTAAGAACTTTGGGAGCAGTTGGAATGAGTCAAAGTATATATGGTTTGTGAAAGAAAATGAGTTTCTTGGGTACAGAGTTAGTACGAATGAATTATGAATTATTTTTGTTATTATTTTTATACCTATGAGGCGAATCCTACAATGGCAATAATTGTAATTAATGACAAACCTAATACTAGGCTACATTCAAATGAAAAATAAGTCAAATACACAAAACCTCCAAATAACAACAAAAAAATGACAAAAAAGTGAAAATACAAAAACAAACAAGATAAAAGCAAAAGCAAGTAGGAAGGAAGCACATTCTGGCCTTGGAGGGAGGCACGCCTGCCCTTGGTGCTGGAACATGCGACCAACACCAAAGAGAATCAAATAAAATGGAGGAGGCCAGTCTCCCCCACCCCTAAGTTGAATAGTCCACAAATCTGTCCAAGTACAAGCGATAGTAACCTGTGTGAACATCACCCAGAATGTGCTGAACAGTCCAGGGACAATGCAGTCATAAGAGTAAGGTACAGGGGAGTGCTCCATCAAGTGGCAGTCATGCAAATGTGCTCAATTTGAAGATGAAAGAAAGCAACTTGAAGCATTGGTGAGTAGGTCCA
Source organism: Ceratothoa steindachneri (assembly GCA_963969495.1). Taxonomy (NCBI): domain Eukaryota; kingdom Metazoa; phylum Arthropoda; class Malacostraca; order Isopoda; family Cymothoidae; genus Ceratothoa; species Ceratothoa steindachneri. Next base: position 157,017,791 of record OZ018327.1, read on the forward strand.
TAGGAACAGTCACAACGCAAGTTCCTATCAGCCATCTCATATCTTCTTTGCCAAGCAGCCCGATGGGCTGCCCAGATTACTGCTATGTAGTCAGTGAGAGGAAGAGTGAAACATTGGTCTTGTCAGCCATTCCTTGCAAACTCTTTGCTGCCCTTATTCTCCACAAGTCCAAGGAACCCAGCAGAAGATAATCTTGACATCCAGCCGACTCACAGTAAATGTCGTATCACAGATAGCGTGAACCAAGGAATGTCGAGGTTCCAATGCCCCGAGAGCACACAGGATGTTTTTAGAGTTGTTAAAGATCGCAATTTGGTCTTTGAACCAGCCATGATGTCTTATTTCCTGAATCAAGATGCATATTATAAACTCAGGCATGAAACAGAGAGGATATGGGATGGAGGCTGACCCATTTGTATGACTTGGAGCCAGCCTTGTACACGTGTGACACAATGTGCGCATTATAAAGGTTGAACTCAATTCTACCGGGAGCCTGGAAGCTTTGAGAGCTTAGGGATGGCGACAAATAGTCAAAGGTAATACCCTCCAGGGTGGTGTCATAGGCAGAACACGAGGCACCACTGGTCAGAGGGCTACATTGAGCTCACAAAGGAGTTTTCTAGCCATAAACCCAAAGGGAATAGGGTATGACTGGCATCTCTCAGCAGCATAGCATCATTAAAATCAGGTATGGATACAATATGAACTGTTGACTAATGGAGGTGCTGTGCTCGCACATACAGGTGTATAATGTAGTGTGTGTATGGCACAGAGTGGCATCTCCCAAGCATTAAAAAGTAGGCTCTCAATGGGGTATATGTAGAAGGCACCAGTCCCAGGGTTGAGACTGGTGTTGTGGATCAAGTTCACCTTCCACAATAGACACTCAGCTGCAGGTGATAAAACACATCCATAGTCAAGCCTTGAACAAACAAAGTATCAGTAAAGAAGCAAGGCAGTAGCCTTATCAGCATCCCAGGTGCTGAACATCACAAAATAAAGAATATCCATGGTGATGGTACAAGAGGAACTAAGGTTGCAAATAAGCCTCCCAGCTGAGGCATTGGTTGAAACCAAAACCAAGAAGACACCACAAATTCACCATTTCCAGGTAAACCCCATTTAGGAACAAGTCTGAGTCAAGGTAGAGTCGTGTATTGTGGCAGAGATGCACCAACTCAGTCTTTATTGGGGAAAATCAAAACCTGTGAGCTTCAGCATAGTAAGAGAATAGATTCAATGCCTGTTGGAGTTGATATTCCAGAGTTGGCATCTGGGCCGCACCAAAAGAATTTATTTATTAATTATAAGAGCCCATTTGGTAATTGCTTACTAAGGAAAAAGTTGCGGTACTCACGCTACAGCCTAATACTAGGCTAGTTTTTTAAAAAAAAGTAATAGGTAAATAACAAATAAAGATAAAAAGGAACAAAGGCTAGGAAAAGTTGAAAAAACATTTAAAACAAAGAACAAGATAAGCAAAAAGGCAACAAGAAGGAAGCACGCTTCAGCATCATGGGTAGGCCCACCTCCTCCTGGCACAGGAAATTGCAACCTAAAACCAAGTCAAAGTGGAGGAGGCCAGCCTCCTCCAAAAAGTCATATAGTCTGCAAGTCTGTGTACACAAACCAGTCCAGATTACAAGGGACAAGTGATAGTAACCCCACTGGTCCCATTAACCAGGACAGGCAACGTGCGCCAAGATCACCCAGACTGGGACATTCAACAAGAATATGCCAAACAGTCTGGGAGACAATACAGTCTTCACAATAAGGTGCAGGTGAGTGCTCCATCAAATGGCGGTGTATCCCGCAAGTGTGTCCAATTTAGAGAAGATAGAAAGTAGCCTGAAGCCTTGTGGCATTAGGGGGTAGGTCCATGGAAACAGTTGCAGCACAATGGCACGCAACTTTAAGTTCCCCTCAGCCATCGTCTTTGCCAATCAGCCTGTATTCCTGTCATGTAATCAGTGTGAGGATGAGCTAAACACTGGTCTGGTCAACGAGTTCTCGTGACCTCTTTGATGCCCTTATTCCCCACAATTCCCACATGTCCAAGAACCCAGCAGAAGATAATCTCAATATCTGCCCAGGCCACCAAAACCGTGGCATCACATATAGCGCAAACCAGGGGATGTGGAGATTCCAATGCCTCAAGAGCACCCAGGGAATTGTGAATTGCTATAGATCATAATCCAGTTTCTGAACCAGGTACGATGCATTATCTCCTGTACTGAGCGGTGTATTGCCACCAGCTTGGCCATGAAGACAGACGCAGCACCTGGAAGAGCCCCACTGACTTCAAACAGATGGGATATGGCAGGGAAACCAACCCTTTCTTGGGACTGGGAGTCAACAGTATACACTGGCATGGTTCCAGCATGACATGGAGTGTGCTCCAAAAAGGCTAAATGCAATACTCCCAGTGTTCTAGAAGCTTTGGGAGCAAAGGTGTGGAGACAAATAGTCAAAGATGGTACCCTCCAGTGGCATACTGGGCAGAACCAGGGGCATCACTGGCCTGAGAGCTACACTGAGCTATTAAAGGAGTTTTCTAGCCCTAAACCAAAAGGTCTTAAGAGTATGACTAGCATCTCTCAGTGGCATAGGCAATGTCGAGATCAGCTGCAGATGCAGTGAGAGCTGTTGACAACTGAGGAGGGAGGCACTGCGCACCAAAAGAAATGGAAAGGTCATCCATGTAGAGCATAGTGATACTATTAATTGTATAGGCCGAGTGTGACAATGAGGACACTTCATTGTGGTATACCCTCTTTCTCCTCCATTGAGCTGGAGGGGGCTACCCCAAACTGTATGCAGAATAGACAATCTCACACAAATTGAGATATAAAGATTGGGAGGTGTCTCCTCACCCCCATTGTGTGGAGTTTCCAGGATAGTGTATCACCATGCTGTATGATAAACCTTATCTAGATTAAAAAACCACAGCCTGAGCAATGCCAGAAGGTTCCCATTCCCATCCAGGAAACAGGTCACCTTTGGCTCTTTACCAATCAAGCTAGCTAATGCTCTCCTCTAATAGATTATTTACCTTTGAACAACATGCTCCTATCTGTAGAATGAATAACCAGAAAGTGTTTGAAGCCAGTTAGTCTCTCAATGAGTATCCCCAACATAATTGAGACAATGCACTTGCAGCTTTTGTCTTTGTCTGGGTCCACCTGCCGAGGGTGCCTCAGGGCCAGTCTTACTGATCTTAGTCTGATCGCTTGTCCAAATCACAAATGACCCCTCCATCCCTTCAGCCACTGCGGTTGGAGAGGAAGCCTTAGTCCTAAAGGACTCAACAAGATCCTTCTCCAAGATGGAGAAGGACTTGGCTGTCAAAGGGGCACCAGCCACGGAAGATCCATCTTCTCCCTGTGATTCCTGAGGGCCCGAGCCACCTCAGAAGCTTGCACAGGGGTAGGTTCAGGGTCAGTGTTTGGCACCAAGCCTGGGTTAGACCACATGGAAGATCCTGCCATCTGGGCGTTAGTCACCTCTGGGACCATGTCCAGCTTGGAGGCACTCCCCTGTAAACTGAGGAGGACTGCAGAGGTGAAGTTTTCCATGAGCAACTCCAAGGAAGGTGTATAAGAGTAAACATCTTCTCAGGTCGAAGAGGGTTTGAGAGGCACCTGACAGAGCACAGGTTGAGGGGAAACCTCCTTTTCTGAGGTGGAACTGTCTGTGGAGCAATCTAAATAAGGCAAAATTGTCACATTTAAGTGGTGATAGTGGAGCCCTTCCACCGGTTGAACTGGTAACTCAATTTTCATCATCCTCATCAAAACCTATGGAGTGCAAGGCCGTGCTTTGAGGCAGATCTCCGTGTATTTGCCTATGCATGGAAAATAGATGCTATGACCTCCCAATGACTTGGAAGGCTAAAATAAAATTTTCCATAGCATCATTTACACATACTCAGCCCAGGGGTCCAACTAAGGTAGGCTTTGACAACCCAGCCTGCCCCATTCAGAACAAATTGGGCTCAAGCTTTGACCATATAGGAAAAGTGCTGGCATAGACACCTTATCTGTACATTGGAATAAATTGAGCAAAGTTGATAGCCAACACACCTTGTTTCTTATCCAGCAGGCTTTCAGCCATGGCACCAGGTAATGACCTCACTGCATACACTGCCACTCATAAGAGGACAAAAGTGTGCCAGGAAGTCAGAACACCTGTGGATAGAAGAGTAAATTTGGAAGGGGTTAGGCAGGAATGTAATAAGGAGAAGTAGAAATAGGCAGGTCTACTAACGAGTAGGGTGGGTGATCACCTATTATCATCATACCTGGTACTAGGTGATCCCAGGATGACATGCAGTCCACCAATGCACCATACCATGTCTAGCGAACCAAACTCTGTCCAGGTGAAAACACTTTTTTCCTGGTATGAAGTGTGGGTAGACAAAAGGTTGAGGGGATAGCCATAATAACAATAATAAGGGTTTCCCTAATTTGTACTCAGGCTGGGAGGATGAGCTTGTGGGGAAAGAGGGGTGGGGGTTATAAAGAATTTATGAGTGGTGTATGAATGCCAAGCAGGTTAAATATTAGGGGTTTGGGTGAAGGTAGAGTGATTGCTGTGGAGAAATTAAGTTTCCTGTTAGTCTCTGAACTTTTTCTTCTTCTTTAAAGGGCTCTCTGGTGATGGCTATCTAGGGCACAAGTTGCTGCAATCAATTTAGCCTATAATTAGACTATGTTACCCCCACCCCCCCAAACAAAACAAACTACATAATAAGCCGAAACAAAAAAAAAAGAGCAAAAGGCATGCCCCAGTTTTGGAGGGAGAACCCCCTCCCAGAGCCTGAGTATGCACTCAACACTGAGTCAAATAAAATGGGGAAAGTGGCCTCCCCCCCCCCCATAGTCCACTATCAGGAATACAAGAACCCATCCTGAGGTAGAAGGGACAAGCAGGAGCACCCCCCCCTCTCATACCAGTACTTGGATAGGTAACGTGCGTGAAGATCCCTAGACTGGGACACACAAGAATGTACTGAACAATCTGTGGACAATGAAGTTACTAGTCTTGGGAATGAATTGAATGTAGAGTGGGAGTTTGTAATGTTGGATGATGAGCAAATGCAGTGTTGTTTCCTGCTGGAGATGTCTTGACAAGAAATGGATTATCTTTGTATGCAGAGAAAGATTGTATGATTAAAGGGGCTAAAAAAGATTGTTGAGATATTGGCTCTCTCCCAGGAGCTAGGTTGGAAGTCTCCCTGGTCACTCTGGCTGTCTGTCTATATGTATGTGCAAACAACTCATGGAAATGTCAGAAGGGGGGGAGGGAGTATCACCCACAAGTTCATACAATCAAAATCACTTCAACTCGTGTGCTTTCCGCCAATTAAACACCAAAACAAATAACCAGGGCCAATCTCTCAAGTCAGAATGTAGGAACAAATGGGATGCTCAACCATGAGTGAGGTATGAATGGCCTAATTAAAAGAAATTAGGCAAAATTAAGTTATAATAAATTTATACCAAATTCTAATATTTAAAAGTGAATTATGCCAAAATTAGTATCTTACCATCTTCTATGTATAATTAGAGGAAGGACTTGAAGGGTATACCTACAGGCCATGGCACCATATTTCTTTAACAGTTTCTACCAGATTCTTAAAGATTTTGCCTTGTCATTTGCCCAAGAGGTCATTAAACAATTATCCAATTGTTTCATAATATTCAACTTAATGTGAACTATTTTTATAGGGAAATATATTGAAACTGCCCTTAGAGTCTGCCTTCTATCGAGCCTGCCATGGGCCCCTGGCTGTTTGGTAATACTTTGAGATATCCAGCAACAGATCCTTTGCTGCAAGTGGAACTGTGCAGGAAATCATCCAGATGTCAGCTGCAGCTTACTGATACATGCTACACCTGAAAACCCTCTTGCAAGGTATATACTGGTGTTCAGGAGAGTGTAACAGTCCTCCAGAATGAAAAAGACAAACATAATTAGGAATAAAAGGAGAATATTTTTACTTACCCTGACAATTTTGGGTAATAGCAAAGTATTTGCCATTGGGACTAAATGTTATATCTTTTATGATGCCAGACTCAAATTTTTTACGATATATAATTCTCTTGAAACTCAAACTTATTACATGAACCTCACCATCTGAAAATAAAAGAAGACACAAATGAAAATTCTCTAAAAAAAATATATATATAAGCCCATTATGTCCCATTGATGATTTACAAAAGTTAATAAATCATCATCCTATCTCAATAATGATAACTTCGAATGAATAGAGTTCTATGCTGGAATTTGTCACATTATCTTCCTACTTATTGTTTCGTCATCTTCTGGATCTATGTCATTTCCTCATTTGTGAATACATTTTTAATCAAGGGATTCCTTCCTTCATGCTCTCTTTAATCTCTAAAATTGTATAAAAAGGAATCTTCAATATAAGACTCTTAAGCCCTTTGAAAACGTGCAATCTGTGATATTTGAAGCATGAGGGAAATGCCCACCCCTCTACTTAAGGAAGCTCCTAACCCCCATGGCAAGGTCACCCAAGCGACATTATTAGTGTCTCCATTTACCCCAGAGGTGGCAGGCCCTCCCTTTGTGTTTATTAGGTCCCATCAGTCTCAGGAGATGCAACTTGTTGCTGACACATTAGTATACATAGCTGGAAGCATCCAAACTCCACACTGGCACTGGAGAAATCCCCCAACCTCCATTTAAACTTAGCAGGCTGAGCTCCATAAGTTGGAGCATGCCACCCCCATTGTCCCTTGCAGGGGATCTAAATTGGCTCCCAGCTCCCATTGGGAGCAGATGATCCTTCTCCCAACATTTCTAAACTTTTGTATTTTGAAGCGTTGCTTCAAAAAAGGAGTAGGGGACATGGCATTAGAAATGGAGCTAATTGGTACTGGGTCCCCAAAAGGCGATAGTAGGGAAAGCCCCAGCTGGAAGCATCCAAACTCCACACTGGCACTGGAGAAATCCCCCAACCTCCATTTAAACTTAGCAGGCTGAGCTCCATAAGTTGGAGCATGCCACCCCCATTGTCCCTTGCAGGGGATCTAAATTGGCTCCCAGCTCCCATTGGGAGCAGATGATCCTTCTCCCAACATTTCTAAACTTTTGTATTTTGAAGCGTTGCTTCAAAAAAGGAGTAGGGGACATGGCATTAGAAATGGAGCTAATTGGTACTGGGTCCCCAAAAGGCGATAGTAGGGAAAGCCCCAGTTGAAATAAACCCCTTCACCATCAGGAAGTTTTTAGGTAGAGGTATCATTGGGTATGGGAACCCATATTATGACACAAATGCCCTCCCAATAACACGGGTAAGAGTGGATGTATTGGAGGGCGGTTGAACCAGCTTTCCCACCTAGTAGCAAAACAACACATGGCGCACCACTGAGACTTGGGTATAAAAGGATAAGTAAAAGAAAGATGGGGCACTAGAAAGGGTAAATAAATGGAGGACAGTGCATGCATGTTAAAAATCAAAACTTCCAACCAGGACAAAATACAACTGGGATGACCCCCATCCTCCCTCTTGACCCTGAACCTGGGGAATGGATGAAAGCAGGTCAGCAAAAAATCTAATAAAAATGTCTAGAAAGAATCAAGCCCAAAGTAGTCAATCTAGCTAGAGAGTGCAGGAAGCACTGGTGCTGGAAAGGCAGGCCATTCAGCCATGTACCAACCAGGTTAAGTTTAGACCAGATAACCACTTGCAGAGTGATGAGTGAAAAAAGTGAATGTTGGAAGGGTTTTCCTCTCACAAATTTAAAGCACAATGAGACTGTATCATTCAGAAAGTTTGTGAGGAGAAATTTGAAAGAACGTGGTGAAGCTAGAGGAAGTGAAAATGAATGAAAGCGGCAAATCCTCCTGCATGCATTGGGGCATACTGCGGGTATTAGAGCTGGGAAGGCACACAATCCTCCAGGAAAGCCCATGCTACACCCAAGTTCCCCTTGTGGATACATATATAGATAAGGAAAAGAAATGAGGGTGGTAGGAAGAGGAAAGGGCACAAATCCACCTTGAGTAAAAGGGAGAAGAGATAGACACCCTGCTCATCTCATTACTGGCACAGTTAATGTGTGCGGAGATCCCCAGACTGGGAGACACCAAAAATATGCAGGACAGTTGGGGGGAGGGACCACAGTTGTTGTATTAAGGTGCAGGGGAGCACTCCATCAAATGACAGTGCCTCCCTTAGTTAACAATTTGAAATTGACAGAAAATGAAATGGCCATGAGAACAGTGATGCAATTTTAGATTCAAGTTGGTTATCTTCTTTTCTAGGCAAGACAAAGGACCGACCTGATTCCTTCCATGTAGTCAGTATGGGAAAAATTGAAACTAGTCCTTGCAGACTATGAGAGACCCTCTTTTCCAACAATTCCTACATGAAATACCCAATAGAAAATAATCTTGACATCTGGCTACAACATGTGGCATTGCAGATACTGGAACCAGGATATTACAACCAGCTCAGTTAAAATAAGAGATGTGGGGACCTTCTTTTGACTTAAAGACTCATGGAAGTAGCGGGGGTAGCCTCTTGAAGAGACAACTTCATGGCCTGTCAGCTGCATTTTTTTTTTTAGAGCCTATCTGGTGACTGCCCACTTGGGCATAAGTCGCCGAAATCATGACAGCCTAGCACTAGGCTACTTTAAAATAAGAACACGAAAACACAACAATGATAAAAAGGGAAGATCGTAACAATTAAGAAGTAATCTCCGGCATAGGGGGAGGTCCCCCTCCCCCGGCGCAGGAGCGTGCAACCTACAAAGAAAACAATAAAAAAAATGTTAAGTAAAAGGGAGAAGGCCGGCCTCCCCCCAAAAGTCTACCAGTCCACCAGTCAAAGAGCATGCACTTGTCCCGAGAACAAGGGACAGGCGGTAGCGAGCCCGCCCATCCCGGTACCGGGACAGGTAACATGCGCAAAGATCGCCCAGACTGGGACATTCAACAAGAATGTGCCGAACAGTCTGGGGAACAACGCAGTCGTCACAGTAGGGCACTGGCGAGCACACCATCAAATGGCGTTGTCAGCTGCATGATATGCAAATGCCTTTGAGGGCTTACTAGAGGAAATTTAGCTCATCACACTAACAAACCCCAGTCATTCTGGCACTGGGACAGGTAACACGCATGCAACTTCCCCATACCTTTTCTTTTAATTCTCCCATCAGGTGACTGCCTTCAAGAGCATAAGTCAAAGGAATTAAGATTCTAGCCTAGTGTATGGCGATTTTAAAATTTGCAAAAACAAAAGGAAACATTTTAGCATCAGGGGGCCTCCCCCCAGTGTAGACACATGCAACCTACAACAAATAGTCAAAGAAAATGGTGGCCAGCCTCATTCAAAAGGTCAGATAGTTCACAAGTCTGTGTACACAAATCTGTCTTTAGTAGAATGGACAAGCGGTAAGAGACAGAGACCCCACCCTACTCATCCTTATACTGTGACAGGTAAGGAGTAAGAAGTTCACCCAGATAAGACATTCAACAAGAATAAGCCAAACACTGTGGGGGACAAGGCAGTGATTGTAATAAAGTGCAGGTGAGCAGCATCCCGGTTAGAGAATGCAGAGAAAGTGGTCACACAGGACGCAAGGTCCTGCGAGAACTTGCCCTGAATCCTTTTGACTCACTTCTACACCTCTGCCAGAGGGGTCTTTGCATTAAGTAGACATGTATGCCTGCCAGGAAGAGGGCAAATGTGCTTTGAAACATACTGGAACCTAGTCCTAGCTCAACAAAATTCCCTAGCAATGAAATCCTTTGGGCGTCAGTTATAGCGTATGTGGGCATAATGCTTTTGAGGGTCATCTCACACTTGGCTAATCACTGCAGAAGCAGCAGATGTGCAAAATGGCCAGGTGTTCTAGGTATAATAGTTAAGACTCATAGCTATGAGTTTGCTGAAGAACAACTAAACTGCCTCATCCACTGACCTAAACTCATCAACTGTGGCAGAAAAATCTGTTATTTCGTGAAATGCGGACCATCTCACCCGGGCCACACACCAGCAGTCCAGAAAATGATACTCGAATCGGAAAGTGATCACTAACTACGATGGAGGTCTTCGACCACCTCACATCTAAAATAAGGTTGAACATCCAGAGAGCAAAGGGATAGATGAAGGGTAAATGAAGCAGTTCTCGAGCAGTGGATGTGTAAACTCATCCACATTTAGGACACCATTTCCAGCTCATCAATCAGGAAGGCAAGGACCCGACCCCTAGGACTGATTGTGTAGTCTCCCCAGAGGGGGCATCTACCATTCAAATCTTTGAGCAGTAGAAAAGGCCTCAGCAACTGTGCCACAATGTGGTGGAAGTCACCAGGATCAAGTCGGTTGATGGTGGAATGTATACAGAAATAACAATATACCCCCTATCCAGGTGCAGCTGCCCAGCTACTACCAGAAAGGAGGTATTTAAAGCAAAGAGGAGACAGCATGCCAGGTGTGTAACTCTTGCATCCTCCTGCCTGAGCATGGTCTTTTGCAAAAAGAGCCTCCGCAGCTCCTCCCAATTAGGACCCTCACAGGAATGGCTGCATGTAGAACTCTGAGTGCTGTTGGCCAAACAAGGCACTGCCGTCTTCAAGGAGTTACTAGGGGAGGTTGGACTTGCTATGCGAGTTTTTCCTCCTTCCACATAGAAAACTTCAGTGTACAGGGCGGGAGGGATTCAAAGTTGGGGATTCCCTTCCTTTAGAGGATCCACTCTCCAAGCTAAGCAGTCCAGCCATGGGAGGAGCAGAGGAGCTGAAGCTCCATGGAGGGGTCATGAGCAGAGGGTTCCCTTTTTAACATTGAGGCATAAGACATCTCAGGCAGCGACAGGGGCATCAGGACCAAGTCTTTACCCTGTGAAATGCAAGGGGATCCGTAGCCTGCAAAGCCAGTATTTCCTTCTTGAGGTTTCTCAGGGAAATATGCAGCACATTGTTTCGATGAAGTGTGGTGCTGTTCTCCACAAGTGACACAGCCATACACGATAAGGGACAACATAAACAACCTTGTATGCCCAAAGTGGTGGCAGTAGAAGCGATAGCAACCAGCACTCACCAACTCAGGAAGCATGTCATGGTCAAACACGATGAAGAGTGTACGGATGGGTCTCAAGGTGTCCCCCTCTGAGGTGATGTCTTCAAATGAGTAGTCCATGAGTTCCCTCATATAAACCACTCTCATGAAGTTCATGGCAGAATGTGGCATCACACTCAACCGTGCGCCATTAAGTGTCTGAAGGGCACTAATCATGGCCACCTCAGAGGGATCTGCCACATTCGCAAGAACTGTCTGAGAAATGGGTCACCTTCGGCTCTACCAATCAAGATGGCAATGTTGGATCATGTTGACCTTGGCCAACATGCTGCCATCAGTGGAACGAATAACCAGAAAGGGTGTGAAGCCAGTGGGCTCGAAAATGCCAGGTAGTTTCTCAATAAGGATGGAGGGATTACAAAAAAAGTCCCTTGCTGCTCACTGCATGGTGATTGCACCGTAATATCTCTCTATGAGGAGCCCCAATGTAATTGAGGGTCCACTCCACGGACTTGTGACTTTGGTCTTTGTCTGGCACCCCCCACCTGAGGGTGCCTTGAGGACGAACATGCTGATTTTAGTCTGGTTGCTTGCTGAATGGGCAGCACACCCATCCATCCCAGGAGCCCCATAGAGCGAGAATGAACCAACTTCTCTCCACCATTGGAAGAACCCCTTAGACAGGATGGAGAAGGTCTTAGCTATCAAAGGGATACCAGCCAAAGGAGGAGGTCCCTACTCTCCTTATGAAAACTCAGGGGCCTGCGCTACACAAAGAGAATATGGCACAGGGGTGGAGCTAGGTTCCATGTTTGGCACCAAGGATAGGTTCACCCCAATGAAAGATCTTACCCTATGCAGAAGGGTCACCTCCGGGACCATGTCAATCTTTGGGGGGAGGGGGGGAGCTCTGTGTGCCCCCCCCCCCCCAAATGCTGGAAAGGCAAGCATGGTTTTCAAAGGCAAAATGTCTATATACTTGAAAAGAAAACTCCCCAACAAATGCATAATCCCAACCTATGGAGCAGAAACTTGGAACCTGACCAAAAAAACTTGCATTAAAACATAGAACACAAAGCAGCACCAATGAACACATTATGATTTGGATAAGTTGGTGACAAAAAATCAGCCATTTGGATATGTGGACAAACCAAACCTCAGCATATCGAGGAAGCTATAAGAAATCTGAAATGGAGCTGAGTGGGCCATGTGGCAATATTTGAAGATGATAGACGTACTAGAAAAATTACCAATTAGACTCCACTTGATAAAAGATGACTGAAAAGAAGACCAAAACATGGAGAGATGATCTTCAAAACTATGCTACAAATGGGAAGGAAATTGGACAAGATTGACAAGCAATCAGAAAAATGAAAAAGGTAGTCTCTCAAAAGTGGGAGGCAAATGCCTGAAATGATGATGAATCTATTAAACATTACAATATGGTGGTCATATTTTAAACAGTCATGGAAAAGAATTTAAATGTCTTAATCATGAGTGATCTAAAAGTTTCAAAACAATGTATTGTAGCTTCACAAAGGGCTCTAAGCAAAAGATATTTTACACTTAAAACAAAAAGCATTATTCCTCCATCACATAAGGTACTAATACAACCTCATTTTGGAGTATGCATGTAGTATGGTTCTGGTAGCTGTATAAACAAAAAGACATTGCAATGTTGGAACATGTCCAGCAATGAATTTAATTTCTGAACTTAGAAAGAGATTCCATGAAGACAGAATGAGTGCAACTCATTTAATGCAACTGGAAGATCACAGATCTAGTGGCTAATTTATTGATGGATAGAAAATATTAAACAGGCTCACTAATACAAATTATAATTCACTATTTGAACTAAATAACTTAAAGATGACTAGAAATAACAGTTACAAACTAGTAAACAAAATATTTAGTACCTCAATAGCACAGAATTTTTCTGAGAAAATAAAACAAACTGAATATCTTACCTAAGAATACCATTGAAAGCACTAGTAAATAATATTTAAGTATAGAATGGATAAATATTACTTTGAAATTCAACTTTTAGAATCAAGGGTTGAATTACTTTTTGCCTTCTCCTTTGAACAGGTCTACAGCAAATCTTAGCTATTTTGCTGTCTTGTAATTTGTAAGCTACATTGGATGGAGAGCCAAATTTTGTAGTGGAATTAAAGTCGCCTCCAGGTTGCATATGGTCTTTCTTAGTTTTATTTGTAACAAGATGAGTTCCATGTATGTGTGGGGGGGGGGGGGTCCATTGTTGATAGCTTTATTTGAGAGATGGTGTTGACAAAAAGTACATCATTGTGAACAATAGTATTATGAGGCATTCGGGTGAGTACCGTTTATTAGTCACAAATAGCTTGGGAAGTTTTGAGAGGGGGTAGGGGGATGTATGATGCACCAAAAAGTGCCTTGTATAAGGAATATGTGCAATTTGTGATTGGTTATGGAGTCTAGTTCCTGTGTTTTATTATGTATCTTATGTTTAATTGTATAATGCATGCATTTGTGTGTGTAGAGGGAGGGTAATTTATGCAATGCAAGTGTTTTGAATTCATTTGCATTGTTTAGTGCTGTCCATTATCAGCATATCCAATGTGAGGATGTATTACATTGGATGGGATTGTGCCTTCATGTTGTGTGTAATGTGGCATATGGTAAAGGAGTATGCTTAAGGACCAGGATTAGTCTTTATAGTGTGAGATGGTTAAGTATGAGTTTGAATTGGGGCTTGGAATATTGGTATGAAAGGTGCTGTTTTCCAGAATGAGGGAACAGTATTGGTGAGCCAAGAAAAAATATATCCCTCATAGAAAAAAAGAAATTACTAGAGGTTTTACTAATAATATGTACTCATTTAAAATGACTTCTTTTTTTTTCTTAGTGGGGACTTACAGTTTAAAGGAGCTGAAACAGTTATCTACAACAATTGACAGCCACCATGAAGGAGCCAAAATGGACTCTGGAAAAATGCCACATTGGATGTGGCTTAACTTCACTCTGACTGGGAGCTTAATTGCTACTCAGCTAACCCCTTATCCCAAGCTCCCCATGGTTGAATAAAAATATATAACCTAGGACAAAATAAATGGACTTACTAGTTACAGTAGATAGGCATTAATAACAAACACTTATTTACCTGATTGGGCAGCAATTATTATACTTTCATCTGGAGACAAAGCAATAGTTTCATAGTGATATCGACCTTCACAGGGCAAAGTGATAGACCTATTTTTTGCCAAGTCGTATATGGACAATTTATTTCCAACAGGACATATTAGACTATTTCCATCTTGGGAAAATAATATATTTCCGCTTCGGTAGACTGTTCCCAGTAAGTTTGAAAACTGGAATAACAAAAAATTAAAAGTAGGTAGATAAAATAGTATAGTAATTACCTATAAAGAATCTCATATCATTTATAATAAGCCAGTGACATTCATCTAGTAGAGACATCACAATAAAATATACTACCATAGGGTATCAATAGTAAAACACCAAGGCTATCATTACTATCATAGCTACAATGAATGAATGTAGAAACAGATTTTTATCCTATCAACTCTTAAAGCCATGAATGTCAGATGTGCCCATACAAGTGAATGCCAAGGTTTTGACGGAAGATTTGTCCGCTTTATTTTCACCTTTGGCAAAGAACACACACATGGCATAGTTACTTTTTATTTTATTTTCAAACTTCACTAGTATATATCTACACCCCTTGACCAAACTCTAAAGCAACTTTCATAGATTTATATATTTATTATATTTAATCAAACTTTTTTTCTTTTATTTTTCAAAATACACCTAACTGGCAGGTGCCACCAAGGGCATAAGTTTTGCCATAATTACTTTAGCCTATTATTAGGCTACATTTAAAAAAAAAGAAAACAAAAAGACAAAAGAAAGAAGGAAGAGGCGACCAAGAACAACAAAGTAGATCAAATAAAATGGAGGAAGGCCCACCTTGCCCACAAATTCCAAGAGTCCACAGGTCTGCATACATGAATCCATCCTAAGCACAAGCAATAGTGACCCTACTCATCCTGACACTGGGAAAGTTAAGGGCTGAAGATCAGCCAGACTGAGACATTCGACAATAATGTGCCAAACAGTTTGAGTGATGCCACAGTCACTGCAGGAAGGTGCGGGAGAGAACTCTATCAAATGGCCACGTGTCCCACAAGTGTGCCCAATTTAAAGATGACAAAGCAACCTGATACCAGTGAGGTATTGGGGGTAGTTCCGCAGGAACAACTTTGGAACAATGGCATGCAACCTTAAGTTCCCATTTGCTTTGCCAGGTAGCCCAGAGGGTTGACCTAATTCCTGGAAGATATAGTCAGTGTGAGGAAGAGAGAAATTCTGCTCAAGCCACCCAATCCTGGCAGACTTGTAAGCGCTTACTTTCCCCTGTAATCCCTACATGTCCAGGAACCCAGCAGAAGATAATCTCAACATCCACCCAGCTAAGGGTGCTTTGTGAGTCATGATAAGCTACAATCCGGTGTCCAAACCAGTACAAAGTGTTATCTCCTGTACCAATTACTGTAATGGAACCAATTCAGCTGTTAAGATCATCGCAATGCTGGTAGAGCCCCAATGACTTCAAGCACTTAGAACTTGGCACCATCTGTGTAGATTGGCACGGATATATTTAGCATGGCATGGTATGTCCAAAAGGAGTGAATGCAATACTACCAGCACTGTGGAAGCTTTGGAAGCAGAAGCATGGCAACAAATAGTCATTCAAAGGTGATACCTCTCTAGGATGGCATCCTGGGAATCTTAGAGATCGCCAACGGATGTAGTAAGAACCAGATAGGGACATGCGGTGGATTTAGTCTACCTTCAGCAATACACACTCAGCATAGATGTGCAAGACTCACATCCATATTCAAGCTTTAAACAAAGTACCATTAGAAAAACAAGGCAGTAGCCCTATCACCAAACTACTAAATATCATGGGATGAAAAATGTCCATGGCCCGGATATGGAGACCTTTCTCAGGCCTGGTCAAGGAGTTGAATCACCCAAGTGAGTGAGGCCTTCCTTATTTTGCCTTGGGCCAGGAAGGTGTGCCCTTCATCTGAATACTGACATGGCAGTCTACACAGTCACTCAAAATTGGAAACTGTACTTGCCTTCTAGGTTTCAGTTCTACCAGGGGGGGGGGGAGTTACCCCTCGCCTACACCATCCAGTCTTGCAGGTAAAGAAAATAAAGGGGATACTGTAAGCAAAAGTGGGTGCAAAGTGTGAAATAGGCAATGCACCTGTTTCCCCAGCCATCATCAAGGAGTTCAAGTCAAGCCAACAAATATAAGGGCCCACTGTATACATAAAAAAATAAATCTCAATTTAAGAATTAACCACCCTATAAAGGTTAAGGTAAATGAAATATAGATGAACCATTATAAAAATATAGCTGTGCAATATATTCAGCTTCAGAAATTAAGCACTAACTCGGGTATACAAAAGAGAAGATCATAAACTTACCTTGAAATTGTACTTCATTTTCTTAATAGGTATTTTTAATCTTTGTGCTCAAAGAAGTTACATTTGAGATATTTTTATTGGAAGTATTTTGTCGCTCCACAATTTTTTTTATGGTCAAAGTTGTAAAATTAACTTTTTATTTGTTTCTACAAGAACCTTTATATCAAGCATAAGTCTTCTATATTGCTGTTCAAATTTAAAAGAAAGTATAGATTTCTAGCAGACTAAGCACACAACACTATCCACACTTGTTATCACTCCTATAATTCCTCCAAAATATAAGTACAGTAAACCCTCGATATAACAAACTATATGGGGCGGGGGGTCATTCATTAAAGCCGAAAGTTCGTTAAACCTGATGGTCGTTAAAAGCGATTGAGATAACGATGGTTCATTCATTAATCTGTATATGTAAATATGTATATAAAAACTGTATTGCATGGATATGTAATATGTATATAATTAATTACTAATAAAGTTAAGTGGACTACATCAAATTTAATCAACTTCAGTTCGTTAAACCTGATGGAGTTTGGCCAGGAAATTTGGTTGGTTATATCCAAAATTCATTATATTGAGGTTTGTTATATCAAGGGTTTACTGTACAATGATTCAGCATATTATAGATGACTTTTATAAGCCTTGACTAATTTCCCCAATCCAGGCTATTTTTCCTCCTGAATTGTTACTTATGATGCTCTTCCTAGACCAACCACTGATTGGATAGATTGGATAGAGTTCTCCCAAAGAACCAGCACTCACTGTAGCGGAAGGTTTTGCCTCTATTATGTGTGTCAGGCATGTTCTGAATGCGTACTGAACATTGTCTGTTCCTGGTACAAACAGCAAATGTCTGTATTTCCTGCTGCCATAATTGTATTTAATTTTAGGTGGTGACTGGCCCAAACCCTTCTCAGGCCAACTTATATGTTACATGCCCAATTTCATTGGGCAGTGCATTAGAGAAAGTACAGCTGCTGAAAAAGCAATAATTAAAAATTTGACATTTTAAATTAATTTAATAATCGATAAACAATTTAACAACCATAACCATTTTTTTTATATTATAATGAAAACTAAAGAGGGGTGTTTCCTGCAGAAAAATGGTATGAAAAAATCTTTGTCAAATAAAATTATACCCTTTGAAAATGGTGAAGATTTGAATGTGTACTGTCAAATAGTCTTCATTCTTTAATCTATTCAGCTACTATCACCATAGTCCCAGGGATACAGAAAGATAAATTAAAAGGGATAATAAAAGGACAAATTGGAGAATAATAAGTTTTTAAAATAAAATTATACCAATTGAAAATGATGGGAATACAAACCAGTACTGGGCCAACACTTTAAACCATTCAACTATCATCAGCATTCCCCAAAATTGAATGTTTCAAGCAGCTTTATAAGTCAAGCAGAGGATAGTCCCACAGAAAGGAAGAAATTTAATAGGATAATATGACAAATTGGAGAATAATCATAACATTTAAATAAAATTTATGCAATTGAAAATGGTGGTAATTCAAACCTGCACTGTCAAATGGTCCTCATTTTAACCTACCCTGCTATTGTCTACATTCCTTCAAAAGAATATTTCAAGTCACCTTATAATTCAAGCATTTTTGGCCAGGGTTGACAAATCAAAAATCCCAGGTTTTATTACCAGTTTTTTTTTGGGGGGGGGGGGGCTTTTCAAGTGAAATTTGAAAACCCCAAGGGAGGAGGGAAATAATTTTTTTTTTTTTTTTTTCAAGAAATGAATGCTACTTATCATTATTTTATTCAAAATGCATATTTATGTTTATAATTTCAAAAGATATGTATCAAATTAAGGTTATTCTCTGATACTGACTCATAATTCATCTCTCCTTCTACAGGTTATGGCTATCATGGGTACCCACAATTCTCAATCAGTGATCTGTTCTTACCTTAATATAATTATTAAACTAATAAATTATTAATATTATAAAAATAGAGATAGCTATTCTTTTTCTACGTTATTCTAATGCTTGTAGTGTTTTGTTTTTTAAAGAGATTTGAAAAAACACAGGTTTTGGGTTTGTTTTTTTTAAAACAGAATAAAACCTGTTTTGTTTTGTTTTTTAAACAGGATTTATTGGACTTTTTCAAAATTTGTGGCTTTTTTGCCAACACTGTTAATTCTAATGCTTGTAGTATTTTGTTTTTTAAACAGATTTGAAAAACCTAGAATAAAATCTGGTTTTTTTTTAACAGAATAAAACCTCTTTTGTTTTGTTTTTTAAACAGGATTTATTGGGCTTTTTCAAATTTGGTGGGTTTTCGCCAAACACTGTTTTTGGCTAGCCCCAAATAATAGAAAATTTTTGAAAAAATGTTAGAAAATAATTGAAACAAGTTATTTTAAATAAAATTATACACAATGAAAATGAAGGGATTTGAACCTGAGCTGTCAAACCATTTACATTATTTGGGCTAAGGCTTCAACTCATTCAGCTCCTCGCCCTGCATTCTCTCCAAAAGTTTCAAGCAGTTTTATAAGTCAAGCATTGTAGGCCAACTGCAAGTATAGATAGATGAAATGATTAAACAGGATACTATGTTGAATTAGAGAATGTTAAAAAAAAATAATAATAAAACTGTATATACTGTCAAATTTTTTTGTTCTTTGAATCAACACTTTAACCCACTTGGCGATCCATATTCCAAAAAAGAATGTTTCAAGCAATTTTATAAGTCAAGCAATATGTAGATTCTGAACTGTGACCAAAAAGCAGTAAGTTATTATAACCTATGTGGGTGTGTTTACTAGCTGTTTGCTAAAAAACGGCAGGGAAAGCCAGCATTAAAGAGCTAACAAAAGTATTGCAGTCCATGGCTGGTGGAGAGAGGTGTGCAGAGGGGTGGAAGGAGAGTTTAACAGTACCACTCTACAAAGGCAACTTTTGGACAACACAAAGAAACACTCACAGCTCATTCCGCACAAAATCAGGCAAATTTCAAAAACACTTGCCAGGTGACTATCTTGGATTTTCTTCATTTTTGGATATGTTGATACATGTCATAAAAGAACTTCACATGCAAAACTATAGCTCTGTACCTCAAACAGTTCCGGAGATATGGCCCACATAATTTGGGGGCTTTTTAGAGACTAAGTTGATTTTTCAAAATCGCCGACTTTGAGGCTTCATAAAACATGCAGTTTGAAAGATATAGGTCTGAAAAGTTCAGGTCCTACAGAATCAGGGCCATAGATTCCAAAAAAGCTAGCAAAAACTGAAATATTGAACAAATTGTCACATCTGAACCAACTTCCAATTCAAAATATTCATACTTAAAATCAATTCTAAAAGTTATAACTGATAGGATATGATGATATATGTCTTTCATTGTATTTAAAACCTTTTCTGGCAGTTGAACATACATAGCAGCTGAGAAATAGTGTTTCAAATATAGTCAATTTTCATGATTTTTAGAAAATGACCTTGACCGACCTTTTTGACTCTGTGGAAACATGAGGAACCCCGTCAAATTTTTTGTGCTTGAAAGGGAAGGGCTATACACTAGCTATAATAAATATCTTATTTGTTCCATTATTCCTTCCTTCATTTTCAGAATGCCGAATTCAGGACACTATCAGCGTTACAGCAGGGACCCTTTATATCATGAATTCTGTATAACATGGTTTCTATTTGAAACCTCTGATATTTTTGGCTTCTAATGTATTGGGCTGATAGTTAGGGATGCTTGTAATGATACTTCAATGTTAGCATTGAAATTCCAATTTGCTTAGCAGGATGGCTGATGCAAAAGCTGAGTCTAGCAAATGCTGTATTGGAAAGTGTCTGAAGGAGTATTGCCACAGCACTAATTTTTCCCGGAAAAAAGATGTCTTATCTTTGGAAGACTTATCCAATGACAGTGTTAAATTGTTAGAAGTAAGAACTGGATATAAATGCAAAGAAGGTGACTCACTTTGTTATCATCATGAGAAAGTCTTTTTGAGTAGATATCAAATTTTGCAAACAAGTTGTGCTGACCCATTCCAGAGCATAAAAAGCAAGTGACTGGCAAGTAGAAATTCATTAGTTCTTTATATAAAATTTAATTTATGTAAAGTTATATTTTAGAAATAAGTTTAATTTCACATTATAGGGGCCTTGATAGGATATGATATGATTTATTTATACACTAAATACGAAACTCATTACAGTTTTTGTGAACCGTATTTACATTTATCTAGTGCGGGAAATTCAATAGTTCTTTATGTAAAATTAAATTTATGTAAAGTTACATTTTAGAAATAAGTTTAATTTCACATTATAGGGGCCTTGATATGATTTATTTATACACTAAATACAAAACTTGATTCCAAATTAACTTTTGAGTATCACATCAGATCTCTTGTGACTACTGCTTCGCAGAAATTGGGAATCATGAGAAAGGCCTATGCCACCTTCAGTGATGCTTCTGAAGCTTTATTCTTCCAGCTTTGGAATATTGTGCCCCTGTCTGGTTATCTGCTGCTACCTCACACTTGCATCTTATTGACAGAGTCTCTTATACTGCCAGCTTTCTTTGTGGCAGTAATGTCCAATGCAACCTTGCACATCACCGAATGATCAGTAATGTGTGCATGCTCTATAAGATACAATCCAATCTGCATCACTCGCTGTATATTTCCTTGCCAAATCACTTTGTAGCGAGGAGAAACACTTGTCAGGCTTTGTTTCCTCTTTGTTTTCAGTCTATCAGATGCCGTACTAGCCAGTTTCAGCGTTGCTTTCTGCCAAGTGTTGTCCATCTTTGGAATTCCTTGGACGAAGTGACTTGTGCATCGAATAGTGCAGATGCCTTTAAAAAGAAACCTAATAAGATCTTGTGTTCATCATGAGCCATTATCCTGTTGTTTTGTTAGGTTTTTTCTTGTTTGAATATTCTATATACAGTATATCTTGTTTTGTTTGAATGTTGCTATATACTGTTTTTTCAAATTTTTTATTTAATTTTATTACCCAATTTAATTTAACTGAATCCATAGATGACTGGAAGCCTTGAGGTTTTTCTTTACCTATCTTTTCCCAGTTTGTTCTTCTATCCCACTTCCTTTTCTTACCATCGTTCCCTCTTTGACATTGCAGGTGTGCAGGGATTGATAATTGCAATCTATAGTGCTTGCACTCTTCCCATTCTACCTGTCTCATCTTGTGTAATAATAATATTTTTCCATAAATTCCTTCCAGTGTTCCTCTTGTCTTTTATTTCTGATGTTAGTTTAACTTCATACTTAGTTATTGCTTCCTTTACTTTTTCCTGAGTTACTCTTTTCTGAACTTCATACAGAGATTTATAATGTTCCCCCTCCACTCTATCCTTTGCATTCCTCCTTTTCCTATTATACTCTCTCCTCCTTTTAACACTTTCTTCCACCTCTTTATTAAACCAAATTGGCATCCTACAAGGCTCTTCTTCAACCATCTTTCTCAGCTTTTTCCTTTTGTCACCATTTGTACATAACATAATTTCACGGATGAAAAAAGCCACAAGGGCCTATCAAAGATCATCCGGGTGTGTATTAAGTTTTCTAATATTTCTATATCCAGAGTATTTTCAGGATATCTTTCTATTTCCTCTTCTAAAGAATTAAGAAATTTTTTTCTTATATTGTTTTCTTTTTACATCATAATATTCTATCCCTAGAAAATCCTTTTTTGCTCTAGTTTTCATCTTAAAACACATTTTTATCAAGTTGTGGTCTGATAAATCAAACATTTCCTTTTTTTCGTCAATAAACATATTTTCAAAGAATGGGTATAATTTTTCATTAACTAAATAGAAATCTATTGAACTTCTTTCATCCTGTTGCTCTCTAGTGATAATTCCTTAACATTTTTTATCTGCGCAGCAAAATTAAATTAAGGTTTTCCATTAATCCCAATACATAAGAACATAAGAAAAGAAGGAGACTGCAAAAGACCATTCATGGCCTACACTTGGCAGCTCCTGTTCCAGTCAACACACAAAAGATTTCTTACCAGAGAAAAGTCATCAACATTGTCACCCTTTACAGGAGTTCGTCAGATCTAATCTACAATATACATAAAATGCATCCAGAGGATTATGTCCATTCATGCAACCGCAAAATATAATCTCCCCACTCCTTAGAAAAATATATACATATGTACATAAAAAAAGTCAGTCCCATCTAGCAGCTTCATCCATATATTTATCTAATCTATTCTTAAAACTACCCAGAGAGGAGGCTTCTATCACATGTCTAGTGAGCCTATTCCATTCATCTACCACACGATTTGTAAACCAATTCCTCCCAATCTCCTTCCTAAATCTATACTTATCAAGCTTAAACCCATTGCTACATGTCCTGTCATGTTCACTAAGTATAAGAACCTTACCCAGATCCTCTATATTATATCCTTTTACCCACTTGAAGACTTCAATCAATTTCCCTCTGACTCTTCTCCTTTCCAATGTATGTAGATTTAGTTTTCTGAGCCTTTCACCATAAGGTAAGTTCCTTGGCCCACCAATCATCTTTGTCATCCTTCTCTGCACAGACTCAAGCAAATCAATATCCTTCCTATAATATGGTGACCAAAATTGTACTGCATAGTCTAGATGAGGCCTAACTAGTGCCAGATACAGTTTTAGAATGACTTCAGCACTCTTATTGCTTACACTCCTCCTAATGAATCCCAATATCCTATTAGCTCTATTCTTAGCATTTAGGGATTGCTTTCTAGGACGAAGGTCTGAACTTACCAAAATACCCAAGTCCCTCTCACAATCGGTCCTCCCTAAAATTCTCCCATTTAATTTATAACTATTCAATGGATTATTTCTACCTATACTAAGTACACTACATTTGTCTATGTTAAACTTCATTTGCCATTTCTCGGCCCAATTGGACAGAATGGTGAATTCCTCCTGCATTACAACAGCATCAGAATCAGCCCTAATGGCCCTACCTAGCTTAGTATCATCAGCAAATTTACTCAGGTCACTACTTATACCCATGTCAAGATCATTAATACATATTTACCATTTCTATTCAGGGGTTGTTTACCAATAAATCCCAGGTACCCATTAAAATCACAAATCACTAACAACATCTCTTCTTCCAGAATGTTCAAGTTTCTTCTTCATTATCTCCCTAATGATTTTGTTCCTCTCTTGATCTTGTGCATCCATATATAGTGATATGCATTTTCATCCCACAAAAGTTTACTTCCGAATCCATTATATCATCATGCTCTAATCCATTTACATTAACTTCCTGATATTTTCCCTTCCTGGCCAATGTCATTAATCCTCAACCCTTTTTGTCCTTTTCTTTTCTCATGATAGGTCTCTTCCAAGTCAACAGGAAAATCCACCTTCTTATATTTTTGTTGTGTTTGTTATACCTAATAAATTTAAATTTTGTTCCTTTATTAATCTCTAATCTCTATCTTTTTTAGCTTTGTAAGGCCCTGTATACTAATCAATCCAACATAATTTTTTTCTTCTTGGTATAGCATATCTCCTCTTACTTTCTTGTTCCTTCTTAGTTAAATCTGGTGAAATACCAACTTTTCTGTACTTCTCATTAGTTACCATTCTGAGATTCTTTGCATTCCTTAATATTTCCCACTTAACCTTTGTATTCTTCAGCCTCACTAACAGTGGCCAGTAATTGTGTAGAGTATGGCCGGATCCGAGTCCTAGCTTATTTTGGGCTATTTTTCCTAGCTACTTCTTCTGAGCTAAAATCTATGTGGATGAAGTTTATGGCGATTTCTGATTATATACTGGGGGCTGTGCCCTCCAGGCCCCCCTCCCCAAATGATTGAAATCTCAGGATCATCATAGGCACATACCCCCCTCCCCAATGAGCCGACCCTCAAAATAAGCTAGAATCGCATCCACCCATACTCGCAACATTTACCCAGTGGCCTTGGTCTTCTTTCACTTTGACTCTTCCCAAGCAGTCCCAGCCTGGCAACCTCCTGTGCGCCATCTTCCATTTGCAATTTCACTCCTTCTTGAAATATCCTCTAACAGAAGACACAATCTTCCTTCTCCTTGCCCTGTACTGTCTCACAGTCAGGTTCTTCTACATTATATAATACAAGATTTGTGGCTCTTCGTCTTTGTGAATGTGAATGTGAAGCATAACTTTGTGATTCTGAAAGATGAGCAAATGCTGTGTTGTTTTCTGCTTGGTGTAGACTTTATGAGATTGAATTTGTCTTTGGATGCTGATAAGGATTGTATTATGAAAGGTGAATGTGAGGTGATGAGGTTGAATGAGTGTGCGAAAAATGTTGTCAAATTTTGGGGTATGATTGAGTTGGTCATGGATGATGAGAATGAGATTTTAAGTGATGATGATATTCTAGAGATGCAAGAGATGTGTCCTTTTGTTAGTGAGTTGAAGAGGTGTGAAATGATGCATCTTGATTTGAATGAATGGCCTGAGTGTTTAGGTGATTTTAAAAGGTATGCTAAGGATTTTGTTGTTTGTATGGATGTTGTATATTTTGTGAGGCATGTGAAGGGTGGTGATGACATGTATGTACCTGTGATGTCCTTGGTTGGTATGATTGGTCTGGTGAAGGTTGTGCATGATAATTATGGGCATATGGGTAAGTTTAAGCTGTGGGAGTGTATGAAGGAGCGTGTGTTCTATCGGTTTCTGAGAACTGTTGTGAATGATGTAGTGACTACGTGTGAAAGGTGTCAGAAGCGAAAGGTGCAAGGTGTGCAAGTGAAACCACCAATGTTGAAAGTTGATGCGAAAGAACTGTTTGAATTGTAGCGATTGATTGTGTGTCTTTGCAACGGACAAGTGCTGGGAATGTTGGTATGGTTGATCATAAAAGTAAGTTTGTGTATGCAGCGCCTGTGAGAAATAAAAGGAGTATGACTGTTGCGTGTGTAGTTGAGCAGTTGTTTTTTCCTATGTGTGTATGGAAGCCTAAAAGATGTCTGAGTGATAATGGGTCTGAATTTGTAGAAGTATTTGAGCAAATGTTGAGAGAGAATGGTGTGGAGCATGTGAGAATGACTCTGTATGTACCATCTTCAAATGGATTGGCTGAACGTACGATAAGAACCTTGTGTGAGATGTTGAGAATGATGAGTACAACAGTGAATGACTGGGATGTATGGCTGAGAAGAGTGTTGTGGGCGTATAATTTGACTGTGCATAGTGCAACTGGAATGTCCCCATGTCAGTTTGTGATGAATTTTGAAAGGCGAGTGAAAGATAGGTTTCGTTTGAGTGAAAGTCAGCAGAGTGTATGGCGTGAGGGACATGAAAAGTTCCGTTCATTTGAATTAGGTGCGAAAGTATTGAAGGTGAAAGAAGTGAAGGGTAGGTTGAATGTGTCAAAGATGAGTGAGAAGTTTTATGGACCTTTTAGATTTGTGAGAGTTTGGGAAAATGGAGTGACATGTTTTGGAAAGTTTGAATGACGGCATGACTGAGAGAGTGCAGGCTCATCAGAGTCAGTTAAGGAGATGGAGAGAACCTCCTGACTACCTGGTGAGCCATCCGGTGTATGAACTGTGCAGAGAGAGAGGTAAAGTGCATGATGATGAGATTGAATGTGATAGTATGGATCTCTCTGGGAAAGAGCTAGTCTTAGTCTCAAGGAGTATAAAGCGTGCAAAGAAGAGTGAAAGGAAGAATGCAAGTACAAATGAAACTAAGTCTGAGCAGAGTCTTTCTGGTATGGGGGAGCTTGAAAGGGAGATTGAGTGTTTGCAAAAACAGGTGACTGATTTGGCTGGTATAAGTAAACGAGTGAGTGAGCTGCCTGTGCCTGATTTTTCTGGTTTTGGGAACAGTATGAATGATAGTGTGTTTGGGCAGAATGAACCTAGTGTGGCTGATTTTTCGGGTTTTATGAATGGTAATAGTAGGGGTGAGTTTGATGTAGTGAATGAAGTGGCTGATTTTTCGGGTTTCTGGTGGGAACCAGTCGAAGGGGTTTCAGGTATGCCTGTTGAGAATACAGGGGATGTGAGTGACCTGTCTGTTTCGCAAGAGTGTGCTTTGAGTTTGATGAGGGCTGTGAGTGAGGAGCTGATGAATGGGGGTATGAAGAGTGAAGGTTCTGAACGAAAGAGTATGAAAGAGTTCTGTCGTGAGATGGGAGAACTGGTAATGAGGGCTAAAAGTATGGTGGATGATATGATCCATAGTGACGATGAGACTGACAGGACAACTGAGGAACAAACCCGACTGATTGCTACGCATAGCCAGGGACCAGTAGACGAGTGTGAATGGGTGCAGAAGGGTACCGTGAGTAAGGATTGAGAGTGTATTCTGAGTGACTGTGGTCAAATGGCTTAAGGAAGGAGGGGTATGGTGGAGCCTTGATTGGTGATACCCTTGTTTCTGGATGCAATCCTCTGGATGTAGTTTTCCTGGGAGTTTGGGTGCCTTGAAAAAGAGGCCGCTTGACTCGGATGACCTATGATGAGCCCTTGTGGCTTTTGTCATCCGTTATATTATATTGTGGGAGACTGATTTTGTCTTCCCCTGGTGATGGTGCTTTTTGTGGGTGGGTTTTGACGGAGGCGGATGACCTTTGATAGGCCCTTGTGGCTTTTGTCATCCGTGTAATTATGTTATGTTATGAGCGAATGCGAGTGTGTGTGTGAAGGGCCATTCTCCCACCCTTTTCCCAATACCCTCTCCCTACCTCTGTAAGAATGTGTGTGTGAATGGGAATGGGTTTGTTTTTTTTTAAATTCATTAGCATGTTATTATAAGATAGTTTCTTTGCTAAAATTATTTTAACAAAGCGCCATAATTTGGAAAGATAAAAAGGACCAGCACTTGTAAATTTACCCTTGTAGTAGAAGCTGACTATAATGATAGAATATTATCAAAGCCTAAGGCCAATAGTATAGGACAAAGGTTCCAGGCCGTGCTCTGTCTTATTTGAGAAATGTAAAATAGTTTAGCTTTGAGGAAGGAGGGCTTAAAATAGCACACAACTGCAACAGGTCAGTTATCTCAGTCCAAGCTCAGAGGCGCTAGTTTTCAATACAAGATTTATGTTGTACCACGTGAGGCCATTTTTTTCTGTTATTCATTGACTGTAGAGTCCCAATTTTATTTGGGTTCTATTACCTGGTAGGGCCCTACCACTCTATGTCCAGCCAGACCGGATAGAAGAGGGACAGGCCCAAAAGTCCAAGACAGATACTCCAGTCAGGCTACACAGGAGGTTTAGTCAAATATATCATTAATGACTGGCTAAGTGTATCCTCCATATAAAATACCCTGAAAATATAAAAAATTGAGATTGAAATGAACTGGCAGTAGGTCAAAGGTTACTTGATTATTTTCATTGTTCTTAGGATTGATCAATAATATTTCTAAGTAGGACTTATTTATTTTTGATTATAAATATCATTGTAAATATTATTGTATTTTTTTTTTTAGTAAAGGACTGTACATACAATCCCTGGTAAATATGTAGACGAGCGGCCCGGCCGATAAGACATACTATTTTCGTCTGTGTTCCAAAATGTTTCACGTTTTTGGAGTACATTTAAGGGGACGGCTCGTGGGGGGTTAAACACGATGCGTGGGCCGCACTACGATGATCCGAGTTTCATTAAATTGGGGGGGTCTGGGGGGCATAGCCCCCCAGTATATAATCTTAATTGTTATAATATTCTGATGTTTACAGAGGTGAATGCTTTAACTACATCATGTCAGCGCCTTTAATCGTTTTGCGAATTATAATATAGGTTGGGGGTGGGGTATGATGTCAGAAATGCTTGATTTCAATTTTGTTTTCCACTTAATAGCTTTTTATTATCCTCATTCGGAGTCATTTTTATTTGTCAATATATTTTTCCCCATTTTACTATTTTTATTACCTTCTTTTATACATTTAAATGTAATTAGCTAGATCAATTCAAGGAACTACTTGTTTTTTAGCAGTTTAGGTGTCAAACATTCCCCTTTTACGCAGTTTGAAAATAATCAATCAGACGTCTTTTAAGCAGTGTGAAAATGGTATCGAATTGTACCTTTTGTCCGTCTTTTATTTCGGAATTATTAACTCTAGTTTCTGATACAAATAAATTGTTCACCTTTTTGGATGTTCATAATTTAGTTAAAATTAAAAGCGAATGCGACATTTGTGGCCGGGCATTAGATGTGACCCCTCAGTTTGAATTTAGATGCTCGAATAGGACGCAGACGCGCAGAATAAATAGGCTTTCCTCTTCGCTATTTCGTAAGTATAACTACTGCAATTAAGTACGGAAACAGCGTGTTTCGTTTGTTTTTTCGGGCAATTTTGTATTAAAAAATGGCCTATGTAAACAGCGTTTTCGGTTTTTTTTACTTTCGGGCATTTTTTTAATATAAAAAATGGCAGCAGCTATCATTCGAAGAAAACTCAAACACGCATGAATATTCAGACACGGGTGAACGATAATATTTACACAAAAATATTTTTTTCCAGCCAGGCCGCTCGTCTACATGTTTACCCAATCCGTTTCATTCTCCTTTGATTTCTCACGTCTGGATTAGTGTAGGAAGCAGGTTGGATCGATTGGGGTTAGTCTAGATTTTCGGCCCGCTACAACTTCCCATTCCCCAAGGGTGAAGGCGGGTTGTAGCAGGAGTGGCACTTTATTTAGTTTGTATTCCCACACTGCTACAACTAGGGACGAGCTATTGCCGAGACAGCGAGTCTCTGCAGGGCGGACACACGGGAGGGGTTGGCGAAAACTTGAGCGCCGTTTTTGACTCGGAGGAAGATCATCCTCGGTTCTTTTGCCTGTTGTGGCTCATAGTTTGGTACTTTGAGCTTTCCCATTAGGCCATGGGGGTGAGAAGGGTCCTCTTTTGGAGGCGGTAGTGGGGGCTGGGAGGTGCGGGAAGGCAGAGGCCATGTCCTTGTCCATGGCGGGCAACGTCGTTCTCTTGAGACTCAATTAAAATGTGCTTTAGACCAAACTTGTTTACATTTCACGGATCTAGACTGTACCTACTTTCAAATACTTTTATATTATTAAAAACCGCAGTATTTTCTTGCAGAACAAGTTCAGTTCATCTTTAAACTATGGTCCACGTGGAATCGTCCAAGTAAGTCCAGAATGAAATGAAATACAAAGTTAGTATCCCTGCATGTGTTGTTGTTCCTCTTGATTTGTGGAAGGGTTCACTCCTCTTGCATGGTCTCTTCCCACCAAGCCAGTAACTTCTAATTTATTTTTATTGTCTTGACTTTAAGAAGTAGATTTGGTTTGTTTTGCACAGATTTAGATTTTAAAACAGAGCAGTGTTAATACTAGTTATCTAATCGATAGTTATACACTAAATCCCTACATGTGGAAGCATGATTTAGATCTGGAACTTGTTATGTAAGGCTTTTGCATCGATAGTATCAGAATATAAATAAGCGGATAAATAGGGGAAAATTAAGGGATACATTGTGAAGAATAGAGCGAAAGAAATAGAGAAAGGAGGAGGAGGAGTGTTACATTAACATTGATTAATAGAGTGACAGACACAAAAGAGCATCTGATTGTTGAATGCAATATTCAATTTAGAGAAAAAATGCTGATAGATGAGTTGAGAACAGAAATAGGGAGATTGTGGTGCTAGAAAATACACATTATAGAATCGCATCCGACTCAGAACCACCTCAAAGATGAGCATTTTGAAGTCTTATAAAATTCTATAGTTGGTTCACAGTAAACAATAGTAACATTCCATAAAATGGTAAATCAATAAGTGTTGTGAAGTGAGCAAAAAAGATATTAAATCCCTATTTAACTATTGACTCTTAGATTAAAATTGTAGTATTACCTCTTTCTCAACGAATGAAATTGTAT
Organism: Ceratothoa steindachneri; assembly: GCA_963969495.1. NCBI lineage: Eukaryota > Metazoa > Arthropoda > Malacostraca > Isopoda > Cymothoidae > Ceratothoa > Ceratothoa steindachneri. The sequence goes on from OZ018327.1 coordinate 157,048,202, forward strand.
CATCTCTTTCCGTACAAATAAAAATTGTAATATTATCTCTCTCTTAAGTGGAAATAAAAATTTGCCGTTAGGCTGTCATCTTGGGTTGATGATACTCACAGTTCGTCCAAGAGTTCTGAGGAGTCGAATAGTAAATAACGAAAATGTTGATGTGCCGCCAATTCACGTGCTCCAAATGAATTAGTCTCTTTTTAATGACCCTTTTGGAAAAGTGAAAAAGATTTCACGTTTTTGACATCGCTTGCCCTTGTAGATAGCTTTGTGTAGGGAAGGGGGGCAAAGAAAGAAAAGTAGCGAAACGAGTTTCGAGTGCACTTCCCGCGTCGCTGGACAGCCGTTAGCGAGAGCCTTAAACCACTCGGCCATCCTGAGTCTCAAAAAAGACTCATTCAAGCAAAGCATTTTAACCGCTCGCCTGAACTTCTCGCACGCTACACAGGCCCCCTCCTAGAAGCGGAGCGTATTTTAAGGGATTAAGGAGAACGGCATCTGGAATTTTTATTCGAGGACTAATTTTCTCCCTCCCCAGCCTCCCGGGTCTGGGCACCATTGTAGATAGCTATAGGTAGAAAGGGGGGGGGGAAGAAAGAAAAGTAGCGAAACGAGTTTCGAACGCGCTTAGCGCGTCGTTAGACAGCCGTTAGCGAGAGCCTTAAACAACTCGGCAATCATGAGTCTCCAAACAGACTCATTCAAGCAAAGCATTTAAGCCACTCGCCTGAACTTCTCGCACGCTACACTCTTTCCTGTACCTCCTTTATCGAGTGGCAACTTTCCTCTGAATTGGCGTTGTTTCTTCAATGGTGTCTGAGCAGTCAATAAGGAAAAATCAATTTCAGTGACACTTATGTTTGTAAGTAACGTTCATTGGCCAATTTTTGCAGCGTCTATGTTTAAAACGTAAAATTTGTCTGGAAGCTGATAGAATAAATTATTAAACATAAATTTGTTAATAAAAATCTGTTTAATGCTGATTGGTTCATTTTTGTATAACTTAAGTTTTAGTAGGAATATATATATATATATATATATATATATATATATATATATATATATATATATATATATATATATATATCAGCATTTTGTCGCTGAAGGCAGTTACCTCCTGTACATTACTTGTAATACAAGTCAACGCTCCCGCCGAATAAAGAAGTTGATATCCAGCTATAAATTTCCTCTCACCTTGGGGAAGCTATGATCACACTAACTACCAAACTACTAGAGTGATTCCATCTCGCACCCCCATAAGATTTCGACAGTGGCAGCGGTAGCGATCGGGCGTGTTCTCAGCGAGCTCTCTATTCAGTGACGTTTTTTGTTTGTATTTTTCAATGTAATATATCTAATTTCGGGAAGATAGTTAACTTTGAGTATTAGACAAAATGCTCAAGGAATTTTTAATTATATTTCAAATTATATCTTGAAATAGCTCCCGTTTATTTACGTTTCAGAGCAGCCTAATTCTCTCGCCCTTTGTGTCTACAAATTTCTTGATTGCCTAATTAAAGAGTTTTGAAAAGTTTTTTCAGTATAGTTGTTGCTTTCGATGAAGTGAGTATGCCATTTGATGTAAGCAGTGTGTATGTAGTTTGTGATTTTTTTGGTGTTTCACTCGTGGAATGTGGCTTTGGTAAAGGAGGTCAGTTGGTTGCGTGATGAATGCAAGAGATTAAGTGAGTTGGTGCATGAAGTAGGAAGGGATGCGAGTCTAACATTAGCATTAATTAATACATTGAGAATGTTCAGACTCAAAAGAGCATCTGATTGTTGAATGCGATATTCAAATAAGAGAAAAAAAGGCTGATAGATGAGGTGAGAACAGAAATAGGGAGACTTCGATAGTGGCAGCGGTAGCGATTAGACGTGTTCTCAGCGAGCTCTCTATTCAGTGACGTTTTTTGTTTGTATTTTTCGGTGTAATATATTTAAGTTCGGGAAGATCGTTAACTTTGAGTATTAAACAAAATACTCAAGGAATTTTCAATTATATTTTAAATAAATCGTGAAATAGCTCCCGTTGTTTACGTTTCAAAATGGCCTGATTTTCTCCCCTTTTTTGTTTACACTTGTCTTGATTACCTAATTAAAAGGCTTTGAAAAGTTTTCTCAGTATGGCTTTAATTTCGATGAAGTGAGTATGCCCTTTGGTGTAAGCAGTGTGTATGTAATTTGCGATTTTTGTTGTGTTGAAAGAAGAGCAAATATATATGAATGCCCTGGATGTCATGTGACTCGTGCAACTGTGGCTTTGGTAGAGGAGGTGAGTCGGTTGCGTGATGAATGCAAGAGATTAAGTAAGTTGGTGCATGAAGTGAGAAGGGATGCGAGTGTACGCATGAGGAATGTGGCTGGGACCAGGAGGGTGGAAGATAGGCCTAGACTAGGGGCTAGAGAGAAAGAAGTGACTGATCTAAGTGAAGATGAATGTCGGGTGAATATGGATAAAATGGCTAGGTTAGAACAGCTTAGGTGTGTGAGAAAGAGGGACATGGAACTTGTTAGGTTGACTAACAGATTCGATGCTGTGAAAGAGGTAGAGATTGAGGGAGATTTGTCTGATGTGGTTATGGCAGAAAGTGGAGTAAGTGGGAGCTTGAATGAGAACTGGAGGGAGGGTGAAGCTAGGCCTAGAGGGACTAAGAGGATGACCGAGGTGCTTTTGATGGGTGACTCTCAGGTTAGATATTTAGATAGGAAGTTGGGTGCGAGCAAATTGAAGGGAGAGAGAGTTTGTTTGCCGGGTGCTGGTGTAAATGACGTCTCTGAGAGTTATGATAGTCTAGTGTCTGGGCGTGAGAGGGATGCAGTTGTGATTACGCATGTGGGAGTAAATGATGTAAGAAGGTGGCTTCATGTAAGTTACGACGGAGGTACAAAAAGTTCGTTCAAAGGATGATGAAAGGCGTTGTTTCAGGTGTGCTTCCGAGATTGGATGTAGGGATGGAATGGTTTTCTCGTGCAATTGGACTGAATGCTTATGTTAAAGGCCTGTGTGAGGAGTCGGGATTAGTGTTTATAGATGTATGGAACAGCTTTGGGGAGAATAGGCATTGTATGCATTGGATGGACTCCATCTAAGCCGGACTAGGGTTGACGTGTTGTGGCAGGAGTTAGATAGTGTCGCTAGGCCTTTGTAGGCGGGAAACTAAGTTACTGATAGTGGTCAAGGAAATACAAGATCAGAGGGAGGGGCAGGGAAAGGAATGGGATGCAGAAGAGATAGAGTGGAAGGTATAGAGGCTAAAGGAGGTGCTTCAGGGATAAGAGGGCTAAGTTGTCTTTATACCAATGCTCGTAGTCTTAGAAATAAGAAGGATGAGTTATTTAGTTATTATATATATATATATATATATATATATATATATATATATATATATATATATATATATATATATATATATATATATATATATATGTGCGGTTAAGGTAATGGCATAATTAGACAACTGCTCTGCTTCAGGTCCAGCAGGTGATCCTATCCTCCTTGAACTGGAAGACAACACTTAGGGATGACCCATCCATCAGCCCAAAAAAGCTGATTTCAAAGACACGCCTTTATGTCGTCTCGTTTACCGTCACAGAAAACTGTTATTATTAATATATTAACAGCGTTGACTGAGCCAAAACGCTCGAAAGATGGAAAAATATCCAAGACAAATTGGTGCGGTTAAGGTAATGGCATAATTAGACAACTAGGATCACCTGCTGGACCTGAAGCAGAGCAGTTGTCTAATTATGCCATTACCTTAACCGCACAAATTTGTCTTGGATATTTTTCCATCTTTCGAGCGTTTTGGCTCAGTCAACGCTGTTAATATATTAATAATAACAGTTTTCTGTGACGGTAAACGAGACAACATAAAGGCGTGTCTTTGAAATCAGCTTTTTTGGGCTGATGGATGGGTCATCCCTAAGTGTTGTCTTCCAGTTAAAGGAGGATAGGATCACCTGCTGGACCTGAAGCAGAGCAGTTGTCTAATTATGCCATTACCTTAACCGCACCAATTTGTCTTGGATATTTTTCCATATATATATATATATATATATATATATATATATATATATATATATATATATATATATATATATATATATATATATAATATTTTAAATAAAATCCTGGGTTAATGATAATAAATTTAATGACAATATGAGTGAATTAGAACTATAGGGTTATGATATGGAGATAAGTCAAAGGAGAGATAGGACTGGTGGTGAGTTGATTATTTATATCAGAAATAGCATTCCTTCAAATCTAAATAATTCTATGAACAAGGAGAAATTGAGTCAGTGAGCAAAAATATTACGGTCAGTAAAAATATGATAATAATACACTTGGGAGCTTTTTACAGACCACCCGGACAGATTGATTGTATCGATGAGTTAATGATCAGGGAAATAGGTAAAAGATGTGAAGTAGATAGAGTTATTTTTGGTGACTTTAATTTAAATTATGTGGATTGGGACATGTGATCGGAAAGGATAGACCAAGTTGTAAGTTTATAGAATGCTTTGAGGATAATTTTTTGACTTAATTTGTTAATAAGCCACCAAGGGGTGCCAATATATTAGATCTGGTTCTTTCAAATGAGATCACTTGGTTCAGGAATTGACTGTCGGGAAAGTATTGCGAAATAGTAATCATCAGATGGTTCGTTTTAACATGGGAATAGTGAAAGGTAGAATATCGACAACAAACTCTACGAAAACTCCAAATTTTTATAGGGGCGATTACCATAAATTACGCAACATGTGAAATCGGATTAGGTGGGATATAAAATTCAGTTAAAAGAATACTTGTGAGATGTGGCAAACTTTTAAGACTATATTAAACATAGTCCACGAGTGGTGTATTTCAATGAAGGCTATTAGAAAAAAATGTAGGAAGCCATCGTGGTGGAATCAGGAGATAGCTAGGAAAATTTCAGAGAAGAAAAGGGCATAGCAAAGATTACAGAGAGAAAGTACTTTTAACAACTTTAAATCATTTTAGGTTGACCAGAAATGAGTTAAATAAAATTATTAAGAAGATCAAACGGGAAGCCAAAATTAATCTCGCTAAAAAAATAATAAAGATCCAAAAAAATTCCTTATCTATTATAGAATTAATAACAAATCTAACAGTGATAAAATAGGGCCTAATAGATATGAAGGGGTTTGTAAAGAATCTGATGAAAAAATAGTAGAGGTTCTTAATGATAATTTTTCTTCAGTATTTACAGAAGAGAATCCAGATAGATTAATTAATGATAATTCTAGGCCAAGGAAAGTGTTGAATGCCATCAATATAAACCAGAAAATAATTAAATGGCTTATATTGAATTTAAATAATAGCAAGGCATCTGGCCTACACAACATTCATTCTAGGTTACTCAAATGAGGTGTAGATAATATTGCAGTAGCTCTTGAGAAGCTATATACTAGATCACTATAGTTTGGAGAAATACCTAATGATTGGAAATTAGCGAATCTGGTGCCCATTTTAAAAAAAGGAAAGTAAAGAGGACCCGAATAACTTTAGACCGACAAGCTTAACTTCTATCGTTTGTAAAATTCTTGAAAAGATAGTTAAGAAGGGGATTTCTGACCAACTAGATAGTGGTAGGTTAATAAATGATGTTCAGCATGGGTTTAGAAGAGTTAAATCGTGTTTAACAAATTTACTCGATTTTATGGATTTTGTAACTAAACAATTAGATAAGGGAGAGAATGTTGATGTAATTTACTTAGATTTTACCAAAACTTTCGATAAAGTTCTACGTAGGAGACTAGTTCACGAATTAAAAATGCATGGGATATGTGGGAAAGTTTTGAATTGGATAACTGAATGGCTGAAAACAGGAAACAGAGAGTTGTACTGAATGGGGTGAGGTCACATCACAGTGGAGGGACGTTATCAGTGGCGTACCTCAGGGATTAGTTCTAGGTCTTCTATTATTCATAGTTTATATAAATGATCTTGGGGAAGGTGTAAATAGCAAACTGTCAATTTTTCCTGATGACACTAAATTGGCAGCTGTAGTCAAAGAAGATGAGGGTAGCTTTAAAGTGCAGAGTAACTTAAATAAGTTATTAGCTTGGGCTCAGAAGTGGCAGATGAGTTTTAACATTAAAAAATGCAAAGTTATTAACATGGGAAGGGATAATAGGAAATTTAGTTATGAAATGGGTGTGCATTGGCTGAATTGAGTTGAGGATGAGAAGGACTTAGGCGTAGTAGTAGATAGGTCACTGAAGTTTTTGAAGCTGTGTATTGAGGCCTAAAATAGAGCAAATAAAGTGTTAGGATACATTAACAGGAATGTTAGCTACAAGAGTAAGGAGGTTATCCTTAAACTCTACAACTCGTATGTCAGGCCACATTTAGAGTACTTTATACAACCACGGTCACCACATCTTAGATATGATATAAACCCACTAGAGTAGGAACAAAGGAGGACAACAAAAATAATACCGTTCCTGAAGCACCTTAAATTTGAAGATAGACTGAAGGTACTAACTAAATATGTTCTCATTTGAAAGAAGATGTTTAAGGAGAGATATGATTGAGCTTTTTAAAATCTGTTCTGGGATGAATAAGTTGGATTTTAGAAAGCTATTTGAGTTGGAAGGTAGTAATGCGACTGGGAGTCAGCACTTAAAAATTAAAAAAAAACAGAGGTGCAGGTTGGATGTTATAGAATATTTTTTCATTAATAGAGTGGTAGATTATTGGTATAGTTTATCATCTAAGACAGTCGACAGTCCAAACCTGAATGTTTTAAAACGCAGATTAGATGATTATATGTGGAGGGAGGGTTAACTTCTTTGTTGGGGGGGGGGGTATTCTTTATTCTTTCTTGTGGATGCAGTTTTTTATTATTGTATATAATGGGTGATTTGGATTTTGGCGAGTCTTGATGATGATACTTTTTGTTTTTGATGCATACCTGTGAATAGTTTAAATTGTATATTGTAGATGCATGCTCTGACACAATCCTAGGGATGCATATTTTGGAGGGATGTGGTTTGACAGATGCAGATGACCTTTGATAGGCCTTTTTGGCTTTTGTCATCTATGAAATTATGTTATGTTATGTTTTATGAAAACAACAGAATGTGCATTGACAAGTGGACTTTGGGCTCAATATGATACTACCGTGTGTTTGTTAAAATAGTTAGTGGAATTTAAATAAGTCAGATAATGAAAGATCACGCCGAAATTAAAATGAGATGCGTGCTATATTGAGTTGAGAGTGCGAGCCTCATGTAGCCTCAATGGGTCACGCTTCAAAGGACAATAAGTGTGTGTGTAGTTGTGCCATGTCAGATTTTCTAAGGCGTTCGTTATGAGGTTTGATTATTTTATTTTTTAAGCTTTATATGAAACTTTGTATCATCGTAGGTATAGAATTGCCGTAGAATTCAGGTAGACTGAACATGAGCCTTTTAACTTCCCTCCAAAGATGCAGGAGAAGGGAGACGACAGCCCCAAATTAGGAAAAGATTTCCTCTTCGAGTGCGACGAGATTTTAAATGGCGAGAGTGAATTAATCGTTGGCCGGTATTGCTACTATTTAATTAGGCTTTGGTGGTTGGAGGATTTAAACAGGAAAAAACAAAATAATCTTTTAATCTTATACAAACAACAATAGATATTTACAGAATAATATACAGGCAATTTAGTTAACACCGTTTATTAAATGAATGAAATTTAAATGACAAGTAGAGCTTGTCTTAGCCGTACTAAGCTCAATAAGTACACTAATTACCTGAGTGAAAGCGGGACGCGACTGCGAGGTGTCTTAATATGGATTCCTGCTGCGAGACCGAATAGCAGTGGGAGTTGTCGCTCGAGGATTGCGCGTCGTCGATGAATGATTCCAAGACCTCTTATGGTGCCGCGTGAATACCTTCTGTATTGCGTGGGCTTTCTTACTTGGAAGCATCGTGGGGAAAGCTCGCGACCCAAAAGCTCTAAGAATAATTCCTCGGTTATTCTTTATTCTGGGGGTGGAGAATATATACTACTACGCCGGAAGTTCCAATGTTTGCCGACGGAAGCGTTATCAGTTCGCTACCACAGCCTCGATGGCGGGAATCGGCGGAAGTTTGCCGACGGTCTGGAAGCAGGGCTCCTTCGCTCGAAATCCCTTTCTCGTGACTCGATCACACACGCTCGCTCTCTCTATCCATCATTTTCTGACAATAAAAATAAAGGTAAAGTAATGCTTAACTACATAACAGATAAAAAAAAGTTAGTTATAAGAATGAAATGAAATGATAGATAGATGTCATTAGGAAAATAAATAGAAATCTAATCCTGGCTTTTAGTCATCTTATACAGTCCAGAGGTAGACACAATTAATCGTTAAAAGTTTCTCATTTTTTGTCATTTATAATTTTGGCAATTTTTATATTTTAGGGCTTTTGCAGATTTAAGTGATTTTAGAGCACAAAAGAGCGCTTTCTGTATTAATTTATAATAATAACTTTAACCCTTTAGCGTTAAGTTCCGTTAGATTTTTAACTATATGGTTGTCCAAAAAGTCCTGACTCACTTAGGAAGTGGTAAGGAAACAAAATTTTATGGACAAACAACAACATTTATTCTTCAAAATAAAGTCCACCATTCTCTACGATATTCTTCCAGCGATCAGCCAGCATCTGAATCTGCCTCAGACAGGGCAGGTTTAAGGAGCTGCGGGGCCCGTAGCACAAGGAACAGCGGGGGCCCCACCTGTATATATATATATATATATATATATATATATATATATATATATATATATATAGAGAGAGAGAGAGAGAGAGAGAGAGAGAAATATATATTGTATTCCCCCCACCCCACCCCCATTTTACTTTGCAGAGAGGAAAAAAAATTGTCTGAAGAATTTAAAAGAACTGCTAATATGGCTGGAGGACTCAACTGAAAAAGCGGGTTTTTATTCCTTTTTAAAGAACCACACCGGGTACTACTATAACCTAATCCAGACTAATTATACTATGCAGTCTGCTTTAGTGAAGTTTTCTATATTTTTCTTTTATATAGTAATATCTTATATAATAATAATATATAAAATCAGGAAAATGAATAATTATTTTTTCTCGGGCTTCTGTGCCTAAAGGCAAAAAATTAATTATTACTATTTTTTACATCCCCACGGGGCTCCCTACAGCGCGGGGCCATAGCACGTGCTACATGTGCTACTAGGTTAAACCGGCACTGGCCCCAGATACCAGTCACCTGGCTTTGAATAAAAATGAAACTGTGAACAAGCTTCCTTCACTCCATCAAAAGTGTTGAATCGCTGGTTGCGCTATTGAGCGAAACAGGCCATAGTCACTCGGAGCAGCATCTGGACTGAATAATAGATGTGTAAGAATCTCAACACCGTCCATCTGTTTGAATTCCTCCATAGTCAACCTGACAGTGTGTGGCATCGCATTGTCTTGCTGAAACAAAGCCTGACCTCGATAGATTAACGAGGGATACTCCTTCTTTACTTTGTCATACACAGGGTCTAGACGCTGGTAATACAGTATAGCGCTGATGGCGCAACCACGTGAAACAAGATCGAAATGCAGTACTCCTTGGAAATTCTACCGGACATAGATCATGAACTTCTTGTCAAACCGATTCCGTTGTGGGACAGATGCCGGTTGTTCAACTCGCGGAACCCACTTCCTCTCTCTCTCGATCGTGATTTATAAGGGGTTGTATTTTGGTCTGCGTGCGTTTGTAGAAGTGGGGGGGAGGATATGAGTGAAGTGGTGGAGACTGGCGTGGTAGGCATCGTGGGCTTGTAGGTAGTAGGCCTACTTTTGTCTTCCAGTCGAATTTGTTCTGACTCGTAAAGTTTCTCACAGAGAATACGCTTTTAGGCTGTGTTCCAGAAGGTGCCTCGGTAATCGCGGGTCGAAGAAAAAGGACTCGAAAGGAAAGCGGCGATAAGTAGAGTTTATTCTTAGCTCGTGGCTACCAAAATGGGGGCAAGCAAAATAGTCTAAGGAGGTACGACTTAACCCTAGATAGGCATACATTTCGAAACCTACACCATAGGCATGCTGGGGTCTAATGGATCCCAAACTAAAAATTTATTGGAGTGGTTTATCTTTAATTTTTAAGTTATTTAAACTTAATATCTATTAAATATAGTTTATTCCAAGCATATTTATATATGTTTTGATCATTATTTATTTTTTAATATTACCGAAATTGAAAGGTAAATTAAATGTTGCAAAAAAGGGGTGTATGTCTCTCGTACTGGTACAGGGTCAAAACTATTAGGCCTAAGGTGATAGGTTTTGGCGTGATTATAGCTAATGCATATGTTAACTAAAATATATTGCTAAATTACCCTATTTTATATAGAAAAATGAAAAAAAAATTTACCAAACTTACCAATATTTTTTAAAATTCCTTCCATCTTCATCTTGAGCATATCAATAATTTATTTTTTATTTCAGTTCCTTTTTAACATAAAAACCACTTTTTTCTTTTAGAACTTAGTCCTACAAATGAAATTTTTCCTTATTTCCACTAAATTTTAGCCACTACATACTAAAGTTTTATTTACAGTACTTCAACTTCACTTCACTTCACAAACTAGATACATGTACGAATGTACACCACACAGGGACTGGCTCTTTGCACTGGATGCACAGAAATTTGGTATTACGGTCTTCCTGTCTAATGCATTTGTTACAGCGCCCTCTTGATGTTTAACTACTCAACAGGATGTACCACTGCTGGCATATTTACTCCCATTACTTGTGAAATGCACTTCTTCAGGTGCCTCTGAGTTGTTGGAATTTGCATCTGCTGCAGAGCCCAAAGCCGCCGTTGTTCCAACCCCAGTTCTTGCATATAGGTGCGATGCATTCCTGCTGGTTGTCCCTTTCTATTTTTGTTGTGTGAATAGATTACCCAAGAATTGACATTTGCCCTATTCAGAATGCCAAAGAAGAGACAAAGAGGCCACCTTTGGGTTTTTCTGCTGGAACTATAAGTTGAGCACATTTGATCGAAGGTGTCTACCCCCGCCCCCTCTTTTGTGTTGTTATAGAAGTTGATGATTTCTGGTTTCTCATCAGCGTCTATTTATGGTCTGTTGTGGACGGTTGAAAGAAGCAGAACAATCTTATTTTGTGTTTTTTTTTCTAGGGCATGTAGGAACATATAGTTAGTTCTATGTCATAACAAAATGCTGATGCACCCTGCTCTCAATCTTTAGTTGTTTTCTTTGCTTGGGGCACATATGGTTTATCCTTTCGCATTGTTCCAACGGTTGTAAGGCCATAATTGTCAAGCAGATCATGAACCAACTGAACTGATGTAAACCAGTTGTCAGTGGCTACATTTCGGTTGGTATTGAGAGATGGCCTTGCAAGTTCTCTTGTATAGTAATGACCCTAGTTAACTCCCATAGCTTCAGGTGGGATAGTAGTCATTTTTCCTAAATATGGCATCGCCTTCAACATGTACTTAAACTCATTATCGCAAATCATTAAGATTTTGATTCCGTGTTTGGCCATCTTGTTAGGAATATACGTTCTAAAGGGACATCTTCCACGAAAAGCGAGCAGTTGTTTATCCACTGTTAGATTAATTCCCGGATTATATCTCTGAACACAATTTCTGTTGAACATATCCCAGAATTTTCTGATTGGTGCCAATTTGTCAGAGCTTGTCCTAATGTTCTATCATCGCGAGTGGCCATATCATCGAAGCGCAGGCTTTTCAGTAGAAAACTGAGACGCCTTTCACTCATGCCAGCTCGGTAAAATGGGTTGCCAGTTTTGGTATTGACATTTCCAGGGTCATCAGATAGTTATCCTTCCTGCTTGAGCAGGAGGATTTGGGAGTTGGGGATGTGTTGAAGCCACTGAGGAGGATTTGCTTGAGGGGAGGGGGATGAACAAAAGCCCCTAAAGATGTTCAAAGTATGCCTTGTCCTTTTCCTCGCTCGGGTTTCCCCATCAGACAGCGTACTCTAACTTTCAGACTCGCACAGATTGGGGGGAATATATTCTTCCTCTGCCTCACTATCAGACAAATCTTCAATTAAAAGATTGCTTTCTGAGTCCTCATCCAACTTTATTTAAAATGCATTGAGTTGCTTACTGATTTCAGCATTGCGCAATCTCATGAAGAAGTACCAGCTATTATCTGAAATAAGAAATGAATATGCCCTTATACAGAAATATACCTACAAAATTATAATACATATTTTCATAAAATTATTATTATAAAATTATATTACTACAAATTATTATTATTATTATCATTATTATTATTATAAAATTACATTATAAATTATTATTATCATTATTATTATTATAAAATTATATTAAAAATTATTATTATAAAGTTATATTATTACCAATTATTATGATTAGAAATATCTTAATTATAATTCGATATATCTTAACTCTTTCAATTAGGCACAGTTTGTAAAATCCTAACAGTAATGGTATACTAGGGTCCTCGGGACACAAAAATTACCTGTATAAGTTTGGTAGATTCAATGGCAACTAGAAGATACTGAGAATCATGAAAAAATCGTTCAATTTACTCCTGAAAAAAACAAAACAAAATTAAAACTTTGGGGTCCAGTAAACCCATGTATACCTATCTAGGGTTAAGGACGATGGACAGATTCGTGACACTAATAATAACAAAATAACAAGTGAGCTATAATGACAGATGACTTAACTGATTCTCTCTTTTCTCTCTGTCTGTGTTTAATATACATTGGCCTCTCGTTTCCAAAGGGCGTTACCTCTTTTCACTTGACCTGGGCGTGGGGCGGAGCTAAAGATCAGAAATATGATGGTCAGTTCCTTTGTTGACCGTTGGGCTGAATTACAAGAAGTATGTGCATCTAACGAAACTACATATTTTTACAAGTTGCACTTACATCCTGTATCAGAAAGACCATTTTGCACTTCGCAGGTTCTCAAAAATTTTAACCGGTAAAAGCACATCCCACCCTATATTTATTCAGCTTGTCCCTGTTTTCTATTATTGAGATTGTTTTCGTCTAGTAGCTGTTTCTTAGAGTGCATATGTTCGTGTGACTGCTTGGGAATTCTGGCTGTCTGCTTTGCTCGACTTATAGGGGAGTGGAAGTTGATAGCCGCACCAGTTTGTAGGGCTAACCAGTATATGGTGAATTAATTATTTGTCTCCAGAGATTATTTCTTCACTGTGTTCTTATTTTGGCTGGGCTTACCAAAGGTTTCAGGGTAAATCGAGGTAAAGAAAGAGGTTGCAAAAATATACTTTATTCTAATATTGGCCTATTAACGGGGCAAGCAGCACGTCAATAAGTTACTTTGCGGGCGAATAGCAGTTTATATATATTCAACGCAAAGTATTAAATTCTGGAGCCACAAATTTTTTCTAGAGGGCGTGGCCTAAAATCGTCCGTGGGATGAGCTTCAGTTGTCAATTTCATTGTTCTCCACACCTAAGGCGGAGCTACCGAAAGCTGTTTATGTCGAATTACTTACATATCCCCAATTTTATCGATTTAACAGGATATGCTTGTCGCAGCTTTGTGATACAATTCCTTTTGGTCAACGGGTGTATTCACCCAGGTGGACTTATATTCGTGTGTCCCACGCGCACTTCCAACGCCCGCTTGTTTTTATATATATATATATATATATATATATATATATATATATATATATTAAACCCTTGATATAGCGAACTATATGGGGCGGGGTCGTTCGTTAAAGCCGAAAGTTCGTTAAACCCGATACGCGTTGAAAGCAATGGAAAGAACGAACCAAGTTCGTTATGGGTATGTATTGCGTATGTAATTACTAATAAAGTTAAGTAGACTACACAACATAGTATTGATACGAACCTTGCACTGTAGGAGACATGTGACTCAACACTCACTCAGGCTGGTCGTTACGCTTGCCTGTTAAACCCGATGTAGTTCGGACAGGAAATTTGGTTGGTTATATCCGAAATTCATTATATTGAGGTTCGTTATATCGAGGGTTTACTGTATATATACATAACAAATATATTTACATTCTGTATTTTTGTATTCAAATTAATCTATACATTCTCATTTCCTTATTCTAATTTTAGACATATTATTTCAGATGTGTGGAGTATGCTAGGATCTAATAAGACCACCGCGCGTCCATTTCGTGGAGGTTTTCGTTGGGCCTATTGAATCCTACAATTTAGTGCCATTGGCCAACCTGTTAAATAATCCGATCACCACAGACTCATGCTTTTCTTAATAAATATACAATTGTGATAAAGTATTTCTCTATTTTACATTGGTTCACTACTTATTACATGGCATATTATTTCATTATTTAATGCATGTATGCAATTTCAGGATTTCATAAATCTACCCGGCACTCATTTGTGATGTTCCTCTCTGTCCTACATATCCTGCAATTTGTGCGCCACAAAGACCTACCCTCGAGTGTCATATACAAACACCTAATAAGTATCGACTTATGGTAAACAATTTGTTGCATTCAAGAAAGACTGCTACCCAACTACACTAATATATATATATATATATATATATATATATATATATATATATATATATATATATATATATATATATGTAATATATATATATATATATATATATATATATATATATATATATATATATATATATATATATATATATATATATATATATATATATATATATATATATATATATATATATATATATATATATATATATATATATGGAAAACTTACATAGTATCGCGTGAGTAAGCGATAAATGCAACAAAGCTAACAGGGAAAATTAATACGAGGATTCCAACTACTTTCAAACTTTATTTCGAGTTCTTTATCAAGGAATAACAAAAGTATTGAAAATTGTAATATTTATAAGGATGATACAGAAGAGAGGGAACGCCCATAAAAAAGCAAAAAACCAATCAACAAAACGAATTAATATGAAATGGAAACCTTAGGAGGAGCGAAGATAAATACAAACTAAGATCATTAAATCAGGTAAATTCAAAAGACTAAAGGTTGACAAGAGGATTAAAATACAGCCTAAGCAACTAGGGAGGGAGAAAATATGAACGAGAGATTAACCTCAGAAGTCAGGGTTTAAAAACCAAGGTAGAATAAGTATAAATGTTCTAAAGACTTGACTCAAATGAAAATAAATACAGACATAAACATAAGGCTACATAGATGCCGACAAAATAAAATGGCCAGGAAACCCAAAGAACATCATAACATAGGAGTATATGCAATACCATGCAACGATTGCCATAAAGTTTATATAGGGGAAACGGGGAGAAATCTAGACAAGAGATTGTACGAACACAAAAGAGATATTAGAGTGGGTAGCGAAAGCATTGGAATATTTTGCCATTTTAAAGACAAGAATCATACGATCGATTTCAATGGAAGTAAAATGGTATTTAAATCGGCTAACTATGTTAAGAGAAGAATCGTAGAATCGAGCTTGATATCGTCAGTTCCTAATTTAAATCTATCTGAGGGTCAATTTTCTTTTAATCCTGTAATAAGAAAGCAAATAAACAAAATAGTAAAATGTCAGCCCTTCAATATGTTTAGGCCTAACCCCCCCAGATTAGCCAAAAGAAGGGGATTGGGGGAAAAAAGAGGGGATCTTGTGTTATGCTTATATGCACTTTTCTTATATTTTCTCTCCAGTGTCAGTTGAAAAAGGGTGTGGGATACACCGAAACTGTAACTGTTCTGAATTAAATTGTCTTCGGAGAATGGGGTTTAATTCCTCATATATATATATATATATATATATATATATATATATATATATATATATATATAATATATATATATGGAGAAGTGATACACAGAAACAAGAGATCCTACTGGAGGTGACCCCGAGAAAAATCAAAGAGAAAATTAACCATTGCCCGACAAGGACTCGAACCTCAGACCTCTAGTTATCTAGACCGGTGCTATACCGACTGAGCTAACGAGAGACGTAAGCCATGACAACGCATTTTATCAATACAACTTTTTCGTTCGCACCTCCAAAGACCACCGCTCAAATGAAACCGTGCCTGTAATGACGGAGAAGATACATTTGTAAAAGCCCGACATCCCTTATTGATAACACACACTGTTATCACGCGTTTAAGCTTGGGGGTGGATACTTGCTAGCTTGCGCGCCAACCATACCGGCCGATAGATTTCGGTTGCTCAAAGAAGGGATGTCGGGCTTTTACAACTATATATATATATATATATATATATATATATATATATATATATATATATATATATATATATATATATATATATATATATATATATATATATTTATATATATATATATATATATATATATATATATATATATATATATATATATATATATATATATATATATGTATGTATATTTGTTTTATAAGGGTTAATAAACCAAATAAAATTGGACTTGAGGCGTAAGTTCGTGCCTCGGTGATCTCTTGAGGATCGTTCTCTAAGAGTGCTATACTTTATTTTATTCTAGGGAATGAATAAAAGGGGAGTTCTTTCTGGAATTTACCAAATACTGCCAACGCAACTCGTTCAAGGATAATTTAAAAACTTTAATCAAAATTGACTTTTACTGAACATTAATCAAAGCAAACAAAATTACTATATACACATAAAATATAAAGATAAAAAAATGGGTTTTACTATCCAGCTCTCAAAGCTAGATTCTAGGTAGATTTTTACGGGCGAACAATTTACTCTAATACACTTTGTCATTAACCATTCACAAAATGAATTACTTTAAAGCACGGGGACATAAACAACAGGATTATTTACTTACATAAGGTAATGGAGATTACCTCAAAGAATCCACTCGAAATACTTTGGTTTAATCTGGTCCCGAGACGCCTAGCGCGAGTAGTTTGTTGGTTGCTCACAAGATGGCATTACTCCGACATAAAGGTGGACGAGTGACGTCACGCGAAAATTCGAATGAGCGAATGAAGGTTCAAAACAAAATGGATGATTCTTCTGGTTTCGGCGGTCGTGGTGACCTTGACATAGTTTTCTTGCGAACGAGGTGAAAATGTTGAGGTTTCTTCTATCTAGTTTGGGGTTTGTCAAACTCAGATAGCGTAAGATTTGGGTACTCAAGCTGTGTCGAGAGTATTTGTATTTTTGATCCTTGATGATCTTGGGGCTCGACCTGTGCTGAGATTCCTTGGAACAATCTGGTATTGTCCAAGAAACTGCAAGTCTTTCTTAACTTGCCGAAAAAACTTTCTACCGGTGACCTTTCTGTTTCTTCTCGAATGCGAAAAGGTCTTCTCTCTACCGGTGACTTTTCTATCTCTTAACGAAAACGAAAGAGCCTCGTTTTCTCGTGTCGACCTGTTATATACCTTAATTAATTCCGCGGAGTAAATGGATGTGTAGGGGACTCCTAGATGGGCCGCAAATGAAGTCTCTCTTTTTGGTGTCTGTTGTTTGTCTACTCGGCATTTTGAAGTTAGGGGAGCACGTAATACGATGTCGACAGTATGCACTTTTGCCTTTCGTATTTATAAATTTTGTCTGTTTTCCTATGTTACCGGAGAACATCGGAGGGGCAAAGCTAAACCCAGATGTCTTTTGTAATTATTACCTTAGTTCTCCTTGCCAAGAGGGAGGCCTCGATACATATATACACTCGCTAGTTCGCAACAGTTTTTGTTAAACTCTTATATCTCTACAATATATATATATATATATATATATATATATATATATATATATATATATATATATATATATATATATATATATATATATATATATAAATTTATATATATATAAAGGGTGTTCCAATAACTTGGACCGATTTTAAATATGAGTTAAGTTTAATTAGGCGTCTAATGATTTTTTTCATTTTCTTTCAGATTTAACAACTTCAGTCTTTGGTAATTTCAACCATGGAAAGATAACAATCGAACAACGTGTTAAAGTTATCGAAGCCTATTACGAAAATGGACGTTCAAACAGAAACCTATTTCGGGCACTTCGTGAATTTTTTAGGCAACATAATCGACCGACCGAGAGTGCAATTGGGAAAATTGTTCGTAGATTCAAACAAATGGGGTGGGTGGCAGATATGAAAACGCCATTGCGTGCTCCTTTGCGCCGTTCAGCTGAAAACATTGCTGCAATGCGCGAGAATGTGGCCGAAGATCCAGACACCTCTATTCGTCATTGCGCGCAGGAATTGAACCTCTCCAACAACGTGTCTCTACACGCTTACAAAATTCAATTGACACAAGAACTGAATGAAGACTGCTGACCATTTGAAGCGCCGTACATTCATCAATTTGGTGCACGAGCAGAGACAAGCCGATGATGAATTTTCGCAAAAAATCATCTTTAGTGATGAAGCCCATTTTCATCTTGGTGGATTCGTTAATAAGCAGAATTGTCGCATTTGGGCTGATGAAAATCCCAGGAAGATTGCTGAAAAGCCACCGCATACACAAAAGGTCACTATTTAGTGTTCATCTTTTGCTAGCGGAATCATTGGGCCATATTTCTTCAAAAATGATGGTGGGAATTCTGTTACGGTGACAGGCGAGCGATACCGTGCCATGATAACCAACTTTTTATGGCCTGAATTGAATTCTATGGATGTCGAAGATTTGTGGTTTCAACAGGGCGGCACCACATGCCACACAGCCAATGCAACAATGGCTTTATTGAATGAGAAGTTCCCAGGTCCCATCATCTCTCGAAAAAGCGAGGTCAATTGGCCACCACGGTCGTGTGACTTGACGCCGTTAGATTTCTTCCTTTGGAGTCATCTCAAAAGTAAGGTCTATGCCAACAAGCCAACAACAATTTAATATCTGAAGGATGTGATAATAAGGCATATTGGTGAGATCGAGGAGCAACTATGCAGAGACGTTACCAAAAATTTTGACCATCGAGTGGAGTTGTGCCGCCAGAGCCTTAGCGGACATTTAGGCGATATTATTTTTCACACATAATTGCCATCACTCACTTAACAAGATCCAATAGTGCAATCAATAAATTTTAACCAATAACAATGTTTTATTTACTGCTAACTTCGATCCGTCTTAATGGAACACCCTTTATATATATATATATATATATATATATATATATATATATATATATATATATATATATATATATATATATATATATATATATATATATAGAGAGAGAGAGAGAGAGAGAAGGCCCCTTCCCGAACCCAACGTTTACCTGTGGAACCTGAGAAGATACACCTGCACGGCCAGACCGCCCCAAGCGAGCCGCGTAATCCATTTGAGTTCCATTCCTCGCCGTCGCATCCCTGATCGACGCCAGACCCACGCGCCAAGGACTTGGCGCAAAGCTGTGAGGCCTCAAAGATTATCCTCCCCCTCTCCTGGCGCGCCAAGTCTAATGGGAACCCGGGCCCCTTTTGTAGGCCCCCGGCGACGCGCTTCCGCCGAGGCAGTATAAATACTTCGAGAAAAGCTTTGAGAAATCAGTACCATACAGCCCTGTCTTTGTTAGCAGCCACGTACAGTCTTGTACACCCTGCTTTGCCTCCCAACGGCTTCCAGCTACGAACGCGACGCATCACCTCTAGCAGGCCTTGCTCGTATCTAAGGCCAGAGTTCCCACTGACAAATGATAGACACAGACAGGCATCTATCATTCGGTTATCAACTTCGTTCAACTACTGGAGTGCCCCCTCACTCACTTCTCAGCGAGGTTAAAGAAGAATGAATCTTGAAAAAGGAACTTTGCAGCATCCCCCCCCCCCTACACACTTAATCGCGGTATTCAAGCCTCCAGTCAATTAGGCTTTACGTGAGTCTCCCCGATAATTGCATCCCCGGGATGCAATCTCCGTACAGCCTCTGTCGGACTCTCGTACCCGTCGAGTCGTTTGTATCGCCCCCCTTCCCCCGTTTGGTACCCCGGGTTTTATTTTATTTATTGTCATTTATTTACTTGTGTTATTAATATTTTATTAGTATATAGTAAAGTTATATATTAATCCTCGCACTGGGATCTGTATCCCCATTGTCTAGCGTGGCCTCTTCACGGCCACCCTACGAACGTATATTATATTCTGGTGTCAGGTGTTGAGTTACCCTACGACATTTATATTATATTCCGCTGTCAGGTTTTTTAGGCTCATCCGCAGTATCTGATCTCATTTCTTTTAGACCCGTGACAGAATCTAATGGGTGTTATTCTTGTATATTAAAGGCTCTGCTTTTTGAAACTGTACAAAGACTTTACACATTTCCCATTTTTCCTTTTGTGTGCATATTTTGTATTGAATTTTGTGACCGTGTAAAACTATAACCCTTTCTAGGCATCATAAAACGTATGTCGTACTGTAAAGGAGTTAATCTTATTTTTTTGTATAGTGTTGGTCGTTTTATTCGTGCGGATTAGGCAACACAGGCTCTCGCTAAATTCCGGAGTGAATATTAGGAGTATAATTAAGAATTTGCGCCGTGCGAAATAATTATCGCTGTGTTTGTTTATTGTTGTTTCTTTAAGTGAAGAATCGTAGGTCCGCCAAAGCCTGCCAGCACTTTCCCTGTGCGTCTAAATACTTCGCCTCCCCTTTTGTGGTGCTTTTCTTGAAAGTTGGTCAACGCGATAAAATGTCCTCATTATTTAACACGTTCAAGTTTCGAGGAGAGTCGCTTGGGCTCAGCGACAAGGACCTTCTTAGTTTATATTCAAGAGGAGGAAAAGATCGAAAGCGAAAGCGTAGAGAAGGAACGAGAAAAAAAGAGAAAGAGAAGAACGGGAACGAGAAGAGAAGGAAAGAATCCGCTTTCATGAACTTGAAATGAGTAGGACTAGGAACGAGACGCTGTCCATCAGCTCAAGGTCCGAAGCTTCCCCTACCGCGTCTGTTAAGCTTCCGGTTTTCAAGGAAGGCGACGATTTCTGAGCCTTCTTAATCCACTTCGAGAAAATCTTCGAAATCAACCACTGGGACATTGAGGCAGATGGAGTGGCTCAATTGTTGCCTTTGCTAAATTCCCAACTCCGAGATATATTCATATCACTTCTCTCGGAGACAACAATTGATTATTCGACCTTAAATTGGAGTTACTGGCGGCATATAACATGACCCCCAGACTTTTACCGATCCAAATTCAGATATGCCCGCCTTTAGCCAGGCCAAGCGTACTGTCAGTGTGGGTACACCCTCCAGCGTCACCTCAACTTTTGGCTCGATGCTTTTAAAATCTCGCATGATTACGATGCCGTCGTTGACTTCTTCCTGAGAGACAAGTTGTTGGCTGCACTTCCGGCTGAAGTCAGATCTTTCATAAAAGACCGGCGGTGCCTCACATTCAAGGAGTTTACATAAGAGGCCGATATTTATTCAGCAAGCCACAACCTTTATCTGAAAGAAAGGAAGAAAATGTCCCCCTTTTCTCAAAACCTATGCCAAACAAAGGTAAATTCATCCGGCAAAATGGAAACAAGTTTGCCAAGGTAACTGGGCCGTCGAAGCCGAAACCACTCTTTTCGTCCGAACACCGGGATGTAAAATCGTACTCTTCAGGCCCCCGCCCCCCCTACGTAATCTTTCTCCAGGAGACCCATCATTTGTTTATTCCTGTGGTGTGGAGGGCCATGCGAAAACGAACTGCCCCCATAATTCTCAGTTCAGGAATAACTCTTCTCACCAGGTAGACCAAATCTGTGCCACGTCTGCGCCTCCGTCAACACCATCGGAATCTTCTCCTCCCCCAAGCCCCTCCCTGAGGATCACCGTGTGGTGGTGGAGGGCTTGCGTATTTCAATGACACAGTAGGCTATGTCAGTGAAGACTGTGATGGACATTGTTATCCATCAGTCTGTCTTCAGGGGTCCTACCTTGCTGAACAGGCCACGATGGTAGAGGCAGACTAAGGATCCTCATAGCCTTGTGTTGAGTACCGCTGTACGGGTTCCCGATCATGTTCGCCGAAGGTATAGCCTCGAAGGCCGCACTTGTTCTGGGGCTGATAGAGGTTCACAGTGTTGGTCTTAGCCCAGCCGTCGTCAAACTTTCATTCCTAACGTTGCACTGTTTTAAAACGACAGCTGTAGCGTTGGGAAGGGCTACCCTGAGGACAGTGTAAAGCGCCTAGCCTGAGGGCAGCTACAGTAACATGGCTCCACTTCCCCAGGGGTACGTGTTCTTTTAATACAACTATTTATGGGTAAAAATAAAAAAAAACTTTCACAGAGGCCTCATGCTTCTGGTTCCCGTGCCACCAATGACCGTGATCTTCGTAGACTCGATCCTTTTGGTTCCGAGGTCGACGATAATCTTGATTATGATTGATTTGTAGTTTTAAAATCAGAAAATGATACATCATTAAGTGAGGCTGACATTTTCAATGTCTATGAAGACTTTGTTGCCAAATGTTGTGAACCTGCCCAAATGTGGCTTAGGAATGATGGCTGCCTTGTTGTGGAGTCCTTCCTCTTCATTTAATCAGCATCAAAAAATCAAAGCACTGGATTCTCTTGCTTCTCTCAATATCTCCTCTTCAGCCCATCCTACCTTTAACACCTGAAAGGGGGT
This sequence comes from Ceratothoa steindachneri, assembly GCA_963969495.1. Taxonomy (NCBI): domain Eukaryota; kingdom Metazoa; phylum Arthropoda; class Malacostraca; order Isopoda; family Cymothoidae; genus Ceratothoa; species Ceratothoa steindachneri. The sequence continues at coordinate 157,070,770 of OZ018327.1, forward strand.
TATCAGGTCGGGGGAGCTTATTGACTATGATGTGGACCGCCAGGTTGATAAACTGACTTCTCAGAAGGTAGTTGGTGCATACCGTGTCACTCGTAATGTTAATAGCACCAGAGTTCCTTCTGCTACTATCATATTAACTTTCAATAGGTTGGAAGTCCCTAAGAATATCAAGGCTGGTTATATGTGTATTTCCGTGAAGCCCTACGTGGAGAATCCCCTTAGGTGCTTTCATTGTCAACGTTTTGGATATGTCAGTTATCACTGCAGACAGGTGAGGTTATGTGTCAATTGTTCCTCTGATTTCCATGGAACACCGTGCCCTCGTCCCTCTTATTGTGCCAACTGTGGTGGCGAACACCTAGCCACCTCTAAGCAGTGCACCTCTATCTTGTATGAGAGAGAGGTTGTTGCTCTTCGGAATAAATTCCGAATTAGCATGAAGGATGCTAGAAGGAGAACTAAAGAATTATACATACAACCAGGAGTTAGTTTTGCGGACGTTCTTAGAGCGACCAGACCAGTCCGTAACAGACAGCAGAGACCATTCAGACCTCTACTTTTACGGCCACAGAATATCCATCAAGAAGCTCCAATAGAATCTCTGCCTCAGAATGATGCTCCTCCTCCCTCTCCAATCATCAGGGAGGTTCCTGCTTCTCCTAAACCAAGGCGCACGAGGACTCGCCGTTCCTCAGATTCCCCTCCACCAGCATCCAACCAACCATTGACATGTCCTGAAGACATGGAGGCTGATTCTGAGGATGTTCTTGTGGTGTTCGTTTAACCTTTGGACATCCACCCTCCTCTCACTGAATCTGCCTTGAGTCCATCAGTCACAACAGCCTATTACATCCACATCATCAGTAACTCCAGAAGAAGGTGAACGGATTTTTTTCTGATTCAGCTTTGTCTGTGGCACTTTTGGACGAGAAGAAACAGCCTTCTAGGGTTTCTCCACCCACCCAAGCTGACCCACCAACCACATCTCGGAATGACTCGGTACCATCTCTCTCGACATTACTACCTACCAGTACAGATGACCCAATATCTTCGGAGGCATCTTTGCCAGCAAAAAACACCCAATCATATTCACAACTGACAGATGGTTCTTTGCCCTCTAATAAAAGTGCCATCCCCAAAACATTCAAACTACCTATGACTCAAGTGTTAATTACACCTAAAAATCAAAAAGGTTCAAAACCCCAGCCACCTTCACCAGGTGCAAAGAAGAATTTAATTACCCTTAAATGATCAATACGTTTCGAATTGTTCATTGGAATCTACAAGGGATCTTCTCTAAATGGGAAAAATTCAAACTCTTGCTTCATGATTATAACCCTTGCTGTATAGCATTACAGGAGACCCAATTGGGTATTCGTCGATTACCCAATATCCCCCACTATGTGGGATATTTTAAGAATCCACCAGAACCCATTAATGGTTCGGCTATTTTTGTCCGTGAAGACTGTTCTCACTTAGCAATCCAGGTGAGAACAGACCTTCAAGCCGTGGCGATTCCTGTGTATACCAACCGTTTATACACAGTCTGCTCACTGTACCTCACTCCTGGTGAAGGAGTAGTTACTTCAGATTTGGCTAACAAATTAGCCAATCTGATCTCCCAACTCCCGACCCCATTCCTACTAGTTGGAGACTTTAATGCAAGACACCACCTTTGGGGAGACTATACTGACTTATGGAGACCTTGGATGTGTCATTATTTAATGATGGCACTCCGACATCCCTCCATGTCCAGACCAACAGTTATACCTGTGTAGATTTGTCACTTTGTTGCTCAGACTGTAGAGCAGATTACAGCTGGTCGGTGGATCCTGATCTGAGAGGAAGCGATCACTTCCTAGTTGTTCTGACCTCATGCCTGGGTGGCCCTCCTCCCCAACCGGGCAATAGGTGGAACATCAGGAAAGCCAATTGGCCAAAGTTTAAATACCTTTCTTACCATTCTGGATACTTCCCTTAGGGCCACATTGACATGGTCCTGGAGAACTTCCATGATCATGTCAACCAGGCAGCAAATTTTGGTCTGAGGAATGCAGCAAAGTGGTGACAGAGTGTAAGCGAGCTTGTCGTCGCTACCATCGAAACCCTACTGTCATCAACAAGTATGCTCGTAGCCGAGCCAGAGCCGTACGAAAGCGTACCCTCCGCCAGGCTCGCCGAATTTCCTTAAAAGGGTACATCAACTCTATCAACCACCAAACTCCACCAGACAAAGTATGGAAAAGAGTGAAAAGGCTCATGGGCAGAACAGGTGGTTTCTCTGCCCTCAATATAGTTGAAGCAGGGGAGCTTTGGGGAGACTTGTCCAGAATTTCAAATGTCCTGGCAAGGACATTTCCTGACATTTCCAGCCCTAACAATTATTCCTTAGAATTTAAACATGTCAGGAAAATACAAAAGCGGTGCCTCTTGAACTTCATGGATCCTTGTATGGATAATGAACCATACAATAAGCTCTTTTCCATTCATGAAATTCGAAGTGCTCTTAAAAGATGTTTATCCACCGCACCTAAATCTGATGGTATCTCTTATGATATGATCAGGAATATGCATTCAACACTCAGTTCACATCTTCTCGATATATTTAACTATATCTGGATTAAGGGCTGTTTCCCTTCCAATTGGAGGGAAGCAATCATACTTTCCCTTCGTAAACCAGGAAAGAGAGGACGCTTCCGACCCACTATCGCCCAATTGCCCTCACTTGTTCCCCATGCAAGTTTTTTGAAAGGATGGTGAATTCCAGGTTGGTATGGTTTCTGGAGAAACACAAACTTATTTCTCCCTCAAGGTCGGGCTTTAGAAAGAGACAATGCGCCGCATACCTGCTGGTTAGGATAGAAGATTGCATTCGACAAGCTTTCTCAACGAGACAACACTCCATTGCTGTCTTTTCTGACATAAAAAAAGCATATGATCCCACCTGGAGGTATGGTATCCTAAAACAACTATATGACTGGTGTATCAAAGGCCATCTTCCTAGGTTCATACAGCAATTTCTTGCTGGACGCACGTTCCTTGTTAGGATAGGAAATGTCATATCGGAGCCTGTTGACCAGATAGAGGGCGTGCCACAGGGAAGCGTGCCACAGGCTATCAACAGCATTATTACTGATCTTCCTGCAGAAGTAATGACAACTCTTTATGTGGATGACTTGGCAATTTTTTTTAGTATCGCCTCGGCTGCCATTTGTTATCCGTAAATTTCAACTGGCCATTAACATCATTGCCAAGAATGCCGCTGTAAAAGGCTTCCGACTGTCATCCTCAAAAACAAAGGCAGTTCATTTATACAATTTCAGCAAAGTTGACTGGGAACAGCCAACCTTATCTTTCTATGGCTCCCCCATCTCGTTTGAGCCTCATTGTAAATTTCTTGCGGTTATCTTTGACTCAAAGCTCTCCTGGGTCTACCATATAACTGCCTTGAAAAAATCCTGCTTGGACAGAATGGATATCTTAAAACTTCTATCACATGTTTCGTGTGGAAGTGATCGCCAAACCCTGTGGCTTTTATATACAACTTTGATCCAGTCTAAGCTGGATTATGGGTCACAGGTGTACTCTTCAGCCTCATCCTCAAACCTAGATAAGCTCAATTCTATCAGGAACCAGAGGGTGCGTCTAGCTTTGGGAGCATTCAAGTCATCCTAAGTATGGAGTCTCGATGCAGAGAGTGGGGTCCTTCACTATCCTTTAACACCCCTAATTTTAACCTGCAGTACCTTTTCAGACTGCAACAGCTCCCCCACTCACCTGTATATGAGTGCACCTATAATATTCACTCGGTGGCCTCACGTGACAGATTTACTTCGCTGACTCGCCCCTTTGCCCTGCTTATTACTGGAGATACAGGTCAACTGAGGGAATTATCAGTTATTCCATATCAGATCCCTAAAGTACCCCCATGGCTATTGGCACCAGTGAGGGTTTGCAAGGTGCTGGCAGGCGAACCGAAGACCAATTTATTGCCTTCGGTTTTACGAAGCCTCTTTTATGAACACTCTTTGTGCCACAAATCAAGCACTTTTATCTACACAGATGGATCTAAATCCTCTGCCGGGGTAGGAGCTTCTGCTATCTTTCCCTCCCGTCATGTGTATGTGTGCCTGCCCAATACAACCTCTATCTTCACGGCTAAGCTTGTCGCGATACTGGCTGAACTGTATATCATCGCTTTTTCATCACCGGGATCTTATACAATATACTCTGTTTCCCCCAGCTCTTTGGAGGCTTTAGTCATTTTATTGCCAGATCACCCACTGGTTTCAAAGATCCAACAGTAGTTTTTTTTATTTATCCTCGTTCCACGAAGTTTTATTCTGTTGGGTATCTAGCCACATAGGTATAAAAGGAAATGAGAAAGCAGATGCTGTTGCCAAGACAGCTGCATCTCTAGGAACCTCCACCCATGTTCCTCTTCCTTTCCGTGATGCCGTGCCATACATCCGTGAGTACGTGGTTGGCCAGTGGCAGATGACTTGGGATGAACTCCTCCCAACTAAACTGCATGCCATCAAACAGTCAGTCCGCCCCTGGCCACGCACTACTAGGACCCGTACTCAGAATGTTATTCTATGCTGTCTGAGAATTGGGCATTGTCGTCTGACACATGGCTTTCTGATGGAAGGCCTTCAGCAGCCTCCACTGTGCACTCACTGTGGAGTGCCACTGTCTGTACTCCACCTATTTGCTGAATGCTTACGTTTCCATACTCTGAGGCAAAGGCCTTTTCCTTTTATTTGCCAAGGGATGTGTCCCCGGCAGGTTCAGAGGAGCAACCTTTCCGAACATGAGTGCACCTTTAAACATGAATCGAGTGTTTAAATTTTGATCAGAGACAAATCTTTTAAAGGAAATTTAATGTTTTATCATTTTTAGAACCAGATAGATCTGTCGTGTCTTAGGATTTTACTTTGATTTTACAGCATTTTAGAGGCATTTATTTTTCTACGTTTTTACTCCCTCTTCCTTTTTTTTATATATCTTTTAGATTGTTAACCATAGTCTATGTTTTTAAAGAACATTTGAAATTTTAATGAATCCTCTCTTTTTTGAAAATGGCTGCGAGCTTGCCCACCTGGACTTACGCAGCACACGTCTTCTGTGTTTTACCATTCTTCTTTTTCATCCGCCGAGCACCTCAAGTCCTGGCGGTCACCAGGTGAACTTTTTGTTTGATAAGAATGCCCCTGGAGGCCTTAAGTTCGAATCTGGAACGATTAATGGCTGCCGTGTCTCCATTTTTGTGAGATACCGGGTGCACCTGCATAGTGGTGTCGGACAAGCTGCATCTCCCAGTATCCCCGGACCATAATAAATTCGCTGTCGTGCAAGACTACTTGGGGCGCACCAATCGATTCCTCATCGTTAAGTACTACATCGATTGTGCTTACTTCACTGGCTGGGCAGAATTAGTAGCAGCCCCTATTAAATTCTGCTTCGTCCTCATTCGCCAGTGCCCACGGGTCTCCCCTAACTCCGTGGCCCAACCTGTGGTTACCCCTTCGCAAGTGGTAAAAGATTCGAAGATGCCCTCGCCCCTTAAAACCACACATTCTTCAGTTATCAAGGAGGCCATGACCGAAGACTTTGCAAGGAACCAAAAGAACTGCGATTCGCTCCGACCTCTGTGGGCTAAGGCCCAGTCAAAGTGATCTCCTGACGAATTCTCCCCACCAAAAGTAAAGAGTCCGCTTTTGTGTACCGGACGGCTTACTTTACTGTGCGTGACCAGAAAACGGCAACCCCCCGACCCGACTATTGTGTGTCCTGCGTTCTCCCGTTGTTCACATTTTAACCACTGCCCATGGCAGCCTATTTTCAGGCCATTTTAGCCACACGAAGAGCACTCAAAAGATCTTCAAATATTTCTATTGGCCAGGCGCCAATGAATAAATCCGTCACTACTACTGATATTGCGATATCTGCCAAAAGACTGCCGTCAAAGGACGAATTAAGCCCGCACTATTGCAGAGAGGATGCCTAATCTCAGAGCCGTTTTCCCGTGTCGCGATTGATCGCATCGGTCTGATATACCCCCGTCGAGCGAAGGACACAGTCACGTGCTAACTTTATTGGAATTTGCCCCCCGGTTCCCCGATGCCGTGCCGTTGAAGAATAATTGGATTATTTTGTACATATTCCTCAAGAATTCTTGTAGTTTTGTGTAATGCCTTATAAGAATATGTGCCATTATTTGTTTTTATTATTGCGCATGTATTTTTGATAAGTTACCCTGTTCGTATGTACCTTTTTTGTATTGTGAGACCTTTCCTTTTTTTTCTTTAATATCTTTGTATGCAAGCCCCTGGTAATCGAGACGATGATGACCCAGGCTATTGATAACTATTCCTGTCTATCTTATTGTATTATTATTCTTGTAGTTATGTGTAATGCCATCACACCGCACCCCACTTCTACAAACACACGCACACCAAAATACCCCCCCCCCCTATATACTTGAGACCCCTTCAGCCGGACAGTGAGGCAACAGTTGCAGGTTAGTTTAAGATTGTGGAAGCCACTTTTACATTTCATGAGTGAGTAAAAACGAGACGAAGATAGAATCGGAAACAGTTAACTCGTCCGTCCGTATAACCTTTTCCATTCATAGACCTACCGAGGCCGGCCTCTCGTCCATCTGTCCTTAGCCTCTAGCCTGGACCTCAGGTAGGCCCGAAGAAAAGAAGTCCTTGTCACCGGTTATGGGTCCTCCTCGCCAAGGAGTTATGCTCTGTGACCAGTGACCCCTCAAGAATGGAAAAGAATTAGGCCTGACGAATTCTCCCCACCAAAAGTAAAGAGTCCGCTTTAGTGTACCGGTCCCCCCATCCCCCCGTCCCCCCTTTAGCCTTACCACCCTAAGTGGTAACCCTTTCTCTCGAACAAAAGGGATCGAGAAGAAAAATGGATTAACACAACGAACAACGATCACTTAGAGAAGAAGGATTCGCCAACCCCAAGCCTTCTCTCAGCCAAGAAGAAGTAGACCCGGCAAACCCCATCACCATCGACATCGTCGAAGCGACCATTAGGATGGTAAGGGGATCATCTCTTTTCTACTAACCAGACCACTGCAAGCAGCTGGACGAGCTAAGATGAACCGCGACAGGTGAACGTAGGTGTGACTTAACCCAGCAAAAGATTATCCAATCTCTACATATGGACACAGCGCCAATCATCGCAGCTCAAGAAGGCCAACACTGAACCAGGGGGAAATCAAAATACAAACTCACGCCATTCAAGGCACAGCATTCAAATGTCAATAATGACAATAATAGAGTTTAAAAATGCCAGTGCATATCAGGTTAAAGTGCATATTCAATGCATATACATTTGAAGAAGACCCGGCAAACCCCATCACCGTCGACATCGTCGAAGCGACCATTAGGATGGTAAGGGGATCATCTCTTTTCTACTAACCGGACCACTGCAAGCAGCTGGACGAGCTAAGATGAACCACGACAGGTGAACGTAGGTGTGACTTAACCCAGCAAAAGATTATCCAATCTCTACATATGGACACACCGCCTATCATCGCAGCTCAAGAAGGCCAACACTGAACCAGGGGGAAATCAAAATACAAACTCACGCCATTCAGGGCACAGCATTCAAATGTCAATAATGACAATAATAGAGTTTAAAAATGCCAGTGCATATCAGGTTAAAGTGCATATTCAATACATATACATTTGAAGAAGCATAAATTTAGTGCTTATTTAATTTTAAAATGGCTAAATAGAAAGAAATCCAGTGTCCGGTGATAAGAGGAATGATAGTAATTTTATTAGAGCAAATCAAGTGTAAAAAAAGTCACTGTAAATAGTAATTTAAAAGTTATCCCCGTATTCTTAGTTCCATGCGTACACAAATTAATCTATATGTAAATAAAACGGCTTTGTTTGCAGTATAGGATCTGGATCTAGACTCCCGAATGTTAACACGTTTGGCATCAAATGGTTTGAAATAAAGAATCGCAGGATCGGTGCCACTTTGAAATTCATGTGTTGCAACCAATCAGTTTCTATGTGTGAATCCGGTAATTGTCCCGGTCTATGATAATATAAGAAAGAGGCAAGTTGTTCACACGACTCGATATCTAGTATATAATAATTCTCCTGCTAACCAAAGTGTATATATAGCATGCATTATATTTGAACGTATAGTGTAATCAGAGGAACTAGTAAAATACTCCAAATTGTGGTATTAATATTTTCTTAGTATATAGTAAAGTTATATATTTTTCTACCATTAGTTTCTCTAATCCCAGAAACTCCAAGAATTGATTATTTAGGCCAACCGCACTCGACTTTGTTTATTTAACTATCGCACTAGGATCTGTATCCCGATTCTCTTGTGTGCACTCTTTACGGTCACCCTACGCCAGAGAATCGGGATACAGATCCTAGTGCGAGGGTTAAATAAACAAAGTCGAGTGCGGTTGGCTTAAATAATCAATTCCTAGAGTTTCTGGGATTAGAGAAACTAATGGTAGAAAAATATATAACTTTACTATATACTAGGAAAATATTAATAGCACAAGTAAATAAATGAAAATAAATAAAATGAGACCCGGGGTACCGCTCCCGCTAACCCATCACCGCCATCACCACACTCAGTTGCCCACAAATCGATACTGACAGTGCCCCACCGTGCTTTGCGCGGCCTAGGCCTCTTTCGATGGAGAGATTATAAGTTGCCAAGGCAACTCTCGAAGAACTATTGAAGGAGGGGGTCGTGCGTCCGTCGAGCTCGCCATGGTACTCACCAGTCCACTTAGTACCTAAGAAGGCGCCCAAAGCCTTTAGTCTCGTCGTCCTCATCGAAATCTGATGCTAAATTCATTATAGAGCTGGCATCGACAATAGCACATATCGACTTCGCGAAAGTATCTTTAGGACACCTACACGGTGCCTAGGCCCTACGTGCCTCGGGACAGGCAGAATACAACTCATGTTTGGGACCGGATATAACGCGTTCGCAAACCACTCAAAACGCCATATACTGGCCCTTTTTCGGTGAGCGAGCGTGGCAGCAAGGTATTCAAGCTGGAATACCCTGATGGAGGAAAATACACTGTCTCATTAGACAGACTATGACCGGCGAAATTGCCCACCTTACGCGATGTGTGATGTGCCGAGTAATCAGCGACTCACAAAGATGCAGGATGAGCACAAGAGGACCAGTCGCGTTTCGCCGCGTGGAAATCCTGCAACGGGAGAGGATGCGACCTCTGGCAATACGCAAGACGCTGCAGCAAAATCGAGGGAAGGAAACGTGCAGCCGGGAATGGTCACACGCTCAGGGAGAAGGATCTCTTTTGCCAGGGACAATTTGTATTATTATTATTGAGCTTTACGTAATCATAAATATATCGCCATTCATGTATGTCATAAGAGGCATAAAAATATATATATATATATATATATATATATATATATATATATATATATATATATATACAAGCCTCGCTGATCCATGTTATTTGTGTTATGTATATTGGAAGTTATATGTTAAAGGAGGCATAAATATACATAAAAGCCTCGCTGAACCATTTTTGCCTTGTAAGTTTGATCAATGTAATGATTATTGCCACAATGTAGCAATATGTCATGTATTTCCATTGGGGGAGGGGGGCAGGCAGGTTGTACAGGCCCTCTCTAAGCACAACTGCATCCATGAATAAGTGAGGTTAATCTCATTGACCTGCGCAGATATTAGAAATATACATGCTTGTCTAGTTAGGAGGTGCAATTTTCTCTCTCTCTCCAACTACGTTACTGGGAGGGGAGTTCTCTGTGGAGAGCATGGCCTTGGCATTAAAAAATTGCCCCAGCAAAGTGCCTCGCAGGAATAGGGAAAATGGAACAAATGTCCACCCGAATCTATGTATATATATATATCTATATATATATATATATATATATATATATATATATATATATATATATATATATATATATATATATATATATATATAGTACAAGAAAGAGATATTTGACGCGAATGAGCAATGAGACAAGAAACAGGAGTTTTTTAGAGGTAAGAGAAAGGGACATTAGAAGAAGACTAGAATCATAGAGAGCAGAGGGCGGCACAATGAAGGCAATCCTTTACCGAGAAGACAGAGATAACGCCAGGGGAAAAATTGTCTTCAAAATTGTTTTGAAAGACAGAAAATAAATATGGCGAAAGCCCTGTGGTGGTTGTTATCACCCGCAGAACTTGCATTTGCTCCTTCTTCTTTGTATGTGACTTGGGGATGAGCCTTTAAATTGTGAGCAGGTAAGAAGATGAGGTATAAAAATTCCTTGGAGGTTCCTAGCTTAGAGAGATACTGGGTTTGATGGGGTGACGCTTTGGGCGAAGTAGAGTCACTGTGCCTGGTAGCTCAGCGGTAGAGCATCTGACCGGCAATCAGCAGACCCGGGTTCGAGTCCCGGCCAGGAATTTCAAACTTTTTTTCCCCTGGCGTTATCTCTGTCTTCTCGGTAAAGGATTGCCTTCATTGTGCCGCCCTCTGCTCTCTATGATTCTAGTCTTCTTCTAATGTCCCTTTCTCTTACCTCTAAAAAACTCCTGTTTCTTGTCTCATTGCTCATTCGCGTCAAATATCTCTTTCTTGTACTATATTGTAATATAGTCTGCAATGCAAGGTTTCTGCACCTTTATTTCTGTCTTCAAAATTGTTTTGAAAGACAGAAAATAAATATGGCGAAAGCCCTGTGGTGGTTGTTATCACCCGCAGAACTTGCATTTGCTCCTTCTTCTATATATATATATATATATATATATATATATATATATATATATATATATATGAATGCAATGTCCCGCACGAAAAAAATAAAATAGTGTTTCCAAGTACTTTCGAACTTTATTAAGTTCCTTATCAAGGATGACTACAAGAAATAATATTATATTAGAGGTATATATACGAAAGAAAAGTATGAAAGACCGCCTCAAAAACAAGAAATCACCAATGAGGAAGGAAGACGGAAGGGGAAAGGTATAGAAACACATTAAGAATTACAAGAAGCAGGTAGTAAGGTCAAACTGAGAAGACGGAAAGGGTGACATATTAAAAGAAATGGAGAAAGCCTAACGAGGGAGATTATAAGAAACGAGGAGCGAAAAGTGGGGAAAATACAATGTACATAACAGAGCAGTGACGATTAAAAAAAATAAAAATTGGGGCCACATAACTAAAGATTGTATATAAAAAAACTAAGAACAAAAGTCAGAACTAATTTATTTAGGTATTAGTCTTTAAATGATGCTATAATTTCTTTAAGTATCAATCTTGCAGAACTTTGTCTTATGTTTCAGGTTTCATCAAGAAATTTAACATCGACCTAAAGCAGTCATATATAATCACCAGCACACTTTGTTATATAGTTTATAAAGGATGTTTTTTTTCTGCCGAAGAAGAATGTAGATCCCGGAATAATCATCAGCCATATTAATATAAAGCTCTGCGCTTTTTATGTAGTGAAGTTTATGCCAGAAATCTTAAATTTTGTCATATAAGGAACGAGGGGGTAGTACTAAAAATAATTTATCTTTACCCTGATAAAGTCTGGAAACTCTTTCTTCATAGGTGTTATGTGATGTCAAAGGGATGCTTACCCGTGGAAACGCGTTGATGTCATCAATGAAAAGGAATTGTTGGGCAGTTTCAGATCAACTCCATTCGGGAACGCGAATATGATTATAGGCTACGAACAGAGTGGGTTACAGAGGTGATGTTAAATCAAACTTTAAAGAATATTATTAATTGCAGGCTTTGATTTCTGTGGGCGTTGTAATCCTTTAGTTTTTTTCTACCACCAACTGAAGGAGTGAAAATTCACTGCGTAGAAGATTATTGGTGTAAGAAATCTAGTCTTAATAGAAAATTTATTACGCGGAATAAACGACTACTTTGGAATCGTTAGAGTGTATATATATATATATATATATATATATATATATATATATATATATATATATATATATATATATATATATGCAAAGAGAATGACAGTATCATTATCTTTATTTTCTCTGGCTACGATTCGAGCAAAGACATGCTCATCTGGCCTAATAAATTGAACAAGAATTAGGTTTTTATGCAAATCGATTGATTAAAACGGGTAGGTAAAATTATATATAAATCAAATTTTATTATAAATCAAAGTCTGTAGCCTTCTCATCCGGTTCTTCAACCGCGATGGTTTTCCTATACTGAAATCACTCAAATAACGAAAATTTAGTAATCACGCGCCCCTATAAAGGAAATGGTGTAGTTTTGCTTAACAAATCCACTCCTTACTAAGCGATGCAGCTAAATTCATGACAGTTAGTGAGCCTCTTGAAAAATTAATTTCTCGTCTTGAGGATAAATAGACATCTAACCCTGAACTAATTGCTTTAAAAGGTTTTTCACTTGATTCTGGTACTATTGGGTATGGTTAATAATATACTAAAAATCTAGGAAAATCTAGTTTCAGGAAAGGCATAATTTTCAAGATGTGTCTAAAATGGCCGCCAGGAGCTTAAAATGGCCATATCTTAGTCGGGATTCACTTGACAAAAGTAATTTTGATATCTAACCCTAGGTTCTAATGCTAATGAATGCAATGAAACAACTTAAATTACCATTAGTCAATTTTTATTAACATATATGATGGAAATAGGTTTTACCATTGAAATCAGTATGAATTAACACAGTAGTTAGCTACTGTACATTCATGTGGATTTCAAAGCTAGCTAGTTGCACTACATGACTGATAGTGCAAGTGTTACACCAAGCTATAATTTTGCTAATTGATATGCTCTACTGCAAGCAACCAAGCAGCTAATCAGCAAACTGATTTTTACCCCTGAAATGAATGTAAATCGTCCGTGCTAACTACCTAGCCAATTTGCTAACACTTTACAATTGGGGCACATTAATTAATCAGCATTAGTTAATGTATTACTAAGCATTAGTTAGATGTTCATATTTATTAAGGTATTAGCTAACATATTAAAAACACTAGTAACATCACTAGTCATATGTATACAAATGTATTGTTTTTTCATTCAGGTTCAAAACGAATCACCAGACTTGTACCATTTGCAAATTGGATGATGGACGTTATTTGATCAAGATCCGCGAGAAAGGTGCGAGTGGGATCAAGGAAGCTAGTCTTCCGAGAGGTGCTACTATTGTTATAACTGCTGGTAGCTTAGTGTGTAGGGGTGCGAAGATGTATTAGAGAGAGAGAGAGAGATAAAAATTCCTTCCAAAGCGAGAATATAAATAGCCCATTAAATTACCAAGTCAGTACGGACTAAGCTGTGTCGTAACGGTAGAGTGCTTGCCTCGGGATACAAAGACCCAACATCGATCCCATACAGTCCAGTTATGGATGGGGGGGGGGGGGCTCTTTCTTATAACTTTATTTATTTATCAATATCATTCATCTTGTTGATTTTCAGTATTCGTATCTATGTATTATTTCTAGACTGAAGATGCCCCTTCAAACATTGACTCCATTTATCTGACTCTTGTATTCTAGTTGGCTGAGATTCTTTCTTCTTCAAGTTGGCTGGGTTAATTCTTGATCTTCTTTTTCTTGATGTATCTTCCTTTTTAACGACGATGTGATAATTCCTTCCAATTCTGATGACGTGATGACTTCTTGATGCTTCTTGACGATTCTGATGGAATTAGATGAGTTGAGACGAGTTAGCCCTTGAAAGTCGTATTTCCTTGAATTCCGTTTTCTTTGAGCGCGGTTTTCTCTTGAGTCGATTTCTTGGTCCTTCTGGATTAGTTAGTCCTTGAAGCATTCTCCGTTTTCTTCGAGGATTTTCTCCGTAAAAATTGTGGACTGTATGGGATCGATCTTGGGTCTTTGTATCCCGAGGCAAGCACTCTACCGTTACGACATGGCTTAGTCCGTACTGACTTGGTAATTTAATGGGCTATTTATATTCTCTCTTTGGAAGAAATTTTTTTCTCTCTTTCTAATGCATCTTCGCACCTCTACAAGTGCATGAGGTATGTCGCAAAATTCCCACAACTTCTATTTCAATTGATCTTGATATAAAAAGAATGAGAACCGTGAATCCACTACCACAACTAAAAAAGTACTAGGAAGTCTGATGGCCCATTCATTAGCTAAACTCATTGACCTTTTGGCATCACTAATTTTCAGGAAGGAAGTGCACGAAACGTATTACGAAAGGCTGACAAACCACAACTAGCGCATGCAATCTTTAATCACGCAAGTCCTGCAATCCTAGATTTTGTACCAGAAACAGAGTGTTATGTCCTTGATGGAGGTTTACTCCCTCTCCGAATACCATGGAAGCAAGGGGAAAGCTATAGTGAAATAGTGCAAAAGTATGCAGACTTCACTATCCGACATCATTGTTCAACTACGACGATTGTCTTTGATGGCTATGAGGAAGGGCCATCCATTAAAGACAACGCACATCAAAGAAGAGCAAACAACATTCCTTATCTCATCATCAGCTCCACTGCTGAGACAGAGTTATCCAGCAAGAAGGGGGAGTTCCTATTAAAAGATATCAACAAACAGCAACTGATCCAGATGTTAAGTGAAGAACCGAAAGAAAAGGATTGCACTGTGAACAATGCACCGGGGGATGCTGATGTAGACATAGTAAAGGCTGCAGTCGATGCATCTCGTCTACACACCACCAGGCTTATTGGAGAAGATACTGATCTCCTGGTCTTACTCCTTTACTATACACAAGGAGGTAATAAGCATCTTTATTTAAGATCAGACAAGTCTAAAGCTGATGGTAGCTTTAAAGTGTATGACATCAACCACTTAAAAGAAATCCTTGGACATGACATCATGTGTTCTCAGTTAATGTTCATCCACGCTGTAACACAACTTCTCGGATTTTCAGCAATGGTAAGAGGACTGCCTTCCAGAAATTTGTGAAAGGAGACTCTGTCCTTCACTCTATTGCCAACGCATTTGGATGGGAAAAGAAAAGGGTATGGATGCTATGAATTGGGGGTGGAACTTACAAGATTGCAGATTCATCCCACTTATGACAAACATAAACGCTGCTCTAGAGACTTAAAGGTGATTAATTGCAACTACTCCACTACCTTCAAGACACTCGGCTGCTCTTGTAGACGATATTGACTACCATGCACTATGGTCTGTGGACCATGTCAACTTGATGAGTGTGGTAATCCTCATAACAAGCTTTTTCCCTTAGAGTCAGAGGATGATGATACATAGTGCCCATAATGGGCTGTAAAATCTGTCAATACATACTTTCTTGTTCATCATCCTTTACTACATTACATGCGACAATGATGGTATTCATTTTCAATAAAAAGAAAAGTTAAATTGGTTGTTGTTTTGATGTTATTGAACCTGCTAACCCACAAGGCCATTTTCACCTAAACGCGTACCCACTTTTAAATGAGTGCTGCTCCTAGACTAAAGCACCTATTGCCTTACCTTTTTTCCCTGAAGTTAGACAACCCCTGGTAGATTGTTGAAGTGGTGTCAGACATCAATTGGGAGAGACTCAGGTTTTCTGCTATGACAAAAGATACAGAAAATTAACTTATGATGTCATCTTGGGATGCCCTCTCGGATTTGGCAATAAGTAATTAACTTACAGTAATGAAACTGATTCAGTCGCATGTCTTTACCTCTAAAATATATGGCTTGACACCAAAACCATCTCTCTGGGTTGAATAGTTATTGAAATATAGCCATTTTAAGCTCTCGGCGGCCATTTTGGACACCATCTTGAAAATTATGCCTTTCCTGAAACTAGATTTTCCTAGATTTTTAGTATGTTAATAAGCATGCCCAATAGCACCTGGATCCATTAAAAACCTTTTTAATCAATTTGTTCAGGGTCAAACATATATTGATTGACCCGTCTAAAAGTTAATCGTTTCCTTTTGAAACTTAAATCTTTGGGCATCTTGAGACATATCAACTTGCAACCATCTTCATTCAACTAGCTCGAGCCTTGGTTTTCTCTATGGTCTCCATACAGTGCATAAAGTTGGTATTCCTATACGTCCAATAATGGCTGCTTATTATCTCCCTACCTATAAACTGGCTAAATATCTCGTTAAGCCCCTAAACTCGTTCACCACTAACCAATACAGCATTTCTAAAAGTTTTACTCCTGTCGAAGAATTGAAACGACTCTCCATTGGTCCCTCTAACGTCCTTGTTAGATTTTAGGTTTCTTCATTTTTCACGGAAAAACCCTAAAATGAAGTCATTCATATCATTCTCAATAGGTCTTTTGGTGCTTCAGAAAAGTTTCATGGCTTCACGCGTCCTCTTCTCAAACAAACACTTGAAGTTATTTTCAAAGAAACATATTTTTGTTTAATCAAATTATTTACAAACAGAGTGATGGTGTAGGAATGGGTTCCCCCATAGCTCCAGTAGCCGCGGATATATTTGTTGCTCCTCAACAGGCTGAATAATTTCTAAAATTTATTAATTCAATACATCCCAATACCAGGTGTACTGTTAAATACGAAATCAATAATGCCCTCCCATTTCTTGATATCCTCCTCAATCAATCTGAAAATAAACTCCCTACGTCTGTATACCGTAAACCTACTTTCTCTCTGTTAAGTTTTAATTTCTCTAGTGCCTGCGATAAATCCTTTAAAATAAATTCTTTTAAAACTTTTCTACACCGTGCCTACCACTTATCTTCTGCATATTTTCCCCTTGATAAAGAGGTAGACTTTCTCCACACCTATCTCACAAACATTTCATATCCTTTACATATTTTTGAGGCCACTCTTAAAACCTTCCTTAACAATATTTTTTCTCCACAATTACCTTGATATAACGTATCCAAGGACATACAATATCTTTCCCTCCCTGAATTAGGCCCCTTTAATTACTAATTCTGCAAAAAAAATACAAAAAATCCTCAAAGATCATTTTGTTCAAATTAACTTTAAAATAATTCTCTCGAATAATTTATCAATAGGTTCCCTATTCAATATAAAGGACTTGCTCCTATTTAGCCTGCGTAGTGGTGTCGTGTATTTATTTACAAGTCCTCGGTGTTGCAGATGCACTTATGTCCGCAGTACCATGAGCTCGTTGCATGCTCGAACTTGTTCTCATCTTGGTATAGGTGGCAGAACAAGTAAACACAGGGGCTTCATGCAAGGCAGAACATTTAAACACAGGGGCGTCATGCAAGGCAGAACAGGTAAACACAGGGGCGTCATGCAAGGCAGAACAGGAAAACCCAGGGGCGTCATGCAAGCCAAAGTTCTGCGGCAGCACAAAATTCTCGCTCTCTCCTCCTCTATCTTCCCCTCCCCCGAAATTCCCCCTATATCTCCCTCTGCCTCCTATCCAACTATTTGGAAATGTGAGAGGGGGATAGATGGGTAAATGGGGGAGGGGGAGAAAGGAGAGGGGGAGGGAGGAGGGATAAAAAGAGAGTTAAGTGTCTACTTTTAGAACGTGATTATTTGAATAATTTTAAATTTTATTTAGGCCTAGTTTGTGAATGAGCTTCCCCTTCACCTTGTCCCTCACCCCTTGTTAAAAGGGGGAGTAAGAAGGAGGGGTAAAGGAGTTAGCTAAGATAGGGACGAGAAGGGGGGAAGGAATGGGGAGAGGTGAGAGGATATGGTAGGGGGAGGAGTAGGTGATGTGATAGGGGTAGAGGAAGAGGGAGATGAGAGGGTAGAGGAACATGGGGGTGAGGGGAAAAGAGATGATCACAATCGTTTTGAAAGATAAAAGAGGCCAAAGGTCAACAGCCTGAATGGCTGGTAGCGAGCGAAGCCATGGCTTATATATATATATATATATATATATATATATATATATATATATATATATATATATATAAATATATATATATATCATGAGCGCGAAAGAATGATGAAATATATCCAACTTCACCGCAGGAAAGAGAAAACGGAATAATTTTTCTTCGGAAATAGTTATTTACTTCGAAAAAATCGGAGCTGGAGTGGGATTCGAACCGTGCACAATGAGGCAGCTATCAACCACTTTGATCTCAATTAAATCGCCCTTTAGACCACTCGGCTACACGGAAGACGGTCTAAAGGGCGGTTTAATTAAGATCAAAGCTGTTGCTCGCTGCCTTAATGTGCACAGTTCGAATCCCACCCCAGCTCGGATTTTTTCGAAGTAAGAAATCACTATTTCCGAGCGGTGAATTTGGATATATATATATATATATATATATATATATATATATATAATTGTTCCTAGCCGTTTTATTTAATCTGAATGTTAATCGATTTGCATACAAACCTAATTCTTGTTCAATTTATTCCGCCAGAAGATGAGAATGTCTTTGCTCGAAACGTAGCCAGAGGAAATAAAGACAATAAAGACTGTCATTTTCTTTGTCATGGAATCTTACTCCGGATTAAATTGCATCTCACCAGGAGCAGTCACTTTCAATATATATATATATATATATATATATATATATATATATATATATATATATATATATATATATTTCACTTTAGTTTTCTTGTTACACTTCACTTTAGATTTTTTATATTTCGTTTTCTTTTAGGTTTTTGTCATTGATTCCTTAATCGGTTGTTCATTTGTTGGTAGTTATATTAAATTCGGTTGTCTTTTTCGGGTATCTTTTCGGTATCTTGTTTAGTTGAATTAATTAGTTTTGCTTTTATGTCAGTTTTTTTCTAAAAGTTTCAACTCAAGTATACATGGATGACTTCCGTTGGTGAATCGAGTATTAAAAGGGTTTCCTCCTCTGATGTTCGTGTGCTCTGAAAATGATGCAGGTAGATCTTTTATTTTCTTCCATATTTCCTTCGCTCTTTTCTTGATGTTGATACTGAGTGCTTCTATTCCTACCTCTCGGTGCAGAATCCGCTGACTTCTCTCTCTTCTTCGACTGTTAGTAATTAGGTACAGAGTTTTATCCTGAATCTTCTTGAGTTCCAGTTTATTTAGTATTTGATTCGTTGTTGATTGGGATGGGAGGGTACAGGAGAGCCTCCTTCCTAGTGCCATATAAATTTTTCTTTTGTGCTTCTTGCTTAAACCTCTTAAACTGTATAGTAGGTTTAGCATTCGCGTTGACTTGTTTTTCTTCTCCGTTATATGTTGTTTATAGCAATTTTCTTTTGTCCTCAATCCCAAGACTTTACCCTCTCTGAAATATCTATAGATCTGGTCGCCGACTTTGATATCTGCAGTCTTGTTTCTCGAGAATGGGACTACTTTAAATTTTCTTCTATTAGTTCTTATCCCACAGTCCCTTTCTTAATCGTTGATGTTGTTTATCTCTAATGTTTTTGTCCTTGCCTGAAAGCATTCTTTCCTGTATTGAGTAACGACGAGCTGGTTATGTCGTCCGCGAACTATATGCTTAGACAATCAGGTATTATTAGTGGTCACAGGTCTGCTGTATAAATTGAATACATCGTGGGACTGAGACAGCTTCCCTGCAAGAGTCCAGCTTCCAGGTCGAATTCTGGTGTTGAATAATCATTACTTCTCATGTATGCCTTCCTGTATGTGATGTAATCGCAGAGAATTCTCTCTAGATTGTTGTTCATCTGGAGATTAAAGATCTTATATTGCATTCCTCTGAACCAGACTTTGTTAAATGCTTTCTCTACATCTCTCAGGACCAGATTAATGTAGTTTTTTCTGCTTTTGCCTTGGCTATCTTCTTAGTAATTATACCAAGTGTCATCATGGTGTCTCTTCCTCTTCTGAATCCGAACTAGTAATCATTATCAAGGTCATTTTCTTAGAATTATTCTTTTAGTCTTCGATCTAGGCCTGTAACTGTCGAGGTGACTAGATAGTTTTCATGGCTACGGGGCGAAAATAATTTTGGATAGTTTATAGCCATCCGTGAAGTAACCGGTGTTTAGACACACATTATAGATGTTCGTTAATGTTTCTCTGATGTTGCCCGATGCCTTGGTAAGATTTGTTCTGGTTATTCCTGAGTGGCCCAGCACTTTTTTGCTTCAATATTTGGATTACGTCTTTGATTTCCTCGTTTGTTATATAGGCCCCTGTATCCAGAATTTCTCCCCTCTCTTGCTTTAGTGTTGGCACTGGGGTCATCTTGGCGATGTTTTCACGCAAATAAGAGTTGAGTCATTTCATCTATCTATGGATTGAAGTCTTAGTCCTCCTCTGGAATTATGGAAAACGCGGCCTTCCAAATATTGCGAAATATTTCTTCTGTGGTCCTCTCTTCTTGGATCTTTTCACCCTGTTTGTTTATAATTGTTATTTCTTTCTCTGGCTTTGCCTTTAAGTCTGCTGTTTATTCCACAATTTTTCTTTGGTCAATCTTTCTACATTATTATTTCTATTAGGCTATTTCTTATATGACCTTGCTGTTCCTCAATGAGATGCCTTTGCTCTTTCATCGTTTGAGCTCATCGTATCTTTCCCTTGTTGGTCCAAGGAGCTTTAATTGATCGTATATTCCGCTTAGCTGTCGATTTTTTTCTTCATTTCTTCTGTTCATTAAGGATGGGGAAGAGTAACGAATCGCGTCTTCTGGATGTTTCTTTCGTCCGCTTCGTTGATTGATCCTATTTATCTTGAATTTTCTTTGTCTATTTCCTGGAAGTTTGCTTCTGTGAGATCGTTTGGGATGACGTTATTGAGTTCTTATTTATAACATGGGCATTACATGCAATGATAATAGCTTGCATGTAGACGTTAAAAGGCATAGTAAAGCTACTTAGCGCAATATTTGACTTTGATGCTGCATTGCCGGTTACATATTTTGGAAAGTCCGGTCTTATTCTCTTATAATTGTTCCTTCAAAACATCATTTCTAAATTGGCTCCTCTGTTGTTCCTTGTGCGGTAGCCGTTTGTTTGCACCTGGCATTGAGCTCCCTCATAAATAATGTTGGGAGACCTGTGCCAAAGATTGTTAATAGGTTTTGCATGGGAAAATAGTTTATTCTAAGGCGCTTGGTAACCCGGGGAAATTATTATTGGCATCATTTCTGTTTCAAATTTAACGGTCAAGAACGCCTTATCCAAGTTGTTAATTTCCTTGAACTTCAAACCTCTTTTGATTGCTATGGCTGCCCCGTCATGTTGCACACCTAAATGGTTGGCGTTAATGGTGGTGTAATTGAACAGTTTCATTATTCTTATTTCTAGATTCACTCCGTGTTCAGATGTTAATATAATATTTAGATCGACCTCCCTGAAAATATTTCCTAGTATTGATGTTTTACTCATCCAGCCTTACATGTTTATTTACAGTATGTTGAGCTTTCTCCTCCTTTCTGCTTCCATTGTTTTATTAAGTTAAAGTATTTAGATTTCTTTGGAGTTCTGCTACTGAGCCCTTAAATTTGCCAATTTTTATTCCTAGAAACGTCGATTAGCAGATAGTTACGCAATATCCAGTATAGATATGTATTCTACCATCGAATCTGAGTATTTCCATCTTTTTATCATCTTCTTCTCCCGTCTTGGCTCTAAATGCCCATTTTCATTTACTTCTTTGAGTGTTTTGATGATGTCTTCTTACCTCCTTCCTCTTGGTAGAAGGAATGACTCATCAATGTATAATCTGAGTTTGATATCTGCTGCTTCCATGCGAATTTATTTGTTTTTTCTTTCCCTCGTTGGTTTGTTCAGTGCTATTTGAGTTTTCTTTGGTGTTAGTTTCTTGCGCGTTCATTGTTTATGCTGCTGTTGTTGGTGCGGCGTTTATCTTCAGTTTTGGGGATAAAAGGGGGTTCTTAGGGAACCACATCTTCATCATCTCGTTCTTCTCCAGCATTGTATTTAATATATATATATATATATATATATATATATATATATATATATATATATATATATATATATATATATATATATACATATATATGTTTTATTGAAGGCGACTGCTAACTTATTGTTAATTATTTTCTTTTGGAATCTCTCGATTTGTCTTATGTTCCGTTTTGGTCTTGGCTTAACTCTTGGATTAGTTCAGCAAAATTCATTTGAAAGTCATGACGCACGAGAGCAGAAAACCCAGTATTCCTTAGGCTTAGAACCTACAAGGGATATTTATACCATATCGTTTTACCCGCTCACAATTTTAAAGGCTCATTATACATGTCACATACAAAGAAAGAGCAAATACAAGTTCTGTGAGCGGTAACAACCACCACAGGGCTTTCGCCATATTTATGTCCTGCCTTTCAAAACCATTATGAAGACAGAAGGAAAGATGCAGAAGCCTTGTTTTGCAGACTATATAACAATATAGTACAAGAGAAAGATAAATTGGACTCGAGTGAGCAATGAGACAAGAAACAGAAGTTTTATGATATAAAAATACCTTGGACGTTCCTAGCTTACGGAGATACTGGGTTTGATAGGGTAACGCTTTGGGCGAAGTAGAGTGACTGTGCCTCGTAGCTTAACGGTAGAGCATCTGACCAGTAACCAGCAGAACCGGTTTCGAGTCCCGGCCAGGAATTTCAAACTCTTTTTCCCCTGGCCTTATTTTTGTCTTCTTAGTATTGATTGCCTTCATATATATATATATATATATATATATATATATATATATATATATATATATATATATATATATATATATATATATATATATATTCGTGTTGCATTCCTCTCCTTGTGCGCGAAATTTCCTCACAATACAATGCTATTTAAAGGTCGCCCCGCTTTTTTCTTCAAATTTTCAGGTTATGGCAATCAGTACTCGTTCGAGCCCCGATTGTTGGCTTCTCGGGAAGCCTGTTGATTTCCTGTCATGTGCCCATCTTCCAAGTAAGTGGGATATGCTGTAGTTGAACCTGTTCCATCACGGCGTGGAAAAGAAGACCGTCTCGGAAAACCTGAACTTGGCATGTGGCGAGGTCTTCACTGTAGGCCCGGTTTAAGGAGCTGCGGGGCCCGTAGCATAAGGAACAGTGGGCCCCCACCCGTATATATATATATATATATATATATATATATATATATATATATATATATATATTGTATCACCCCCACACCCCCTTTCTCCTTTACAGAGAGGGAACAAATTACCGGAAGAATTTAAAAGGGAGGACTCAAGTGAAAAAATGAGGGTTTTATTTTGTACACTTTTTATTCCTTTTTAAAGAACAACACTGTGCATACTAGTAGCTTACTTAGCCAGTAGACTATTTGTGCTGCCTTGGAGAATCTTGGAACCATTTTCTGAACTGAGTGCACACCAACTAGTTGCGTGGCCCACATGAAGCACTTACGATACTTGGCAAAAGAAGACCCCTCAATTATCCTTGACGTGATAATTTCCCTCAGTAACTCGTGCTCAATACTCATTAGAAAGAGATGGTTCGATCTTGTTTGACCCATACTGCCTCTTACTTCGTTCTTAATTCAATTTTATTTTCAAAAGGCGCGTTCACCACTGTAGTTGGTTACTTTAAATCTTCAACGCGATCTCAAAATTAGGAAAACAAGCCCCTAAAGAATTATGAACTATCAGATGATACAATGTCAGTTCGTAAAGGTCTTGTTGAGATCCAGCAACAAAATATTATCGAGGTTAGTTTTCAAAAGTTCACTAAACTAGATCACTTCATCTTCAAACTTTTTTTTCAAATCTTCAGGGTAAGCGTGAATCAGTTTTGTTGCACCAGCCTTGATTTCAGCTGGAGTAAGCTTTAGCAGTTTTCGAAGAAACCTAAACATACCTTTCAACTTCTTATATGTCTTTTAGAGAGAGCAGTAACCAACCTGTTCACAATAACCAGAAAAGCTCCAAGTTTGAATGATTCAGATGGCCGGATGGATTCTATGCTGCTATCACTTGAGGTAGAACCATGGTAGTGGTCATATTTGCGATTCCGACGTCTATGTCGTGAAATGTCCTTGCGGTATTGATTGCAATCAGTATGAATTTTGGCCTTATCTTCAATAGCTGTGAAAGTTTGTCGAAGAGCTTCCACATAACCTTGCAAAGGTTCGTAACGCACAGGCAGAATTCAAATCTTGATCTAATGACTGCAATGAAACACTGGTTTTCTGGAGTCTTTGCAGAATCTGATCACAGTGCTAAATCTGGTGTTGAATCCAGTGAAATTGAATAATACTTGGATTTTTTAATTTCACTGATTATTTGGTCAAGCATCCTGGCACAGATCAGACTAATAAATTCTTCACACACATATTTGGACATATATGAAGTATGACCTTTTACTTTGTTCCCATAAACATTTATGTGCTTAAACTTTGCGAGTTTCATAACTTCAACGGAAAGGGAGACTACACGCCTACTACACGCCTGTAAAGGCTATCGCGGAACCCGGTTTACACGGCCCAAAGAATATACACACATAAAATTTATAGAAGACCAGGGATCCAAAGGCCTACCAGAAATTCACCAGAATTTATCAGGACGGGGCTAAATTACAAGGTATCCGCAAGGGGTTAAATAAATACACACATACAAAGTATTTACAGTATTATTTACAACAAAATTAAAATGAAATAAATTAACTGTTAACAAATTATACGGGGGTCATCAAACTATAAGAAAAGTCACAAATGCTTATCACCATCTTACGACCACAAGTCGTTTTAACCAAAAGATATTCGCGCATACAAAAATGGGTTCTATGGATAAATTGTTTAAAGCCAAAACGACACGCGCCGTTGAAAATGAAATAGGCTTCGCTACCCTAGTGACAGGTGTTCCCGGAATAACCTCTCTGTCTTACGTCCCTTACCCGAAGGCCCAAAGTTACAAGAATAACACTTAATTAATGTAAAGGGGACGTAAAAATAAATAAATACTCCAAAATACCTGATACCAGAGCAGTGAAGCAATAACCTAGGTCGGAAACTAAGGCGAAAGAGGCTCGGTGACGATGAGGAAATTCGACCCAAGTCGACAGGGGTGAAGGCAAGGACGGTCTTCGGCGAGGAGAAACCCACAGACGGCGATATCGTGGCGAAAGGCGTCGAAACCACGAGGAACGATGATTCGAAGGCCTAACGATCCGAGAGAGGGAATTCGAGATGACAGAATTCCCCAAAGAAGAGATGGCGAGGTGACTAGGGGAGAACTTTCACGTGCCCAGTGTGAACGGCTTTCCAAAGAGGACACTTGCAAACGTAACTGAAAGAGCACAAATCGATGCAGCCGAGAGAGGGACAGCGAAAAGGCTGGCAGGAATCAATGGCAGAAAATCCTCGCTGCACGAAGGAATACAGTACGGGTCTCCAAAAAATCAACAACGTCAAGGTAAGTGACGGACAACGATTCAGTGGAGCAATCAGGCAGAATCCTCGCAACAGAATAAATTAAAAGGCTTCACGGCCCCATTTATATCCTTAAGTCCGAAGGGGAAAAAGGGAAGTGGGGCACAAAGGAGGTGGGAATGAGTCGATTCCCATACGCAAATTAGACTCGTAAGTTACAGAAGTTTAGGCCAAAAATGGTAGCCTCGAAACAGGTCCACCTGCGATAAACACCATAAACTATGATGAGAAAGGGAAGGCATGGAAATCCGAAGGCCTACCCTTTACAACGCCCAAACACTTTTCGCCAGTATTGTTGTTCATTTTCCATCTCTTTGACAAGTACAGAATCAACACGTTTACCCTTTTTTTTCCGAGCTAACAAGGCAACAATAGCTTTCTTGTGCACAGCACTTTTTTCGTGTCGAATCAGTCCAGTGTTAGCATTCTTCCAAACATCAAAACCTTCCATGGAAAATTTGAAGGGAACTCAAGGCTCATAACTTTTTGCAAGGAAAGCAAAATAGGCAGTCATGGCTTGGTGAGTAGCAGAGCCAACTTCTTTCTTGTTAACAATTTGTAAGTTTGTGAACTAAGTTAAAGTAAGATTCTGACAAAATCTTGTTTTATTTTCGCTTCTGTGGTGTATTTTGGAGGAAATAAACGCAGAGCCTTTATTTTGACAGTCCTGGATTCCTTTAGCAATCCAGTATTCTTTCAAAACCTCATAATATTTTGGTGGCGACTTTCCTAGATCAGTGGAAAAGCTATTTTTGTTCTCGACATTCTTATCTTTTGACACTGGTGTTGTATCAATTGTATCTATATTTTGCTCTTCTGCTCTACTGTATACAATTGTTTATTCCAAATTATCAGCTTTGAGACAGTTATCCTCATCATACTTGGGTGGTTTGTTAACCTCAGCTTCAAGTTCAACCAAACCTTCATTAGATGATGTTGAAAGATGGGAAGGTCCACTTTGGGGTTTAAATGTCTCAGTGTCACTAGGTTGTATCTAGAAGAAAGTAGTCAAATTTGGAATTTTGGACACAGCCACTCTCTCCTTCTTCAACTTTCCTCCTTAGCCTTCCTTTTAGCACGACCAAAATCTCGCTCCGGATTCGCCATTGATTTTTCTTAAAAAAAATCCAGGCAAAATTACTAATTTAGACTCACACTGTATATCAATTCCAATGCATTATGTTTACTGTATATTGAAGTAGAGGTGTCATTTTATGTGTATATAGTGTGTTTACCGCATGCGATGGGTGTTAACCATGCTTTAACTTGATTCTCACTCAAGATTGAATGAGTGAACAACAATACAGCCTTTTTATGTTGACACATACATTATTAAATAAAGTGCGACTGTTTACTCAGTATAACAGGAAGATTATAACAATATTATTAACGTAAAAATATTATTTTACCTTGTTATTAATAATGATAGTAGCTATAATATTGATAGTAATGGTAATACGTGGCGCCAGACCGCAACAACATTGATTCAATATTTCCACAAATATTATAAAGTACGTCAAGTTTGCACTATATTCACAGCCAACTTTCGCTTCAGATTTATCTTTATTTAATGTTATAATAACCCTTCGAATGTTGTTCTGTAAATGTGTTGGCAACGCCGGAACTTGACGTACACGTGACCTAATGAATACCCACCAGCTGAGCGATCGCTTCTGAAGATGGAAAACTATTTTACCCCTTTGGCTCATCCCATCACGATATATTATTATACTCAATACCCTACCAAAGTACTCCTGTCTTAATACGGATACTATTGATAAGAGGCCTAATACTACCATTTGACTTGTCAAAAACAACAAAATTCACGCTAAGATTTAGATGTGCCTCGACTACCATTAAACCGCGTCTTCAGTCCAGTGTTGCCAGATGGTGCAGAGGGAATTTCAGTATATTACTGGGAGAAAAATCAGTAGGTAGGTAAAAATTGGGCAGATACACTTTAATATATATGTAGTGGTTATTGTGATATATGTCATGTAGATAAAATTAAGTTAAAAAAAGTATTATGCCAGTATTTTTTTATAACTATTTGATGAAAATTTGGAAAAAAACAATATACAAATTATTCATGAGATTGATAAATTATTTCTGAGATTCATTAAAATTTCAATAAATCTCATGATATTTTGGTAGATCTGGCAACACGGTACTCTTCACTGAGGCACGATCTCAATATTTCTCATCAATATCACCACTCAGCTGATTTGTCGCATTTTCTGTTATTGATATTTAATATAAACTATACTAAACTTTTATCTGCATTAATAGGTTGAGTACATTATGGATAATACACCCCTAACTTACCCTACAGTTAGTCAAGAAAATACACATTTAAGAATCCATCGCCAGGACCTTTATGCTATTCAATTTATATATGTTTATTTCTGCTGTAGCCAGAAGGTCCGGATTTGGACCGCGGGCTGCCAGTTGAGTAGCCCTGGACTATACGGCGTACTACTATAACATAATACCAGACTTATTATACTATGCAGTATGCTCTAGTGAAGTTTTCTATATTTTGCTCAATTAAAACGTCCCTTAGACAACTCGGCTACGCGGAAGACAAAAATCTTCCGAATAAACAAACGAGTACAAAGCGGTTGCTCGCTGCCTCAGTGTGCACAGTTCGAATCCCACCCCTGTACGGAATTTTTGAGAATTAGGAAATAACATTTCCGAAGAAAATTTACACTGTTTTCTGTTTCTTGCGGTTTGCTGGATTCATTTCATCATTCGTTTGCGTTCCTGAAAGATTTATACATTGTATATTCGCCCGGTGTTTACCTCAACTCTCCTTTGTCCTTTGAGTCCTCTATTAATTTCTCTTTCTTTCATAGTCTCGATCGACCTTGTAGAACGTACCTTAAAAGTTTATTTATTCGGAAGGATTTTGTCTTCCGCGTAGCCGAGTTGTCTAAGGGACGGTTTAATTGAGATCAAGGCGGTTGCTCGCTGCCTCAGTGTGCACGGTTCGAATCCCACCACAGCTTGGATTTTTCCGAAATAGGAAATAACATTTCCGAAGAAAAATTATCTTGTCTTCTGTTTCTTGCGGTTTGCTGGATATATATATATATATATATATATATATATATATATATATAAGAAAAATTCCAAGTCCATTATCTAGGACTGACGGAAAAGCACATATGACTAATATATAAGCAGGAAGGTGAGGAGAGGGAAGACCCAAAACAAGAAATTAAACCAATTATGAAATGAATTAGAGGCATTTCGATTAAGCATAGATAGTGCCGAAGTGACAAAAAAAGAGAGGAAAATGGTAGTAAAGAAAAATATAAGGAAAATATTTGAAATTCCAGTCACCTGGAAACTTTTAATCTATATTTGTTTCCATATTTCTGACCTCGCTATTTCTCGTAATGTTCTTTTCCACCCACTTAATTCACTAAATAACCCAATTAAAATTAAGAGTCTACCTCCTTCAATCTTTACAATTTGAATATATTAAGTAGGATGTAAGTGGAATTATTTAGTATTTAGGTAGTGAAATTATTAAAATTCATAAAAGTTTTGCGTAATCTGTAAAATCCAGATGTGAGGAACTTTCCACTACTTCGGGCGATGTGTCCATTTTTGAGGTTTGCAGATGTACCGATCTTTTTATATAAGAGTAGAATTATGATTTGTAAATAAATATTTTATATGTAATAAGCATATTGATGCATCAGAAATAGCCCCAATACTATCAAGACAGCCAGTCTAAGTAGCCAATGTTACTGAGCCATTAAAAATTTGACCTCCAGCGAGGGATTCCATATCATTGGTATAACCCGACTCAGGGCAAAGATAATCGAAGTATTTTATTATCTCTTTTTTTAAGCAGATTTTTATGCTAGAGAACATCTCTAAGGGACTAAATTTAGGTATTTTGACTTTAGTCGTATTTCGACGGATACTACGGGAATATATACATACCTTTGCAGTTTTGAGATCATAGTGGCAAACATTTTTTTCTATTTCTACGACTTCATCAGACTTAAAATTATTTTTTGTCGCTTTTTGGCAGTAGTATTTTTGTATACCTCTGATCCCATACCAATGCGAGTGGAACAAATGGACTTAGTAAACGCGTTTCGAGGTAACTGTACAGAGGAGTGATGTAGGAGAATAGCATAATGCACCTCCGTTTTCCCCACCTCCCTTCAGGGTGGGCTGGTTATCAACCCTTCCCCTTCCGGCCCGATATCTGATGGTCTCCCGCCGGAAGAAATCGCCGGCCATTTCAGCTAACTACCGAGTTCCTTCCTCGATTGGTTATCTATAGATCTGAGCTCATCTTGGCTTCCAGTGGTTCCCGGAAGTTTACAAAGGACGAAATGGAGGAGCTTGATATCAAATCTACTTCCGGAGCCATGTGAACCTCTCCTGAGTTTCGAGTATAAAAGATGACTTCTTTTAACCCTCGAGAGTAGAGCTTGCACAACGTCTGGCGGGGCAGGAATTGCCATCTATCGGTGTAGTGGTAAATCGTCGAAGCACCAAATCCTCAGAGAGGAGATCGGTCCCAGTTAGGGAGGCTCCTTACCCCGTTGGTCTGCAAGTCAGTGCGGACCCAAGCTCGTACTCACGTGTAAGAGCCGAAGCTACAAACAACCTCACTCCGGTTCCCTAAGCAAGAGATCTACATTTCGGCTTTTCTCCGTGACCCTACGCGTCGACAGTTCACTTCGCCCCTCCCCCCTCACAGAGGCACCCAAGATTCTTCGGAGTTCACGAGCGTGGGGCCCTCTTTAACAAGAAGCTCCCGTCACCGCCTTCTTCCAACAGAATCGTGACGGAATTGTGGGATCAGGTTGGTCCCTGGAGAACCTACCTCATTGTCTCCACCTCTTATCTCGCCACCTTCACTCACCAGCGCCACCCAAACATCAGGTTTCAAGGTAACCCTTCCCTTTCACATTCCCTAACTTCACCGCGAAGCTTACCAACATTACAAGTGTATAGGGATTTGCATAGTGAATAGTTATGTACAAGCCAAGTGAGATATCTGAGATTCACTTATTGATTTATCTCTCAAAGCACATTATATATATATATATATATATATATTTTTGTTTAGTGTTCATTAAAACTTTATTTTCATATTGTTGTGTACGAGTATCTAACTTGCTAGCAAAGTTCATTCTCATCCCTCCATAGCCCACCTCTAAGCACGTCCGAACGAAGTATAAAGAGTAGTACGACGACTCCTTCGCATTCGGGATAATAGGATATATATATATATATATATATATATATATATATATATATATATATATATATATATATATATATATATATATATATAAGAGTCAGGGAAAACTCCAACCCCCTCTCGGCCTATTCCTCGACAAGTGTAACAGTTATTTTATAAATCGATTGATCTACCATGCTTTCTTTTCCATCCTATAATGTCGAACCATGCTTACACTCAAGTTTGAATGTGTAGTGAGGTGATGATGCTAATAATATTGATTTTGAAATTATAGAAAATTATTCCTGAAACCCCTTTTATAAGTAGGAGATAAAGAAAAAAATAACATTTTATCAATTAAGATTTATTTTTAAAATATTAATTTTCACAATTAGAACATATATCATTAATTTCTATTACTGACTACTCTTCACTCTTATAATACAAAATATACGAAATAACTAAAAATATAGAAATAATTTTCATAGCCTTATTGCTGCTAATATTATGGCAACATGTGTAACATGATAAATATTAAATAACGAATCACATGCCCTGTTATTGAGATGCTATCCTAAATCTCTTCAGAAGATGAAAACTTAATTAACCGGGAATCAGTATCCTGGATTCCAGTATCCTGGATTCCAGTATCTTGGATTCCAGTATCCTGGATTCCAGGGAAATACTTCAAAGACAAATACCACACATGAGGGAAGGGCTCGAGGTCTATATTATGAAAAGACGAGGCTAGATCACGCAGCGCGCCGCACAAATTTATTGATTTATCTTCTTGTTTGGCAATGAGTAATTTTATTGAAATGAAAGTAAGACGGCAGAAACGATAGAAAAGAAAAATAATTGAAGATAAATTCAGAATATGAAAGGATGAAACATCCTATAAGCGAATGGATAAACCGACTGCATAGCAAAAGCAAACTATTGCCGAAAAAGGCTTAATTCATGATGATGATAATAGATTTCGATATTCTAAGTCTACCCAGGCATATATATATATATATATATATATATATATATATATATATATATATATATATATATATATATATATATATATATATATCCACTTACATATAAGTAAAACTAGTATAGTGTTTTTACTCAAAAGTTGAAATAATAATAGTTTTCAACTATTTAACTTCATTGACGTCAAGTTTTCTATATTTCTTTATAAGAATCTATGCAATCATTAGTTAGCGATTATGTTCACACGAATATTGCCACTAATTCTTTAGGGATAAATTTGGAACTTTTATTTTTTAGACAATTAATAAAATTGTTTTTACTCTAATAAACACAAATCAAACGGATGGATAAAATTAACCTATGGAGCGAAACAAAATTGTCTGGCCTATGTATGCTTCGAGCACACTTCATATATATAACCTTCATAAATGGTATGAGGTTTAACTAACCAAACTAATTCTATATTATAAGATTATTTATATATAGTTCTATATGATGATCAAAATCTGCCATTAATTATAAATAAAAAACTTATATTTCAAAGTTTTTTTCTTGGTAATGTAAAAGGCACAACATATGAAAATTGGGTCCCACTAAAATACCTTGAGTTGGGAGCAAATGAATAATCAACAGCTAATTTTAAAATTAGTGGCATGAAATAACTTTGTGAAAAGTTAGGATATTTCAAAATGCATAATAAATAATATAAACTATATACTTTTTTAATAAAATCCATAGAAGTATAAAAGGTATTAAAATGATTTAAAATTGTCAATAACAAGAAGTATATATAGAGCAAAGGGAATAATCACCTTAGATCGTAGAGAAAAAACATATTCATGTTTGAAAATTTTCAGAGTGAGAGGACATTTAACATCATTGACGTGCCCGAAATTATTGTAATAAATTATGGAATATCATACAAAAATAAGTTAACATTCCTTCATTATTAATTAGCAAATGCATGCTATGTTCATAGGTCTATGATTTTTATGTATGATTTTATTAAAAATGGAACTACATTCTTAGGCTATTACTATGGCAGGCATGGAATCAAAGTATAAAATAATTCCCAGAAATAAGTATGACAATTTTAATTTCTATTTCTGAGCAACAATTTAAGATATTCAGCATTGGGGGAGGGATGGGGGGGATTTGACACAAGTAAGTAATTTTAAAATTCAGTTCGTTGGCGAAATTCTGTTTGAAATTACTCGCCAATATTCCAAGAATAAATTATGCAGTGAAAATCATTTATTCGAGAACGACACCATTTACCGTCGGGGACAAATTTTTTAATGCGATCACAATTACACTTAGAATCTAACATCGAAATAGAGCATAACATCTTCAATTAATAAAAATTATGCGGGTTTTGTTCAATAAGTAGCTAAAAAAATTCTGATTTTGTTTATAATTACAATTGATAAATTTTGATGAATATCCCTTAATTCAATGTATTATTTATACCTTAGTAGAGCCACAGGATACAAAGGTTTATCTGATTAGAAAAGTACCACCGAATATATATATATATATATATATATATATATATATATATATATATATATATATATATATATATATATATATATATATATATATATATATATATATATATATATATATATAAACACGTATATTTGACGATGACTCAAATAAATAGAAGGATACAATGCGAGAGCAGCTAAGATGAATTGAACTGTCCTCATTTTTTTCGAAGCCTAATTATGACGAATTGCAGTAGTTTCCCAACCTTATATCAGGCGCCTCCCTTTGATAAACATTGATGCCTCTTTCTTTCCTTCTAAATATCCAACTATTTAGAAGAAGTACAAAAGTATATTTCTCATTTTATAATTGATTTAACCTCTTTAGCTAAGGGTTAATACCAAAAAATATTGCTAAGAATATAATTAAAAATAGTCTCTATAATTGCTACCATAAAAGAATCGATGGAAATATGATATCGAACACTCATCTCCACTTGGCGATTTGATCGCGGCTTTCATTTGAAGGTTTGGTTCCTACCATCCCGGAAACCTGTCTTGCTGCAGTTATAGGCAGGTACTAGTCATATGGTGGAACATTTCGATTTGAATGTTGACCTGTAGTAGAGTGGAGACGGGGACACGCATCATAGACTTCAGTGCTGGTGGAAATGTGTATTTCATACGCCTTGTTTTAGAATGGGTATTTCATGATTTCATATAAGACCGGGCGTGGATTGCCAAGGCAGGAATTTTCATCCATGCATACTTGCAACATAACCAAATGCATATGAGTTTATGTAGATATGACTGGAGATGGACGCGCACATAAATACAGATTTATAATTTTAATTTCCTAATCACTACACCAGCATCATTGGTTGGACGGTGGTGTTTTGCGTGCTCAAATACAGGATTTTTCACATATGTATTGATGATGCTAAATACATAAGTGTGTATATATACATATACGTATCAACGACAACTGCTATGTTTTTACCAACTTATTAAATAACCACCCTCTTCCCCCCCCCCTCCCGAATCCAAAATACCAAACTAAGAGTTAATATTTGATCTCCACCAAACGTCGCAACACAATGCCGCCATTGCGGTGGAGTCCAGCCACGACACTGCTACGACCTTCAACACAGCCCGGGAGACTTCCACTGGTATTATTACTCTCTGTTCACAAAATCTAGTCATCGAAACAACCTGGCAACACACTGTTCTATCCTCACACTACCTCTAAACATCATACAATTTGTCCTTGAGTGACCCATACCCCAATCAACCCAATACACTTACACTAACTACAACGTACCTATCTAGAACCTTTTTACAAATTACATAGTACAATCACTCCAATGCTACTCATTCACTCTATTTAGCTGTACCAACACAATCAACTCACAGTTCGCCAACATACAAGAGCAAGCAACAAACAAATTTAGTGGGAAACATTAAACACTTACACCCAAACTCTTTCCGGAAATCAGAAAATCCACAAAAAAACAAGGACAAGGACCACCTGCGAGATCAACCACGCATCCAAGACAACACACAACCTAAAAAAAATAACATATAACATTAAACATCGTTCACAAATACCAGTGGCGACGCGACACTCCTTTCTAGATACTCTAAAGCACGGCAAAAAATCTAGAAAATTACAAGGAGAACCTCCCACTCCATCACCAGTTATCATGGGTCACACGATGTCATCAACTCGACTTTTCCAACCACGCAAGCACCCTCATACCATACTCTGAGAATATTAGTAACAGTACACTTGAGCTCACAAACAGACACAAAAACAAACACACACGCACAATACAATATAGTGTGACATACCTACACCCTTCACTAATTAAATAGTACCCCAGGCTATACCAACTAAAGAAAAAACACACTCACTTTTTACTGGATACGTCCGTGCCACTCATATTCACTACCAACGTCTGCACTACTCATATTCACTACTTATGACTGCACTCTCCAGATTCACTACCTACGTCCAAACCATCCAGATACACTCCTTACGTCCGAACTACCTAGATTCACTACTTATATCCGTACAACCCAGATTCACTACCTACGTCCAAACCATCCAGATTCACCTCTTACGTCCGAACCATCCAGATTCACTACTTATACCCGTAGAACCCAGATTCAATGTCTACGTCAAAACCATCCAGATTCACTTTCTCTGTTCGTACCACCCACAAATAAAACACATCTCTACATTACACATGAAACCCTTTGTGTTGTAGTTGTTCGTGTTCTAGATCAGTCCAAGTTATAAAAATGTCCCTTTTGCGAAATTAGTGACTGTCTTAATTATAAATATGTCTCTTTGGGGAAATTAGTGACTTTCGTAGTTATAAAAGCGTCTTTCTTTGGAAATCAGTGACTTTCGTAATTATAAAAGTGTCCATTTATAAAGTAATGACTTTCGTAATTATAAAAATGTCCCATTTTGAAAATT
This sequence comes from Ceratothoa steindachneri, assembly GCA_963969495.1. Taxonomy (NCBI): domain Eukaryota; kingdom Metazoa; phylum Arthropoda; class Malacostraca; order Isopoda; family Cymothoidae; genus Ceratothoa; species Ceratothoa steindachneri. The sequence goes on from OZ018327.1 coordinate 157,106,274, forward strand.
AGTGATTTTCGTAAATTATTAAAGTGCCCCTTTTTGGAAATTAGTGATTTTTGTAATTATAAAAGTGTCCCTATTTGGAAATTAGTGATTTTGGTAAATTTATGTCTCTTTTTCGATATTAGTTACTTTTGTCATTATAAATTGTCCCATTTTTGAATGAATATTTTTGTAATTATAAAAATGTCCCTTTTTTAAAATTAATGAATTCCGTAATTCTAATTATTTTGGGAAAATTAGGAATTTGTAATTATAAAATTGCCCTTTTTAGGAAATTAGTGACTATGGTAATTATATAAGTGTCATTTTTTATGAAATTTGTTACTTTCGTAAATATATGAATTTTCCATTTTGAAATGAGTGCTTTTTGTAATTATTAAAGTGCCCTTTTAAGAAATTAGTGACTTTTGAAATTATAAATTTGTCGCTTTTTGAAAAATTGTATGTTTTTTTTTGTAAATCGCTAATTTTTGTTATTATTAAAGTGCCCTTTTAAGAAATTAGTGATTTTTGCAATTTTAAATGTGTCCCTTTTTGAAAATTAATGATTTCCGTAATCTGAAAAATTGTATATTTTTTTGGTAAATCAGTGATTTTTATAATTATAAAATTTCCCCTTTTAGGAAAATATTGACTATGATAATTATATAAATGACCCATTTCGGAAATTAGTTATATACGTAATTATAAAATTCTCCCCTTTTTGGAAAGTAGTGACTTTCGTTACTATTTGAGCTTGATCTAAATTTATTTGGTTAGTTGTGTTTAATTTTGTAGTTTTATTGCATTGATTGCCTTTGTTTAATAGTTTGTTTATAAGATGTTCATTTTTTCCCCTCGTTTATATGAGTATATGTTGGTACATATTCATGTATTAAGATATGTATGGATGTATGTATATGCAAATATCATATATCCTGTATCCTGTTTTTACTACCTAAGAGACAATAACGTTGAACCGTTTAAGAGACAAAGAAATACGCTTATAAATATGTTACTATATGCGTGTCCATATTCAATTACATATGAGTATGTATGCTAGTGAGTAATTATATATGTATGTATGTATGTTATATGTGGGTCCAAAATTATAATTTAAGCTTTACGCCTCAAATTATGTTAAGACGAGCATACAGCCTGTATTTTATGACCTGTAAATTCCTTTTCCATTCCTAACTTTCCTGACTTCCTCTCATCTCTATAAAAAAAATTGTTATTATTTTTCTTTATAATAAAGTCTGACTTGAGGAGTTTCAGTGATTGATATGAAACATCATTTCCCCGCAATTAATGATAAACATTAACAGAAACTCATAACTTGCTCCGTTACTATACGTCTACATAATATACGACAACAATGCGCGGAAGACAAAAAGTACTTTAAATAATAATTTTGTTCCATTTATCAACAGACTACACAACATACTTAACAGAATATTAAATTGCAAGCATATTTAACATATTATTAAATTGCAAGCATATTTTAAAAGAGTATTAGGGTACAAACATACTTAACAGTATTAAATTGCGAACATATTTAACATAATATTAAATTGCAAACATATTTAACATAGTATTAAATTGCAAACATATTTTACATACTATTAAATTGCAAGCATATTTAAAAGAGTATTAGGGTGAAAACATACTTAACATTATTAAATTGCGAACATATTTAACATAGTATTAAATTGCAAACATTTTTAACATATTATTAAATTGCAAGCATGTTTAAAAGAGTATTAGGGTGCAAACATACTTAACAGTATTAAATTGCGAAAATCTTTAACATAGTATTAAATTGCAAACATATTTAACATAGTATTAAATTGCAAACATATTTAACGTATTATTAAATTGAAAGCATATTTAAAAGAGTATTAGGGTGCAAACATATTTAACAGTATTAAATTGCAAACATATTTAACATAGTATTCAATTGAAAACATATTTAACATAGTATTAAATTGCAAATATATTTAACATAGTATAAAATAAGCTGTTTATGATCATACGCGCCAACATACTAAGACATTTTAATTTGAAATAATAAAAAGTGGACTAAAGGGTCAATGATCCGAAAATATTTGGTCCATTTAGGATTTGAAATTTACAAATCCATGGATCGAAGGTCAAAATCGTATCCCAGTTGACTAGGAAAAAGACATACATAATTTAATGGGTTTCTTATATGAAAAAAAATCAGTTATGTATACTAATTGCCATCATTCAAATAATATATTAGAGTTGGAGAAAATGTAAAATTACATAAATAATCGCTTTACTAAAATATGTACGCTACATCTCCGTCAGTCATTTTAAGATCTAATTTATATTCTCAGAAAAAAATAGGAACTTATTTTTAGTATAAATGCCGCATATACTGTAGATATAAGAAACTCATTTCAAAATTCTTTTGATTATGTTTAAATTGCTATTGATATAGATAATCATCCAAAAACATGATAGGAAATATTTAATGATGTTAAATTAATGAAACACTCATGTTGAAGACAATCCCACCGTACTTTTACACAAATTTCTACTAAAATAATTTTGTTTAAATTGCTATGAATTTATATATGCTTGGTTGCGATGAAAAGGGTATGTGTAGATAGTTGATGTGAGGGAAATATAGATTTAGGCTATCTCGAATGCAACTTTGAAGCCAAAGGTCTATGGCATGCCGACATATGCTATTCATAAACTTCTATATGAAGCCTAACTAAAACTGAAACATTACGTTCAATGAACTATTGCGATTCTAATGAGCTTTTATACACAATGAATAAAAACACTATTCTATCATCTTTGACAACAAATTTCATCACAGCTTTAGTCAATTTTCCTCTCGTAGAAGAAATTGAAGAAATACTTATTAAGTATAACTCTCTTTATCTAGTATTAAATCATGATTTGGTAACACACAATATAGAACAAGTGAATAACGAAAGAGAGCACTGTATTTTATGCATTTAATACGAACAGCATCTGCCATTCTATTAAAATGTTGTTTATTTCTGTAATATTGTCCATTTTGAATTAGAGAAAACTCAAATAAAACACGACAATTTATTTTAAATGACACACACTTGATATTTTAGACTTAGAATTTATATAATATTCTACATAATTTTTGAGATTTAGGATTAACTTGAATTTTATCTTGTATAATAAGCCACAAATGTTTAATTAAGAATGTAACAATGATAGATAAATAAAAAAAATGCTCTGATTAGCGAAGAGATAAAACGTATGTGGTTATTTGCTTAATTAGTAAAGCATGTTAGTTCTAGTTTTACGAATTATATAAATTTACATACTCCCTCAATTATGACGCATAATAAAAACAACTTTGACATACACAAACTTTTAGCCCACAAATATGTGGAAAAGAAAGAAAGGACAAGCCAAAACTTCTCACCACATTGTTGACATGTTGAAACGAAACGAGATATGAGCGTCATCCTAAATAAAATTGAGTTTACTCGTCCTCATTAAATGTGACAGTCAGTTGACTGTGACAGTTAATTATCTAACCTGACAGTCAGTTAACTAATACTTCCCCAAACTAGAATTTTCAAGAAGTCAATTATTTGAAACGCTAAGCCTCGTAGAAGCATTCAAATTGACTGCTTGAAAACGCTGTTAAACTTGTACAAACAAACTTTTGTGATGAATGAGGAGCCTTAGCAATTAAATACTTAGACCACAGATATTAAAAAAAGCCTTATAATTTAAAATACAGCTTACAACAACACAGAATACTTAAATTTAATACATCAGGGTTTTTTTATATGATTATTTAACTTGTATGTGGCACAATAACGCTTTGCCGGAATTTGCAACCCGAGGTAGCTGAGAGAAATTGAAATACGATATAAAAAAATGGAGAACACTACTAAAATAAATGAGAGAACGTGGGTAGGTAGACTAGGTAGGTAGGTATACGAGGTAGAAGTGAATCAAGATATGCTAACAATTAAATTCTATTCAATATTTGTATCTTGCTTGAAATTATCATAATATTTATTTATTTCACTATTTACTACCCTAACTATAAAAAAAATTTGCTAGAAAAACGTTCTTCTACTTTGGTATTTTTAAAGTCCATATTTCCTAAACAAGCAACGAATTTGAAGTGAAGTTTTAATTTGATTACGGCAATTAAATTCGATGAACTTGTAAATCATTTAAAGACTTATAACCCAAAGGCTTATGACTATATTATTAACAAGAATAAAACAGAAACTGCTTATATCCAGCTTTAGTAACTTCTAATGAATTATATTAGTGAAATATATTAATAAGTTAAAAATTAACACTATGGAAGTATTTCAGGTTAACCACTCTCTAAATAGCTAGAGACCGAATCAGCAAAGTAAGATCTGTTTCGTTCGATCAAGGATTCCTTAGTATCTCTAAGCGCAACACTTGACTAAACTGATACAGGAAGGAAGTATCCTTTTCCTATTTTATATACCCTCTAAAGGCTAAAAATAGAGAGAAGTTGCAGATAAGCCTGAATTATTTTGATTATGCTTTTTTTTATTATAATACGTGTTTTGTAGTCTCTAAGCAAGTTCTGAAAAAGCCCCTGAAACAAAATTAAGTTTAAGACTGACTGATATTCCAGTGCAGCTAAATAGCATTAGACCTCGCATACTTTTTTAAAAGTTCTAAAATTAAATAGCTAAATGTACATAATTTCCTCTTGTCAATATTTTTAATTTCGGTTTTAAAGTCCCTCACCTAATTAAAACCGACATAATACACATCATGTTGTGATCTCCTAATATCCGTATTATAGTGTTTTATTCGGGACAAAAATGCGATTCCAAGTGCTTTCGTCTTCACAAAAACTATTACATGGTATTTAACATCAAGTTGACTGAAACATCTTGTAATGGAGTCTTGACTTTCCTCGCTTTTTTCTATTATAATTTTTTATTATTATGATTTCCATCCCCTAAATGCGGCTTTGTGAATAAAGGAGAAAAAGCTTGGAATCACATATTTATTTTCCCTTCAGCTAATCTACATCCTAAATTCCAAACAATTTCTTTGTAATCTCTTCATTAGTAATATAAGCAATATATGAAGAATTTGATTAAATGTCTTGGTAGTTTTGGTTATTTCAAAATAATTATTAAATATTCTTATTTGATAAGTATCTAACAAGTTCTGCCTTTCTGAAATGGATTAATTTCAGTGATTATAAAACACTCAGGGTAAAACGGTGCATAAACTTTATTTCGTAATAAATGCTAAAAGTTTCGCTTTTTTTTCTCGTTGCAACTCTACTGCCTAGTTCTAAACCAAGGTTGGGGAACCTGCAGCCTACTTTCCCATTAAATACGGCCTGAATGAATTCAAATTATGCAGATCAAATCATTTTATTGTTTTCCTGCAAAAAGTAATCGCAATAAAGGCATTAAACGGTTAGTTAACATTAAAATTGAACCTTCCTTTTCATTTTAAGTTGATACATAATCATTTTAGTTAGTTATATACCAAAATAATATGCAAGTTGCTGTATATATATAATGAAAATTTTTGAATGTGGCCAACAGCTAATAATATGGCCTTCAACGCAGGAAGAGTTCCCCAACTCTGCTCGAAACGTCGGTCTCTGCGTCGGGGAAAAATCGGTTAAAATATCATCTGCGTTAAAGGAGGTTGGTGCTGACACGAGCCCCGATCTCATCCAAGGTCAAATGACGCATCAAAGAGTGAATTCCAACCCGGTGTCTCCACTCATTTCATATATGGATAAATCTAGCATTTAGTTGGCTTATACAACGCGTTGCTAACACCATGATAATAATTCATGCTTCCTTACTGCTAGCTAAAGAAGATTAAAGCAGAGTCTCACGTATTATTGGTAATGTTTAATGATAAAGGTATGCAACCAAATATCGTAGTAGTATTGTTAGTCACTCATGCAATCAGCCCCCAAAAGAGAGAGAGAGAGAAAAGAGAGAGATTGAGAGAGAGAAAGAATAGAGAGAGAGAATAGAGAGTGTACTTGTGTGTGTTCTAAATAAATACAAGAATAAGAAGTACCCCCAAAGATCTTGTGAATTATACCGAGGAGGTAGGTATAGGAAAGTGCTTAACATACCAGGTAGGAAAGAAAATAAAACGAAGGTGGAAGGCTCTCCCTGCCCTCCTCTCTCCTCGAAATACGCGAATAAGGGAGAGTGAAAACCGACCGAGGCATGTGGATAAAATAGTACAACCAGGAATTTCAAAAGGAAATCTCAACTATTGGTAAGATTTTGATAAATAGTTTTAGCTAAATTTGTTGATCTAACAAATCTTAATCTAGTCAATTTTAAACAGATCAATGATGTGGCTGTTTACTTCCATAAGAGGAAGTCAGTTCCATTGTTCCACTCTTTCTGAGGGGAAGAACTTCCCCTTCAGGCTAGTTCGAAACCTCGGCGACTCCAGTTTCTACCAGTGGGTTCAATTCCTCTTCTGACTGATTGATCATCTGCCATATGGATCAATATTCTCGGAACTTCAAAGAATCTTGAACACCCACGTCAGTTGATCGCGCACTTTCCGACTCTCTAATGAGAAGATACCCACATCCTGCAGACAGATCCGATAGTTCCTAATTAATGGGATCAGTGAATTATCCCGGGTTTGGATCGTTTCCAAGAGATTGACGCCCTTTCGAAGGCATCGGGACCCGAACATCACCGCATGTCTGATAATGAATGTGACTAACAAGTCAAATATTCAACACAACTCGCCCTGGAATGTAAATTCTTTATTTAACTTAACAAACATTGGCTTTCTTCTCAACCTCGTCCGACTACTTGAAACACTTCAGGTATTTGCTCACTAGCACTTACAAGTTCCTTTCCATGTCGATCAATTCCACCTTTTTCGTTTTTGCCTATAATCGGATTTGGGATTCGGGTATCTAATACCCACTAACTTGCATCATGTTGAAAAGCATCTATCACACATCTAAATCCTTGCCTACTCGAGGTAGATCGGCTTAAATGCTTTGCAGGTCCTTATTTTCTTTTCGTTCTGTTTGGCTTCCTCTTTCTCGTCCCTTGTCTCTTTCTAATTCTCTTTATCTTCCTTTCTTCTTCTCTTTTTCGTTCCCTAGTGTCAAACAAGTTCTTCATCAAGGTTGTTGATCTAGACGGCGATCACTGAGCCCTGTTGAACATACCTACCACAAGACTCCACCGCCTGCTCCAATAGACTTCGGTTTCTATCCATCTTGCCAATTTACCTCGAAAAGACTCAGGCTCTATCCATCTAGCGAGAAAGAGAAAAAAAAAGAGATAGAAAATTAAGAAAAAGAGAGAACGGGAATGATAAAGAGAAAGAAAATCGAAAAAGAGAGAGAAAAAGAACGAGAAGGATATAGAGAAACTGAACGAAAAAGAGAAAGAGGAAAACAAGATAAATGTAATTAGAAAGATACCAGGTACGAGAAAGAGCAAGACAAACAAAACGAAAGCGATAAAGAGACAAGGGTTGATAAAGAGGAAGACAAGCAAAACAAAAACGTGACAGAGAAAAAGGACGAGAGAAAAAGGAGAAAGAAATAGAACAATAATAAGAAAGAGAAAGGGGACGAGAAAGAGAAAAGGAATAGAGAAAGAATGAGACAAAGAAAGGGGACGAGAATGAGAAAAAGAAATAGAGAGAAAAGGGAGACGAGAAAGAAGAAAAGAGACAGACGATAAAGAGAAAGAGAATGCGAACAAGGAATAGGGATGCCTGAGAGAGGATCTCTCGCTCGCCTAGTAAAGGAGCGTTAGATTTCTGGCGTCGGGGCATGGATTCGAGCTCAGTGAGCGCAGACACAAAACTCTTAATGGCGTCAAGAGTTGGCCGCCCATTGGCAGAGACACTGAAATAACCTCGGCGGGGGAGGAGGCAGGTAGCTCCACACACATCATTACGCGCACAGCTAATCACAGCACCGCTATCATTTCCACGCAATTGATTAGAAATCAGGGTCAATATAGACCGCTCGGTCCATTCGAAACCAGGGTCAGTAAATACATCTCGTTACATTCGAAATCAGGATAAAAAAAGACCTCTCGATCCATTCGAAATTTTAGTCAATAAGGACTTATATCTCAAATCGAAACACGGGTTAATAAAGACCTCTCAGTCCATTCAAAACCAGGGTCATAAAGACATCTCTTTCCATTTGAAACTAGAGTCCATAAAGACCTCTTGGGTCATTCAAAATCAGGGTAACTAAAGACCCCTCGGGCCATTCAAAACCAGGGCGAATAAAGACAATTCGATTCATTCGAAACCAGCGTCAATAGAGACCTCTCAGACCTTTCTAAATCGACTTTTCGGTCCATTCGAAATCAGGGTTAATAAAGACCTCTCGGTCCAGTCGAAATCAGGGTCAATAAAGACCAATCGTTCCATTCGAAATCAGGGTCAATAAAGACCTCACGGTCCATTCGAAATCAGGAACAATAAAGAACTCTCGGTTCATTCGAAATCAGGGTCAATAAAGACCAATCGCTCAATTCGAAACCGAGGTCAATAAATACCTCTCGGTTCTTTCGAAACCAAGGTTAATAAATACCTCTCGGTCCATTCGAAATCAGGGTCAATAAAGACCTCTCGGTCCATTCGAAATCAGGGTGAATAAAGACCAATTGTTCCATTCGAAATCAGGGTCAGTAAAGACCTCCCGGTCCATTCGAAATCAGGGTCAATAAAGACCGTCAGCTCCATTGGAGGTCAGCTCCATTCGAGCTGAATATTTCATTCCAGACGTTAGAAACATTATAGGAAAAATGGTCCTTTGTTACGTCCGTTTCATCGAGCATCAGTACGCAACAGCTCGGCATCCGTCCATTTGCCCTCCTTCTTCCTTGGGTGTGCAGATGGAATATAATAAAACGTTCGTTTCCAAAAAATAAAAATTCAATTTCTTCAATTGATCTTACCAAGTTGAATAGTATTTTGCCAGCACTAAACTGCCCATTTCCCGCATTATTCCTCTTTTTTCGTAATATTTAAAGCAGAACTGAATGACATTCTCCAAGTATGAATGAATCAAAGATTTCTACGCGATATGATTATCTCCTTATTTTTATGAATAAAACAAGGTACATTTTGTCGCCTTGGCGCAATGGCATAATAAAAGTCTTTAGCCCTATGATCTTACCATGAAACCGAGGTGATTTTCTTGCGATGCTTTTTACGGGACCGGTCGAAGCGTAATGGAATTCATGGTTTCCTGAAATCCTAAGCTAAACATAATATTTTTCTATAATAAATTGGATTAGTCTCATCACCGCAAAATTAAATACAATACCAATATTCGTAATATTTACATATAAAATAGAAAATCGTGGGGTGTTAAAACGTATCCTTGTGGAACACTGATTTGAACTGTAAGGAAATAAATATCGAAGTTATATAACTGGATACAGCTCAAGGTAGAATTACAGGGTTCAAAAAGAATTGGACAATGGATCTCTTATTAATTCGATTAGCATATGATCCGAAACCTTGTGACTTTATAATTTATAAAACCAAAAAGGAAGAAAAGGATTATGACAGCATACCCAGTGTTAAGAAGCAAACCGAAACATACCTAAACATACCTAACATACCTCAAAGGAGTGAGAAAGAAACAAAATGATAAGTTTGGGGGAGGTCGCAGAGCAAATGCATTTTGATTAAAACATCAATTAATCATATATGTTAATCATGAATCGAGTATACCTATATAAGGTGCGGCAATAAGGAACCTTTTTTTTTAATCTGGAAATGTTCTAAATAAAAATGCTCTATTACCTTGTTATTTGACTAAGCTTGATTGATGATCGTAAGTGTTTGAATATTTTATTCACAAATTCAGTAAAGGGGCTGCGGTTCTTTACAAGCTAAGATGTAGGGAAGCTAATCTTTACATGGGTACACTGGGTTATGGATCTTTATATGGCCCCACTAAATTACCATCTCCACATCCTAGTAACATCATTTTGAACGTCTTTTCATTCTTATTCCTAGTGCTCTCACATATTTCTCATCTGCTTCCAAAATGATTTCATGTTGTGATCCAGATTACCACTTCGTTGCTTTCATACTCGGATTAATCACTCATTTCACTGCTCTTTTGTTTCCGTTTGTGCATTCACCCGTATCTCTCAGGCACGCTCACCTGCCCAATGAAACCTCTGCCAATTACTTCATCGACTTCCACTCGACTGTAAGTTTCATTTCCTCAATTTTATTTCCCGTTTACTCTTCTACTATATCCCCATACACCCTTTACACTACACATCGTCACTTTTAAACTTATTCCATATGATTATTTCCCCAGCAGAGCGCAATCGATTTAAAGCGAAAAGGTCGAAGTTTTGTGTGTATTTTTGCGTCTGAGAAAGTGTTATTTGATAAGATGAACCTACCTATGGTGAGGAATGAACTATACCACCACCCATGGGTCAGTCGCATGTCGTAGAAGATAACAAAATGATATATAATAATCCCATGAATCCGTTCAGCAAGATTCGGTCAGGGCGGGAAGTCGCCAATCCTATCTTGAAGGGGTCTATTGGATTTGTTTAATTGTTATTATGTCGCATTGTTTGGTTTTCCATCCTACAGTATTGATGGATGTTAACGTATAATATTTGAATTTGGTCTGATAATTACGTTTCATATTTTTTTTTTATCTAAATAGGTAAATAAACTAAGGAATGGTATTCAAAATAAAAGATTTTATTCAAAGAGAGTTAATTGGTGTTCAAACAGAGGTCAAAGAGGTCAAAGAAAGGCGGTTTATAGAGGAAAGCAGGAAAAACGAATTGCCGCCACACTTTAAGATAACCAGAGATGCAGGAATAAGTTCTCTTTCGATCTATTTCTCACTTTGTCCCTCTCTTTTGCTTGATCTCTCTCCAACTCTCTGTCTCTATCTCTTTTTCTGTCTGCCTGTCTGTCTGTCTATGTCTCTATCTGTCTGTTTGTCTGTCTGTCTGTCTGTCTGTCTCTCTCTCTCTCTCTCTCTCTCTCTCTCTCTATATATATATATATATATATATATATATATATATATATATATATATATATATATATATATATATATATATATATATATATATATTAGTGTCCCACGAAAATGAGAACTGAAATTTAAATTATTATAATATATAGAATATTTGTGATTTTTCAATGTATAAATGTGATTTTGTTTATTAGAAACCTCTGTAAAAGCGAGATGTTTTACACAATTCGCTTTAATACGACAAAAGCTGCATTGATGTTAGCCAAAGTTGCTATTATTATGTTTTAACAATGCAAGTGAATTCCGAATTTTTCTATACCTAATAATTGATTAAATTTTACTGAAATTATTATTATATTTTAGTTTAACTTAATGAATATAAAGAGGTTTAATCTCATTCTTTCCAAAATCCTTCCACGATCCAGCGAACAAAATACAACGAATATTCGTACTTACACGCTGGATAAAGACTAAAAATATCAAAAAGTATTTATTTTACAGCAGCGTTAGCCTAGTTCTCACAATAAAGTAAGAACCGAAAAAAATATTGAAGAAGTTTGAAGAAACTTCTTGCAAATCCAAATTTATCTGCCATAAAGAATGGAATTCAAATGTCAGAAACAACATTTAATCCCATTGTTAAGATTTGCCGAATAGCTTCTTCATTCGATAGCTTGTTTTCTTTGGCTAATCTTGGTTATTACTGACGAAGCAGCTTTTTTATGGATGAAAAAATAAATAACCATAAAGTTCGGCAGTAGGCACCACTTAAAAACAACCTATAATCACCTAAGATCACGTTATTTGCAAAGAGGTGTCGCTATAGCTCGTGATATGCTGGAATGGTAGTCTTTTCGGTGCGTTGTTTCAAGAAAATATGAGTGGAGGTCTCTACTTGGACATGATTAAAGAACGAATAAATCCAGAATTATCGTGATTGATTCAATAGATTCGGTGGATTCAGGATGTTGGTGTTCGAACACAGAAGCAGATTACGGCGAGAGAAAGTTTGACAGAAATTTTCAGCACTCGCATAATTGTGCTGCAAATGTAAATCGATTGAGAGAAAGAATAACGCATGCGCTCAATCCAATGAAGGAAAATCCAAGAGATCTAAAGAGATCTAAAGCTCAATTAAATGTGCTCAGGGAGGAATGGAAGGAATGTGGAAGACTGCTGCTAGGGATTAAATATTTTTGTTCATATGTGAAAGGGAATTTCTTTATTTTTTTATTCTAAAAACATTATCGTTCAATTTAAAGATTATGACACTTGATTAATTCACTTGCCTTGCACAAACAAATTCGGTTACCTTCACTAAGACCGATCAATGCAGTTACCCTTTAAAGGCCTATGTTGTCACGTGGAACCACAATTTTAACCCACTTTGACTCTTAATATAAATTGATTTAAGGGTTATAATAATTTATATGTATAGTCCAATTCAGCGATCAAAGAATTAAAGGAAACTTGATGGAATTTGTTTCATTTCGAGTTTTTCGACAACTTGAGACAATTAAAAAAATACGAAAATGTTGTTTTTTCTCTCAATAAGCTGGATATTGGATATTTTACCACCGATTTGCCTCTGGGGGGGGGGGGATATTCTACTCAGTAGGGAACTACAATTTAGCAACAGGCACAAGCAGACGACGTATAATGAACAATAATCTATCTCAGTGTGCCTGGTTCGAATCGCTTCCCTGAGAATGAACTGAATAAAGTTCGAAAGTAATTGGAAGCACCTTTTCATTTTTCCTGCGGGACATTGCATTCATTGCGAACCTCACTTGCTACTTTGTGAGTTATTCATTTCATATATATATATATATATATATATATATATATATATATATATATATATATATATATATATATATATATATATATATATATATATATACATATACATATATATACGTCAGAAAATGCAAACCGTTATGTCCATCGAAAACATTCCAAATTATAAATTCTCTTTATTCGTTTTACTCTGAATCTTTAACAGGTCTGTTTTATTTCTGGATTTATATTCAACTTCCACACCATTTAGTCTATTTTAATATCTTTTCTCTTGGGATTGTGGTTCCTAACAATGCTTATGATTTTTTCCGTTTATGCCTATTTACTTACCTTGTTTTTTCTTCAAAAATTATGTATCATTGAATTTCGCCTTTACACATTTATTTATGAATTTCTCGTTTCTTGTTCGCACTTATCTCTCGTCGTTGTGTAGTACGCACTCTTAGCGAGGGCGTCCTTGTAAACCGGCGCCTTCCTTGTGAATCGTAGACATGCTCTCCAGACCAGATAATGAAAGGGATGAAGTTGGCATGAAGAGAACGAACATCTAAACCGAAAGTAAAGTTAGGGAGCCACTAGTCAACCGTCTTTTCCGTACAGGAAATTGAGAGCGCCACTGGAAGACTGTTTTTTTTTTTCCAGAGAGGAAAGTTTAAGCGCCACTGGAAGACCTTATTCGTCGAAAGGAAAATGAGGGAGCCACATGAGGACCGCCTTTACAAAAGTAAAATTGAGAGCGGCACTGGACGACTCTTTTTCCTAAAAGAAAGTGAAAGGGACACGGAATGACTGTCATCACTTAAAGGAAAATTAAGATGGCAACTGGACGACCGTCTTCACCAAAAGGAAAGTTAAGGTGCCACTGGACCACCGGCTCCAGTGGCAACTGGATGACCCTCTTTGCCCAAAGGAAAGTAGGGCCTTCACTGAACGATCGCATTTTACACCACAAAAAGTGAGGGCATCACTTATCGATCGTCTTCAATAGAAGGGAAGTGAGGACTCCACTGGACGGCCTCTTCACCGAAAGGAAGTTGAGTGAGCCCCGGACCGACTGTCCTTTTATCGAAAGGAATATGAGGGCGCAACTGATTCACTATCTTCAGCGATAGGAATGTGAGGGTGCCCCATGGCCGAGTGCGTCCATTTTATTCAAGCTAACTCGAGTTAGAATTTGAGATCATAATTCACGGAGGCATTGGAAGGCGTCTCTACCAATTGTCAATTTCATTACAATTGGACCCCTTACACAGTTTATGACAAAAAACCTGACATGATTTGGTTGGGTGGTTCTATACTTTGGGTTTAGATTCACATGTTTAGGTGGAGAATTGGTTCTCAGGGATCCGAAGTAGAAATCATAATTGAAAATTTTTGAATTATAATTCATACCGCTACTAGTGACCTGTTAAATTCGATATTCAAAGGAATACAGGCAATGACGAAACTTAAGAGCAAAAAATACCATTCTTTGAACAAACGTTCTCACTCGAATGAGCTAGAAATGAATTTTAAAGCAAGGCTCATTATTTTCATAATTCTGATTTTCTATGTAGGTCAAAAAACCTCAGGTTTTCACAACTACTGGAAAGATTTTTAATAACAAGGCAGAGCTACATATGTAACAATATAACCATCACCTGAAAGGAGTCCAACTGGAAAATTTTGGAATATTATTAAGTACTTTATTATCTTTCTTTAAACGAACAGAACAATTGTGAGTCGTACCTCATCGAGTACATCATATCCGATGGTGTCGAGAGAACAAAAAATTAATTTACTGAGTTTGAAATAATATAATTTTGCTACTTTTTAACTCCATACTGCGCCAACTATTGAGACATAGAGTGCAATTTTGTGTTTAACATGGTTAAAGATGTTAAATTATTCAAGTTGGTGGAGCGGAGACTAAGCAAAATAACTCCTAGTCTAGGAAATATCAACTTTGCGAGGGATCGAATGAAGAAAGTGCGTGGTGAAAAAATAGAAATATTCAAGTTTTAAAGGTGTTTTGTATATTCAAATCTATTCCTTTCCTTAGAAGGAGTCGTAAACACTTGAAAATTAGTGAAAGGATCGCACACAAGCGAGCAGAAATTTGGTCATTCAGAGTGGTCAATTGTACGTTTGCACTTCGTGATAATATTATTCGAGGAACTACAATTGATTTAAAATGGATTAGAAAAATATTTGAAACACCGTCGCATTTGTAGACGAATTCTAACAAGAATAGAAAGGAAAATTCAACTTAGGATAGTGGAAAACTTAGATAATGAACTGCATTGTATGTGTCATTCACTCTTTCCCATACCCCGTGAAAATAGCTCCTTTGGTGTATTATTGAAATTTTGGAAATAAGAAAAAGTCAGAGGGTGCTAAATCAGGATAGGAGTGTGGATGACAACATTATATGTATACCATCGAATTACACACTCTCCTACAGAGTGCGTAATCCTGAGGAAACTTTCCTTTTTTACAGTCATCTCTGCTTTGCTTTTTCTCAGACTACTCACCCACTGTTATGATGTAATGGTTATTTGACCTTTGACAAAATGAAGTGAAATTATGCCTTCGTAGTCTCTCTAAACTGTAACCATTACTTTATTAGTTCACCTCTTTGCTCAAGGAATCCATTCTTGTTTATTAAAATTTGCGCTTACGATCAAATTGACAGATACAGATTTCGTCATCATCCCCATTTATCTGCCTAAAATCATTTTCACATATCTTAATTTAATTCCAAAGGGATATATTCTACCTCTGGGTGCAATCGGTTCACATAAAATTAAACGAATTCTCTTCCAATAAAAATCTGGACAACAGCAATGTACATATAAATCCTCTTATTCACCTTGGTTCGCTTATGTTGTGGAGCGAGCTCGGGAAGAGGCAGTGTTGTCTCCATTTTGCTCCTCGTGCTATGTGGTTAGCACCTACTTCTACAATTTCTCCGTGACTTTTCTATAATTTTCTTTTCCCTTTTTTCTATTATTTTATTCAAGGGCTCTATTTTTACTTCGCTTGAAGATCTTTGTGTTTAGGCCTTTCCACTCGTCTGCCATACATAATTATTAAAACTGCTTTATTTTGTATTCGTTGCATTCTCAACAGGTTACTTCTGGAGATTGTGCACAATGAAATTGCTGGATACACTAATGAAGGGTTTATCATAGCCTGATATATCTTTTTCTTATTTTTCTAATTAAGGAAGTTTCGTCTGAAGACTAGTCTTAGACCACCCTTCCCTCTATCTCTTCCTTAGCTTATGTTTTTCCTGTAACCATTAGATGTAATTGTTAGGCCTAGTACCTTGCCTTCTGTATTGTACTTGTATCCCTCGCCGTCGAAATAAATCTCTGACAACTTTTTGCAATACATCAACATTATCTGAAAGCTGTTTTTGTTCGTGCTTTCTTCCATCTTTTTCGTAGTCAGTTAAGTTCTTTATTTCTGCGGCTGTCATTTTGACTTGCATTTGTGCGTTTCTAAACCGACTTGAAACCACTTGAGGTACATCGTTAGGGAACTGTATGTGAAAAAATACAAAATAACGGATTCATATGCAAATTTTGAGTAGACAAAATCATGACAGTTCAACCAATATGAGAAAAGCAAATTCAGCAATTGAATTAATTTTAAATATAGAGAGAAGGGAAGAAGAGAAGGGAAGAAGAGAAGGGAAATGAGCAAAGAATATTGACGGCTTCGGTTATAAGTAGTCATCTGCGATTACTCTCATGAAAAAAAGGGAGGTATTATTGTTTAACATTTCTCGTGTGAGAGTTTGCAGGTGCGTTGAGGTGTGTTGTTTAATAGCTCCGCCTTGTAAATGTACTGAGAGGCGCTTTGGTAGGGTTGTGAGAGTCACCCTAATGTGCGACGATGTGCGGTGCTCGCAATCACCGACATTACAGGTGTATAGGTACAGAAGGTTGGCCTACTGGCTATGGCTCAGCAGGAAAAGTCAGCTGTTCTTTAAATAGATGCCACGTGTCTTTTTTGGTCTTTAGTATAATCTACGTTAATCTTTTTGGATGGTGCCGTAGGAGCAATGTTTTGGTGAATGATAACTTTGAGATTTTCTTCACCTTTTTTTATCCCGTGTTCATAGTTGTTTGGTGGTAGAGGATGATATTATTTGAGTTTCTCAACTTTTGTGGTAGGGCTGAATCTATCTTGTATATCAAGTTCGATATATTTCTGTGGATATGCATTATTAACCAGCACTTAATCGTCCACCTAATAAAAAAGAGGGACTGAGAAACCTCTCAAAGGATCACTGAAAAAGATCAACCAATTAACGGGCTGAATAGCAAGAACCAAAATAAAGTGAAAAGACAATTAACAAGGTTATTTAGATGATGAAAAAAGAATAACTATACAATTTCAAGAACACTGGGATACGATATCAATATGAGTGTAGAGGCAAATTTAAATTGTGATCGACCACACTATTATGGAGAATCAACTAGAGGACCATACACAAGTACAGATGCTAAAATAACTAGAGAAGAGGTAAAGAACGCAAAATTTAGTTTCAAACAAAAATTGCTCAGGGCAGTCGGGGTTTGAAAAGTGTAACTATGTAAAAACAACGAGTGTTCTGACGGAAATGACATAAAATTTTCAACGCGTGCTTAAATACTTGTTACGATCTTAAGGTAGCTAAAATAATATTGATAACGAAAGCAGGAAAACTATCGACACAAGTAGCGAAATACAGACCGACCTTTCTACCAGAATTTATATGCAATGTTTTCAAAAATATAATAGAAGTTAAATATAGTAGATAAGAGGAAAATAACAACAAAACAAGTACTAATTTGTTTTCAGAAATAATACAGTAGCAAAGAAATGGAAATCGGTATAATAAGTGAAAAGATTGCCAAAGCAAAAACTGAGAGGGTCAGTGTTGATATCGTCTGCAGGGTTTTTCGAAATCATTTGAGGAAGAACAACAATAATTCTATAACTTTAGTAGATATGCATATTTGTATTGGTTGGAGATTATGATAGTCGATTTATGCTAGTCGTGAGTCACACTCATCCATAGAGTTTAATGTAAAGGAAAAAGAGGATAGATAAGGAAAGCTGGAGAATGAGTAGACAGGTTTAAGGCAATGCCGAATTGACTCTGAGAGAGGGTATTTAGAATGGGCTCTGTTGTTTGTTCAGGGAGGGTCATTCTACATGAGACGCAGACTGCCATACGTCTTTTGCCAACGCAGTGCCTTGGTAGAGAGAGAGAGCTCAATGGTCGTAACGAAGACAACACACTACAGTGAGTGCCAATAAAAAATAATATACCAGCCGATCAATCACCGATAGTGGCCCAAACAACTGTAATGTAAAGTATTTTCAGATGTAATATTCTAAAAAAACAAGGGATCCAAGATTAAAGATTTATATATCATAACAAGTACACCAAGAGCAGAAATGCGAACTCAAAGAGAGCTAGTTAGAAAAATATGAATGTAGCCTTTAAACACAAAACAAATGAAACGGAGATTAAAGAAAACTATTAAAATCCTCATCCCAGAGGAATTTATATAAGATCTGCTAAAAAATATAAAGGACCATTGAAAACTAAAGAACATCATACAACAATCTACATTTACTTAAAATACTTGTTTAATTTGCATAGATTTTTTACAGAATATTATTTTAAATTTGTCTCTGATAATGGCCATGTTTCATTTCATAGAACAGCGAATAAAAAGGTTATGAGGAGAGTAATATATAATTGAAGAAAAAATACTTCCGAAACTAGTGAACGATAAGTATATATTTAACCACAACCAGAAACCAACATGATTATCTCATAGACAATTGATAAAAATGTCAAGCTGAAATATGATGGCCCTTGTTATGAATGACTTTGGCAAATCTTGGGATGTAGAACTTTACCGATTTGTCACATTGTTGGGTGTGATTTTATTCCATTCTTCTTTCAATCTTTGCAAGAGATTCTTCAACATTCGTCAGTTCCCGAGACATAATCTTCTCATCATCAAGCATCTTACATAGAATTTCTATCAGATTTAAAATATCAAGGCTCTGCGTAGGCGAGTTCAAGTTGATATGTTTAGCATCAAGGAACACTTCACCGTTCTTGCTGAAAACAAGCTTTTTACTCGCATTATTCGGAGAGAGGGAATCGCATGTTCTTTAAGCATATTTTTGCATACCGCAGCGGTTGTTATTTTGCCCTTCAAACCGAGGAGCGGGAAAACTCCATCTCTTGAAAACATGCCCCAATTTAACGGTCTTTGTCATCCATGTGGGATTCAAACTTTTACCTCTCATACGTTTTACGAGCCGCTTCCCATCCGATCATAACAAAATAAATTTACTTTCGTCACTGAAAATCAGTTTCCTACTTTTCACCAATACAAATGGCATGGTTAGTAGCGAAGGCTAATCTAACAGCTTTATTCTTTATACTTAAGAGTGGTTTCTTAGCAGAGGGGCGTGCCATGAGCCCCACCTCTCTCAAGCGACGTGAGATAGTCTGGCGAAACAAATTTAGATTCTCGTCAACTTGACATGAAATACCGGCTGGTGTTTCAAACCAGTCTTTTACCGGCATCCATTGCATCGTGAGAAGTTCCCTGACAGATTTTTTGAGGGTGATTTATTTTTTCTTCGGGGACGCAAAGGCCCCTGTATCCTCAGGGAGTTTTATTATGCGTCAAATCATAGTTTGAGACGGATTGCAATGCGTCAAAATGTCACACAGTATCATTCCTTCACCTTCCATTGGAGAACGTGCTTTCTGAAGGATTTGTCTTAACTCTGCCACACACTCGGGGCGGTGTTGTTATACATATATTACGAATTTATTCGTGTAAAGTGAAAGTCATAGATTACGTTTTCCTAGTTTGGGATAGAACCTTTCTTCAAATACATATTATTTCGCTCCTAGCATTTTTCTATCCTTCGTCTATGAAATTAGACTTGGACGGTATCAAAGGCAAATTTCAAAGAATAGTCTGCGCAATTATTATGGAAATTAAACGGGTATTTTCAAGAAAATGCAGATTTTGGTAATTTCTTCTCTCGTTTTAGACGGTAGTATAGCTTTAAAGTAATGATAGAGATCTCACCGCCTATTTCCATACAAAGCAAATCAAGAGAGAATAGGGTGAAATTTACGTATGAATTACTATAAAAGAAAAATAATCAGAAACTACTCACAAAATTGGTTAAGAAACCCAAATGGAACCTATTATTCATGAAAATGATCACCGAAACTCCACACTACGATTCCATAAACGAGCTTAGAATTATATATATATATATATATATATATATATATATATATATATGTTAATTTTTTTGTGTGTATTTATTTGTTCGCAAATATTATCGGTCTCGTAGCCCAAACGACAAAAAAATCAATAACGTAAAACAAGTGTCTTCACTTTCTCAAATTAATATTTATTAATGTTTTCTATAAATACGAGTAGTTAAATAATAAAAAAAATTATAATATAAAACAATTCGAAACTAAATCTTTAGAAACCAAAAAATGTAAGAAAAAATAAGTATGAATCAAGAAATGGGACCGTAACGAGGGAATCAGCGTTTGCTGAAATAAATACTGATCTATTATACATTTCCAATCTAAAGTTCCCCCGGGCAACTCCGTTTAAATCAAATAGTTATACTAAATAAACTAAAGAAAACAAGAAAAAAACACCTGATTGCGAAAACGCGAATTTGACTAAGAGGCATTAAAAGAACATCTTAGCATGAAGAATGATCTTATAAGAGGGAAACTCGATACTTGGGATAAATATTAAGAAAAAAAAAGATTGAAAGATATGACTAACAAGGATGAATAATAAAAAGCCAAAGAACGAGTTGAACCTCAAAGAGATAAAAAAAAAGCAGCCCAACTACAGTAACAAAGACAGAATTGCCTCTGTGACAGGCGCTCCCTTGCTACTACTTCAAAGTTCAAAGCTCCAATCCTAAAGCAACATACCGGAGTAGCTTCACCTCGAAATAGTCCTATGTAATCCTATCATTTGTGTCTGTTGATTTGTACTTAATTTATACCGATGTTTGGATCCGTAGTAGAACTCTTCCTCTATCACTCTATTTCCGACACACATAAACATACAGACATCTTCCTTTCACACCCTGATTGGCAAAGGAAAGGGGGAACAAGAGAGAGAGAGGGTTGGGTTCTTTGTTGATCTCCATCCCATGCACCGCTCTCGAAGCTGGAGGGAGGGGGGGGGGCGTTAGAAGAAGCTCGCCCGGACTATTCCTGACTCTTTTCCTTTCTCTACTTTCATTTCATTTTCACTTAATTCCTTCTGTAGATGACCCGAAATAAGGGCGAAGGACGATAGGTGTAATTGAGGCAGGTCTCTTGCCAGTATTTCCTTAGGCCTTCCGAGAAAGGATTTCGAGACGAGTAAATATGCTGGTGCAACTTATAGCTCACAACGCACCAGTCGCTATCAACTTTATATATATATATATATATATATATATATATATATATATATATATATATATATATATATATATATATATATAAATATATATATATATATATATATATATATATATATATATATATATATATACATATATATGAGTAAAATCGTTGTGGTGCTCTGGGTTCGGATACATGTTAAACTGTAACGCTCCTCTGAGAAAATCCTAAAGAAACAAGTGCAAATCGGTGGTAAAACTTGTAATATATATATATATATATATATATATATATATATATATATATATATATATATATATATATATATATATATGCCATGCCTATTCATTGATAATTATGAATTAATTCTCATATGAATATGGGATAACTCACACATGATTGTTAAAATTTATCTCATCGATAAGAAAAGTATAATTTAAAACAGGACAGAACTATATTAATAATTATAATTAACATCAAATCCGAACATTTGAATAAAAATGAAAATAACACCAAAACTCTTGCTAATAGTGTAGACATTTTATCATCTCTTTCTTGCAGTGACGAAGCCAAAATGGTTGTCAGACACTTAGAATCTGTATGAACGTAACTCTGAAAAACCCCAATAGGGCATTTTACTGCTAACAAATGTATGCGCAGAATATGGTAAAAAACATATCCATCGATGGAAAGCGAAGAATAATTATAATGTTTAACCATTTATTCACATATCGTAATATTTTCTTCTACTTTTAACTCTGATTGTCTAAGCGTTCAGGAAAATATCACAAATTGTTATAGATTCATAAAACGTTCCATCGTTTGTGGCCCGGTCCCAAACATAGGCCTATATAGAAAGGACTTTGACATACCTTTAACTCTTTATATATATATATATATATATATATATATATATATATATATATATATATATATATATATATATATATATATATATATATATATATATATATAAAGAGCTACATATAAAAAGCTACAATTATATATATATATATATATATATATATATATATATATATATATATATATATATATATATAATTGTAGCTTTCAAATATTATTTTCCTTCTGGATAGTTTTAAATTTTACATGCGTAGTTTTTCATATATATATATATATTTTTATTTTTTACCTTTATTTATAGTAGCAGCCTCATTGGCTTTTTATTTATTTGTCATTCGATAATATAAAACAAAAACTTTCACTCCTTACCACAACAACACAAGTGTATTAACAAAGTGGAAAAAACTTCACCCAAATAAGTTCTACACGGCATCTTAGCTAAAACGAAAATAACAGAAGATTCTAATGCTATATCATCATATATATCTATATAGTATATCACTGACTGACACACGACTCGATTGTCGTCTATAAACATTAAATTATCTGGCGGGATTTGTCTTCATATTTAGATGAAAAACGTTATTGTTTTTGAAGCACAACACAGATCGAGAGGGTTCGACACAGAAATATCTTTGAGCATTTCCTTACTATAATTAAGCATCTCACTTGAATTGTTTTTTCAATTCATTCCCGGTTTTTTTTTTACATCCTTGAAACAAACCTCTTACTATTTTTTGCATACACACATACGATGATATATATATATATATATATATATATATATATATATATATATATATATATATATATATATATCTTAAACTCGCTAGAGCCGTATGCGGGGAATATTGGAAGAGATTATACACGGCGGCGGGTTGAGAGGTGTGGCTTCTAGTAGTCTAAGTCATCCGAGTCGCTGGGTTTCCTTTGGCAACACAAGGAAAGGCAAAATAGTTTTAATCCGTGACGGAATTTTGGACTCATCGCTATATAAATGAGAGATTTCCAGCAAGAGTTTAAAGCGCCCAACCAGAAGACGCCGAAGTGAAGGAAGCGAATGTCAATGTACTTGCCAGTAAGAAATTCGTAAGTACGAATGCAGACACAGGGTCCCCACGAAAGCCAAAAAGAAAGCACCAGAACAAACGACATGGCGTGATCAGGGTTCGCTAAATTGGAGGTGAGTGCTGTTATGAACTCTTTGTCCTGACCGATGACGCACTGTTTTAATCTCCTCATGGTATGAAATATATAGGCGTAGGTGTAGACAATGGTGATAAGGGTTGGCCCCAACACGAGGGGTATTAAAGTGAAGGCATATGCTATCATACTTCCCCAATCCAGCCAACACACGAAGGCCTCTGAATCCCACTGAGAAGAGGCGTTGAAGCCGAGGAGTGGCGGAGTACACAGCATCATTGAGGTAAGCCATGTGAAAACCACCCAGCACTGACACCTCGTTCGGGTCTGGACCGTTTCATATCTGCAAATGGGGGAACTTCATTAATACTCAGTGGTTTCTCTCCAATACCTTTAGAAAATGTCTTTGACTTGAGAATATTTCAAAACACATACAAATTTGTATGGATTTTGAATGCTATAATATCGTTTCAATATTTATTGGTTGAAATGGAACATAATTAGACCTAAATTGAATGGAAAGAAAGTATAACCTTGAAATAGGGCAATTATTGTTTACTGTATCGGCTAATTAATATTTAGCTGGTTGTTTAATTATGTATGCACATTGTGTTAAGCAGTATAGAGATTTTGAGTAATTAAAAACTCAATTTTGGAATATAAAAGATGAAACGAGACTAAAATATTAGTAAACCCACTATAAATATTAAACAAATGCTAAATTTAGCAATCAGATCTATTCTGGGACATCTTTTGTTCGCTTATTTTGTTTGAACGTCATTCAAAAAGTTGATTTTCTTCCGTTGGTTAAATAAATTTTCAAACTTCCACACATAACTAGAGAAATTTGGATCCAGAAAGAGGATCAAATAAATCGTCTGTCATTTCTATTGCAAAGTATTTCAATTATTCAGGATAAAGGATCGCTGTATCCGATCAAACGCATCTCAATACCAAATGTTGAGTTGAAAATGGACTTATTTGAATAATTTCACCGAACGTTGGTTTAAAGCACACCTCTTTTTCTTTCCTTGTTCCTCGAAAGATGTAAAACCTTTGATAAAAGTCTTTGTCAGTTCGAGAAAATAATATAAAAAATAAATTGTGATGTAAATATCGTAGTAAAAAATGGTAAGCTTTTATTGAATGATAACAATAGGCGGTAATGGATTGACCATAGTAATGAAGGGTGGTTTTGCGAGTAATAGAGCATATAGTGGATGGGAGGGGCGGGTGTAGTGTTGAAAAACGATTTACCCTCTTTGTGGGAAACTGGTAGATAAAATAGCCTTTGATATTCAATATGTAATTTATTAAATATTTTCCAAAAAGAGGTTCGATATTTTCTGACTCACACTTCTTGAGGCGGAGGAGGTCGGCCAGCTATCCTTTTTCTTCACACCAAAGGGTCCTTCATAGGAATGGGGTGCTATGCACTGTAGTATCTCCCAAACTCCTTCCATGAACATCTATCATACTCAATATAATCCATTTTCTCCTCGGTTAGCTCTTTCCCTCTCACACATACAAATAATCAACTCAAGTTTATGTTTTAGATTTTCACACCGTCACACTTACTCTTGTATATTCTATTCACCAATCAATTTCCATCTATTTTTCTTACATCGCCATATCACCGCCGGACACTTTCAGTAACAACCTTATTCATTCCATAGGCCTTCTTAACTGGATCCACCTTTTGCACACCAAATCTCTCTCTCTCAAGATGTCCATTTTCATTGTTCTCACTCGAGATCTGTCGTTCTCTATCCTTCCTACACCTCACTCCGATACGATAACGTTGGTATCCTCATACTCACAAGGAGCCTTCTGACACTCTCACACACTCTAACCCTTAGTATTAGGAAACGCTTTAAGCACCCGGGAGACTTTACTACTATATAAGACTTTGTGGTTACAATCTGCTTCAAGAGTAACACTAAGGACTCGGATATTACATGACACCCCATTCTCACCCCCAAATACCATTACTTTACTCTTTTCTGCATTCAATTTTAGCCCCATCTTCACACAAAACCTGCCAAAGGCTACCATCACTTCAAAATCCCTCTCACTCTCAGCTAAGAAGAAAACCTCATATACATATACCAACAAAGAACTAACCGCTCACCATTCCTCATCAATCTCACAGCCCTTTCCATTATTCCCATACGTACTTCTCTCATTACTTCACCAATAAAGATATTAAACGACCATAGGACACCACACAGCCTCGGTGTAGACCACATATATACGGTGTTGGGGCTAAATTTGATGATTTATCGTGTCCCTTTTTTTCAGAAACATGATGTATCGGTGAACAGCCAATGACATTGAGTAGCATTGAAAGCAAAGTTTTAGTTGAAAAAAGTTAGCTAACATGGAGGACTGGAAGCTATCTGAATATTGGAAAAGAGTTCCCTGCATCAGGATGATTCACGCCGGGTATAAAAATGATAACATTAAACTGCTGTTTAGTGCTCGATAAATAATGTAAAAGCAGTAAGACATAACATGAACAGCTATAACAGAGACTACGAAGCCGTGACCAGCATAAGTGAACTCATCGAGCGTTCTGACATTATCCACAAACCGGAATTCATCCAACAACTGCAGGGCAAGGTGTTGGAAGACCCGAGCAGGGGGAATCCGGGCTTTGGCGAGAGAGATGGGCGATGGAATCATCACCATGGAGCTGGCCATGAATGGGCACCTTTTTAACGACTCGTACAAGAGGCTCAAGGAACATATTTTGACAATCGAGGCCAAGGAGAACCGCTTCGCGAAGGCATAGAAGCTCCTGAACAAGCTGAAGCATCCTGTTGAGCCGGGGACGATCTGGTTCTTCTCAGATGAAAAGAATTTGTGCTAAGACCAGTTTCATAACACCCAGGCCAACAAGTGGCTTGCTTATAATACATACGACGTTCTATGTATTATGAAGACCAAGTTTCCCCAAGCTATGAAGGCCTATCGATGTGGCTACAGTGAAAGTGATTCCACCCCGCATGTTTGAGCAATGTTGTAGACTTAATTCAGACGGCAATGTGTAGCTGATGGAGAGTGTGGTCAAACTCTGGCTAAAGAGGGGTTTCCTGCTGGTTGGCCATACTTCCGGAGAAAGTCAGAACTGGTTGTTTGAGAATTTCTACGACTTCCGGAGCTCCACTTTCTGGCCTCCTAGATCCCACGATTGTAATCCCATTGGTTACTATGTGTGGGACGCAGTTGAGAAATATACCAACCACTCGGCCTGCAATCCTCATGGCCAAGATCAATAAGGTGTTCGAAGATCTTCACAGGGACAAAGTGAGGAACGTATACGTCAAGTTTCGGAGCCTTCTTGACGCCATGGTGGAAGTTGAGGGCGGCTACTTTAGGTAAGCTGTTATCTCCCAGCCCTAATTTAGTTCATATTTTATATTATGCAAACCGTCAAATTTAGTTCAAACACCCTGTACGTTAAATCACTCACTCCGACTATTTTTCACCCTAACTCACGCCTTACTTCACACATAAATATTGGTTCCACCATCTAATAGTTTACTATAGACTCAATACACCAATACACTCTTAGCACCTGCCATGCTTTCCTATCTACACATTCATAAGCTTTGTTCAGAATCATGAACTCCCCCATATACTTTCGACATCATATCGGACGTTTAGTCAGCTTGCTCTTTCAGTGCAAATAGTTAATTCATCCCTAAACTTCCCTTGTTTATCCCCTAGCAATCCCTCATTTATCTATTTTATCCGACTAATCATAATTTTTCCATTACATTTTGCCTACTACACTCAATAGAATTATCCCATAGTTGTTCTAGCACTCATTCACATTTCTTCCATTTACCATTATACAACGGCACTATTACTGAATTCTTCGTCTTTAGTCACTCATCTACTTTTAAACACCGTAAAATACACTAATTATCGCATTTAAGATCTCAGCAACTATATTATCGACTCCAACTGCCTCCCAATTTTGCGACCTCTCATAGCAATAACAACCCAATGCATGCTTATCTATCCCACAACCTGATAAAACACTATTTTACACCCACGAAGCTAATCATAATTACATTTGTATTATCTTCCATACCCACATTATACAACCTGTCAAAGTTTTAGCGATACCTATTTTTGATCTCTTTGCTTATAAGTAACCTACCATTCTTCTCTTTGATGTTCGCACAGCTATTCTTTCCCTGATTCTTCACCCTTCTCACTTCCTTCTAGAATAGCTTCCTGCGCCCATCAGGATACTCATTCACACTGATTTTCTTCTGCTGGTTCCTTACCTTCTCACTTCCTTCGAGAATAGCTTCCAGTTTTAATCAGGATCCTCATTCACAGAGCTATTCTTCTCATGGTTATTCACCCTTCTCACTTCCTTCCAGAATGGCTTCCTGCTCTCATCGGGATACTCACTCACACTGCCTTTCTTCTGCTGGTTTCTCACCTCCTCACTTCTTTCTAGAATAGCTTCCAGTTTTAATCAGGATCCTCATTCACATAGATATTCTTCTCATGGTTCTTCACTCTTCTCATTTCCTTCCAGAATAGCCTCCTGCTCCCATCGGGATACTCATTCACACTGATTTTCTTCTGCTGATTCCTTACCTTCTCACTTCCTTCTAGAATAGCTTCCAGTTTTAATCAGAATCCTCATTCACAAAGCTATTCTTCTCATGGTTCTTCACCCTTCTCAATTCATTCCAGTTTTAATCAGTATCCTCATTCACAGAGCTATTCTTCTCATGGTTATTCACCCTTCTCACTTCCTTCCAGAATAGCTTCTTGCTCTCATCGAGATACTCATTCACACTACCTTTCTTCTGCTGGTTCCTCACCTTATCACTTCCTTTCAGAATAACTTCCAGTTTTAATCAGGATACTCATTCACAGAATAGCTTCCTTCCAGAATAGCTTCATGTTCCTATCTGGATCCTCATTCATAATTTATTGAAATGCTTCATTTGCTGATTCTCTGCTCTGTTTATTTAATCGTTTCACTTTCCTTTTCATCTCCTTGTATGCATTAAATCGCATCCTCGTGGCATTCCATTCTGCACGATTAAGCATTTGCAACTACGTCTTTCTTTACTTTTAACTATACACTACACATCACCGTTCAACCATTATTCAAATATGTTAGACATTTGCTCTATCTCCATGACATCACTTATTTTCACTCTTTCACTCTCATACATTCTCACATGATCTCCCATTCCTGCCTGATTCACTAACCTTTCACTTCCTATTCTCTCTTCCTTCCCACCTTCCTCACACTTTATCACCCATGCCAATTTAACCTTATACAGCACAATCATGTGATCAGATAGTTCATAATCATATCTTCTACAGCTTTCACATTAATATGTCACGCCGTCATATTCTTTCTTATTAGGGACAGAACAATTATGCTCTGCCCCACTTCCCCCTCATCCCTCTCTTTTGCCAACCAACGTGTACTGTGTTTATGCACATCCTTGTACTGTAAGGTTCTTTTTTGCTACATATACGTTTCTTTCAGCACATAACCCTACTATCCTTTCTTTATTTCCATTCACTCCGGGTGTATCAAAGGCTCCAATTATCCCTTCTCTCATTCTTTCACTTATTCGTTTAGTAGTATTTTCTACACCCATTAACCGATACTCTACCAATTCAATCCACTACTAGTGACAAGGCATTCCAGAACCTCTTTTTTTCAGCTTCCCTTCTATCATTACAGGGCCCATACCACCAAAATTGCCTTCCATTCACTCCATCCTACACCAACTCTTCTTTCCCTTTCATGTTTGTATCACACGTAGCAAGCATCAGCAATCTCCCTGCTTTAAAGGAAGTCACTACGACTCTCTATTATTTCACATCACATATAGCCCTCATATTTCACACACACACACATTGACGCGGATTTGCTATATGATCGAATCTCCAACGGAAGTTTTCTCTATGGTTGTGTTATGTCAGAGTTTTCCTTCCGCACTCCCTCCCCCAAATATGTGGAGTCATACGTACTTTCACTCTAATTCTTCGTTTCTTCCTACCTTCTTTGTTCTTCTCTTCTACACATCAATCAATTTACTCTTTCCCACTAGGAGCAAATCGATTATAATCTTACACTCACCTACTCTTCGTTACCCAACCCCGTGTGTACCCACCCTGGCAGATTGCAGTTGGCACAAAGCTAACCCACCTTTTACTTCTCTAAACTGTCGATAGATGGGTACCACCATTAGATGGGGTTGGTTGGAGCCAATTCCAACTGTAGATTCACATGGTAATTGGCATCAAACGATGTCAAGCTTCAAAGAATAATAACTTTGCTTCATTCAGTGAATAAACGAGAACATAAAAGTTAGTTTTCCTATAATTATTTTCTTGTTTACGTGTAATAAGGATTCTCGTGTTACCACCTTGCTTATGGAGGTTAGTGGCAAGTTTTTTGTTTTTAGATTTCTTTACAAGGCAAGAAAAATAAATTATAAGTCACACATTTAACTACAAAGGCCGCAAAGAGCGCTTACCTCCACCAAAATCTCGGTAAATGCCTTATTTCGCAATCCTAAAGAAAGTGAATAACTCATCATGAATCCACATATCATCTGCATCCGCCACAAAATCTAATCGCTCTTACATCTCCCAAGGCCCACCACTCCACAAAATTTCATTTAAATCCATCAAAAACTTTTTGAGATATCTTGTAAAACTTCAAAATAAAATTAAATTCCCCTTGGTCCAAGGCCTCCTTCACAAAATTTCATCGAAATCAGTCCAACCATTTTTTCGATATGTTGTACACAAACATACATACAGTCATCCACCGGTGATCACATATATTTCCGCCCAATCTTTTAGTTGAAGTAAATTACGATAAAGGAAAAAAGAACAGGAATATTGGATCCTATATAAACGATATGAAATGAACATATTTTTACACCACCTCTTTCAACCTGTCAAAAAATATGAATTAGGTTGGAGGAGAATTAAGCTACTCAAAAACAAACTCTAATCAGGTGAAGATTCAATACATCAAACACTAAACTTCTTTTTAAATTCTCGTGAACGTCTTTAAAACTAACCTTAGCGGCTTTCTTATTGCCAGATACCGATCCACACTAATCCACATAAAAGTGCAAAGTTGGGCAAACCATAACGTCACTTCAAGGTAACCAGCCATGTCGCATATTGTATCCCCGTATACCCAACGCTGCACCAAGGCAGGATAAACACTTAAAGGAACGACGACCACCCCGGCAACCAGATCCGCTACTCCTAGCGACATCAGGTAGTACATAATCACATCCTTTGGACCTGAAACAAAAATATCGTTAGTAATCGGTAGTTCTTAAACTTTTGATTATTTACATATCCGATAAAAACAAATAATGCATAAGTGATCAAACGAGAAAGTGTAATAAAATTATTTCTACTTATTAAGCTTTATACCACAACGCTATAAATAATGTGTTAATTATAGACAAATCTTTACCTATGTCACCAAGAAATTATGAATAAGGGTTGTGACGAACCTTATACTAAACTAAACTTCCCTTATTTTACGGTAGATTGGATTTGTATATCTTGGAGACATGTTTCATAAAAACTGCGTACTGAGCTTCATTCCGACGGCAAAATAGTATTAAGGGCTCATTTTTTAACACAGACGTGTTAAAAATATACTGTGATTATGTCGGGTTAAACTAAACGGAGAAAATGTCAACTTAAATCTCTCTAATATACATTTTATAAATAAAATATAGATGGAAAACACACATACACACAAACACACTAAATATTTTCAGTTTTCTTGGAACGGATCTTAGAGTGGCATTCAACAAAATATAACTGCTCAAGAATTAATAGGAATGGGTGCTGAATTAAATGTTACAATTTCAAAGTTAATGCGAAAGATAAACTCGCTTATGTGAGGAATAGAATGAATGAGCACAGTGAACAAAAAATGGGGCACAATTAAGAAGGCAGGCTTTTCGTCAAAGAGCAATTGTTAATACACGATCGAATTCATCTTTACTACATACTTAGTAAAGGACCAAGAGCAACGCTGCTTACTGAGAAGCTACCCGGAAAGCCTAGTGGAGTTCATCCACTTTTAAAAAGAGAGAATTATAATGCTTTTAATAAGAGAGCCGATACATCAAATGATGGCTTAAAACCCCCCGTTGCTTCCGCCCATCAACCAACGTGTGAACTCACCGAGCTGTCTGCCATGCATTAATTTTGTCCCAACTATGTCCGTCCCTTGGTACGGACATAATTAGGTGCCCATGACGAAACTGGTTTGAAGAATAGCCCGCAGCGTAATCATGGGTCAGAAATCATTTCAGTATGGAACTTAACTGCAATCTTCGGTTGGGGGAGTATTCCTCACACCCAGGGGTCCGACCAAGAGCACAGAGGGAAGTAACCCCCATCTCTGTGCACGTTGGGATCAGTAAGAAACCCGAGAGGTGGTGGCAGTTGATTCGGCCACTACTTTCATAAAGTCCACTATGATTCATCCCTCTAGACGAGCCCAAATAAATCCACTCATCCATCAACATCCTCCATCCCGGCAGTACTCGAGCGGGGAATCAATTAGGTAAATGGGCTGTGATTCTCAACCCAGTCAGATCCATATACCCTTTTCACCCACACTTATATATCCTTATCGCTAAATACGCCTTACACCCCAAATATATAATTATACATTGTTTACAGGGCAAGAAAGAAGAAGGAAGACCAAAGGCAAAAGGAACTCAACCAGCATGGAGACCCGCACTAAGAGTGTCCCCCTGAGGACCATTCCCGGCAAAACCCCGCCCCAGAAGAGCCGACTTTGTGAGGTGCTATATTTCGAAATAAAACTCGCACTTTGTTAAGTTCATCGAGGTACCAAGTGGGTTCATCGTCGCTCCATCTGCCGAAACGAGAGATGTTGACAATCGGCCTCAAAGCGCCCCCTACCCCCCCGTAAGTGGCAGCCAACCGCAGTGTTATCTGCCGTAAAGTGTAAAGTTGGCTTGGCAAACACTCAACATAACCCCTGTATTCAAGGTCACCATAAGATCAACTGAAATGGCACGAAAGGCCACTACAGACGGATTCATGATCTTCAGCATGAAGATCCCAGGAGAAAACATTGACCAGCAAAAATTCCATAGCATACAAATGTGCTTTGTATGCTATAAACTTGAACAATATACATCCTCAAACTCTCCCGAGGAGAAACTGTGGTGCACTGAATGCGCCACCGAGGGACACTGAGGGACACACAGAAGAAGTGTCTCAACTTTAAGGGCAAGCAGAGGACCATAGCCCTGAAATGCCCCCAAAGAAAATAAATCAGTAAGATGAAAGAAGAGCAATCCAAGAGAGCAAAATAAAGCTCATACGCAAGCGCCGTAAAAAAGTAAGGAGTTGCCACCAAAGAGGGCTTCTCCGGCAGAGTTGCGAAACACCAGTGATTTGAATGCGCGCATCCTCGCATGCACTAAACATGCAAATGTATCAAAAGTGGTTAAACTTGTTTGCTACACTGAGGTGCTTAACTTGCTGTGAAGGCGATTGACCTCTTAACAGCAGTTATGACAGTCAACCCTGATTGCTCCAAAGCATTTAAGGATTCAGTGATCCAAAATAACACTTTTAGGAAAGCTAGACTCGAAGCGAATGTGGAAGTGCGCTCTTCGTAAGAGTCCGAGGAGGAAAAAGAAAAAGATGAAGAAAAGGAAGAAATTACCTCTTCAGAGAGCGACAAAGGCCCATACACTCGTACTAGGGCGACTACAACAAATCCAAAACTACTAGTCCCTCCTCTCTCCGAAGAGTGAAAAAAAAGCCTGGAGACAAGACAGGTCCACAAAACCTGACATCTGTCCGGTCAATCATCAGCTGCCGTTCAACTACTACATGGAACCAGTCCAGGTAGCATGTAGTGATCATATAGGAATCCTACTCATGATTAATAGGAAGCCTATACAAGTCCCAGCTGAAAAAAGAAAAAAATACAAAAGGGCTGACTGGGCACGTATGCACAACTCCTCGAAAACTATCATCTTCCCACCTTGGATGAGGTAATTCTTGAGGAGATTAACGAGGCACTCAAACGACCTCAATCACCGTCCAATCGGCGCAAATAGAGGTTCTATCCCGAAATCCGCGTATAGGTCCATCTCAACCTATAGATGGACGAATACATGAAGGATTTGTACCGTGATCTGAAATTATTCTATGAGATTAACATCAGGAACACATCAATTGACTCGATGCAAAGAAGTAGAGATCAAAGAACTCGACCAGTTGATCTTAGAACAACAGTGCAGACGTTGGGACGATGCGATCGAAAGCTTCGATCAAGATGCATCGCCCAAAGATTTTTGGCAAAGAATTAGGCAGACCAAAGAAAATTGAAATACAAAACGTAGATGGAAACACCGAAACGGAAGAAGAAAATATAGAAGCAATATTCCGAAGTTATTGGGAAGCATATTCAGTATAACTGAAGAGGAGAATAAAAAATGTGATATAGACTTTAAAAACGAAATCATAGACGAGCTGAATACACAAATCTATAGGACGCATCCGCACAACCAGGTGGATAGACAGCGCGACCGAGGCACCGAAATAGCCGAGGAGGAACTATTCAGGGTGCTCCACTCATTCAGCTAGAAAGCGCAAGGGCAATTCGGGCTAACAAAGTTAAACTTTGAAAAGGCACCAGCTAATATCATCGAAGGAATGAGGAGAATTTTTAACGCCTGTCTTAATACAGGATACTTCCCCGATGCTTTCAATACCGCTAAGATGATCTTCTTAGCTAAGCACAGGAAGGATCAAACGAGGAAGGAGGGATATTGGCCAATATCAATATTGGAATTCGGCAATAAGCAATACGAGAAAATCCTCAATCAAAAATTGGTGTCTCAGCTAGAGAAGAACTCCCTGTACAATCGGTACCAATTTGGTTTCCGGAAAAAAGCGAAGTACCCAGATGTCGATAAATGCCATCACGGAAAGGCTTACTCAAGCCAAAAAGGAGGGGAGTTACGTGGACATTGATGGCGGGATGTATCAAAAGCATTTAGCAAGGTTTGGCAAAGAGGAATGAAATTCAAGATCTTATGGCTGGGACTAAGTGCAAACTTGAAAGAACTCTCTGTGACTATGTCATGTAGAGAGTGGCGTATATCAGTTTGGGGAGCACGGATGGACTCAGTTTCATGCTTAATGTAGGCCTGTCTCAAGGGGGTGTCTGTATTTTCACTCTGTACTCGATATACACCGCATATTTACCAGCCCATGAAAACCCCACTTACCTCAACATTCAATTCACGGATGTATTCAGCCAGTTAATCTAGTGTCATTGGCGGAACGCCCCTATGCAAGCTCATATGGCGGCGGTAGAAATCAAAAGATTAAACATCTACGAGACCAAATGGAAAATAAGAACGAATCAGGAGAAATTATAGGTGGTCCCGATTGGAAGGAGACTGCTATCAGATATCGGAGCGGGTGATAGGCGCTTTCCTTACACTAGGGAGTGCAATGTACTTGGAATGAAGTTTACCTCATCCGGGTACAGGAGCCACGTCTCTGATCGAATTTCGAACGCCTCGGCCACAGTCAGATCTCTATTCTGCTCACAAACCTCCGAGAGATCATTACGAAGAAGATCTACAAGACACTTGTAAGATATACGCTGCTCTACCTCACTTCTTCCCTCTCTTGTGCCTCGAGGGCACAAAAGATGAGAGTACTGGTCGTGTAGAACAAATGCATCTACCTAATTACAGGTACAGGCAGGTGAGAAAGAAGATATCAAGAAAGGCTGCACAGGAAAACAGAGATAAGACCCATTAACATAGTCATTGAAGATCGGACTAGGAATATGCATGATATGGTTAATCAAGAAATGAATGAGGAAATCATCGAAATGATTAATCAGAACAGAAGAGACAGAAGCCATCCAAGATTCCCAAGTTCTGCTAGCCTTTTAGTTATTAGCAAAGTGCCGTTCTACGCATGATGGAATGTATAAAAAAAAACAACGGAAAAGAAAAGAAAAGACAAAACTATTACCGACTAATGCAAATATCAACGAACTGGGAAAAAAATACTCGATTTAATAATCGGTAGGTTTTTGTAATCAAAAACCTACCGATTACGACTTAGAAAACACCGATTTTGATCCAAGAAGATAGATGAATAAAGAAAACGACCAATGCGCCACGGAATACATTAAATACAAAATACTAAGTATTACAATAGTAATAAAGCAATTATACCATAAAACAATAATAAACGCTCATAACATAAAAACATTAAACTTTTAAGACAAAAAGGGTTGAACGCGTATAAAACAAGAACAACAACCAAAGATATACATGAACAACAGAGCGATGAAAGCGATAGGCCTGATAACCAGGCGCATTGAATCCCTTTGCAAATCTCCTACGCTACCTTCTCTTTTCACCACCTTTATTTTTTTCTAACTACATATACCAGACATGCTTTGTCCTCCTCCAGACATACACACACACTTACATTAACATGTAACCTGGGCACAGTTAATTGATCGCTACGGTACAAGGCGGAGATTAATTAATGCATTTTCTCCACAAAAGCCATGGGTGTGAAATGGTGCGCACGATCAACGCAATTGCTGACAGCGATGAGGTCAATGCTACTTATTAATTTAAAGGGATCAAAAGGAGAAAATAAAATATACACACAGGTTAACGATGGCAGAGACGCAGTAAGACTGGCATAAAGATGTACAGATAGAGAGAAAAGTGCGTCAGAAAAAGACATAGAGAATAGGAGTACCTCAAAAGGTATTGCCATTCATACCTAAGAGGTGTTATCTTTTGAAAAAGACCTCATGAAGACAAGCTACTCCGATATCCAGTGAACTTTGGTCAGCTGAAAATAAGCCAACCTACCAAAGCTTGGGGTCACTTATTTTCATGTGATCCGGGTAACACCTTAACATGGGATATGGAAAAAAGAATATGCCAGGTGAACTCTCTCCACCCACCACCTCTGTGGGTAAAGAAGAGAGGAATAAAAATACTGTGCTGGGGAAAGAAAACCAACCAGGAATTTTGAGAGAAAAGGTAAACTTGAACAAAGTAATATTCTAACTATATGAAATTACTTGCGCACTAAAAGAAGTTGGCCGAGTCGATCTTTGATTAACTACCTCTGTAGATATCTGGTTGCATTGTTTCACATATATGTAAAGTAGTTACCTACCAAAAAAGTCCAGAACCACAGAAAATCAAGCTTCCACCGTGCTCATAGTCCTATTATAGCTAAGGATAAATAACTGGTGATCAATATTTTCAAGGACTCGAAGAATTTCCAACATCTTTATCAGTTGAGCGCACATTCTCTTGGTCTTTAGCGAGGAGGCTAAACTGCCTCTTTATCTAAGCTAACACCATCTGAGCTCTTTTCTCCTCTCTCTTCTTAATTACACTGCCTAGAGAACATTAAGGCGCTACTAATCATCACACCTAAGCCTTTCTTCACGCCCTTGTAAAGCCTAGTTTGACTAGAGGTATGCATACACGATGTGCATTACCTTCCACTCGTCAAAGTTGAAAGACATTTGCTAGTGCAGGCCAGCAGCAAGATCTCGACGCTTTCAGCTAATATAATAATAATAAGTATCAATAATGCGCCCTTCAGTGTTGTTACCCTTCACAGAGCGCAGGTTGTGTAGCGAGTGTAAAGAAAGTTTACAGGGGAGAGAAGGCAATTCTGAAGAGATGAGTCTTCAGGAGACGTTTAAGAGTAGCAGGGAAGGGAGAGGATCGGACTTCGGCAGGAAAAGCATTCCAGAGTCTAGGAGCACAAACTGAGAAGGAACGGTCACCCATTGATCAGAGGACAGAGCGAGGAGTGTTCAGGATAGAACATAAGAACATAAGAAAAGAAGGAGACTGCAAAAGACCATTCATGGCCTACACTTGGCAGCTCCTGTTCCAGTCAACACACAAAAGATTTCTTACCAGAGAAAAGTCATCAACATTGTCACCCTTTAAGGAGTTCGTCAGATCTAATCTACAATATACATAAAATGCATCCAGAGGATTATGTCCATTCATGCAACCGCAAAATATAATCTCCCCACTCCTTAGAAAAATATATACATATGTACATAAAAAAAGTCAGTCCCATCTAGCAGCTTCATCCATATATTTATCTAATCTATTCTTAAGACTACCCAGAGAGGAGGCTTCTATCACATGTCTAGTGAGACAATTCCATTCATCTACCACACGATTTGTAAACCAATTCCTCCCAATCTCCTTCCTAAACCTATACTTATCAAGCTTAAACCCATTGCTACGTGTCCTGTCATGTTCATTAAGTATAAGAACCTTACCAAGATCCCCTTTATTATATCCTTTTACCCACTTGAAGACTTCAATCAATTTCCCTCTGACTCTTGTCCTTTCTAATGTATGTAGATTTAGTTTTCTGAGCCTTTCACCATAAGGTAAGTTCCTTAGCCCACCAATCATCTTTGTCATCCTTCTCTGCACAGACTCAAGCAAATCAATATCCTTCCTATAATATGGTGACCAAAATTGTACTGCATAGTCTAGATGAGGCCTAACTAGCGCCAGATACAGTTTTAGAATGACTTCAGCACTCTTATTGCTTACACTCCTCCTAATGAATCCCAATATCCTATTAGCTTTATTCTTAGCATTTAGGCATTGCTTTCTAGGACGAAGGTCTGAACTTACCAAAATACCCAAGTCCCTCGCACAATCGGTCCTCCCTAAAATTCTCCCATTTAATTTATAACTATTCAATGGATTATTTCTGCCTATACTAAGTACACTACATTTGTCTATGTTAAACTTCATTTGCCATTTCTCGGCCCAATTGGACAGAATGGTCAATTCCTCCTGCATTACAACAGCATCAGAATCAGCCCTAATGGCCCTACCTAGCTTAGTATCATCAGCAAATTTACTCAGGTCACTACTTATACCTATGTCAAGATCATTAATATAAATTAAGAATAGCAAGGGGCCCAAAACAGATCCTTGCGGAACACCACTGCTAACACCCCCTCACTCAGATTTAACTCCATCTATACTAACTCTTTGCTGTCTGTCACCAAGCCATGACTGAATCCACCTAAATATACTGCCATCGATCCCGTGTGCTTTAACTTTGCTCATAAGCCGTAAGTGTGGCACTCGATCAAAAGTCTTACTAAAGTCCAAGTATAAAATATCATAGTTTTCATCATTATCTGCTGCTTCAACACCTTACTATAAAAAGACAGCAAATTAGTCAGGCAGGATTTACCCTTACTAAAGCCATGCTGTGATTCTTTTATCAACTTATGCTTATCCAAGTGATCTCTAATATTCCTTGCTATAATAGATTCCATCATTTTCCCTACCACTGATGTCAAACTTACTGGTCTGTAATTAGACATATTTGTTTTATCCCCTTTCTTAAATATAGGTATCACATTGGCTTTCTTCCATGCCACTGGCACAATGCCACTCTCCAATGATTTTCTAAAGATGCATGCTAGGGGCTCACTTAACACATCCTTACATTCTTTCAAAATTCTAGGAAAGACCTCATCAGGACCGGGTGCTTTACTACTTTTGATTTTATCAATTTCCTCTGTCACTATCTCCTTTGTGATCAAGATATCCTTTAATTTCTCTTCATCATTACCCCAAAAGATCATTGACACCTCGGGTATATTTAGAGTATCCTCCTGTGTAAATACTGAGAGAAAAAAGTCATTTAGCATTCCAGCCATTGAGTCCCTATCACTCACTAATTCTCCATTGGAATCTATAAGTGGGCCTATTTTATCTCTAACCTTAGTTTTGTATAATTGATAAAAACTTTTAGGATCTTCCTTTGCCCTATTTGCCACTTTAATTTCATAATTTCTCTTTGCTACTCTAATTAACTTCTTAACATCACTTGCTAGTTCATTATATCTCTTCCTTAAGTGATCCTCTCCGTTTTTTATTTTCCTATAAATGCCATTTTTAATGCCAATATAATGCTTGATTTTATCTGTCATCCATTTTGGGTCATTATTTTTAGTCCTAATCTCCTTATATGGAATGTTAATCATCTGCCCTGTAATTAATTTCTCAATTATTCTTTCATACTCCTCTTCAATTGTAATCTCTTCCTCCTGGTGATTATTGTCTCCACTAACTGATATCATTGAATCTATTCCTGAATTGATTTCATTGCCTGGTTTCTGTACAACTGCCTCCAGGTAAGTCCTTAGCCCATTATAATTTGCTCTTCTAAAGTCAGGAATTGTAACATTGTTCATGCTACTATCACTACCACTCCATTTCATCTTGAATCTAATTTCACAATGGTCACTATTACCCAAATTTACTCCAATCTCAGTATCCTTAATAACTTCTTCCCTATTTGTCAGAACTAAATCCAGTATATTATTACCTCTAGTGGGTTCGTTAATAATCTGCCTCAGAAAATTATCTTGGACAACATTAAAAAATTCCTCATCCTCCTGATCACCCACAAGAGCTTCCCAGTCTATATTTCTGTAATTAAAATCGCCCATTATACACACATGCATACATCTACATGCCCGTTCAATCTCCTGCCACAGAAGATTTGAAGCTTCCTTACTAAGATTTGGTGGTCTGTATAATAATCCTATGACAAGCTTGTTTTTACCTTCCTTTACATTTAGCCATAATGACTCTGTGTTATTATCTAATTTAATTGTACTGTTTACAAGGAGTTTGACGACGGGAGAGGGTAGACGAGAGATAAGGTGGAGCTTCGAGGTTTAGGGCCTTGTAGGTGATAAGAATAATTTTATAGTGGGTACGGAAGCGAATAGGTAACCAGTGTAGCTCCTGTAACAGAGGCATCGAAGGAGAGAACCGGGGAGGGTGGAGGAGGAGCCGGGCAGCATAGTTTTGAACTAGTTGTAGGGGGCGAAGTGACGAAGAAGGGAGATTCACTAGAAGAGAATTGCAGTAGTCTAAGCGTGAGGTGACGAAGGCATGAATAACAGTCTCAAGGCTTCGTCGATCAAAATGGGATCGAATACGTGAAAAGTTGTGAAGGAAACCGAGGGAAGACTTACAGATACGATGGATGTGTGGTTTAAACGAGAATTGCTCGTCGAAAATAACACCAAGATTACTGACGGTAACAGAAAAGGCGACATTGGTTTTCCCAAGGTTAAGGGAGGGGAAGAGAGCTTTAGATTTCTCCAACATCAAAGCGGTACCAAAAAGGAGAACTTCAGTTTTATGGTGGTTAAGTTTGAGAAAGTTGGCAGACAGCCATTCGTTTATGGGGGTGTGGGTTGAAAGGAACTTAGTAATTGATTGAGCGAAGGACACAGGGAATAAGGAAAGGTATATCTGAGTGTCATCAGCATAGAGGTGGAAGGACAGGCCCAAATCGTGATGAAGGAAGTCAAGAAGAAGTAAGTAGATGCGAAAGAGGAGGGAACCAAGGACTGAGCCCTGAGGCACCCCAAAATGAATGGGCGCGGGCTTGGAGGAGAGGTTATCAAGTGCGACGGACTGAGTGCGGGAGGAGAGGTATGATCGGAACCAATCAAGTGCAGTGCCCGAGAGACCAAGGGACCAATGAATGGTGTCAAAAGCAGAGGAGAGGTCTAGGAGGACTAGAATGGACGTACAACCCCTATCGGCAGCTCTCCTTTAACCGTCTGAAACATTAAGAAGAGTGGTTTCAGCAGTGCTTCGCTTTGAATCCCGATTGGTACGTTTCATTGATATTGCATTAAAGCGAGAGAAAACCACTCTCTCGAGTATCGTAGAGAGGAATGGAAGCTGTAAGAAAAGGCGATAGCTAGATGGTTCAGAGAGTTAAGGTGTGTTTTTTTAAGGATATGACGAATTGAGGCATGTTTGAAGGAAGAAGGAACCACCCCTGTAGCAAGAGAAGTGTTAAAGAGGTCAAGAATCAGTGTGAGGACAGCAGAGAGAATTTTGTGGAGAAGTTTGGGTGGAAAGACGTCCTTAGGGGATCCAGTTTTGTTAGAGCGTGAGATCAGGGTAGTTACTTCCTCAGAGGACGCCCGAGTGAGGACGTTAAGCGGCAATGGATTATGGTCGGGAAGAACAGCATGGGCTTGTTCAGACGACTGGGCTAGTATGGCGCGAAGGTTAATAATTTTATCAGAGAAAAATTCAGAGAGACTAGAGGGGTTGATGGGGGGAGAGGTGGGGGAAATTTGGCTAGGCGAGGAAAGACGACAGAGGAGCCGAAAGATAGTCCGAGGGTCATTCTTGCTCTCATGCAAAAGTTTTCGTGAATGAGCTTCACGCGCTGATTTTAATTTGGAAGAATAAGTCGTAGTATCAAGGCGATAGGTAAGTGAGAGGGAGGTCGTTTCCTGCCTACGGGAGTGTTCTTTACAAAGGGCACGTTCATGGGCACGTAAGGACCTCCTTAAACAAAGAAGTTCCATGGTGAACCAAGAGGCGCGGTGATGGCGGTTTGAAGAAGGAGTGATAAGTGGGGCGTGCACGTCAAGGCAGGCCAGTAATGATTGGCGCAGTGAGTTTAAGATTTGGTAAGATGAAGCAATAGTATCAATAGGAGGTAGGGCAGAAACAACATCGTTAAAGAGAAAGGTAGTATCAATTGACGATAGTCGCCGGAAAGGAGTAGGATCTCGGGACGAGCGAGTAGTTAGGTGGTCGGGAATATAGAATTTAAAATTGACCATGAAGTGGTCGGAAATCGTATTGGAAAGGTCAGTTACTGTTAGATTAGAGATATGGAGGTTCGAGATGAATAAGTCAAGGGTATTACCATGTATATGTGTTGTGTAAGAGAGAAGAGGTAGATGATATCAATTAATGCGCGAAAAGTCTCATTGTGGCTAGGAAGATTGAAGTCACCAAGAATAAGGAGAGAACCAGTAGAGGATAGGTCGGAGAGTAGGTTAGTGAACTCCTCGAGAAATAAGGCCGGAGACGAGCTGGGAGAGCGGTAAAGGACCACAATAGTCAGTGCAACTCCCCCTCCACGGTGGTTCCGAGGAACATTCAGGAAAGAATGACCCAGAGGGGTTGTAAAGGCAGTGTATGAACCAGAATCAGACTCGAGCTAGATTTCTGTAAGGCCAAGAAAGGAAACTCCAGTGCGAACAACGAGGTCATGGACATACTCCGACTTATTGGTCAGGCTCCTAATGTTCAGAAGAGACGCCGACAGCGCCTGCCGACGAGCACAGGAGGAAGGGGGAGATTTGGAAGTGTTGGGTGAATGAAGAATGGTAGGGCGAAAGAGGTTCCTAATGGACGCCGAAAATCTCGGCCCCCTCCTAGACACACCTAATTTTGTGTCGCTTGCAAACGACTAGTTAGTTAAATATTTTATCCCCTATATCGTTGATATAGATGAATAACAGAGGCCTAATGCAGAGCTCTGGAGTACTTCGTTCATTACCAACGAACAGCGAGAGCTCTGGCTGTTGATCACAATCCTCTGCCATCCCAAAGGCAATCAGTTCTCAATTCAGTACTCAATCTTTACACTAAAAAACAGCGCTTGTCCCCGCTCGGGCACATTATCGAAAACCCTTTGGAGTTTCCAAACAAGCACGTGCAACACCCGACAACATTCGTGCTCTCCCATTATGACGTGGAAAAACCCCAGCGAATTAATTATGCACGATCGTTTACTACGGAATTCATGCGGGGAAACCTTGAATAGATTGTGCGAATATAATTGGGCCTATCTCCAATAAGTACCCCTGAAACCTCTCATAACCCTTCAGTCAAACTTATCTTCCGCTAGTTGTCCACTCGGTTTCGGTCGGTATTCCTATATATCGGATTGACATCAGCCATCTACCAGTTTGTTGGAATTGGACCATTGTCCAGAAGCGCATTGAAAATCATAGATAGGTGGGGGTGCCATTTTTTTTAAACCCCTGAAGGACTCATGACAATAAACTATTAGGACCAGAAAATTTGCATGGGCTTAACTGTCTCAGCTGTGCTGCTACCTCACTTCGTCCGTTGTAATTTCCTCTAAATCCTTCGCCTTATCTGAAAGTCTCACGCTCCACCTTGCTACTTCACTGTCACTTTTCCTCGTAAAACAAAAGAAAGTAATTGTTAAAGATGTTGGTTAAGCCAAAGCCCAAATCCCTACCATGACTCTACCGTCCTTATGCGGATCTACATGGTACCGAAGTAGGTTTTAGCTGTTCGCTTGCGCTAAAAATATCTACGTCACACATATGCTTCAGAAACAGGCATTTATCACGCACCCTTCCTTAACATAACTCTCATGGTCAGATCTGATACGCATATGTTTTCCAGTTACTATAAGATTT
This sequence comes from Ceratothoa steindachneri, assembly GCA_963969495.1. Classification (NCBI taxonomy): domain Eukaryota; kingdom Metazoa; phylum Arthropoda; class Malacostraca; order Isopoda; family Cymothoidae; genus Ceratothoa; species Ceratothoa steindachneri. The sequence goes on from OZ018327.1 coordinate 157,149,948, forward strand.
CATACTACATATCCTAATAGCAACAACGATCCTCAAACTAAAAAAATTGGGCTGTAGTGTGGCTTGTTTGAGAGTTATTGCCAGGATGTTACTTAGCTTGCAAAAACTTGAAATGTTCTTTAGATGGGAGCTAGCTGAAATGGGCAACGTCACCGTTCAGAAGGAGTTTAAGCAATGCTATGCACCCGGTAAAGACTGCCAGAGTAAATTCGAGCTTTATTCCGCCTACATTGCGCTTACTCAAGGATAGGTTCTATAGGACTAGGACAAACATAAAGAGATTATGGTGAGAACTCTGTACACGAACGAGAGAGAGAGAGAGAGAGAGAGAGAGAGAGAGAGAGAGGAGTGGGGGAGTGAGAGAGAGAGTAAGTGAAAGAGTGATAGGGAGAGAGGGGAGCTACAAAAAGCTATAAGGATAAGAATTACCCTAGAAGACCTTACGGTCCATTCATAAAGGTACCTTTGGACTAGCAGTCGAGCAGGCATAGTTCTGCTCAATGGCTTACGTGCAAAAACGGCCACTTTTCAAGACTTTGTCCAGTATTCACTTAAACTGATCAACAGAATTGCGGTTGACAACTTCCAATGGAAGTGCGTTCCAGCTACCACAGATGCTGTATGTGAAAAATTTCCCACACAGATCGTGGTGATAACGCTTCAGTTCAAGTTTGTAGCCGTGATTTCTAGTTCTGCCCTCACTACTCGTAAGTTGGAAAACATCAGTGTAGTATACATTGTCGAAGCCTTGAAGTATTCTAAACACTTCGATAAGCTAACCACGCAGTCCTGGGGTCTCCAACAAGAACATATCTAATTCCCATAATCTATCGTCGTAACTTTTTGTGTCTGATAGAGGGAATCAGGTTGTTGGTTGCCCTAACTTGCACACGTTCCAATCTCGCGATATCCTTTCGAAACGAAGGATTCCAAAATTGTACGGCATACTCCAGGTCGATCGGACAAGTGAATTATACAGAGTACTATTTCCTTGTTTCGATATCGAACTATCGCTTTATATAGCCTGACATCCTTTGGGACTTTTTCTCCGCCTCTATGCACTGTTTCGAGAACTTAAGGTAACTAGTTATTGTTACACCCAAGTCCTTCTCGGTATCAGTGTGTTCGAGAGCAGTACCGTTAAGGATATACCGTGATTGGAGATTTCGGTGGCCGATATGCATTACTTTGCATTTGTTCACGTTAAAAGGCATTTGTCACGTGTCCGACCATTCTCCATTCTTACGGAGATCTTCTTGTAGGCGGGCAGTGTTTCCTTCCTTTGCAACGTTCATACCAAGCTTGGTATCGTCATCAAATTTAGAAATCTTCTCAACCATGTCACCATCCATGTCGTTAACATAGATGATGAAAATTTAGTGGTCCCAGGACAGAACCTTGAGGTACATCGCTGGTAACGAGCACCCACACAGAAGCCTGTCCATTCAGCACCATCCGTTGCCGTCTGCCGCTTAGCCAGTTCTCTATATAACCTGCTACCTTTCCGTCTATACCCAGTACAGGCACTTTGCGGAGAAGGCGGCGATGTGGTACCTTATCAAAGGCTTTTTGAAAGTCAAGGTACACAACATACACTGCTTTATCTCGATCATGCTCCGTGAAAACGAAGTGGAAGAATTCCACAAGGTTCGTTAGTCATGACCGGTGCCTTCGGAAACCGTGCTGGGAACTCTTCAGTAGCAGAGAAGTAGTCGTTGAGGTGGTTAGCATTTTCTACATCTGAGTGCTTTGATGCCCCCGCTTCCTCATTCCTGAAAGGGCCAATCGCTCGACGGATTGGTTTACGGCTGTTTACATATCCAAAGAATTCCTTGGGATTCTCTTTGCAAAGTCTCGCCACTCGGAGTTCCTTGGCACGTTTTGCCCCCCTTATGCTGGACTTCACTCTCCTAGCTAGCTTCCAGTATTCCTAAAAGTTCCCAGAAGTCTTTGACAGCCAGTACACATATCTTTTCTCCCTCAGCAGTTGACCAATTTCTCGATTAAACCACCTGGGTTGAACGGAAGAGCGACGCAGGCTTTTCATAGGAATAAATTGTGATTGAAGACTCATGAGCATAGATTTGAAACTATTCCACAGGTCTTCAACATTATCATACCCTCTCAGCATCACATCAGCGGGAGAGTGAGCGGGAGAGGGAGAGAGAGCTACAAGGAGCTACAAGGAAAATAATTACCCAAGAAGATCTTACGGTCCATACAAGGAGGGTAATTTTGGTGCAATCCTCGAAGATGTCCGTTGGAAACCTCGAAGATCACTCGCGAGGATCTTAACAGCGATTTCGCAAGACTTTATCTAGTTTTGAATTGAACTGATCAACAGATTCACTGTTGACAACTTCCGTCCGAAGTGCGTTCCAACTACTGCAGATACTGTAAGTGAAGAATTTACCACACAGATCACGGTGGTATCGCTTCAGTTCAAGTTTAAAGCCGTGATTTCTTGTTCTCCCCTCGCTGAGCTGGAAAATATGCCCGTAGTCCAGTCTGTCGAAGCCTCGAAGTATTTTAAACACTTTGATAAGCTGACCACGTAGTCTCCGGGTCTCCAGTGAGAACATATCTAATTCCCCTAATCTATCTTCATAACTTTTATGTCTGATAGAGGGAATCAGTTTGGTTGCCCTGGCTTGCACGCGTTCCAATCTCGCGATGTCCTTTTTAAATGAAGGACTCCAAAATTGTACTGCATACTCCAGGTACGGTCGGATGAGGGAGTTGTACAGACACAGTACAATCTCCTTGTTTCGATATCCAAACTGTCGCTTTATATACCCTAACATCTTTTGGGCTTTCTTCTCCACCTCAATACACTGTTTCGAGAACTTGAGGTCACTCGTGATAGTTACACCCAAGTCTGTCTCAGTGTCGGTGGATTCAAGAGCAGTGCTCTTAAGGATATAAGGTGATTGAGGATTTCGGTGGCCGATATAAATCACTTTGCATTTGTTTACGTTGAAAGGCATTTGCCACGTATAAGACCACTCCCCAATATTTCGAAGATCATCTTGCAGGCGGGCAGTATTTCCATCCTTTGCAACGTTCATACCAAGCTTGCCATCGTCAGCAAATTTAGAAATCTTGGCAACCATGTCACCGTACATGTCGTTGACGTAGATGATGAATAGTAGTGGTCCCAGGAGAGAACCTTGAGGCACCCCGCTAGTAACGGGCACCCAATCAGAAGCCTGTCCATTCACCACCACCCGTTGCCGTCTGCCACTTAGCCAGTTCTCAATCCACCCGGCTATTTTTCCATCTATGCCCAGCGCTCGCACTTTCCGGAGAAGGCGGCGGTGTGGTACCTTATCAAAGGCTTTCTGAAAGTAGACCATATCCACAGCCTTGTCCCGATCGTGCTCACTGAAGACGAAGTGGAAGAATTCCACAAGGTTCGTCAGGCATGACCGTTGCCTTCGGAAGCCGTGCTGGGAACTCCTCAGTAGCAGGTTTGACTCTAAATGCGACGTAATTTTGTCCACCATTATGTTTTCCATGAGTTTACCGACTATCGAAGTCAGACTAAAAGGTCGGTAGTTCGACGGTTGGCTACGGTCTCCTTTCTTGAAGATAGGAGTCACCTCCGCTTCACGCCATTCTCTAGGAACGCATTCGATTCGGATTGACATGTTGAAGATTGCGCTCAGGTGTCGTGACACTTGATCGCGCACTTCTTTCAACACTTTAGGTAGAAAGCCATCCGGGCCAGGTGACTTATTCGTCATTAGGTCACTGATCTTCTTTTTTATTTCTCCTTCGGTGAAGCCTAAATCCTCCAGCTTTTCCCCCGAGTAGGAATCTGTGGGGTGAGGAATGGGACCACACTCTTCAGTAAACACTGAAGAGAAGTATTCATTGAGGAGGTTAGCATCTTCTGCATCTGATTGCTTTAATGTCCCCTCCTCATTCCCCAAAGGGCCAATCGTTCGACGGATTGGTTTACGGCTGTTTACATATCCAAAGAACTCCTTTGGATTCTCTTTACAGAGTCTCGCCACTCGGAGTTCCTCAGACCGCTTAGCCGCCCTTATGCTGGACTTCACTCTCCTGGATAGCCTTGGGTATTCGTCAAAGTCTTTCGAGATCTTCGATTGCCGGTACACAGTTCTCTTCTCCCTAAGCAGTTGGCCGATTTCTAGATTAAACTATTTTGGTTGAACAGAAGACCGACGGAGGCATTTCAGAGGGATGCAACTTGATTGAAGACTCATGAACTTATTTTTGAAGTTGTTCCACGAATCCTCAACATCTTCGCATACCGCTATTCTTACATCTGTCAGCCCAGCACGAAGTCTTGCAAAGTCTGTTCTTCTCAAGTCAAGTTTCCTTGATTGACTGGCAACAGACCTTACCTTCTGGATCTTGACGGTAAATCTAACTAGCTGGTGATCACTGCCACCCAGCTCTTCGCCTACAGAGAGATCCTCAACGATATCATCCTCACAGGTGAAGACCAATTCGAGGATATTGTCTCCTCTCGTCGGTTCTCTGACCCATTGAGTGAGGAACTCGTTGTTGGCGAACTCCAGGAGTAGCGCGAGTAAGAGAGTAAGTAAGTGAGTGAGAGAGAGTGAGAGATAATAAGAGAGTGAGAGAGGGGGTCTGAATGAGATAGGGTGAGAAAGAAAGTTTGAAAATCAGAAAGAGAGAGAGAGATCGAGAGACATACAGACAGAAAGAGCGAGGTTGAGAAAGATTGAGAGTGAATGAGATAGTGAAAGAGAGATGATAGAAAGTGAGTGAAAGAGAGAGTAAGAGTGAGAAAATGAGTGAGTGGGAGTTACAAGGAGTTACGAGATTTTGGAAAACCTCAAAGGCCTTATAGCCCATTCGAGGAGACTTCCATGTTTGTTTACCTATTTAATTACATATGTACGTCTCACTAACTTTACCACAATGTTCTAAAACGAGTGGGTACGTATAACTTTGCCTACCTATTTTTAAGTATCCTTACTAAGACTTTTTACAAGATGTTCGGACAGGCGATTCTATGCGTTAGCTATCCGATAGGTAAAGTAACTTCCATTATGGATTGTGCAGAATCTTTTACCCTCTAATTTCCATCCATTTTCCTGTGTGGGATTGTCTTTAATTGTGAATAGCTTCCTGTAATCTAATCATTGATGTCGTTTTAAATTCTGTATGTGGAGAACAGTTTCCCTCGTAGTCTTCTTGTCTCCAGTGTAAATAAGTTAGGTCTGCCAGCCTTGTTAGTTTGTAGCTTTTGTGTATGATTGATGGTATCTCTAGCGGCTCGTAGCTAAAATTAGTGTGGGTGCTGCATCATAATTTTTTTAGCATTGTTTTAATGTTGTGTAAAAGGAAATAGACATAAAAAATATAGATAAACTTGATAAAATCCTAAACAGCACAAAATCAAACATTATTTACCTACTAATATCCTAAATTGTTACAGTTCAAGGTTGATCCATTCATTTAAAAACAAAATCCATTTTTCTTGTTTTAATTTGGGCGAAAAGATTAATTATTTTTTTCTTGATCTCTACATGACTACTGAGTAATTTTTTCACCAATGAAAGCACTGCAAGTGCATTTATTAGTCTTTCAGAATTCATAATGCTCCTTAGAAAAGTTTTTATTCTTTTCAATATTGGAAAGCAGCGTTCTGCCTCCGATGTAGTCATGGGAATTGTCAAAAGGATTTTTATCAGTTTGATAATTTCACTAAAAATATGATCTAGATTATTTTCCAAGATAAATTTCAGCAGCTTAATTAATTTAGTAATTAATTAATAAAAAAACTGAAAAATTGATTAAATTCTACATTTTATCACATTCAAGAATATAAACACGTTTTTAAGCACAACACACGCGGAGTCAAAAATAAACACTAACTTCCACCAACACATCAGGATCAGCACTGCATGAGCCACAGTGCCCTCTCTCCCTAGCGTGCAGCTTCCTATCTCGGACATGTGAGCATGCGCACAACAGCTAAACACAGCTTCGCTGCAACTGTGAAGCGCACAGTTCTAAACAAGTATTTTTGTATTTTTTTAATAAAGTAGGAGATAGCTACTGACATTAAGCTTGAGGATTATATAATGTACAAGTATGGAGAAAGAATTAAAGAAAAAAAGAACTCCTTTGATTGAATGTTATTGATAATATTGAGTGGAAATAGGGGGGAGGGGCGCTGCAGTTCTGCAGTGCCTATACACAAGCCGCCATCAAGGGATTAATTTAGTTGTTCTAGCCTACACCTTCTTCAGCCTCCACATGTCTTTCCTGAAGGAGGGTGGCCAAACTTATGCACAGTATTACATGTATGACCGTACTTGTGAATTTTATAGAGAAAGGAAGATCTCTCTACTTTTGAATTCAAACTGACCATTGATATATCCAAAATTTTTAAAGAGAGAGGGAGAGAAGCGGTGTAGGGGAGAGAGAGAGAGAGAGAGAGAGAGAGAGAGAGAGAGAGAGAGAGAGAGAGAGAGAGAGAGAGAGAGAGAGAGAGAAGGAAAAAGAAAGAAGTAGAGAGAAGGGATGTTATAGAGGAAAAAAAGGGGTTGTAGAGAGATAGATAGATAGATAGAGAGAAAGAAAGAAAGAGGGAGATAGAAGGGATGTTAGAGAGGAAGAAAAGGGGTGGTAGAGAGAGGCAGAGAGAGAGAGAGAGAGAGAGAGAGAGAGAGAGAGAGAGAGAGAGAGAGAGAGAGAGAGAGAGAGAATGGGTGAAGATTGGGAGTCAGGGTGTTTGAGACAAGGAGAGAGAGAGAAGGGGAGTTGGAGATAGAGGGAGAAAAGGTGTGCGTATATATATATATATATATATATATATATATATATATATATATATATATATACTTGTAATTGATTTGTTCCTTGGGAATCTGATATGTAGTAGGAATATGAAGACCCAGGTGAATACACTAATCATTTATTGGCCGGACGTTTCGGACCTTCACTAGGACCATTTCAGCAACTAATAAGAAGGGGAAGGAATATTAACTATAAAAGTTAAAAAGTTAGAAACATGAATTATATAATGGCTAAAAAATCGAGTGTTGTTTTACTTTAAACTCAATAATTGTCAATTTCAATATTTTAACTAGTCTTCTCCCGCTTTTTTAGCCATTATATAATGTTTAACTGCTATGGTTAATATTCTTTCCCCTTCTCATTAGTCGATACAGTCGCTGAAGATGGTCCTAGTGAAGGTCCGAAACGTCCGCCAATAAATGGTTAGTGTAATCACCTGAGTCTTCATATTCCTACTATATATATATATATATATATATATATATATATATATATATATATATATATATATATATATATATACATATATATATATATATATATATATATATATATATATATATATATATATATAAGGGGAGAGATAGAGCGAGAAAGATAGAGTTGGGGAGTGAGAAGGAGGGATTGAGGGAAGGAGTGAGAATCATCCAATGAAGGTCTCATTCAAACAGGTAATAACACGATAGTAAAACTCGATTATCTGGTTCTAAACAGTGCTTTCTTTCATAATACAAATCATTCAGTGTCTCGATTCATGAATTTTCCCTTAGCATTCTCCATTCTCACTTTGTATTCATATGTAAAATCTATTTTTTTTTTATTACAAATTAATATAACTTACAAAAAAAATAGATTTTAGAAAATAAAACTGAAAAAGTGTCTCATGAAGAATATGATGATAGTTCTTACCTGGCATTGTGATGAACGTTGCCAGAACAATAATATTGCTGATAATGATCGCCACGCCGATTACCAGGATCATAGCAGCTTGAGTTAGACTCTCTACGCCGATCTGGGATCCCCCAGCCATCATCACCAACTCCCCACCACCAAACGCTCCAATATAGCTATTATCGTATCCACCGTTGAAATCTCCACTGTAGGCGCCGTAACTTGCTCCGTACGTCCCGTCATATCCTCCTCTATATCCAAGCAACTGGGGCGAAGGAGGAACATCCCCCGTCGTGAACTCGAGTACGTGAAGGGCTTCCGAGGGCACCCTACTGCTTGAAATGGGAGAACCACCCCCTGCAGGGACCGTGGATGGGTTTTCAATGGAGAGAATCGAAGAGGTATCCTCCCCACCTAACATCTTCTCCTTCGAGAGGAGACAATTGAAGACTCTTTCTGCAGTTTCTTCTCAAGTCTCGATCGAATATTTCTGCTTCTGCTGATTTGTGAAGAAGCGCCTCGGAACCTGATATCGTGGACTGAAGCTGAAGGGTTGCGTGGTCATCACCTCGTGACCAGAGATAAATCAAACGAGACCTCAAAGTGCGCGAGGAAGAAATGCGTGTGTTGGTATCAAGGGGAGAAGAGAAGCTGACGCCCTTTGCGACAGCCGGGTAAGAAGAGAAGAAGTGAAAAGGTTGGCTGATGAGGTCACATACCCTAAGCAGAGGTCCCTCTAGAGGTCATATTTGGCCGGCGTTATCTGGAGGAAGAAGGGAGCGAGGCATTCCTCGTGAAATGGTGAGAGTGTAGTGTCTGACGAGAGTCGGACGCCCGGGCCGCCTGTGGAAGGATCTTGATGAAAGACGCTGCTATGGGGCTCATTGCGGTCTCAGAGCGATCCGAGAGCTGATGACGACGAATAGGAGAAGGAAAAGAAGAACGTAGATGGGGAGGTTAGAAATAACCAGGGAGACATGGCTTTCCTACCAAACTGACTACCTCCACCAACACATCTCTTTGGACGACAACTAAGCCTATCAAAACTATCTTGGCCTTTTCTTATATTTTATGCACATAGGTAGCCGATCGCATAAGACCACTAGGGATTAGTAAATGAGAATTTCTTATAGGTAACACCACTCAATTATCATAGTTTCTAAGTGGTATCGAACGACAGAATTTCTCTCCATAAAATATCAAGGTTTCTTAACGGTTCACTCCGTTCTTCCCAAGCACTCAAGGTAATCATTGTTTATCATTTATATTTATTATTCAATTTATCACTTCCTTTTTTCTATGTGTCGTAATTGGCTCGGTTATGAAAAAAATACCCGTTTTTTTTCAACCCTCGAGGCAGCGATGGTTTCTCTTCCCCGTCAATTCAATCCTGAAAGACAAAAAACCAAGACAAATTAGTCTCCTTTTACTGGAACTGTTGGCAGATATCACATCTTTTAACTCAACTATTATGACACTTCATATTCATTATAAAAGATCTCTTACACCCACGAAAAATAAAAAGCAGATGTGTATCTCAATTAAAATTATGATAAATGCAGACCTAATGAAAGAACAAGAAAAGACTCAAAGAGCGCATTCCTCTCCCAACGCCATTGCCAATAAATGTTTCTGCCTAATGTACCAGGATTTCTACTTCGGATCAGCCATAGGCCAAATTAATAAAGACCATATAATTCCTTCTTCCTGGAATCTCCTCGTCTATCTTCAATAGTTTGGGAATTATCAACAAAAAATGGATTGGATCTCGTGTTTGGTCGGATGTAACTTTCCCCTTACCAGATAGAGAAAATCTGCTTTCGAACAATTGAATTTACACTATCTTGCACATTGGTGGAAGTCCTATGATTCTATTACTACATCACAACACTTAGACTAGGTAAATATTGCCCTTCCTAATATACATTCTTATCTTAGAGATCTGGATCAAGATCCAAATCCGGATCTAATTGTGTGTATTGGTAGAATGTCATAAGTTTTTCAGCCCTGGATATTTTCAATTTGACTAACTCATCATATTTATGGTAATGGCAAAAATGTTAGAAAATGCCCTCTTTTGCAATGTTAAGCCCATCTCCCTCCCCCTGCACAGAAAACAAACATGGGTGTCACATAACCTTGGCCAAACTCTGTTGGCGGAGGTAAAAAATACAAGAGGGAGATATCTTTTGGGATATAAAATTAAATGATACACATAATAAAAAAAAACAATGTGGATAAGAGCTGCTTCGTTTCAAATCTATAAAACACATCATGCTTTCTTTAAAAAATCAAAATCATTTGTAGATTGAAATTGTAGTTCTCTGATGAAAGTGATTCGTTTAATGCAAACTATATTAATTTTTTTTGTTACATAGATTTCAGTTGGTTATAGTCTAACAATTCTGGGTGGCGATGCTGTCGGCAGCATTTAAATGATGTCTATGCGAGAGAAGGCGCCGTGTTCCTTAGTTTTACGAGACAAAATCAACGACTTCTGTATATCAAAACTTTAGAAGAGACTACAACATCAGAGCACCTGCACCAGATTTAAAAAGATCCATACAAATGTTGGTATGTAAATTTACGGAAATCAGAAGCGTTGTTGATATTAAAACAACTGAAATACTACACGTTAGGTAACACTTTTAATGTATTGAAGGAAGCGTACCAACGCAGTCTCTGGCACCACATTTTGGGCGAATTGTTCGAAAATTTCTCAATGCCTCTTTCCACCGTTAATGGATTGGGCGGGATCACCCAATTCTTTGGTCACCGGACATAACACATACTATAGTATATATAAATATCCAAATATTCACAGACATCCCATACCTAACTATTTGAATATGTAATCATCTGCATATACATAGATAAATACATACAAATATTACACTCATGGATACTGGAATATCTCAACCTTTACAAACTCCACCCAGTAGTAATAAAAATGTTCAAAACCAAAATTGAGCAATTGGCAAATGACCTTAAATTTAGCTCAAGAAAGAGAGAAACTCAGCATCCTCAATATTAAAATAAACAAGCCTAGTTCAGAACGACAGCCTGTCACCTCTTCTGCCTGACACTTGACTCACTCAGCAGACTTCTCAATTTCAACTCCAAACAAGAAGCAAAGAACCAGATTACACAATTAACCCCTACTCTTTACAGATGACCTAAAACTATATGTTTGGAAAGACGATCAACTTAAAAACTAAAAACCCCCCCAGATTTTCTGATGAAATCAGCATGACAAGTAGGGCAAATAAGCAAATTAACCTGCAAAATATCAACGACAATGAAGAAACACCCATAAGACTCCTAGACCAAAGGTAATCATATGAAAATCTTTTGCAACCGATGAGACCAAGCAGATTGACCACATGGAGATAAGAAGCAAGATCAATGACGAATATACAGTTGTTAAAACATATATGCACAACGAACCTCAGATCCTTCCCTCTAAAAAATATTAATAACCACAATCAACTAATTCCAGACATCAATTATGGTAGTGAAATAATAAACTACCTCCAGGGTGAAATTGATAATATAGATGTTAAGACCAGAAAAATCTGACATGCGAACACCAATGCCTCCCAGGGCTTTAAGTACCAAGAAACATTGGAGGTACGAGTGCGGAGATGAGATTAACCACATTCACACAGCTGGTATAAAGGCACTGCAAATACTTAAAGCGGTCACAAGATCCCACCTCCAGGCTAGTAGCGCATCATTAAGACGGGGCTCTCAGTGTGAATCGATATGGGTCTGATGTATGAACAGAGAAGATAGCCAATTAAAACAATCGATCCACATTCAAAGGTAGATAGTGATTAAATCCTAAAGGCACTCTAACAAAAAGAAACAGTGAAAGAACCATAAAAGAGTCGGCAGATGCATAGAAGAAAGAGTTCAATACAGAATATATAGTTGTTAATATAGTTACCCGGGAGTAGATGGCATCAAGAGGTTCTCCCGAACCGCTTGGGAGATTAAAGGGAGAAAGATTTGATCTTAAAGCCTGTGTTGTAGGGCCTCATTAATGTTACCTGAATTAAATGGGGCAGCGCATTCAATGAGACTGTCCTGGTGGACCAGAATAGAGTGGAGGGAAACTGTTGTATGTTGTGGGAATTTTATAGCATTTCCCTATGCTAGCGATCCATGTAACAGTTAGGAGGTGGAAGTTCTATTGCAACTAACCCCAGACGGAATAAATCCAAGTAGGGTGGTATAAACCCAATGATTCCATCAAGGTGGGGTGGTATAAACTCATCGATTGCATCCAGGTGGGGTGGTATAAACTCAATGATTGCATCCAGGTGGGATGGTATAAACTCAATGATTGCATCCAGGTAGAGTGGTATAAACTCAATGATTGCATCCAGGTGGGGTGGTATAAACTCAATGATTGCATCCAGGTGAGGGGGTATAAACCCAATGATTCCATCAAGGTGGGGTGGTATAAACTCATCGATTGCATCCAGGTGGGGTGGTATAAACTCATTGATTGCATCCAGGTGGGGTGGTATAAACTCAATGATTGCATCTAGGTGGAGTGGTATAAACTCAATGATTGCATCCAGGTGGGGTGGTATACACTCAATGATTGCAGCAGGGGGGGGGTATAAACCCAATGATTGAATCCATGTGGGGGGTATAAACTCAATGATTGCATCCAGGTGGGGTGATATAAACCCAATGATTCCATCAAGGTGTGGTGGTATAAACTTAATGATTGCATCCAGGTGGGGTGGTATAAACTCATTGATTGCATCCAGGTGGGGTGGTATAAACTCAATGATTGAATCCAAGTGGGGTGGTATAAACTCAATGAATGCATCACGGTGGGGTGGTATAAACTCAATGTTGCATCCAGGTGGGGGGTATAAACCCAATGATTGCATCCAGGTGGGGTGGTATAAACTCATTGATTGCATCCAGGTGGGGTGATATAAACTCAATGATTGCATCTAGGTGGAGTGGTATAAACTCAATGATTGCATCCAGGTGGGGTGGTATAAACTCAATGATTGCATCCAGGTGGAGTGGTATAAACTCAATGATTGCATCCAGGTGGGATGGTATAAACTCAATGATTGCAGTCAAGTAGGGGGAATAAACCCAATGATTGCATCCATGTGGGGGGTATAAACTCAATGATTGCATCCAGGTGGGGTGATATAAACCCAATGATTCCATCAAGGTGTAGTGGTATAAACTTAATGATTGCATCGAGGTGGGGTGGTATAAACTCATTGATTGCATCCAGGTGGGGTGGTATAAACTCATTGATTGCATCCAGGTGGGGTGGTATAAACTCAATGATTGCATCCAGGTGGGGGTATAAATTCAATGATTGCAAACAGGTGGTAGTGGTAAAACTCAATGATTGCATCCAGGTGGGGGTATAAACCCAATGATTGCATCCAGGTGGGGTGGTATAAACTCATTAATTGCATCCAGGTAGGGTGGTATAAACTCAATGATTGCATCCAGGTGGAGTGGTATAAACTCAATGATTGCATCCAGGTGGGGTGGTATAAACTCAATGATTGCATCCAGGTGGAGTGGTATAAACTCAATGATTGCATCCAGGTGGGGTGGTATAAACTCTTTGATTGCAGCCAAGTGATGGGTATATACCCAATGATTGCATCCACGTGGGGGGGTATAAACTCAATGATTACATCCAGGTGGGGTGATATAAACCCAATGATTCCATTAAGGTGTGGTGGTATAAACTTAATGATTGCATCCAAGTGGGGTGGTATAAACCCAATGATTCCATGAAGGTGGGGTGGTATAAACTCAATGATTGCATCCAGGTGGAGTGGTATAAACTCAATGATTGCATCCAGGTGGGGTGGTATAAACTCAATGATTGCACCAGGTGGGGGGTATAAACCCAATGATTGCAGCCATGTGGGGGGTATAAACTCAATGATTGCATCCAGGTGGGGTGATATAAACCCAATGATTCCTTGAAGGTGTGGTGGTATAAACTTAATGATTACATCCAGGTGGGGTGGTATAAACTCAATGATTGCATCCAGGTGGGGTGGTATAAACTCAATGATTGCATCCAGTTGGGGTGGTATAAACTCAATGATTGCCTTCAAGTGGGGTGGTATAAACTCAATGATTGCATCCAGGTGGGGGTATAAACCCAATGATTCCATCCAGGTGGGGTGGTATAAACTCATTGATTGCATCCAGGTGGGGTGGTATAAACTCAATGATTCCATCCAGATGGGGGGTATAAACCCAATGATTCCCTCAAGGTGGGGTGGTATAAACTCATTGATTGCATCCAGGTGGGGTGGTATAAACTCATTGATTGCATTCAGGTGCGGTGGTATAAACCCAATGATTCCATCCAGGTGGGGTGGTATAAACTCAATGATTGCATACAGGTGGGTGGGTATAAACTCAATGATTGCATCCAGGTGGGGTGGTATAAACTCATTGATTGCATCCAGGTGGAGTGGTATAAACTCAATGATTACATCCAGGTGGGGTGGTATAAACTCAATGATTGCATCCAGGTGGGGTGGTATAAACCCAATGATTCCATCAAGGTGGGGTGGTATAAACTCAATGATTGAATCCAGGTGGGGTGGTATAAACTCATTGATTGCATTCAGGTGCGGTAGTATAAACTCAATGATTGCATCCAGGTGGGGTGGTATAAACTCAATGATTGCATTCAGGCGGGGTGGTATAAACTCAATGATTGCATCCAGGTGGGGTGGTATAAACTCAATGATTGCATTAAACTTACTATAATATTCCTAACAAGAGTATGTCAGTTTCTAACAAATCAACCGCCTAAAAACCGAGTTGACCTCTTTGTAGGTTTCGCTACTTGAAGTTGTTGACGTATCAGGAACAAATGGACTCTCAGTCTGTATAAGACTGCAGCATTAGGGGGTAAGTCCATGGCAACAGTCGTAGCACAATAGCACGTTACCCTAAGTTCCACTTTTGCGAACAGACTTCGCAGTCTCCGACATTAGACAGAACGCGGAGAAGAGGTTGAACCCATTTTATTTATTGTAAAACCATTTTTAATGACCATGAAGATCTCTATACACAGAGAGTGAGTTCATTTACAAGAAGGAAGATTTTTAGAAAGCTATTCGTTTAATCTCATACGCCGCACAACGTCAAGGCGCAAAATTCAAACTTCATTTGGGCCGGGAAAACCTGTTATTCGTTGAAGCTATTGTCTTCTCAGGATACTTCACTTTGCAACTTCAACTAAATTACCAGGGGCGATCAATAAGTTTTGCAATTCGAATATAAGGAAACGAGATATGAGGAAAAGTGTTTTATTATTATTTTTCAATATAACTACCCTCGACTTCAATGCACTTGCGCCACTTGTCCCTGAGGCTTCGAATTCCCGACAATCAGAAATCTCCCGACTGCTGTTCAATCCACTCCTGGACGGTGAGCTGGACATCTTCGTCGTCCCCAAACCGGCGTCCACGCAGTGCACCCTTGAGCTGGCTGAATAAAAAGTAGTCGCTAGGGGCCAGATCTGGGCTCTAAGGGGATGGTTGAGCTCCTCAAAGCCGCACTCGCGCAAGGCAGCTTGTGCAACTCTGGCCTTGTGAACTTTGACGACGTTGAAGTGGATCATGGGGCGTGAGGTTTCTAGAGACCGAACGGGAAGAGACCTTGGTCATGACCAAATTGTCGTGGATGATGTTGATAACACTTTTATGTGATATTCCAAGTTCTCGCTCGATTTCTTCGACCTTCACCCATCGATTTTCGAGGATCCTCTTCTCCACACGGGCCACATTGTCCTCGTTGTTCACGTCTGACGGGCGTCCTGGACGGGGGTCATCTTCAAGGGACTCACGACCATGGCGAGCAATGGTTGTATAGGAAGGGGCGGTGTCGGTGTATACTGCAACTATGCGTTCATGGATCTCTTTTGCATTCTTGCCTTCCTTGGTCAAAAATTTGATCACTGCCTCAACCTCCATTGTTGAAAAATTTGTGACTGACGATCTGCGATCAGCTACTGCTTCTTAAATAGAAGAGGCAGGAGCGTGCGGCTGCAGGTCCTGACTTGTCATAACTTGTCCTAACCCCCACAAACAGCCATCCCCCTTCCTCTGTTTTGCCCTACCGATTCTCCAAACTTATTGACCGCCCCTCGTATGTACTTAGATTTCAATTGCTTAAATTGCACATTCCTTATTTGGTATTCTTGAAGTGTGTATTCTTAGGTTGGTATTTTTAAAGTGCGCATTCTTCAGTCGATTCACGTTTGATTATTTGACGCCTCATGAATAATTGGAATCCAATTTTACGTCTGGATAGCCTTTCACTCTCCCTGCCTCCCTCCCTCACGCACACATGCGTTAGTGACCTTCAACAGAAAATCCACTCAAATGAAAACCGCTTGAATGCACCATGGATGTAAGGGTGAATACAATCATCTGTCGAATTTTATTAATTATATGGTTCACCAGCCAAATTTGATCAGACGTGGGATGTTGTTTATTTAGTGTAATTGTGTCGAATGATGTTTTAAAATGTAATATGTTTTCTTCTGACTCATAGAGTTTTTCTGATAAGATGAAACGAGAATATAATCCCTATATCAATTGCATTTGCTACAAGTAATGGAATTTGCGGTACCTATGATGCGGAAGAAAACAAAGAATTATTTCATTCTGTTATTTTTGCATGGCTGACTTTTTAAGATTTTTGGCTATGAGCAAATACAAACACTCAGCAATAGGATCAATAGCATGGAAATCCTGCAGGTTTCAATTTCTTATAAATAAAATATTGTTTTTGTTTGACGCATCAATATTTATTGATGTGTCAAACAAAAACAATAGGATTTTACAATATGTATAGAAGATGCCCCTATCATGTGCATTTCTACAAAAGTAATATGAATCATGTAAATACTCTTAAAATATTACGTAAGTTAATGTAAGAAATGTCTCACGCATAAGCCTAAATGGAGGACAAAAATTCAAAGCTGTTGTTTCCCTCCGAGATGGCAAGAGTATCATCACGTGATGCCTCTTAGCCAATAGTAATTGAGAGTTTCAAAGACCCGAGTGGCGCCTTTTTCAAAGGTTGGAGCGAGAGGCTCCCAGCTAGAATAAAGTGTGTTTATGTCATAGAGACAGTTTCCCTAAGCCATCGTGATTCTTTAATCTATTATTATATGATTATCATCATCACTAACTCTTTAATTTAAGAAGGGGATTTCTTTGAGTATTTGAAAAATAATTTCATCTTAGTTTGGTTATGACTTATGGTTTTTTTATCAAAGTTATTTCTAATGGTGAAGTTCAGAAATAAATATAAGTATCGAAATTTTGTGAAATATCTTCTATAAATCTATATTTTAGCAACGTGATATTTTGAAAGGGGGGGAAATTTAGTTTATAGTTCCTTTTTAATAATATTATAATTGGCGAAGTTCAGAAAATTTACAAATATTTAACCATGGCTGCTTTATTTTAGATTTTAAATTTTACCCATTGTACCCATTCCTACATCCTTTCCCATAGCTATTTATAAGACGAATCGTATAAATTATACTCTATATATTCCTATATATTTCGTTCAACCTTGGTTTTAGTATAATTATTAACTCAATATTTTCCTTTTGTCTTTGTTGTATACCTTTTGCTCATTAACCCTTGGTTTGTTATTAGTGTTATTCATATTATTCAAAATTTATTTGTTTGTTTTGTTAGTAATAAATAAATTTACTTTTATAAGCTTCGCTGTTATTGCGCATACCTAAAATCTAAAACGGAATAATTCAGTGGATTGAAAACCTTATCAAACTTTCTCTTTCATCTTCAACTATATTTTACGCAGAGTATAGTTAGCTATCTAGGCAAGTTAACGTCCGAAATACCCTGCTATAAAATATGCATTATAAAATCGTCTTGCTACAAAAAATATATAGCATCAGGCCTATGGCTGCCTGTAGGTGCCTTAAAGAGTCAGATATAGATCCTGGTTTTTAGGTGACAATGACAAACCATAAATTTTCGTAGGGGAGTACAATGGCATGGTGAGGAGGATGTTGAAAGTTTCAACAATAAAGCAGAACTTTTAGTATCCAGGTAAGATGATCAATGTTTGTTCAACCGGAATTTTGCATAACTCATTTCAAAAGAAGAATATGAACTTAATACTGAAGTTTGCTGTGGAAAGATGGCTTTTTCTTTTGGGTAAAAATATCGATTGGTTATTTCGCTGTTTATCTCAAGAGCACGTTCCTTCTTAATCATTAACTCATCAAGACAAGTTCAACCCGGTGTTACTCTATACTGAGAATAAAAAGAAAAGAAAAGAAGAAACACTCAATAAGTATAGGGGTGGAAAGGCTTCTAAATTTCACTGATAAGAGGCAAAAGAAAGCAATAGTGAACGGTTTGCAGCTAAAAGAACAACTGAAAAATTAAACTTTTTGCACAAACGAGATAAGACTATCGGAGGCCTCTAACTCATTCGAATGACTTTGTAAAAAAATTGGGGGAATAAGAAATAGAATTTCAAAAAGACATAAAAGATTTCTAAACTCTATGGTTGTTATAGGAGTATCGGGTGTCTCTGACGGTCCATTATCTTGAATCAAATCAGAATTATTTTTTAGAAGTACATAGAATTCTATCCTCAGTCAGAACATGTAAGTTTGGTTGACGGTTTGAGAATATGTAGTCGGATTTCACTGTGTAAAAGTCTCTCCTCTTCTGTGGTTTATAATCTTATTAATTACTCCTGTCAATAGGACAAGATACATTACCTGACTCAAGCAATGGTACTGGGGCTGGAGGATGAAGGAAGGCTTCTATACTACTGCTGGATGTTATTCAGAGAAGAGCACTGCGCATGGTCAAAAGCAAACTTTTTACATTGCGCTTCATCATTACACGTTCTTAATATATCCTTTCATTTTCAATCCCTGGAGGAGGGGTTTTTACTTTTAGGGAATTTACAACCAGTGATGGGTAGTCATTGTAAGGAAGGGCGAAGTCGATGCACCCTAATGGAATGTCAATGGTAATCAAGGCAGGATCGCTGGAATGCGAAGGAGCTCCCATTATTTCGAAGACAGAGAAGTCGCTTTGGAATGTCTGTCGCCATTTTAGCTTTAAGGCACGATATTTCGTTTACTTGAATTTGTGAATAAAAATACTGCGATGAGAGAATGAATATTCGAGCATAAACGAACAATAATGAAGGTGAAAATTGTCTAACTCTAAGTTCGACCTCGAACTTTAGGCAGTGTCTAGTGAATTTTCATTTGAACGGTGTGGATAAGAAGTGTTCGTGTGAGTTAGTATGTGCAGGTATATGCATATGTGAGCTTATGCGCGTCCATTAATTTCTCTGTACTTACTGATCACATTATGGACTGTGTAAAAATATTTGTCCCGGAGGATCCCCTTCCCTCCCCAACCTTTAGTTTTGTCGAGATCTCCTATCGCATTTTTTTGGCCTGGTTCCCGGAGAAGCCGGACGCTCTCCCAGGCACAATGCCCCGGTAGACTAAAAATAGCTTGTGTTTAGTAAATCTTACTTTACATTTGACAGCAATATCTACAAACAAATAGATGAAGTAGCGATAGTATCTCCCATTCCTCAATTTTAGCAGAAGTGTTTATGAACTTTATGGAAGAACTAATCTTCCATCAATGTACAGAAAACTATGAGCCCATATTTTACCGATCTTTTGTTGATAACTTCATTTACCTTTTTAAAGATCCTCTCAAAGCCCAACAATTCCTTGATTTTATTAATTCGATGTATTTAAATATAACATTTACTATAGAAACTCAGGACAAAATAGTATCCCTTTTTGGACATTATAATTCCTAAAGATAGAGATGGACTTTTCTATTACTGCTTAGAAAAACACAAACTTTCACTGGTCTATGCTCAATTCTATTTAGTTTCTGCGATCTCGGTTACAAAATTTCCATTTTTAAGAAACCTTTACGCTTAGGTTTCCATCTATATTCTTCTTTCTTACTGCTTTACCGCAAGTTCCAGAACGTGAAGTCGTACATAATAAAACAAACAGCTTCTCTTCCCCCTCTCCCTCTCTCTTGATAAAACAATAAAGCAATTCCTTGACAACATATTCTCCCCTAAAATTCCTTTAGTTAAATTACCAAACGAGGTAGGTCATTTTTAGGTACCAGATATAGGTTTCCTTAGCCGCCCTTTTCGTAAAAAAAAAATCATGTAATTGTTAAACTGCCAAGTAAGTTTTAAATTTGCGTTCATTAATAAAAATACAATTGGCAGCTGCTTCAAAACTAAAAATCAAACACCCAAATAACTGCGCAGTGGCCTTTGTATACATTTACTCAGGCTGTGTAACAATCCTTGTGGCAGCACCTTGCGCAATCTAAATGCCGGATTTTGTTCTTATATGGCTACCAGCTTTAGAACTAGTAAAATAATGAACAAAAATGAGCCACTGCGAATACGAGAACACTCAATAAATTGTCAAACCATCCCATCTTTGGAATAATTCACGATGATGAATTCGAATCCTAATCTTCTCTCCCTCCGCATATCCGACCACTTATAGTAGCATTGGTAACCGGCCTTGCCGGGGGTAAAAAATCCTCTCGTAGATAAAGATTCATATTGTTGAAAATTCTTATAGTTTCCACAAAAATATCTTTATTTACTGATTATTATTATTATTTGTGGGGAAAGGCAGATTCAGGAGAGTTGCGCATTCTCCCTATCATATAATATACTTACAATGAGTAAACATTTCACTCTGTTAGTTATGAGCGAACAACGTCATGGTCGTAGCAACAGATGCTGACGACACAAACTGAATTCTGATTCATCTTCAACTACTCTAAATCTCCTCTAACCACTATAACAATAGAAACTGATTTAATCTCGAGTTCCTCTCGCACTCTATATTCACTTCGAATAGCATACTCATTTTTGTTTGTTCTTCAGAAAATTATGTCTATTAAACTTTGATTGGGTAATTTCTACTCATATTCTTTTATTTTTAATCCATAACACTATATTTTAAGAACAGGATTTTATGGAGGGGTTGAATAATAGATAGGTATTTTCTCTTAGTTCGGTTGTGACCGAGGTATATTTTAAGTTTTTATCCAACTTCATTCTAAGACTTCCATTAAAATTTGAAAAAACAAAATGGTGAAGTTCAGAAAAGATAAATATAATAATCGAATATTTTGGAATTTTCTAAGGTAAACCTGAAGATCGGCGGCGCGCCCGAAAAAGTGTATTTTTTTCAGCCGAAACGACACTAAGTTGCGTTTATGTTTCGTTCACCTGCGCATGAATATTCTTTCGCGTTGGGTTAAATAAAAACGTTAAAGAAACGTTAGAACATTATTATATAAACAAATATGATTATATATTACGGGGCTCTGCCCCCTGAGAACACCCCCCAATTGATTGAAACTCAGGATCATCGTAGGTGGGTCCCACCGGAGTGATATCTCCCCCACGAGCAGTCCCTTTGAATTTACTCAAGAAAGGTGAAACATATTGGAACAGGGACGAAATATTTTGCGTCCCATCGGTCGCGCCACCGATCTTCAGGTTTACCTTTTATAAAACAAAAATAATTGCAAATGAACGTCAGACAATTTACTAAATTTTAGGCCTGGCAGAATTTTATTTATTTTTTCATATATTTGTAAGTTTTATTGAAGTTATCTCTAGAATGGATTTTCAATTTTAATCTTTATCAGGATGAAATAGCTACTGGCACCTAAAAATGAGAAAAGAAAAATGAAATTCGAAACTAATATTTATTTCTGAACTTCACCATTTTGTTGTATCAAACTCTAAAGGAACTTTTAGAATGAAGTTGCATAAAATCTTAAAATATACCTCGGTCAGACCAAAGGTCTGCCTGGAAGCACAACTCCTCCTGTAAGGACGAGTGGTGAAGCTACTTTTCTTGTTTAACTAAAATCAAGTAAATTAAAGAAAAATATATTGAATTCTTTGTATAGACCAACCAGGCAATGGCTTCGCCACTCCCCCTTACGGGGGGGGGGAGGACCTTGCGCTTCGCTACTAAGATTAAAATTTAAAATCTAAAAAAAGCAGCAGTGGTTAAATTTTTATAAATTTTCTGAACTTCGCCAATTATAATAATTTTAAAAAGGAACTCTAAACTAAATTTATCCCCCTTTCAAAATATCACGTTGCTAAAATATAGTTATAGAAGAAGATATATACAAATTTATTTTCTGAACTTCACCATTTTGTTTTTTGATATTATAAAAAAATTATTAGAAATAACTTTGCTAAAAAAAATGTCATAACCAAACTAAGATGAAATTATTATTCAAATACTCAAAAAAATCCCCTTCTTAAATTATAGAGTTAGTGATGATGATGATGATGATGAATAAAATAAGATGACCATTTGGTATATATATATATATATATATATATATATATATATATATATATATATATATATATACATATGAAAAAACTCACAACTTCCACGTGAGTCAAAATTATGATAAATAACGCCCACAGGGAAAATTGAAAAACGATTCCGAGCGCTTTCGTCTTTATTCTAAAAGAGCTCTTCATACAATAACATAGGCAGGACAGACAATGTCTTAAATAGTAAGGAATGGGGATTAAAAAGGTTACCTGCATCACAAATAAGAGTGTTTAAAGAATTTGTACCCCCTAGTCGAGTTAGGGTTTTGATGCAGATAGCCGTTTTAACCCCCCCACTCCATACTATTTAAGACATTGTCTGTCCTGACCTACGTTATTCCATGAAAAGGTCTTTTAGAATAAAGACGAAAGCGCTCAGGATCGTTTTTTCCATTTTCCTTGTGGGTATTATTTATTATATATATATATATATATATATATATATATATATATATATATATATATATATATATATATATATATATATAGTAGGAATATAAAGACTCAGGTGATTACACTAACCATTTATTGGCGGACGTTTCGGACCTTCACTAGGACCATCTTCAGCGACTGTGTCGACTAATGAGAAGGGGAAGGAATATTAACGATAACAGTTAAAAGAATGCTCTAAATAATGGCTAAAAAATCGGATGAAGACAAATTAAAATAATAAAATTGACAATTATTGAGATTAAAGTAAAAACAAAAAAAATATATAGAATTAATTAATACATACTATCCAGTGTAATTTTTCAAAAAATAATAGAAAGAAGTGAAGTTATAACTTAAACTGACTTGAATATTAAAGTTAACTGGAGTAAGCAATAAAATAACTTATTATATTAAATTATAAAAAACAACAAAAAACCTGAAAACAAATTAGAATGAATTAAACAGAGTGACTAACCTTTATCGTGGTAGTTGAGAAATCAACTAACTAATATTATAAAAACTACTAACATTAGTAGTAATTTGTTTTCGGTTTTTTTGTTGTTTTTTTATAATTTAATATAATAAGTTTTTTTTGTTTTTACTTTAATCTCAATAATTGTCAATTTTATTATTTTAATTTGTCTTCATCCGATTTTTTAGCCATTATTTAATGCATTCTTTTAACTGTTATCGTTAATATTCCTTCCCCTTCTCATTAGTCGACACAGTCGCTGAAGATGGTCCTAGTGAAGGTCCGAAACGTCCGCCAATAAATGCTTAGTGTAATCACTTAGGTCTTCATATTCCTACTACATATCAGATTCCCAAGGAACAAATCAATTACAAGTGTATATATATATATATATATATATATATATATATATATATATATATATATATATATATATATATATATATATATATTAAGGTAGTCCAAAAATATATGCAAAAAATTGAAATTCGTTGGAAATGTTCTCCACATGGCTAAAATGATGGTATAAGATGTTAAAAGAGTTAATGAAAAATATTGACTAAATTGGTGAATATTTAGAGGTTGCTATGTGTCTCCATATTTTTAAGTCAAAATATTGGAACTTTTTAATACTAGGCATTTATTGGTTGTTACTTATATACTATCATATATTTGTTATTGATAACTCATTGCTTATGAATTACAAAAATTCGCAAAAAAATCAAGATATTGCATTATCTGAAAAGTGGAATGACATTCGCATACTCGGTGTATGATGCAATAATAATTGTTGTTTCAGGTTGTTGATTTCTGAGCCCATTTGTAAAGTGATAACGCAATAACGCCCCCTCGTTTCAAAGGGTGATGCAATCGCACCATTTCCTATATAAGTCAGCGAGGATTTATTAATTGTTCATTTGTAGTTTGAAGTTTAACAGTTTGACGTAATACAAGTGAATACAAGTGCTGGTTTATGCAAGTATATATATAATTATTTAGGTAAGTAATATACTTTGTTTATTCAGTGCATAGATAATTTGTAGTTTTTTATCAATATCAGACTTACTTAAAAATATTAGAATTATATGTTAACACACTTTATGTTCATATTTTAATTCACAATATATATATATATATATATTTTAATTAAGCATGACTTGTAATTTTTTACGACGGGTGGTTAATAAGTTTTGCAATTTGGATATAAGGAAACGAGATATGGGGAAAAGTGTTTTATTATTCTTCAATATAACTACCCTCGACTTCAATGCACTTGCGCCACTTGTCCCTGAGGCTTCGAATTCCCGACAATCAGAAATCTCCCGACTGCTGTTCAGTCCACTCCTGGACGACGAGCTGGACATCTTCATCGTCCCCAAACCGGCGTACACGCAGTGCAAAATTGAGCTGGCAGAATAAAAAGTAGTCGCTAGGGGCCAGATCTGGACTGTAGGAGGGGGAGGGGGGGTTGAGCTCCTAGAATCCGCACTCGTGCACGGCAGCTTGTGCCACTCTGGCCTTATGGACTTTGACGACGTTGCAGTGGATCATGGGGCGTGAGGTTTCTAGGGACCCAAATTGTTATGGCCAAATTGCCGTGGATGATGTTGATAACACTTCCATGTGATATTCCAAGTTCTCGCTCGATTTCTTCGACCTTCATTCCACGATTTTTGAGGATCATCCTCTCCACACGGGCCACATTGTCCTCGTTGTTCACGTCTGACGGGCGTCCTGGACGGGGTTCATCTTCAAGGGACTCACGACCATGGCGGAACTCCCTATTCCAGCGAGCAATGGTTGCATAGTAAGGGGTGGTGTCGTTGTATACTGCAACCATGCGTTCATGGATCTCTTTTGCATTCTTGCCTTCCTTGGTCGAAAATTTGATCACTGCGCGGTGCTCAACCTTCTCCATTGTTGAAAAATATTTGACTGACGATCTGCGATCAGCTAATGCTTCTTAAATACACGAGGCAGGAGCGTGCGGCTGCAGGTCTTGACTTGTCATAACTTGTCCTAACACCCCCACAAACAGCCATCCCCCTTCCTCTGTTTTGCCCTACCGATTCGCAAAAATATTGACCGCCCCTCGTATTTATGTCAAATGAAAGCTTATTCTTTCATGAATATTTAGTTATTTTAGAGTATAAAAAAATATATTCTAAGTATAACTAAATGGAGGGGAACCGTGAGCTCACTCAGTTACAATAATTTTTTATTTCTGTTGTTTCAGATTATGGCTGGAAGTACTCGTTCATCTGCGGCAGTCTGGCTTTTAGGACATCCTACTAGTGAGCTTTCATATGCCAGACTACCAGCATGTGGTGATGTACTTCATGTTGTTCAGTACCACCATCAAGTGAAGTCAATGAATTCGACACAAAGTTCAACCTCACTTGCAAAACGTCATAAAAGTATGGGAAAGACCCGCAAAACCGAACTGTTCTCATGCAGAATGAATGAGCGTAGTTTCGAATCTACTCTTTCAAAACTTTTTGACATAGCCTCAAAAAATGCTTTAAATGTTGATGCAGAGAGAGAACATTTTCTCCTGCAGTATGTCGTGCCATGATAAGATTACTTCAGCCAAGGAATCCCGCAAAAGATATCGACATGAGAAGGCTTTACAATACAAAAAAAAGTATATACTTCTAAAACCAAGCAGAGGCTGCTGCTCATGCAGATTTCGAGTCATCATCATCTGAAGGAGAAAGTTTAATTGCGGCAGACAAAGAGTTTTGTCCACCTTCTTCAACTAGAAAAAAGAATGCACAATATAGACCTTCAAATTAAAAAAAATATCTTTACAACTTCAGATGTGGCTGCTGTTCTTGATTGTGCAAATATTATAGATAGAAAAGCAAAAAATGGCTGCTGGATCAATAGCACAAGCCTTGAGTTAGGATATTGCAGCTATGACACTTTCCAAGAGTTCTATACGACGTCTAGAAAGCAAGTAAGAGAGGCAACATACAATGAAGACAAAGCTTCGTTGTCTGTTGAAGGACCGATCCTTCTTCACTGGGATGGAAAACTACTACCTGCTATTGATGGGGCAAAGGAAACAGTAGAACGAATTGCGATAATAGTTTCTGTAAATGGAATAGAAAAACTTCTTGGTGTGCAAAAAATAACACGAACAACAGGACAAGAATAGGCTAAGGCATGCATTTCATCAAAATTATTAGGAAGGGAGCTTGCTTGGATTGCGTGCCGTCATCATATTTTAGAAATTATGTTGTCATATGCTTGCAATATTTTACTTGGGCCTACAAGTGGTCCAAAGAGGAGTCTCTTTGAACGTTTTAAAGAATAATGATCGTCACTTAAAAAGGATTCTTTTTAAGAGGCGGATAGCAGTTTATTCGTCAATCCAGTAATGCATAATCTTCGAGAAGAAATGGTCCCATATTTTCAGGAAGCTTTGAAATCTCGTCAGTGGCGTGACGATTATGAAGAATTGCTGCGACTCAGTCTCATCTTTCTTGGGGGCATTGATAAGACAGAAGTTACATTAAGAGCCCCAGGAGCGACTCATCATGCACGCTGTATGGCTAAGGCTATATATGTCCTGAAAATATACTTGTTTACGCATCAACTGAAACTAACGGAACGTGAAAAGGCCAATATTACAAAGTGCTCTCTTTTTATTGTTTTGGTCCACTTGCGTTTTTGGAATGAAGCCCATTTTGGAATTAATGCTCCTTTAAATGATATTCTGCTTCTTAAAACTTTGCAAAAGTACCCAAATCAGACAATATCTAAAGAAGCAACCACAGCCCTTCACAGACACCTTTGGTATCTTGGAGAACATCTTGTTGGTCTTGCATTTTTCGATCATAGAATTAATGCTGAGACCAAACAGAAGATGGTTTTCAATCTCCAACGTAATGAAAACGCCAAATCTTACAAAAGACATCGAGGATTTGGACTTGCATGAACTGGTAACTCAAAAACCTAAGCTAATTTTTAGTCTACTAATGAAAGATGGATACAAGTTTGCAGAGGATACATTCCTGAAAACTAACCCAAGTTCTTGGGAAGAGAATGCGCGCTTTCAAGAATTTCAACGTCGAACGATTAACTTAATGGTTGTTAACGATCGAGCAGAAAGAGGTATTGCACTTATCAAATCGTATAACGCATCTCTAACAAAAGATGAAGAACAGAAACAGTTGCTTCTCAGACTTGTGGCAAAACATCACAAAAATTGTCCCTCATGCTCAAAAGGATCAATGTTTAATCAGAAATTTTAGTTATAATTTGTCAAAAAGAAATCATTTGCCATTTAGCTATTTTCTTTTCACTTTAATATAAATATTTAAAAAAAAAATTGTATTTCAACACCAAGATATGTTTCAAATAAACTAGTATTTGCAAAGACTATTTATTTCTATCCCAAAAATTAATTTACCAGCAGACTAATAATTTAAGATCCATAAAGCGACCAGTAAATATTGTTTGATTTTGGTGAAATTGAGTATATGACCTACTGTTCAATGTGGTAATACGATCAGGCATGTGTAGATAAAAAACTAATTTTTTTGGGGGGGAGATCACCCTAATATATATATATATATATATATATATATATATATATATATATATATATATATATATATGCAAATTTTGTTGAAGACCATTGTGTATTTTGCCTTAATTAATTTCCTTTGGCAACTTTCTCTTCTTCTAACTATCTTTTTTATTCAATCTTGGAGATGGTGGATTAATTGTCCAGTATTCATCTCTTTTTTAAATGAATGTGTTCGGTAAAAAACAAAACTAAATTGGATAAACGAATAAGATCCAAAGCTTAGCAATTTTCGTTTTATTTTTGGGATAGAAATAAATAGTCTTTGCAAATACTAGTTTATTTGAAACATATCTTGGTGTTGAAAGACATTTTTTTAAAAAATATTTATATTAAAGTGAAAAGAAAATAGTTAAATGGCAAATGATTTCTTTGTGACGAATCTCTTTTTTAAATGAATCTGTTCGGTAAAAAACAAACTAAATTGGATAAACGAATAAGATCCAAAGCTTAGCAATTTTAGTTTGGTTTTAGCAAATACATTAATTTAAAAAAGAGATGAATACTGGACAAGTGATCCACCATCTCCAAGATTGAATAAAAAAGATAGTTAGAAGAAGAGAAAGTTGCCAAAGGAAATTAATTAAGGCAAAATACACAATGGTCTTCAACAAAATTTGCATTCAAGAAAGACTGCTACCCAACTACACCTATATATATATATATATATATATATATATATATATATATATGTAAGTTTACAACATACTGTTAGAAATGTAAATTTACATACTTTTAATTAACGTAGGTTAATGAAGTTTCCAAAATTTCCAATATACGTGGATCTTTATACAATAAATACAATGTAATAATTAGAAAAAGAAAAATGGAAAATGGTGTACAAGAAAAAAACTTTATACGGGAAATAGTGAAATTTGAAAACGCAAAAGTTTACAATGCACTCATGAAAATACATACATATAAATAGGTTACATCTGCAAAACGTCTCATTGAAAACTAATCATCATTTGTTTCCGAAGATCTAGAATATTCTAATCTGTGAGTTTTTTTCGTCATCGTATAAGGCTACCACTGCATCATTCCTTATAAGATAGTCCTACCGTCAAAATCTTCATCATGGCTAAAACCAAACAAATCAGTCAAGATCTTCGACAAAGATCTTTGTACAGCTTAAATTACCTATCAAATTTACTTTATACCATAATACGCAGCTGGAAGTCTCGAAATTCAATCCATTCTTTGGATCGTTCAGTTCACTCTCGGATGCCAGAGAACATTATGTAATAACCACGGCTGATTCATAGAGAGCTGCAGGAAGATCGAGAAACAAGTGAAGCTGAAGCTAGCAACGATACAATAAGTAGAACGGTGTGTCGTAATGATCTCTTTTCTCTTAGTCCAAGAAAGACCCCACTCTTTAAGAAAACTCACTGCAAATCTCGCTTGACGTTTGCAATGAACTTTTAAATAAACCCACAACGTTCTGGGAACGTTTCGGTCGACATTCAATCAGCCGGGTTTGAAGAAAAAGGGTGGATAAATCATCGTATGGAGTTGTTTTTGCTCACCAGAGGCTAGAAGAATAGAGGTAGTCAATGGAAAAATGAACGACGAAATGTACAGGTGAATTTTGGAAATTTGTTATCTAGCGTTGGCTCTCTGAACTTAAAAGCATGATGTGCATTTCAACAGAACAATAACCCCAATCATACAACAAAACAAACTAAGAATTGGCTGTATACAAGTAGAATTAATGTTTTGGAATGATCAAGTCAATCTCCTGACCTGAATCCCCTCGAAAATATGTGGAGGGAATTGAAACTCATGGTCCAGGAACGAGATTTGCTTAACTTATCTGATTTGAAGAAAATATGTTTGGAAGAATGCAACCAAATCAGCACAAACACCTGTAGAAAGATCCTAGGAGACTAGTCAAAGTACGTGCAAGCTGTAGTTATTCAGCCGAGTACTAAGCCATGTTTATATAAATATGTTGTACACTTTTGCTTTTTTTAAATTTCATTATTGTTCTTATAAAGTTTTCTTGTTTACCTTTTTGCTTCTATGATCATTATGTTGTATTCATTACATAAAGTTCCACGTAATTTGTAAAGGAAGCTACTGATTTTCTGATTTTGAAGAATGAAATGAATTTGTATAGCTTTTGACAGTAAATCTATCCCTGTTCAAAAACCAATTTTTTCTTATTTTCAGAGATTTCTGTACATTTTGCTTAGGCTTTTGACCTGAACACCCCCCCCCTCCCGCAAATCACAACTATTTTGACCTAGAATGATGGGAAGTGTTGCCATATGTAGTTTTCAATTTTCTGCCTTAAAATGGGCCAAATGCACGATTCTCGGGGTTCTTTAAATCATGTTTTGCATTATAACTTTATTTAAGCAAGATAGAGCAAAAAATTAGGTATCAAATGAAAGAGCATAAATTAATAATAACAATTAATAATAATATGTAATTACCTAGAATTTTTTAGGTAATAGAAACTCAATCGGAATCTAGAAAATCATTTTCAAGTTACAACATCACAAATACATTAAGCAAAGAGCTGAAAAAGCCCCGTAAGCACTGTTGATATCTCAGAACGTCCACGTACTGTCTACAGGAGGATTCAACTAGGCTACCCACTTTACTGGTTGGTATCTTTCAGCTTTTATCACTGGTTCACAGTTTCCCATCAACAGACAGGCGTTTCAGTATTTCCTTAATCATCAGAATTTCCAGAAATTGCAACGAGGCCCAACGTTCAAAAACATGCATACGAAAGAGTTGAATTTATCGTCCCATTCTGGCAGATGGCTAGGCTCAAGACAATGTAATGAAGCTCTTCATGAAACTACATCAGAAACATTGAACTCTGGTGGAAAAAGGAAGGGAAAGTAACCCTTGAGGAAAAGAGAAGCATTTGTGCTTTAATTTGACTGCCTGTTCGATATAGGAGACCCAGATGCACCGCATAAAATACCGAACAACAGAATTCCATCCAGAGAGAAGATAAGGATATTAAGTTCTCTTTCCTGAGATACTTGCGGGTGGGGGTGGGTTCTATGAATCACTGTGCCGAGGTCCTTGAGCAGTTGGTCTTCAAGGTCCTGGACGAAGTCGTCGTTCTCCTCAGGGGTAATAGCGAAAATCTTTTTCCAGTGCGTCCTGAATCTTTTTTCGAGAGACTGGATCTTCAATGATTACTTCTCCATCTTTTATTTTTATTCTTGCTTTGGTGGGGAGTCCCCTAAGTCTTCGGAATGTATTCCAAAAACTTACTGGACTGACCTCCCTGTCCAGTCTACCTATGATGTCATTCCAGATTTCCTTCTGTTTTTCTGGTATTGTGTGTTTTAGTTCCTCGCTCAGTTGTGTCATTCAAGCTGTCCTTTCCCGATTTGGGCGTGTTCTGCCAACTTCTTCGAGGATTTCCCTATGTTCCCGAGCGTTATCCCTCATCTCGTTCGTCCACCTAGGTTGTGGGAGCATTTTTGAGGAGATCCTGGGGACGCATCTCTCGTCGGCTTAGATGAGGAGATTAGTGATGGTGTTTATCTCCTCGCCCACCTCTTCGAGATTGGCGTCTCCCAGGTCGGCTGGTTGGTATTCGCCGATTATCTCTCTATATAGTTTCCAGTTAGCTTTCGCATAACTCTTCCTAAATGGGACTGGCATGAGAATCAGTGCCAGCAAGATTGTTGTTAGGATCGGGACATGGTCGCTCGGTACTACAGGTTCGGGTTCGTTGCTGATAAAGGGGAAGTTGCGGCTTGCCAATACTATGTCCGGTTTGGTTGCCGAACATTGCCTTAGGTAAGTCGGGAAATCTAGTCCTACTCTCTGAAGTCTATCTCTTTCGATGAGTAGTTCCAGGTTCCTTCCCCTCTGGTTGGTGTGACCGTAACCAGAAGCTGCGCAACAGTCGTTTAGGTCTCTACCTAGCAATGCCATTTTTTCTCGCCCAAAGATGTTGAATAGATTGGGAACGGGCAGATATGCTCGGCGAGGCGGCGGCTGATAGGCCACTGCCACTGTTAGGCCTCCTACCAGGGTTAGGATTTCGACAGCCACGAATGATTCCTCTAAGTCTGGAAGTGTTTTGTATTTAATGTTTTTCCGGATCGCGATGGCTGCGCCATCTTACCTTTTTTGTGTATGTTTTTTGTGATCACAGTGTAATTTGGTAATTTTATTGAGGTTGTTTCAGTATTTACACCGTGTTTGGATATAAGAATCAGGTCGGGATCCACCATACGAAATATGTTTCCGTATTGGATGTATTTCCCTTCCCATCCGTTGGTGCTTAGTGTGAGTATTTTTAGCTTGTTGTTAGTGTTTTCCATGTTTTGTTTGTTTTGTGTTCTTGCTTTCTATGTGAGTGTGTGTTCTCCTTTACTTTTTGTCTCTTCTCTTTCTTCATTTAGTATTTTTCCAAACTCTGTTTCACTTATGGTGAGGCAGGAGTCTGTATGTAATTTAATCTTCGCCGACATGAGCGCCTCATTAACTGTTGCCTCTTGCAACTGCACGTCATAGGTCCATTTTAATTGTCCTGTTCTTACCCCATCAACTATTTTCCTAATGGTGGGGGGGGGGACTGGAAATGGGGTTTGTTCTGTCTTGTAGAAGCGCATATTAAGCTCTTCTCTATCTAATTTATTGAGCAGTTAGGGAGCCTTTTCCCTGCTAGTGCTTCTCGCTCTCTTTTTTTGTTTTGGGGGTTAGACCTGCTCTTCTTCTTCATCTTCCGAGGAAGATGCAGAGCTTGTGATGTTTCCTTATGCTTGTTTTATTTTTTGAGCTGCTTTTTTCGCTTGCATTTCCCTTTTTCTTAGGGCTCCTATCCTCGGATTTTTACTCTTGGTTCTGTGAGTGGCTTGGGGTCTCTTTTGATCTCAGTTGCTTCTGCTCTGACTTCTGTTGGTGGGAAGGGTGTTGCTGGGGCCTCTTCCTCGGGTTCATATTGCAGTTGAAGAACATCTCCCGATGGAGGGTTGTCCGGGAACCACATCTCTTCTAGACCATTTTTCTTGAGCATGGTATTCAGCTCGGTCGTGAAGCATCCCGGGTTAGTGAGGTTTCTCACGTGCGTATACATGATGCACGTGAGAATTTTGGTCCCAATTTTGTTCCCAACCTTCAGATATGTCTTTGTGTGTGGAGAGGGGGCATTTTCAACTGTCCTTGCGGGAAGGGCTCTCGCTGCTTGAGCGTAGGAGGTGTTTGCTCTCCTTATTCCCTCCGCCCTTTTCTCTTCAGTTTTCCTTTTCGTCAGCTCCTTTTTTGGGCATGACATGACCATAGCCCCATGTTTTTGACCACAGTTCGGGCATCTTTCCTCGGCTGCCTGGCATTCCCGCCAGCCGTGCCCTTTGCCACTGCATCTGAAGTAGGTAATCTCCTGTTCCTTGCAGTCTTTTGTGGCGTGCATTTCTAGCTTAAAGAATCGGAAGCAGATTTGTATTGGGGTGTACTCTTCTCTCTTTATCTGTTCTCCGTTTATCTTAGCGTTGAAGAGCAGTAGTCCACTCTCCTTCGTTTTAGCTGCCATAGTGGTACCACCGAAGATGATTTTAAATACATGGCTGTAGTCAGTATTATCTCTACGGTTTTTTAACTTTACCACTTCGGTAATGCTCGCCTACTGCTGGTTTCTTAGTATCTCCTCTTTAATTTCCTCCTTGGAGTGTTGGCCTATCCAGGGATCCAGCTTTCTGCAGATCACACTTCTGTGTGCCCGGATCTGGGAAGGGGTACTAGGTTGCAGGTTTATTCCCCTCAGGATTTCTATTGCTGCTTATTTTGTTAGCTTCTCCACGTCATTTTCTTTCTCGCATATAGCGACATAGCCTGTTGCTGCATCGAGCAGGCGAAGTACAGCAACGTTTAATTTTCCGAATAAGGTTTTGTAGACCGTGCCCTTATCCGGTTTCTCCAATCCACTCACAGTTTTTAGCGTACTCTTGGAGCATTTGAGTCCTCCATTTCTGCGTGAGGCCCCTTGAAAATGGGGTGCACTAACTCTCTTTGTTACCTTTTTATATTATTTGTTCTGAGTCTTTGCCTACCAAAGTGTTCTTCAGTGGTTTCTGGATGTTACGCATTATTTAAATTTTATTTGTCTTGGGGAGAAGAGAGCCCCCCCTCGTTTCCCCACCACCTCGACGGAAGAGGGATTTGCCTTTTAGGATGAATTATAAGATGGATGAAATAAGTCTAGTTGGGATCCTCTCAAGGGTGTGATTGTATGGCGGACTTATT
Source organism: Ceratothoa steindachneri (assembly GCA_963969495.1). Classification (NCBI taxonomy): domain Eukaryota; kingdom Metazoa; phylum Arthropoda; class Malacostraca; order Isopoda; family Cymothoidae; genus Ceratothoa; species Ceratothoa steindachneri. Next base: position 157,183,847 of record OZ018327.1, read on the forward strand.
GACAACGCCACCTCCCCGAGGGTGTTTTAATCGCGACCGCTTCCCAACATACAATAGAGACGGTTGTATGTCCCTCTATGTTCCTGGAAGGGCCCCCCGCTGTAATGAGCAGCGGAGGTTGCATTCCGTCCCTTGTCCGGAATTATTTCTGACATTGTTCTCAGCTGTGGGCTAATCCTCAAACCAGCTTCTTCCAATGCCCCCAATTATGCCAATGCAACAGCTCGGCCTAGTTGGAACGAAAAGTGAATGGCAAATCCTCCTCGCATCTGGCAGCAGGTCACTTAGGGGGAAAGGGATGGAGACTTAAGCAGTCATCTGCCTAAGCGGGGCCTCTAAAAAGGAAAGATGAAAATTAGTGATGATGGGTGAATAGTGATGAATACTCTCTTTCGTGAGAAGGGTTTTTTCGGAGGCGTTTTTGTAAAATATTTTCCAAACCTTTCCTCCTTTGCCGTTTCTGAGGTAAATCCGCCAGTGATATTTCTTCAAGAATTCCGAGCAAGCCTTGGGGAGAAGAGAGCCCCTCCCCTCGTTTCCCCACCGTCTCGACGGAAGAGGGATTTGCCTTTTAGGATGACTGATAAGATGGATGAGATGAGTCCGGGTCAGATCCCTCCAGGGGTGTGATTGTATGGCGGACTTATTGACAACGCCGCCCCCGAAGTTATAGAATTGAAACAGGTAGAAGATTTTGTAACCTCTCATACTAAAAGATTCTTCGATATTCTTGGTCTGCCTTCCAGTTTTCTTGAAACCAATGCTGAAAACTGGGGACTTAATGAAGCATATTGGGATGCAAATGAAGTAATTTCGAATATGAAAGTTACGAATGTTTTAGCAGAGCGAAGAATAAAATTAATAAAAGAATACAATAAGATTCTCACAAATGATGAAGAGCAAAAGCAATATCTTCTACAGGCAGTGAAGAAGTACAGATCTGCCTTACCAGACAAAAACAAAAAAAAATATGTCATTGAAATAAATTGTAGTGCCAAGATAATAATTATTGTTAGTGGTTATGATAGGCCTACAGGGGAACTTCCATTTTTTAAAAAAAGGCAACGCGCTGAGAACTGTACCTCAAAAGGTAGTGTGGAAACCAGTTTCATCTATGCATCGATAATAGCTATACTTGACTAAATATTTTCCTTTTTTCAAGACCTAGTAGCAACCTCTAAATTTCATCCGATTGACCTCAATTTTTGTATACTTTGTTTTTGGAACATAAATAACCAGATTAGAGGGTGCCCCTACAAAATATCAAAAATAAAAAAAATTACCCCTTTTTTGAATCACCTGCCATTGTTGTCTTTCACCGACATCAATCGTTTCCTGTAGTTCTTTACTAGTGCACTGCAACACCCTTATGGTATTTCTCCCCATTCTTCTTTGCAAATTGCCATCAATTCTGGGATGTTCTTGGGACCCCTCAAATGAATCTTGCTCCTCAATGTTCGCCACAAGTTCCATACTTGGTTCTAATCTTGCGACTGTCTAGGCCATCCCAGAACGTTTACATTATTTTTACAGAGCCATTCGCGAGTAGTCTCGTAATATGGTTAGGATCATTATCGTATTGAAAGATCCATCTCTCTTCAAGTCTAAGCTTCTCTTCAGAAACGAATAGAGGTTCTTTTAAAATGTTTCTGTAGATTGCCGAAATCATGGTCCCATCTATGATGTGGATATTGCTGCTGACCTTAGAAGAGAAACAACCCCACACCATGATGCTACCTCCCCTAAACTTCACGGTAGCGATGGTGTTCTTAGGGTCGGAGGCACTGCCATTTTTCCTCAAGATAGGAGGGCCAGCGTTACAGCCAAACAATTATATTTTTGTTTCTTCTGAAGTGAGCAGGTTCCTCCAAATGCTCACGTGCGAACTTCAACCTTGCAGCTCTGTATGTCTTCAGCAGCAGCATGAAGTTTGGCCTGCTAGACTTATAATCATGCCGGTTCAGTTCATTACTGATGGTTCGCTTTGAGGTCGACGTTCCTGTTGCCTGCTATCTTTCTTGTGTATCATATTTCCTTATTTTCTATTGATTAATGAGCATATATGTATATATTATATATACAAGGTGTCCCAGAAGTCGTTCACCATCCTGGTTTAAAAAAAAAACACCTTTATTGATAATAATCACAACAAATGCTCAAATTGAGCATCCTCTGCAATAAAACACGCATCATTTTTCTTCATCAAACTGTCTTTCAAACTGCTGAGGGTTTCAGGGGTGATCTTTTGGCACTCAGTTCTTATGCATCCTTCAAATCTTTCAGAGTGCGTGGACGATTCTAGTACAAAAGTTAGAATAAAAATTGCGTAAATTATTATCAATAAAGATGTTTTTAAAATCAATAAAGGTGTTTTCTTGAAAACCAAGATGGTGTGCGACTTCTGGGACACTATATAAATATATATATGCATATATATGGAATGGTTGGTAATTTGTCGCGATTGGAAACTCTAAATGCCGTGTTGTCTGGCATCGGTTCTCTCTTTTACTTCCTATCATGCATAGCAGACTCCATTTTGCATCATCTGTGAAGGAAGAAATACCATGACTGAATTCAATCCTCCAAAAATTTGGAATATTAAGCTGGTCTGCTTGAAATTCACGCCATGAGCCTCAATGTGAAGATCTCCGAGTCCTTGTGTGTCAATCTGAGGAGGGATCAGAGGATATAACGGCTCGAAAACGTCACTCTAAGCGTCCTGATACGAAAATAACCTCCGAATTTGTCACGGAAATCCATGACATGATTGATAACGATCCCAATCAACGAATGAAGTCTATACCCAGGGACAGGGGAGTATCAGAGTCTCTCATCAAGTAGTTGGTGTGCGAGGACATCAGCTATTGACCATACATGATGAGATAGGGTTGGCTTTTGGCGCAGAAGATAAAGGACAAGCGTAATGAACGTAGTGCGAACAAACTGAAGCATCCCTTCAAGCCTCGCATGTTTTAGTTCATCTCAGGGGAGAAGAATTTCTGCCAGGACCAGGTGGTGACCTGGCAAAACAACCGCTGGCTGGCTTGCTGTGTCCCCTGAAGATTTTTTTTTTTTTAAGAGCTCATCTGGCGACTGCCGACATGGGCATTAGTCGCCGTATTAATACTAATCTAGTTCTAGGCTACTTTAAAATAAAATTAAAGAAACGAAAAGAAACGAAAAAAAAACTCAAAATGGGAGAAAGGAAGCAAGCTTCTGCGTCGGGGGGAGGTCCCTCCGGCGCAGGAGCGTGCAACCTAAAGGAAAAAAAACAACAAAAAAAAACAAATGCAAAAAGCAAAACAAAACAAAACAAACCCTGCTTAAATAATAGGGAGAAGGCCGGCCTCCCCCAAAAAGTCAACAAGTCCACCAGTCGATGTGCACGCACTCATCCCGTGTCCCCTGAAGATATACTGAGATTCAAGAAGACCAAGTTCCAGGTCCGCATTATGGCGTTTGGGGTAGTCAGTAGCGAACGCCAGGTTATGCATCCCGCGTATCTCCCTGGAGAGGCTCAGACTCGATAGGGAGGGATACATCAAGTGTTTGCATAAGTTTTTGTTGTTCTAGATCCAGAAGGTGACCACTGGAAGGCCTGATGTGTGGCACCAGGATTCAGCACCATGCCACACCAACAGGGAGATCCGTTCTTGTCTCTTAGAAAATTTCTTTGATTACATCGCTCCGAACATCTGGCCTCCTAACTCCCAACACTGCAACCCCCTGGGCTATTTTGTGTGGGGGCCTGGTTGAGAGAGAGAGAGAGAGAGAGAGAGAGAGAGAGAGAGAGAGAGAGAGAGACCAACAAGTCCCCGTGGACTACCAAGTTGAGGTTAAGTTCACCCAGTTAACCAGGGGGAACGTCGAAAAGGTCTCATCAGATTTCGACGCTGCCTGAAGGGTGTGGTCAAGATCGACGACGATTTCATTGAATAAAATCAATAGCAAAATCTTTCAGTCTTCAACACAGTGATTGCCAACGTGGGGCGTCTGCGTGAGATCCAAGAATATTTTTTGACAATACGAATCCATGTCTTTTTTTATAATTTTGCTAAATGGCAACTTAGCAACCAACAGGTATATCAAGGAGTTAAAAAATAGTTAATTAGCTGATTTAGCTCAGTTGCCACTTGCTTAGCGTTGGCATCTGTACTAAGTTGTAACTGACACTACATTTTATGTTTTAGTTGCAATGTCTGAGCAGCTAAATTTGCCAATAGGTATCATTATATGGTTATGTGATGAGGTTGAAAGGAAATACCCTTATAGGGGTTGTGGTTTGTTAGCAATATATGGGGTACCCAACTTATATGAAGGTGAATTAAGTATCTGACTCCAAATATGATTTCTTCACTGTGTTCTTATTTTCGCTCAGCTTACCGAAGGTTTCAGAGTAAATCGAGGTAAAGAAGGACGGTGCAAAAATATACTTTATTCTAATATTGGCCTATTAACGGGGTAAACGGCACGTCAATAATTTACTTTGCGGGCGACTAGCAGTCTATATATATATATATATATATATATATATATATATATATATATATATATATATATATATATATATTCAACGCGAAGTATTAAATTCTGGATCGACAAGACTTGGTGAATTTAAAAAGGAGAACGTGAACGAGATAATCTTCTTAACAACAGTAATCTAATAATCTTAATAATACAATAATCGTTTTAACTGAGCGGCTCTGACTATATATATGCTTATTTTCTAAAGGGAGTGGCCTAGAAACCTTCATGGGATGAACTTGAGTTGTCGAGTTCATTGTGCTCCACCCCTAAGGGGGAGCTACCGAAAGCTGTGTATGTCGAATTACTTACATATCCCAAGTATTATCTATAAAACAAGATACGTTTGTCGCAGATTTGTGATAAAATTCCTTTCGTTCAACGGGTGTATTTAACCAGGTGCTTCGTAGACTTTCGTCTCCTGATAAATCTATTCTGAGACGCGAATTGTTTGTTTATGCGTTGTCTTATTGACACAGGTGTCTCTGAACTTTCGCGCGTTCGTACATTCGTGTTACCCGCGCCCACTTTCAACGACCGCTTGCCTTATCTCTCTCTCAAAATATAATATATATATATATATATATATATATATATATATATATATATATATATATATATATATATATATATATATATGTATTCACCTAGAAGGCGGGTCCCATCTTTAATTCCAACGTTTCGGGTTATTACAAAAGCCATCTTAAGGAGCTAAAAACAAATTCTAAATGAGTAATCTAAGCCGAAAAACATAAATAACAGCACAAGTTCAAAGTTAAAAACCACAGATCAGAGAAAATCACAAAAACGACGTTAAAAATATAAAATGAACGTTACATTAATGAACAAATCCTTGTAGTCGGTTCTCGGCTGCTGATCCTGAGGCCTACTCTAAGTAGTTGACATTCACCATCCGCAGGCGCTGGAGTTCTCGCTGCTCGAACACTTCGTCCAAGGGGAGAACAAAGGTGGCCTGGTTCACTTTGTGCCTTCCTTCTGGAAGCGCTTGAATAGTCCAGTCTTCGGTCCTGCGGTGGGGCCGAAGGCGGACCTGAATGCGGCCGAAAGGAGGAGTTCGAGGACGTGGTGCCGGCAGGGTATCCACACCAGATCCTGCCCCAAGGCCTCCTCGATGAGGGTGCGCACGCTCCGCTGTGAAGACCCGTGTTGGATGCTGTCGTGGTAAACACAAGGGTACGGATCTTTGATCGAAGAGCCAACTGGTTAATGGTGGTGACACAAGCAGCTGCTTGCGCTTCTCTCGATTTGGGAAACACCGAGTAGCTTCTCGAAGTCCTCGGGGATCGTGATGAGCACGGCAACTCGATAAACTGTGTACCGATCTCCCTAGCCGGTGACATCGGACAAAAGCTTGCCGTCCCAGTGGAGAAGAAGAGGGCCGTCAAATGTGAAGTCTTCCTCCTCCTGCGCTGCCTCACCACTACGCACGAGGCGACGAGACCGCCGCACAGAGCTTCATGACAGCCTCAGGTCCGACAAGTCATGGCCAAATGCTGATGCGATGGCTCCAATGACGAAGACACCCTTTGGCGTCAGCGCTATGCGCCTGGAGCCGGGTGGTATTCCATGTCTTACGATTCCGGAAATGAGAAGGAAGTGGACGAGTGAAGTACAGCAGCTGCTCCATGGGAGGACTGGTTCTCACTCTCCTCGTATCGTCGCCGTCGTCGCTCTCCTTCCTCTTCCCGGCTCCGTTTTCCGCCTTCTTTTTCCGTGTGATCATATTCCCTCCTGCCATGCGGTAGGAGAAGACGTCTTGGAACTGTTTCTGGTAGAACTCCCTGTCCTCTTCATTCTTCATGTTGGCGAGGGCGTCTCGGGTTCCGATGTTGAAGACCTCAACGAGAGGGGCTCTGGAATACAGCATCATGGTCCTTATACCCTTGCGGGATCTTCAACCGGCTCTTCTTTCGAGTCTGTTAGTCGAGGTTCAGCTTATCGAGTGAGCAGATGCAGCTGTCGATCCGCGGCACCGGAATCCTCCCCCTCATCCAGATCTCCATGGCAGCCTTGACTGTCTGATTGGCGGCCTCACGGAACGGAGCATTCGACGGATCACGAAAGGTTTGAGGGTATCTCAAAGCCTCCCCACGTGTGGGTAGACGGGAGGTGCAGAAACCGTACAGAAGGCTACCAATCATCCACCACTTCGTCGATTCATCCTATAAACAGAGGGAGACAAACAACTATGGAAAACGCTCATCAGCAACAGCGTATTGCTTGCGGTGAGTCATTGCTTTCACGACACCTTCAGGCACCATTTATGGGCAGGGTTGTTACTGGTGATGAGGAGTGTATCCTTTATCATAACGTTAAACTCCGCCGTTCGTGGATCAGTCGAGGAGGCAGAATTTCTCAACAACCGAGAGGAGGTCTTCATTCAAAAAAGCTCATATTGAGTGTATGGTGAGATATTGAAGGAATTGTCCATTATGAACTGTTAGACAACATTCAAACAATTTATGCTAATCTCTACTGAAATGTACTTCGTCGTTTGAAATCCGCTTCGGGCCAAACCTCCTTATTAACAGAAGGGCAGTCATCTTTCATCACGATATTGCCCGTCCTCCTAGAGCTCGAATGAGTAAAGATCTCTTGGAGAAGTTCTGTTGGGAAATATTCTTCATCCTTCATAGTTACAAAATTAGTTAACTTTCCCTCTTTATCCCTCAAGCATTTAAACAACTCTTTTTCATTTCCAAGGCGCAACTTTCAACAGGTTACCTGCATTCTCATTGATCCATCAAAATAAGTATTGCTACACACGACATAATGTGCTACAGCTTCAGACTTAGTATGAGCACACTAGGTAACACATTACTCCCTGCCAAAGTTCAGATATCGGATTCGGGTTTTTTTTAGAATATTGCATTCAAAGAGGCTAATAGATAAGAAATTTAGATATTCAAGATATGGAATACAGTACTCTCTCACAAGAAAGAAACTGCCAGGTGATAACTCCAATAGGAAACGTTCTGGGAAAAGCAAGGTAACTACCAAAGCTGAGGTTAAGCATTTAACCATAACAAGTAATCGAAACAGATAATTAAGTAGTCAAGATTTAAGAACAGAGATAAATCATTCGGGATATAAACCCGTGTCTTTTTGGTCATGGAGCTGCCAAAAAATCATTGCTGAGAACCCAAAACAAAAGGAAATCATTGCTGTGGGTACAAAGACATAACACTGGAGCGTCAAAGACTGAAAAAAGTGTTATTGACAAATGAATCAAAACTTTAATTGTTCGGGCCGCAAAGGAGTTAGCTTGTGCGCAGAAAGCAGGGAAAGAGACTAAAAGAGGATTGTGTGATACCAATGGTAAAGCACGGATGAGGTAATGTGATGATGTGGGGCTGTTTTGGAGGAGAAAGATCAGGAAATTTGGTTCAAATTAAAAGAAATGTGCAAAAAGAACAATACCACAACATTCTACAACGCCATGCACTACCTTCTCCGTTAGAGCTTATTGGAAAGGGTTTAATCTTACAGTAGAACAATGATCCTAAGCACTTCTCAAAGTTTTGTTGATATTATATTGAATCGAATAAACGCCAGGGTATATTGAAAATAATGGAATGACCTCCACAATCTCCCGATCTGTCCCCTATTGAGTTAGCATGGGATGAGCTTGATAAAAGGGCTAAAAGATGGCGGCCTGAAATGGTGGAAGAGTTATTTGAATGTTTAAAGAATGAATGGCCAAAGTTAAGTAATGCATATTTAAAAACAACCCTTGTTAAGAATGCCTAAAATTTGCTCTGCAGTTATTAAAGCTAAAAGAGGACAAATTAGTGAAACAAAACTATAAAGATTAAAATAATTGCTACTTCTGTGGAATTCTCAGCAGTTGGATGTTTACTAAGTTTATGCTCTCTTTACTATTTTATATATATATATATATATATATATATATATATATATATATATATATATATATATATATATATATATATATATATGCTAGGCGACGAAATGGGGGCAATATTCAAGTAACTGGATCGAGATAAAGGCGAGGCGAGACAATCCGGCTGGAATTTTTGGAATCCTGCGACGTTGGTCTCATTCAAGGCAGGTCACGAGGGGCCACCGGCACCAGATTTAAGGAAAGAGGGGTGGGATAGGGGGCTTGTAACAAATACCAAGAAAAAAATTTAACCCTCATTAAAGCGACGGTGTTAATATAGGAAATGCACTCCAAACTCACCCAGAATTACAGAGATTATTTAGATTTAGAATCAAATGGATATAAGGTTGTGAGAGAAGAGCCAGAATGCACCAAGGAAGTAAGGAAAGCAGAGCGGAGAAAGAAGAGAAATGGTGGGGAGTAAAAGGGGGCAAATTTAGGGGCTGAGTGGAGGAAAATGCCACTTGAAGTAGCTCGATACAAAAGCCTTAAAGCTGAATCACCTTCGCCCCTTTCTCAATTCAACCTCTCACATTCCCCTCTGCTCTCTTCGCCCTCATTTCCAAGCGAGCTGTTCTCCAGCGAAACAAGTGTGCAAACAATTTAAAACTAGTTTTTGGTAGTTGTTTTTTTTTAATCAATAGTATTCAGCCATTAGGATCCTTATGCCCTGTTCGGGTCCAAACCAATAACGCCTTACGCAAGTTAGTGCCAAAGTGGCTTCCATTTGATGAGCGATGCCTTTATCAAGATCGTAAAAAGCAGCTGAAACAAACGGAGAATCGACGAACCAGCAACTTAATAGAATACGTTCCTTATGAACAGATCCAATTCATTCGCTCCATCTCTAATTTTTTATCTCTCTAAATTACTCTCATTTTTCTTTCTCTCTCTAAATGACTCTTTATTTTTCAATGTTGTTTTTATTATGCTGTGTTACGTCCTTCAATTTTTATTTCACATTCGTCGTTTTTTGGGTGAACCACACTAATAGCTTTTGAATAAAAATAACTCATCTAGACATATTTTGGAGAAAACGAAGGATAATTATACACAGTAAGCATACCTTGCGTATATATGTAACAGAAAACCCCAAATATAATACACGCTTAATGGACAGAATGAATATTTGCTGACATGATGACCATTTCGAAAGATGACTTCAAAAACCCTATCATGAAATCTGTCAATTTCGTAATAATAGCATGTTGGACTGCCTCTGCTGCAGCTTTGATGGGCGCCCATAAGATTTCTCCAGACGAAATTGACGTCCATCGGCATAAAAATGTTTAATGATGGACCACAAGTTTTCTATTAGGATGAGGTTCAGAGAGGCTGGGGGCCACACCATCAACTTGTCACCTTGTATGCCGTAAGAGCATAGGAATGCTTGCATGGCTCTGGCAGAGTGGGATGGAGCGTTGTCATAAATGAAAACTAGAGTCCTTAGAAGTGACAACGGTATGTCATCTTGCCATGGATCCAAGACCTTCTTCAAGAGGTTGAAGTAGGTGTCTATGGTTAATTTAACCCCTCAGGTACCCTGATTCGGCCAACAAATTTGTATTAAATTGTACCTGCCCATAACATAACTCCTCCCTGCTGTTTACGTCGAAGATGTTGGTGACGCTCATCTCTGAAATAGACCCAACGATTTGCCAAACCGTCAGCTCCTTCAAAGGTCCCCCTGGTGTCATCAGTGAATAGGACATAACTCATGTCCAACACCATGTTCTTCTGGGCCCATTGAAACCTCAAAGCCTTGTGATGGAGCGTTAAAGGAGGCAGTTTCAGGAGAGCTCGCATGGAAGCCATGTTCACTAGATAGGGTTCTTGGTGGTCTTCGGTACATGGGGAGGACCAGTGGCGGTGAAAATGACTTTGCTTGTTTGTCCGGGTTTCTCACGTAATTGCCGTGCAATATTCCTTAAATCCCTAGCTGTCACAGTTTTGGAGATTTCACAATCTGATCTCTTCTTGCTTATCGAAGAGTCGTTCAGAAATCGTCTAACCGTGTCCACATGACGAACAGAGGTGCCTTCAAGACTTTCCTTGATGATGGAAGAATTTTCATCATCATTGACGCCTCTGCAAGGTCCCATTGTTTTTAAAGATGATGAATACTATTAGTGGGGTTCACCCAAAACAAAATGAATCTGAAATAAAAGTTCAAGGACGTAATACAGTCTCGTAGAGTCGAACGTCGATGCTAGCCGAGGATTTACTCTGCGATGACGCGGGAAGGAAGCACTCCAGAAATGGAGGGGGGGGATATAAATCCCTTGCGAGGGAGAATAATCAAAATCGAGTACGGTTAGCCTAAATAATCAATTCTTAGAGGCTCCAGATTTAGATAAACTGATTGTAGAAAAATAACTTTACTATGTACAAAGAAAATATTATTAGCAAAAGTAAATAAATGACGATAAGGAGATCCGGGGTACTCACGGTGGGGGGGGGGGGGAAATACAGATGACTCGACGGGGACGAGAGTCCGAGAGAAAATGTACGGTGATTGCTTCCTGGGAAAGGAGGAGAGTGCAAATAACGTTGAGACTCACGTAAAGCCTAATTTGACTGGAGGCTTTGGGAGACGACGAGGAAGCGGTGCGCCGCAAAGTTCCACTTGCATAATTTCTTCTTCTTTAACCTCGCTGAAAAATGACCGGGGGAATACCCCAGACGAGAGAGAAGTCGATACCCGAGTGATAGATGCCTGTCCGTGTCGATCGTCTGTCGGGCGGGAATTCTGGCCTTAGGTACAAGCGAGGTCGGGTAGAGAGGTGACGCGTCGCGTTCATAACTGAAAGCATGTTGGGAGGCAGAGCAGGGCGTACGAGATTGCACGTGGCTGCTTACTAATACAGGGCTGTATGGTATTAATTTATAAAAGCTTTTCCCGAAGTATTTATACTGCCTCGGCGGAAGCGGGTCGCTAGAGGCCCCCTAAAGGGGGGCAGGGATCACATTACACTTGGTGCGCGAGGGGGATATTCTTGTCGAGCATCACATGCTCGCTCGAAGTCCCCAACGCTGTAGGTCTGGCGCCGATCATGCGATGCCACGGGAACGAAAGGGAACTCAACACGGATCACGCGGCCGCGCGAAATTCTCAAGTCAGCTCCTTAGGTTCGACTGGCCCGACCATTCTTGATAAGAGCGCCGGGGTCATCCAACCACGCGAAATTCTGGCTGCTCCCTTGGAGCTGCCTGGGCGTGCAGTTGCATCTTTCTCAGGCGCCACGTGTAGACGTTGGGTTCTAGAGGTGGGGAGGGAGTAACCTTCTCTCTCTGACACACAGCATAATGAAAACATAAAAATTATGTTCTTATATTGTGTAGACCATCTGGGAAAGGTTTCATCATAATTGATCCACAGAGAACCGAGAAAGCTTGACTTCCCCTACCAAGCTATTAAAGTGGTTCAGGTATATATATATATATAAAGATGGGTTTAGAATTTTCTCTCGGAAAACGTTAGTCTGAAATTTGAACTCCGTTCAGGATGAACAGTGGAATTTGATCAAGATCTTAAAAAACCCAAACTGAAGAAACTTCGATTGTAACTATTGAACAATTGGCAGAAAATTACATTCAACTCAAATGTTAGTGTAGCGTCATTTAAAGAAGACAGGGAAGGTTTCACGATCGGGGCAATGGATTCCTCACGATCGTTTGAGATATACTTGCAACAAATTGAATAATTTGTTAGTACGATTGCTATATGAGATGAAAATTGGGTTTTGTACTCTAATATTAAACTTTTATAAAATGGATGTCCTGGAAAAACTAACAATACCTCAGTTGAATCAGATGTCTTTAACCACATAAGTTTTCTCGTGTGCGTTTGGTGAGATATGAATGACATAATCCATTTTAAATATCCCAAGAGGTTCCTTCCCTCTGTTTTCTTTACCGTTTACATGCAGTTCTTGGAGAAAAGGTCAGCATTAATTAATAGAGGAAGAGTATTTTGTCATTAAGATAAGGCATGACCTCATATCGCAAAAGTTACCATACAAAGGCTTAACAATTTCGATAAGGAAGTAATGAGTCATCCTCTATACTGACCCGACATAGCTCCATCAGATTACTATATTTTTAGGAGTTTAGCAAATCACCTGAAGAGAATGAAGATGCCAACAAAAGAACTGGTCGAAACTACTGTAAAGAACATTATTTTAAAAATCAAACATGGTATTGAAAATTATACGACTTATCAAATAAATAAATATTCAAACAGAAACAACTTCAGAGTTGTTTGATTTTTAGCCATAAATTGATGATAGACATAAAAAAAGGTGTCTCATTACTTATGAGGTGATCATATGGTCGCTGGACTTAGAAATATAGCGCACGAAGAGACAGCCATCTTAATTTACTTTCAATGAAAGATCGTAACTGACGGCCAACTAATCGAAGCGTTTAAAGGGATTTATTAATACACATTATGACTATTAAAACTAGATAAAGTAGTGCCACTAGAAATTGCGATTTCAAACTAGGAAAAAAATGATTTAACATTTCGATAGCACAAAATTCCTTTTTTTATAAAATAACACAGACCCGGGATGCCTTACCTAGGGATGTCGTTGAAAGTATTACAGTAAATTTGTTAAAGAATAGAATCAATAAATTATATTTTAAAACATGATCTAGCAGAAATAAGAGGTATGAAACTCACTCTTTATCTATATCCTCTTCCTGTCCTGCACCTCGCACTTGCACCCTCCCCGCTCTTTTTTTTTAAAGCTAGCATCGATGAGATTCTAGGGTCTTTCCTGGTTCGTAATTCTGTAATACTGAATGTGTCAGGTGAGTCAATTTCACTCTTCTACAAAACCCTTTTCTCCTTCAATCTGCATATATCCTCTCCACATCTTCTCTTTGCTATTTTTAATAGCAGAAGTCATTTCATACTCATTCTTGATTTGAAAAGACATAATCTCAAAGACCCTGTGCCCGGATACCTCCGTCACGGGAATCAAACTTTCACGCTCTAAAGAAAAATCTGATGGCGCCTGTTCAGGGTCTTGAATCACCAATCTCCACGTACATCAATTCAGCTGGTTACAAAGTCATGCACAATATTTAAAATTACTTTCTTTCTTTACTGATTAACCCCCTTGTGTGCGGCAACCATTTAAACGCAATAAAATACATACAGACAACTAGTGTGTCTGATAAATACTGGCCGCAATACCTGTCACCTGGTGCCTGCAAACCCAAAGGATACGTATTAGTAGACAATTTCTATGCCCACCTCTACTCGTAGTTTTGAAGAAAGATGTCACCTAAATAACTGTTTGTGACTTCAGTGCTTTAAAAAAATCTCACAGGAGTGTTCTATACCATGACCCTTCGTCTCTGACATCACTGGATTTGCAGTTGAAAAAGTATTTTCAAACTCCTTGATCTCCTATGGGCGTTTCATAAAATACATGTGAAAGAATGTAATGTGGAGAAGACGGCAGTTTGCACTCCTTTTGTGTCATACGAATTTTTTTAGGCCATTTGGTCTGAGATCATGATCACAAACTTTTGTGTTTCTTAAACAAAGTTTTAGAAGAACTTACCTTGCTTCTCTTTTATAAATGATATATTGGTATAATCAGTAGACTATGAAACACATCTTTCACACCTAAATTAAATCTTCGAACTTTTATTTATTATTGTTTAAAATTAACCTTTCATAAATCTCATTGTGTGTGAAAAAGCTCGAATTCATCGAATATCTTCCAACGTGTACATCTTACAGTTTCCAGACAAAGTAGAGGCATAAAATAAATCCCCACTAGGACGACTTAAAAACTCCTAGGGAATTTTTGGGGAGGCCTTTTTTATTTTTAATATAAACATGACAAAGACGCCGGCACCATCTTGGGTCCCCTCAATGAGCTACTCGCGGGCGCATATAGACGTAGCAATTCCCCTCTAAATTGATCTGAGTGCAAATAAATCATTTCTATCGAACAAAACAGCAATGGATCTACACCACACCTTAGTCAACGTATTCATTAGAATTCTATCGGGTGCAAGTGTTGAAGGTAAGGGAGCTTGCTAACTGTAAGTGAATAAATCTCTTCATCTGGCACGCGAAATTTTCTCTAACCACGCGTCCTATTTGTCTATCTGCCGAGTACCTAGAGCAAAAACAATTTTTATAGTATAGTCAAATAAAAATGTAAAGAACGCGTAGTTTCTATAGCCAAGGTCACTGTCGAGACAAGCGTAGTTATGTTTTGTTGAAGATTGGCTGTTCTGATTCGATTAAATAAAAAGTATCCAAACTTGTAGTCTGGTATTATAATAAGAAAATAGTACGAACCTTACGGGAACTGCGATTGATTATTCTCGGTGTAATATCTACCCTATCATGATAGAACTATCTGTATACAGGAAGAAAACTCACACAAATGCATATATACAGTATTTTCCATGCTATGATAATACTGTTAACAAATTTGTAATATCTACCCTGTTTCTTAGAGCATATAGAATATGTCATCCTTCTTATTTAAACGAAGAAATTGTTAAAATCAGGATTGTTTTTTCAGAACTGTATTACCCAGATTGGTTTATAACATCAGCTCATTTTGCAGCTAGGAAAACTTACTATTGTAATAAGCCTGCACGTTCTAATGACTTCAGCAAATGTATAACATTGCCATTTAATGACAAACTAAATAAGTTAAAGCACTTATTTCAGGAAACAGGAATTACGAGTAAAATAGCTTTTAAATATAATAATTCTATAAACTAAATGATGATTTCCAGGAATTCTAATGATCAACAGGGTAAAGGGGTATATGTAATTCCACGTAAAGATTGTGAAAATGTTTATGTAGGTAAAACGGGAAGAAATTTTGATAAGAGATTGTATGAACATAAAGGAGACATCAGAGTTGGCAATTAAAGTAGTGGAGTATTTTGTCATATCAGAGATTTTAATCATTACATCGATTTTCAAGGAAGTAAATTGGTCTTTAAATAAAAAAAAATTATGTCAAAAGAAGAATTGTAGAATAAAGTTTGATCACATCCATTTTTAATTTCAATTTATCTAAGGGCCAATTTTCTTTTAATAGTTTGATATGTAAGCAGATAAACGAAATTGTAAAGTTGCCCAGCACTAATCACGGAATAAATTATGTCGCTCGAGCAGTGGAGTGGGTTAAGTAAGATGATCTTTGTCTATCAGGTCAGAGGTCTATATAGAGTTCTCTGTAATTTTCTACTCAGTTGCCAGTTGACAAGAGTGTGTGATACACTGAAAGTGTTCTGGAATAAATATGTCTTTAGGAAGTGCGGTTTAATTCCTCATATATATATATATATATATATATATATATATATATATATATATATATATATATATATATATATATATAATTGCTTCTAGTCAGTAGCATAAAAGGTATTGTTTAGCTTCTTGAGAATTTCTTGAGGAGAAAAAGATAGTAATAGATCATTTTAACTCATTATTTATTATCTGCCAGAGGCACCTTTCGACCTAACTGTTCGTCTTCTGGGGCTACAATGAAAAATATGAAGAAATTCAGCTATATAAATACAAAGCATCTGTAGATACTATACTAACCTACAGAGGAGCAACACTGAATATATTTTGATATTAAAATCTAAAAATATATTTGAGATTAAAATTTTTTTTTTTTTATTTTAAAATTATGACATTTTGACGTTATATATGGTAGAAAATCAGCAGGACAAACGAAAAATTTACACCTCTCAATCATAATTAGTGCAAGATCTCAATCCTATCTACAATATGTAACGTCAAAATATCTTAATTTTAAAGTCAATTCTTTTTTTTTTTTATCTGAAATTTATTTTTATATTTTTATATCAAAATATATTCAATGTTGCTTCACTGTAAGTTAGTATCTACAGATATTTTGTATTTATATAGCTGAATTTCCTTATATTTTTCAATGTAGCCCCAGAAAATGACCAGTTAGGTTGAAGGATGCCTCAGGCAGATAATAAATAATTAGTTATAATGATCTATCACGATCTTTTCTTCTCAAGAAATTTTCAAGAAGCTAAACAATACCTATTATGCTTTTGAATAGAAGCAATCCTTTAAACAGGGTCTGCTGACCAAAAATTCGCGTGCCCTCACTAATTTTGATTTATGTCCTTACGACTCTGAAAACTTCAAATAATTCCCGGAATAACCTTGGGAGGACCTTGGAAATTCTATCATTTGAAAAATAATGTAAACACCTTAAGGGTTTCAAATTTCGTTAGAATCGACCGAATAGTTATGATGTTATTATCCCCAAACACTAATTCCCTGGCTAATCTTTCGTTACAATCAGTAAAATAGTTATGATGTTATTGCCCCAAAAAGTCATTCCCGGCCTAACCTTAGGAGGACCTTAGCAATTATATCATTCAAAAGAGAATTGAAAACAACATAATGGCTTCAGATTTCGTTAGAATCTGCTAAATAGTTATGATGTTATTGCCAAAAGAAAATAATTCCCTGGATAACATTGGAAGGATTTGGCAATTATATCATTAGAAATATAATGTAAAACAACATAAAGGTTTCAACATAAGGGTTATGATGTTATTGCCAAAACAATATTATTCCCGGGCTAACAGGGAAGGACTTTGCCAATTGAATCATTCTAAAGAGAATGTAGAACAACATAAGGTTTCAAATTTCGTTAGAATTGACTGAATTGTTACAATGTTATTAAAAAAAAGAGGCAAAACGTGGACCAACCGATGGACCGACATAGTGAGATGTAGTGTTACCCGCGACTAAAAAGTCACAACTTTCTAAAAGTTCATTAAAAAGCAGAACTATTGTTTATTAAAACACTAGCTCTGTCATCCAAATATGATAAAACATTTTGACTAGCTGGTCGTGCATACTTACCAAAGCTATTTTAAAATTTAAATAAAGTTTTTTGAAAAATAACATTTAAATAAAGTGAATAGCTTACAATTTTATAGTTACTTTTAATAAATAACATATTTACTTCCATTAACATATTTATTTTTGTAAAACCTGAATTGCTTCCTCATCTTCAAAAGTCACAGCACGCCACTAGTCTACAAGCGTGGTAAAAAGGGTGACATCAAGATTTTACCAAAAGGTTATGATATTTCCAGCGGTCTCTTGGAATGAGAAAACAGATGTTTATTTTATTGATGCTAAAAAGACCAAAATGAATTCTGCTAATTACATTTAACTCCTTAAAATAAAGATGTTGCCTGATTGTCGTCAATCATTTCTTGGAGGTAAGTTAAATTTCTGATTATTTATTTCTTTACAATCGATATTCGTTTTTTCTACCCATATTTTTGTGAAGTGCAAGAAAACTATAAAATGTATCTAAATTCCGTTTTTTGCATTCGAAAAAGGAAGATTGAAAATATCTTAATTATGAAAATTGTCATGAATAGGAAGGAGGTTACTGAGCATAGCTGCTCATAGCTAAAATTAGTAAGGGTGCTGCATCAGAAATCGTTTAGTATTGTTTTAATATTGTGTAAAAGGAAATAAACATCTAAAAAGAATTTTATAGACAAACTTGATAAAATCATAAAAATAACAGAATCAAACATTTTTTACTTGCTAATAGCCTAAATTGTTACAGTTCAAGCTTGATCCATTCATTTAAAAGTAAAATCCATTCTTTTTGTTTTAGTTTGCGTGAAAAGATTAATTATTTTCTCCTTGATTTCCGGATGACTACTGATAAATCTTTTCTCCATTGAAAGCACTACAAGTGCATTTAGTCTTTCAGAATTCATAATGTGTCTTGAAAGGTGTTATTCTTTTCAGTATTGAAAAGCAGCGTTCTGCCTCTAATGTAGACAAAGGGAATTGTCAAGAGGATTTTTATCAGTTTCGTAATTTCACTAAGAACATCATCTAGATTATTTTATAATATAAATTTCAGCAGCTCAATTAACTATTAAAAGAAGCGAAAAAATAAGAATTAAATTCTACACTTTATCACATTCAAGAATATAACCAGATTTTAAGCAAAACACACGTGGAGTAAAAAAGAAACACTATTTTCCACCGGCACACCAGGGTCGGCCTCGCGTGAACCACAGTGCTCTCTCTCCTTAGCGTGCAGCTTCCTATCGCGGATATGTTAGCATGCTCGCAACAGCCAAACACCGCGTCGCCGGAACTATGAAGCGCACAGTTCTACACAAGGGTTTTGCATTTTTTTCATAAACTAGTTCCTAGGGGATGGCTACTGTCATTGAGCTTACGGATTATATAATTTACAAGTATAAAGAAACAATTAAAGAAAAAAAGGATTCATTATATTGAATGTTATCGATAATATCGAGTGCAGTTCCACAGTGATTTTTTAAAAATGCGTCATTTTGGGGCCCTCCGTTATATATATATATATATATATATATATATATATATATATATATATATATATATATATATATATATATATATATCATCGAGCAGCTAACAAAAGAACTGCTGCAACATTTAAAATGTATCAATTCAACAAATCTGGTCAATAATTTGTGTAGTCGAAAGTACTCGAAACCTTAATTCCTCATTTTCAAATGCATGTATTTCTCTCAGAATATTTTGCACTATTCCAGTTACTATTGCTGGAGCAGAACGGTCCTTCAATGCTTTGTGAAAAGTAAAAAATGTCTTGCTGTCCATTATGTATTAGAATAGACTAAGCAATTTAGATGTTTTGGCAATGGAAGCTCATTTGGCAAAGAATTTTAATTTTGGTGGTGTTATTTCTGTTTGCCATCCTTATGTCTCGAAGAATGCAATTTGAATAAAATGTAAACAGATCCATGTTTTGCTTAACAATGTATGAGAGCCTTTGTTAATTTGTATTAGATATATACATAATACAATTCTTACTGTTTTTAAGCAGTGTTTTGACATGACGTATTCAATTAACTTTTTGTAATACTAGTAAAATGCATAGACACCATTGTTCTTTTTTAAAATTCACAATTTTGAGGCATAGATGGTAGAGATACGAGGGTGGAATCCTGAAAATGCCTAGCCCCGTGAGTCCGGCTTAGTTGGCTACGTCCCTGCTTTTATTTGGTGGATATTAAAAGCATGATTTTTTCCAACTTTGAAAATTGGAAAAAATTATGCCGTTACTTAACCTGTAGCCTAAAATTGATGTTACTCTAAAATGAAAGCATAATGTATAATAATATCTATTTATTTATCGTCTATATTTGTATTTCTACTAAAGGAGGGAAAAATCTATTGTCATTCTCTACATCCGTTCTATTATGCGTCCCATGGTCATTAAACCGAGTTTCCTGTCTCTCAACCATCGACTAAAATACCATCGTCCGATTAAGGAAAATTCAGCTGATGATTTTGGTAATCATGCATTATAGGGACCTCATGGACCACTACTGTATTCTTCTCAACTAGTACTCCTGAATTAAGTTGAGCTTAACGACTCCTTTTGAGATTTACGTTTGAGAAAATAACGAAGTGAGTTGTTTGCTTCGCTCCTCTAGGAAAACAATATCTTGACGACGGTTAACAAGTTTAGAACCAGTTGACATGATTTGCTGCAGGGGAAACCTACATACCTCGGCAATTAAAAGATTATTTTACCTCCGCTAAAGCTTTAAATAGGTCTAATGGAACAATATCCTAAAGGGACAGTCTATCGATATCCACGGTCAATTTTTCAAGATAAGTGATGCTAAATTTAAAGAGGGTATACGCATATATTGGACCCCAGATTCATTAAACTCATGAATGATATCAATTTCGAATCTATAACAAATGTTTGAGATAATGATCTTCCTAGTTTTAAGATTGAATTTAATGGAGTACTCTGGAAGCACAAACCACAAAACTAGTGATGAACAACGAGAAAGGATCCACCCTAAGATAACCGAAATCGATAAGCGTTACAAGGAAAAATGGAGATATGTATACCATTTTAGCTATTTTTTGAGGGAATCTGCGAGATACCAGACCAAAACGATAGAAAACATAGCCAATAATTAGGTTACATTTGGGGGTTTATTTAATGAAAATAAAAGAATATGTAATGAATGATGATATTTATGCCATTTCCTTCTCTCAATAAATTTTGTTTAAATCTAACTACCTTAAAAATTGGTGGTGATTGGGGAAATTAGATTGCTGATGTGAAATAGAGCATACTGGAAATAATAGATCTCACTTAAGATTAAGTTGATCTGTTTTTTAAACTTTAAATTTGCTGTATAATGTATTTAATAATCCTGAAAGTGGAGGTCGTATTGAAGCTATCATAAATCAAGAACCCAAATCACTTAGAGCGTGGCCAAACTCTTCACTATTATCTGATTTAGATGGAGTATTTCGTCGACAAATAAATGGAGTATTCCATTAAAAAACAGATAGCGTATTTCATAAACAAACAGATGGAGTATTTCATAGAAAAGATACGGAGTATTTCATCGATAAAGAGTTGGAGTATTTAAACGACAAATAGATGGAGTATTTCATTAACAAAAAGATATAAGATTTCATCGACGAACAGATGGAGTATTTCTTTGACAAATAGATGGAGTATTTCTTCGACAAACAGATGGATTATTTCATCGACTAATATATGGAATATTTTATCCTCAAACTGATGAAGTATTTAATCTTTAAATAGATGGGGTATTTCATCCACAAACAGGTGGAGTATTTCATCGACAAGCAGATGGAACATTACATCGAAACACAGATGGAGTATTTTATCAACAAACAGATTGAGCATTTTATAGAAAAGATATGGAGTACTTCATCGATAAAAAAGTGGAAGTATTTCATCGAAAAACAGATAGAGTATTTTATCGACAAATATATGGAATATTTCATCTACAAACAGATGGAATATTTCATCCACAAGAATAAAGTATTTCATTGATAAACAAAAATTTTCATCGACAAAGAGATGGAGTATTTCATTTACAAACAATTGGAGTATTTTATTGACCACCAATTTGACCATTTCTTCGACAAACAGATGGAGTATTTATTCAGCAAACAGATAGAGTATTTCATTGATGAACAAATGAAGTATTTCATTGACAAACAGATCGAGTATTCCATCGACAAAACTGAATGAATATGTCATTTATAAACAGATGGAGTATTTCATCGACAAACAGATGGAGTATTTCATCGACAAACAGATGGAATATTTCATTGATAAAGAATCGAAGTATTTCGTCGAGGAACAAATGGAGTATTAAATCGACAAAATGATGTAGGATTTCATCGATGAACAGATATAGTATTTGATCGACAAACAGATAGAGTATTTCTTTAGCAAACAAATAGAGTATTTCATCAGCAAACAGATGGAGTATTTCTTCAGAAAACAAATGGAGTATTTCTTAGACAAACAGATCGAGCCTCTTATGTATTATAAGTTGTTTTAAAATTGACAAAGCGTTCCCCTCTTTCAACCCATTCTCATCTCAGGTCTTTTTTCTTCAATCCCCGATATCCCGCTCGTATCTTTTCAGACCTTCGCGAAAAGATTTTATTTGGTGCCGTGGGAATGACGGTTTGTAAGTAATTAAATTGAGCTATCGCATCTTGGCATTGTGGATGAGATCCCACGACACAATATACATTGCAAATAAAGATCAGGATGACAAAAGCGGGTAAACCCGTAAGGTACGATGGGCTTGTTATCCTTCAGGTAGGTGAAAGAGAAGTAGAGGCGTCGAGTAGTATTGTGTTGTGACATCCCCCAATGATCATAGAACCCTTCTTACTTTCACGTCCGAGTGCGTGGATATGAGTGGGCCCTATTCCATAGCACGGGGAGGCTATTTACCCCCGCAGAGAAGTTTCAGCGTATTCACCAATGGACTCGTCCCCTACTGAGATTATTTGCCCGCGCTCGCTGGACTCGAATCCGTACCTCAACGCTAAAAGCTTAAGGCTGTAGCCACTAGGCTAACAAGAGCTCCAAGAATGATGGATTAAGAGACACCTCAGCCCCCTCTAATTCTAAGGCAAGGGGGGATGAAATCTGGATACAACAGTGCAAATTTGAATCCCTTTTGAGGGAAGAAAATCGAAAGGACGGAAATTTTGTTGATAACAAATATTCAAGAAATTTCTGTACTTATAAGTTACACTGAAACAGGATATGCTGAGGGGCTGATCTAGGATAAAAATTTGGGGGGACCTACCTTCAATTCCTCCCTCTGAGTTATCTGAGAAAAGGGCATTGGTTGTTAATAATGGTTATCTTACACAGCATTGATAATAAATAAAAGCATCTCATAAATGAATGAGGACTATCTCTCTCAGATCTGAATTTTTTCCGCACATCAGAAAATTATGAATTGTAGTTTTGGGACGTCAGCTAAAGTATAATACTGAATTTAATATTTTTTTTGAGATTTACCTGTATTTTGGACATGTATCAGATAAGATACATTCGATTGTAAAGATTTAAAAAACTTTATATATATTCTATATTATTACATAACCTTTTCTGAATAGCATAAACGGGTCTGAAATTGGAGGGGGGGCTGAACTCCTGGATGAAGAGAGATTGCTATTATAACCGTATTAAGAAAATCTAATGGATAAAGTACATAGAGTCCCTCCGACTGTCTATCGATGTTGCTTCTAGGTTGTTTTCAAGTACAATGCGTAGATGAATGCGCCTACCAATTTTGGACCAGTTTTAACATCCAATTTTCAACAGACCCTATATATTAACTACTCTAACATGCAACTTATTTTTTTTTTTTTCCTTTGCCGGATTTGTGCATAACTCGTGCAACATAATGCTCGTTCTCATAACTTGGAGAAGCAACAGGCGAATAAAATGATGGCCTTTATGTCTATTTTTGGATGAAGCGTTTCAACTATAGGGTTACGAACAGCACTGGTGAATGCATAATTATGGTCGAAGCTGTTCTTAAGTGCAACAATTTTCTTAATTATGCTTCCAAAAGCGTTGGTTTAATTTTAGTTGTATAATTCACGAGTTCAAATGACCTAGTTTTTATTAGGTTCTAGTTTCTTTTGGGACAAGGGATAAAAGTTTAAAAATGTACTCGTTTCGATTATTGAAAGTTCCAAGTTAAATTACCATCGTAATGAGGTTTAGCAATATTCAGGCTCTGTTCTTTGTATTATATAGTTTAAACAAATGATTACATGTTAACTACCTCTTTTGGCTTTCTCTTAAACGACTCACGGTAAATAAAGCTCTATAGAGAGCAGGAAGAAGTGCTTACTATCAGGAGTATGTCAATCACTAGATACCAATGATTTTTGATACATTTTTTACCAATATGTTCAAATAATTCCTGTTTTGACATATTTACCAGTACTTTTTAGAGATTTTCTTAATCTTACCTGTTGTTATCATTCCAGGAATCTTTCCCTAGAATGATATGTCTACTTCAATCTATGTATTCGGATTTTGTAAGCATATTGAACAGTAACGTGTGTATTTTCACGTATAGCAACGTATTTAGAAACTGTGTCTTCTCCATTTTTACGATGTCCTAATGAAATTTTTCACTACGCCGTCACTTATCACCCAAGTTTTCACGAAAGAAAATTCGCTGTCAGGCCATATGAAGGCCCAATTACTTGAAATGAGAGATAAGTCTTCAGTTTCTTCTCGTCATACTACGCTCGTCAATAACCCAAGACTGGCACCCATCGCTCAATATTGCCTACTCTTGGCAAACCACATATTTCAAGTCGCATTGGTGCGAGAAGGCCAGGCTCTCGTAAAATTTTCGCAGACCCTAACTTCATAACACAAAGCGGTTAAAAAATGCAGGTACCATAACTCTTGTTTCACACTATTCCTGTTTAGCCAACTAAACCGAGAAAACCACACGCTGATTCAGTGAGGATGAGCTCCGATCCCAATATTAGAGCCCTCAACCCCCTCCAGTAGGAAATAACACAATTATCCTAATGATAAGCGGCTTCGCTTCAGCTAGAACTTGACTGTCTTATCCAAACTTTTGAAACCTTCGCTCGAGAACTTTGATACGAGAAAATGACAATTCAGAAATTCTCATTCCCTCCTTCATTTCCAACGCTCGGCGCCATCCTACAGGGCCTCCAGCTGCACTTAGGCGATGCCTTCTCCCGAGAGAAGAGGCTGGTAATATTACCCGTTCCCTCATCAAGCGAGAAAAATGTGTTCCGCCCTCCAAGTCTCGGAAGGAAACAAAGGGCCACTTCCGCATTCACCGTG
Source organism: Ceratothoa steindachneri (assembly GCA_963969495.1). Lineage (NCBI taxonomy): Eukaryota > Metazoa > Arthropoda > Malacostraca > Isopoda > Cymothoidae > Ceratothoa > Ceratothoa steindachneri. The sequence goes on from OZ018327.1 coordinate 157,208,549, forward strand.
GAGACAGTGCAGTGTTTAAGCTCGTCTTTTCATCTAGAGGCCACCGAGGAATCAAATATTCTGGTTGGAAACACTTCAACAGTCTCCACTATCTCACTATCTCGGCGTCGCTGGGTGAAAAGAGAAGACCTCAAATAATTTATTTACGTTTGTATCGGGTATCTAATTTTTGTCTCTCGTAAAACCATTTCTCCTTATATCCCGGCCGCACTCTTCCCTAGTATTTCTAATTGCAGATGTCAGTCACCCTATATTAGGGCCAGATTTCCTGCATTATTTCCTACTCAAAATTGATGTAAAAGTATGTGTTCTTAAAGAATGGGCGGCCTGGTGCCTAACTAGCGGCACTCCCAATTTTCAAGCCATCTTGCCACTTTGAACGAGCCTATTGAGAGACTTGACTCATCAAGTTCTACAGTCAATTTATTTGGTGCACACCCAGTATTTACCCTAATAAAAAAACAATGATTTTCACACTTCCCTAACTTAACTTTCCCCCGGATGAGCGAGCAACCAGTGAAATCCAGAACCAAACACTATATGCAAACAATTGGTTCGCCTCAAGACTCCTATACGCGTTGCCTGCAAATCTAAAAGTCGCCAAAGATGTTTTTTTAAATATTAAAACAAGGTGTTACTAGGCGATCTCGTTTGGCCTCACCGTTGCACTTGATTTCAAAGAAAGATGGCACCTACATTTATTTTATTACTCGCTTTAAAGTACTTCAGGTACAAAAACATTTTCCAAGCCTAATCTGCTAAAGGAATTTAATCAAATACATATCAGAAAAGTGAGTTTGGAGAAGACGGTGGTCTGCATACCCTGTAGCTCTTATGAATGCTTTTTCGTGCCACTACTTAATTTAAGAGCGTCATTCCAAACGTTTGTGACTACCTTAAACCATGTTAGGTGCAACCTTTTCTTTTGCTATTCATTACACTAGTCAACAATGATTTTGCTACTTGGGTATTAACTTGTGATTTATACTAAATCGAGTATGCTGATTCCGGATCTGTAATCCGAATTGTTCTAGCAAGTAAGGTTCCTGAGTTACAAACATACTCTTTAGTTATACATATGGGCAGTGTCGCTTCGGCTACCGTAGTCAGAGGATGTATTGTGTGTATTTGGTTCCTGCGTTACACTCCTGATTTATCACATTGTCAAATTTAGCCATTATAGTAGTGGTGTTGAAACGGTATTTGCATACAGTGATTAATTGCATTTTTCTTTCAGATTTATCTCTCAATTAATTTATAAATGAAATAGGATTGTACAAAAGTATATAACAGGATATATACAAACTAAGTATAAATAGCCCAGACAACTTTTGTTATATCTGTGGAAGATATACTCCAAGCAACCAGCGGAAAAATCTAGCTAAAAGAGTGAAACTGCATACAATTATTATTCTGGTTGTAAAGTTGGTGACCAAGACAAGCCCTGGGCACCTGACAAATCTTCTAATGTGTGTTATACGGGGCTCACACAGTGGTTAAATGACAAACGAGAAAGGGTATGCCTTTTGCTGTACCAATGGTGTGGCGTGAGCCAACAAATCATGTTTTTGATTGCTACTTTTGTATGAAAAATATTGCGGGATTCTCAAATAAGAACAAGTCAAAAATTGTATATCCAGATTGTAAGTCAGCTATAAAACCAGTCCCCATAATATGGAGATTCCAATCCCAGTTCTCCCTCAGCTAGTGCAGTTAAAGAAGATGATTCATCGCCTGAAGAGGAGGATAACAATGACGATGAAATGTATGAGGATGATTCTAAGGAAAAGAAGATCCAGCTGATAAATCAAGAAAGATTGAATTATTTGGTGACAGATTTATCATTGTTAAAGGAGAACGCAGAACTGTTGGGCTCCAGACTACAGCAATGGAATATTCTAGAGGACGGTGCAAAAATATCTACTTTCCGTAAACACCATGAGGTCTTAGCTGATGTTAATGACCTCATGAATCAGCTAGGAGAAGAGCATTTACCTGATGAATGCAGAGTATTCATCGATGCAAGCACTGCTAGCCTCAAAGCTGTGTTGCTACACAATGGTAACAAAAAACTTCCAATTCCTGTCGCACTCACTATTGGGACGATAGAGACATATGACTCAATTAAATATATTTTGGAAGGTGTTCATTACTTGCATCATAAGTAGAATATGTGGTGATCTAAAGGTAATTTCTTTATTTCTTGGACTGCAGCTAGGATATACAAAGAATATGTGCTTCTTATGCCTATGGAACAGCCATGACAACAGGAATCATTATATTGTCAAAAAGCGGCCCGAAAGAGAATAAAACATAGTTGGCCGATACAATGTGAAGCCCATACCTTTGGTACATTCACAGAAGATCTACCATCCACCACTTCATATCAAACTTGGCCATATCACGAATTTTGCTAAAGCAATGGCCCATGATTCTGAAGGATTCCAGTATCTCAAAGAGAAATTTAGTGCAAAGAAAACCGATGCTAAACTTAAAGCTAGCATTTTTGTAGGGCCGGAGATCACAGAATTGATACGTAACAGGGAGTTCAGAAATAATTAACTCCACTCTTGCGTTGGCAGCATGGGATTCATTTGTCCATGTAGTGAAGAACTTCATTGGTAATCATAGGGCTGAAAACTATAAAGAATTAATGGGCAACAAGCTAAAGGCCTATCAACAAATGGGCTGTCGAATGTCTCTTAAGATGCATTTCTTGCATTCGCATCTAGATTTCTTTCCATCTAATATGGGTGAAATTAGGACGAACATGGGGAAAGGTTCCACCGAGATATCGCAATGATGGAAAGCAGGTATCAAGGCCGCTTCAACGAAAACAAGATGGGTGGCTACTGCTGGTTCCTACAACGGGAGGATCTTATATCCGCGTACAAGCGCAAGAGCAAGAGTCTCAAACATTTTTTAAGAAATTTATAGTAAGGTGAGTTCTACCTCTTCTATATGTAATGCATATCTTATCTGGGTGTGCAAAAGAACGTACATAATGCCAAATAGGGTGCCCCGATTACAAACCTTTGCCCCAAAACGTCTCATTCTTCTCAAACTCGTAATAATTATATCATTAATTTATCCAAGGTGACAAAGTGAGCCCTAGGGCATATTTACATAACTCAGGAACCTTACGTGCTATGGCAAATCTGAGCACAGATTTGAAATCGGCGCACCAAAATTAGTTAGTTATAACAACATTTACTTAAGTAGCAGAGACAAAGTTAAAATTTGTTAGCTAATGTTATTGATGACATTCTGGTATTTTTAGCCGCTCCCGTATCTAACTGAGGTAAAGAGGCCTGAATTCCTAGGATATATTTTAACCAACGAATTCATTTCTCCGGTGAAAATTGGGGCCTTTTAACTACCTCCTCATGGGTGAAGACAAACGCAGCGAATCTATTCTAAATTTGTCTCAAAGTGCGAATTATGGTTTTACCTCGGCGACAAGCGCGATCACTAACGCGGTTGCCTTAAGCCATCCATTTGGATTCTAAGGAATGTCTGCGCAGATGGGAAGGGGGGCGGGGGCTTTTTAACAGGTACGGGGAAAGGAATGGGCTTCATTAGTTTTCTTCTTGATGTGGTTTACCAACACAGAAAAAAATGTTCGCCTTGGCGAGAGCACTATTTTCAAGTGTAATTTCCCCTCCATAATCCAAGGCTAGGTATAACCCTCGTCACTGACCATGATGAAATTGAGCTCATCTTTCATCGTCCCATCGCTACATACCCTCCCCTAGGAGTGAGGAAGTTGACTACATTACTCATTAAAAGGAGGTAATGTGGCAGGAGATTTGCCTGCTCACAGTCTCTTGAGAACCGCACATACTTATAAGAACGATTGATCGCATGAAAACACTAGAGAAAGGGGTTTGGAATCCCTCAACACAAAATCGATTCGGCCTCTGGACAAGATTCCTATGACCACATGACGCTCCGACAACCAGCTCAGATCGCTTCTGTCACCAAACTTCGCACGCTTTTCAAAGACGTAAACTATTTTGATTTTACCATTAAACCTAAATACTGTTCCGCACTCAAAAGATTTCGGGTGGTTGCGAGCTAAAAACTTATACTTCTCTCCAAAAATCGAATGTAACTAAGTCCATCAATTGGTTTCAAAGTTAACTTCAAGTGCTTATTTTTTAGTCGTTTGAAGAACATGTTTTCAATATATTACATAGATTAGCTCACTCAAAGTTAAATTCACACATATTCCCTATAAGCCTGGCAAAATACTGGCCAAAATGACGTGGGGCATATCCACAAGCTTCATGCTTCCCTAATCTTACAGGAATTTGTGCACTGAGAAGCTATTGGAGCGTGCTGGTGGGTCAGGGACCCAGAAATTCTAGGAAGGTCAACGGTGAGCCAAGCATTAAAGGTAGAAAGCGTCACTCCATAGAGAGTGATGGTTGATAACGCTACCAAGTAAAAAGATAAGGAAGTGGAGTTAGTGAATGATAGTAGGGAGGCAGATACAGAGAGGAAAGTGTGCATCTTCAGGTCTAGAGCAAGAAATGTACTTATGAATTAAATTTTGCTTCAGTAAGTCTAGAGAATTAAATATTAAAGTATCAAAGGGACATATTAAGGCTGATATTTACATCAATTCCATCTTTCATAAATCGTTAAAAGTAGAACTCCAGAATAGAGAGGAATGAGGGTACAGATATTCTCCTCCTTCGTGTTTAACTACTCTCTCCCGATCAACCAACTCCCTTTCTTTCCCTTGTTGCCTCACTCTATTCACTTAATTCTCGGCTGAGAGAGGAGTATGGTTGGCTGAGGGGTGTAGCCACCTCAACCATAAAACGGAACACGGGTGTAAATAAACATCAAGGGTACCATGCACCCAACCTACCTGTTTATTTATCGGCAACCGTTGTTCCAATTTCCCTCTATTCTAGTTTTAATGAATGTAAATATAATTAATATTGCATTCCTTTTGATTTTTAAGACTCAAACTTAACTGTTGTAAGGTTTCATTCCTAGGTAAATTTCTTGCTCTAGACCTGAAGATGGGCCTCGATGGTGAATTGATATCATATATATATATATATATATATATATATATATATATATATATATATATATATATATATATATATATATATATATATATATATAAATATATATATATATATATATATATATATATATATATATAAATATATATATATATATATATATATATATATATATATATATATATATATATATATATATATATATATATATATATATATATATATATATATATATGGTTGTCTAGAAAGTCTTAACTCACTTAATAAGCAGAAAGAAATCAAAAAGTTTTATGGACCAACATCAACATTAGGTTGGGTTAGCTTACTCAATTGACTACCAGCCTCCGTATACTGCTGTTGTTTGTTGCTCCTGTGCAGTTTATTTCTTTTTGTGTAAGCCCCAACTGATATAAATGAGTTTGGAAGAAAGTGGAATTAGAGTTTGATTGGCTACTATTACAAGCGAAAGTTTTCTACAAGATTAGTTGTGAAGGAACTTTGCGATACTGAAGGAGAAGGCACAGCCAGTTAGGTGAAGGTCTCGAGGTGGTACAGCTGTTTGAACTCCGGAGATCTTACCCTTGAAGCTCAATCACGTTCTAGCCGACCATCAACCTGGTATCTGGGACATATTCGGATACTGGCTGATCACTGGAAGAAAATCGTAGAGAATGGTGGACTTTATTTTAAAGAATAAATATAGTGTTGCTCCATAAATATGTTTTCTTTCCGCTTTCTAAGTGAGTCAGAACTTTCTGGCCAACTCTCTCTCTCTCTCTCTCTCTCTCTCTCTCTCTCTCTCTCTCTATATATATATATATATATATATATATGTACTGGGTGGTTGAAAAGTAACTCCCAATTTATTTTAAAATTGTTGTAATTTATTTCTGAACTATAATCTTACAGGAAATGAATATGAAAAGAAAGTGTATAACATGGAATTTTATTTAAAATTCGATACGGACCCAAGCATTCGCCACCAGCTTCTCAAGCTGCCCGGGAACCGCATCAACGGATTTCACAAGGAACTCTTGTGGGATTGAAGACATAACTTCTAGTATTCGTCCCCCCCCCCCCTAAAAAAAAGTCTCATGGCGTTAAGTCAGGACTACTGACTGGCCACTCATGAAGACCACGACGATCTATCCAGGAAAGTAAGCATTCAGCCATTCACGAACCACAATAGCAAAATGTGGAGGAGCGCCATCTTGCATGAAAATCAAATCTTTAATATTATCCCAGGTACTAATAACTGGCCAAATTTCATCTTGCAACATGGTGAAGTATCTTTCGGTATTCATGATATCGCGAAGGATAAAGATACCCACAATCCTGTCCGAAGTCATTCCACACCATACCTTTACCTTGAAGCGATTTTGCATTTTTTCAGAGGTAATACGAGGATCTTCTTTCGCACAGTAGTGGTATTTGCGTCGATTCACAAACTCACTGATGTGGTATACTGCTTCATCACTCCAGATGATATTTTTAAAAAGATCAGACAACTCTTCATACCAAGCCAGCATCACCCCCCCATCCTCCCAAACTCCATACGAATATAGAAGTCTTCAGCAAAGACTGCTTAACAATAGCGCGGCTTCCAAGCACGCTATTTAGCCTCCCTTTTGAGCAGTTTATAAACAGTGACAGGAAAACCCCCTCTCCCTGGCGAAAACACGTAAGGATACCAGAAAGGCAAGAAGTCTGATAGGTATGCTGCACGAGTTGGGTTTCAGTTGTCGACAAATCGCCTGGTAGGTCAGCGGATCACAGTCCGGTATTGTATTAGCGTTGAAGAAGGTCCGAAAAAGTGGGAACATCCAAGACTGTCCTCGTTCTGGACGAGGCCAGGGTCAGTACGCAACGTGACGACAGCTCTCTGTTTCGCATGAGCTTTCTGGATCGTAATAAAACTGCAGTCGAGCTGCAACATGAAAGGCCAGAGGGCATCCGGGTTAATGCATCCGTCAGCTAGAAGCCGGTGATCAACATTCAACAGAAGTAAAGTCGATTGGCTTCTGCACGTGTTCAACGCAACTTAGACCATACGTCAGTGGAAACGTTTCTTTTGATCCGACGAGTTCACAATAAGGTTGTTTTTGACCCCTGGCAACGTTAAAGTCAGCAGGAGGCCAATGGGTCAGTAGCTTCGAGAGAGCATAGTGCCATCATTAAAACTTGGTGGCCACTCTGTTATTGTATGGAACTCATACCAAGTTCAATGGTGGGTCGTCCTACCGTTTGCGATGGCATCATAAATCCAGAGACGCATCAAGCTGTCATGAGAGATTACATGCTGCCCTCAACCCGAGATCTGTGCAGAAATGTCCAAAATGAGATTTTCCAGCAGGAAAATGCCCCATGTTACAATTCACGTCAGTAGTATTGTAGGGTGGAATCCGAGTCTAAACACACGCATACACTCATGAGTACATTCAAACACGTACACTTTCATGAACTTGCACCGCGAGTATCCCCCCTCCCTTACTGGTTTGTCGCTCTGTTGTATAGGATTGGTTGGAGCATCCTCCAAGGCAGGTAGTACTCTTGTCCTGATTTAGGTTAATACAATAAATATTTTTACTTTTTAGGAAATGTTTATACGTAAGTCCAATACTCTGCCCACCTCCGATACACCCTATTCCGTTATATAACGAATAAAAAGCCCTTGAAGCAACTGGATCTGCATCGTTCGAATAGTCTAATTCAAATAGTCTTTCAACTTCATTCCCGATATATAGATAGTGATGCGATTCACATTATAAGGTTTAAATTCAAATAGTGATGCATCATAGCTACCAAAAAATGTCAAATGGTCAACCATACCATTCATCATCCGCGTAGGTATTCTCCCCATGAAGATATTATCCACATTCTTCATTGATATTCCACTCGCAATTGTAAAATTTCGCATAGGAACCTGTGTGATAGGGTGCATAGCGTTTGATGTAAGCAACCTATTTTCCATCTCCAGATGATTTGATGCTGAGAGGCGGACTTTTCTTGGGTAAAGGAAACTCTCTAATAATTCTATTTTAGCATCTAAACCGGTCTGGTTTTTAAATAGTGTAAATGAATGTGGTGCTCTGGATAACTTTATCATTAATGAGACTCCATTCATCAACAGCCTATGTTGCGAGAAGAAATCGTCGTGTAGTTTTCCATATACATCAATTAGTTATTTATTCGATCTGCTATATTTCTTTTCTATACGTTCTTTACATGAGTAATAACCTACAGTGAAAAGAAATGTAGATTTTTCTTCTTCAGTATAGTTCAGCAGGGTCTCTAAATATGCACGATAGGGATAATTATTTCCAATGGAATTTACAGATGTTTCATATAAGTAAATATCAACATTGCTGAATAAAGTGTGAAGAATATTATTTTCCGGAAAAATATTCTCCCCATCTTTAAGTTCGCTTCCGTTTGCCTTCATAATTCTTGCTGCAATATAAAGATAAACCTCACTCGGATCTATATAATATTGCCCGCTACCAGATATATAATATTCAAACGAAGTAAGATCTGAGGAGGCATTGCTAAGTGGAGAATAAGACTGATAATTGATCTCTATGATGGAAGTTTGGGTCGGTGGAACGGTAATAAAATAAAGTTCTGTCCTCGAGCAGATATAACTTGTTGGATGAAGATCATTCATTTTTATACTTGTATGATGTACGGCCGATGATAACTTTATGAGAACATCTATGAAATGTGTGCTTGTTTATATTATGCGGAAAAAACATCCGCATTCTCTTCATCATCTATTTTCAACTTTTCCTCTTCTTCAACTTCTTATTCATCCATTTTTGCGTATTTTTTACACCCATTTTTCCGGTTTTTCTCTTATTATCACTCTCAGATTGTAACTTTCTTCTAACATACCGTCGAGTATCTTTAGTAATAGTATTTATCGTACTTCCCAACTGATCTTTCAAAGCTTGCTTTGGAGCCTTCCCATTCATAATATCCTGAACGGTATCGAAATCGGCGGAAATGGCCTTTTTTCCTAAGATAGCGAGCACCACACTTTAGATAGGGCGCCGCATTTCAGGATAGGGAGGAGAATAGGGATCCAAGACCATGTCCCCTCTGAGCTCTTAACCTTTAAATACGCGTGCGACATTCAACATTTTTAATGCCTTCACCTAGTATGTAGTTTTATCATCAAATGACCAAGAAAGAATGTAAATTTTCATCTTATATAGATATAAATTGATCTCATATCCCCAGAGCTTAGATTCGGTTAGTGTGGATTATCAAAAGTTCTACTGAAACCCGCCTGCTAACTGATAGTCTACAAGGTTAGAGTAAATGTAACATGATCTAGGATATATAAGAGCAGTAAAATCTATATTAAACGCTATACATTTATTTAATTTTGGAATATCATCTTTGAGAGATCTTTTAATTATACTGGAAATTTTTTCTGACAGATGAAATAATAGATTTTCTTTCCTTTTCACATTGAGCAGTGAACGTGAAATGAGCATTAACATATAATCATTAGTCATTTTTCGTTGCTTTCTGTCAGATTAAATCATTAAATCTTGAGATGATAATTTCTTTTCATTTTCAGATTCATTTTCTTTATGAGTGCTTTTTCATTTTTACAATACCAGGCATCTATCCATATCTCATCATAAACATAGTCAATTCCTTTTATTTTTGTCTCATTTCGTCTTGCCAATATAGTATTTGATGCATGGTTGTTTACTTCCGCGATTTTCCGATAGACTGTGAATGCGTGTGTAGACTTAATAACATTATAAATATTCCCTGTAAATTGAAACTCACAAAGACCTATTTCATACTACCTGTGGTTTGTTATAATGGATTTGTGCAACTCGATTCTATAGTCAGACATGGTATTTTGAGAGTAAACATCCAGGGAGAACAAAGAAGGAAGGGTGACATAAAAACTCTCTAGCTCCATCTTCATAACTGATATAAAACCTTCCACATCTCCCACCCACATTTATATAATTTTATGAATGTATTTGCTCAAGATTTTATGCTGATAACACATGCCTTGATATGAGTTAAACGACTTTGGGTACCCTCACCATCTTACTAAACATGGCTTGTATTTTCCATGCCCTTACGCTTTAACTATCCTCTCCACTACATATTTCTTACGGGAGTCAAACTTTACTTTCTCAGTTGTTATTCATAAACCCCACCTTCAATATGCTCTCCATTTAAATCTTTAATATAATACAGGTCTAATACATTTGAAATCCTATATATCTTGTAGATTTCCTCACTTCAGCCTGCCTCATATCCTTTTTTAAAATTACTGGAAACGCGTGAGACTAGAACATAATCACCGATCTTATAAAGAAACCTCTTTTTTAACTTCAGCTCTCTGATTCTGTATAGCAACATCATGTATAACTTTCAACAGTGCGTTCGCAATTATTCTATATCTAGAATTATTATAAGCTCTTGCAAACTCATCTAAAGCGTCGATGTATTTCCATGAATTATTACAGGTAAAATATCTAAGAAGTCTTTCCTTTATTGTTCTTTGTACACGCTCTACAAGCCTAGCTTAGTTTAGTGAGTGAACATGATATACGCCTATATTATATTCGCTCAATAAGCCTTTCATCTTCTTTCCTTTAAACTCTCCTCCATTACCAGAACATATATAACCTGGAATCCATCCAGGTTTCTTCCATGAGACTACCTAATCCGTCTTCTCCTTTAAAGGAATTAGCCAGAGATATCTAAAATATACGTCAATTACAAAGAGTATGTAATGTACACCATAATTAAAACTTTAAAACTTACACATTACAGTTAGATCTAGCTGCCAAATCTCGTTTGAACCTTGTGATTTTACGTAAAAAATGAACTCTTCATATAATTCAACTTGAAAATCAAAGGATGACACCCAATTGCTCAAGTCAACAAAAAGCCAGAACAAGTACACATTGAAACTAGGTTCCCGGCTAATATGGTAGTTGGCGCGCTTGCCTGGCAATCGCTGGGTCGGCAGTTCGAATCTCCGTCCGTATTCTTTTGAAGCTGTCCAAATTATTTTTTCAAAGTGTATGTGTGTAGACGCTGATTCCCTAGAAAAAAAATATTACTGACCAGGGGGAGGGGAATAGGAGCTGGCTGGGAACATTTGGCGACCCGGGGGGGTGGCAGAGGATGAGAACATTTGGCGACAAACCAGGGGGTGAGGGTGGGACATTGGCGACAAACCAAAGGGTGGGGGTGGGACATTCGGCGACAAACCAGTAAAGGGGCGAGGGACCTGGTGTGCTAGGTCATGTGTGCGCTCATGAGTATGTGTACGTGTTTGAATGTGTTCATATCTATCTTACAGTGCTTCAGGGACAACAATATCATGTTGCAGGACTGGCCAGCTCAGTCTGCGGATATGACTCCACTGGAAAACCTCTGCTAGGACCTGAAAGAGGCCGTAAGACGTCGTCAGCCAGCCTCCAATAAGCAACTGAAGGCAGCCTTACCGAAGAATAGGCCAACATCAGACCCCTCGGATATCACACACTCATGGAGAGCAGGCCTCGATTAATAAATGCTCTCATCACTGCCAATGGACTCTCGACACGCTACTGAGTTTGCTGTATCATTTCAGCGTCGTAGCTGGAATTTCAGCCAATTTTCACAAATTCTGACGATATCTTTCACCACTCATATAATTTCTCATACAGTTCTGTTTTATTTGTACTTCTGGTACTTCTTATTTATTTTTCAAACACTCCTAACAAGTTTTCTATTGGCTTTAAATCTGGACTGTGGTTGCCACTTCATTGAGGTAATCCCCATTTCTCCAAACCACTCCTTGTTGTGGGTGGATGTATGGCATGAAGTTTTGTCGTGCGCAAAAATAGCTTCAATTTTTGGTGTTATGAGATGTAATTTCCTGATAAGTGGCTCTAGAAATTGTAGCAAAATGGCGTAAAATTTGTGGAGTTCATTCTTCCTTGGCATAAATACATCTCCTCTGGATATGGTAAAAACATGCTACCCCTTGATAGAACAACCTCCATGTCTTATAAATTTTGGTGAAAATCCACAAAATTGTCACAAAAAGATCATTTTATAAATAATTCTCTTCAAAGATGGAATGAAATTTTGGATTTCTTTTATCAATGAGGATTCTATAAAAAAAAATCCGAAAAATCGGTACACGAGTAAGTTATTTGGGCCTGGGTCAAAATCTATTAAATGTTTAAAAGTATTAGTATGATTAAAAATAAATGATGTTGGACCAACTCACCTGACATCATATTCAGGGTTGGCCCCCCAAAATACAAAATTTTGAAAGAGCCCAATAAATCCAGGTTTTATTTGGGGTTTTTCAAATCTCGGATTTTTTCAAAAAACAAACACTACAAGCATTAGCATAATAGAGAAAAAGAATAGCTATCTCTAGTTTTATAATATTAATAATTAATTAGTTTAATAATTATATTAAGGTAAGAATAGGTCACTAATCGAGAATTGTGGGTAACCATGATAGCCATAACCTATAGAAGGAGAGATGAATTATGAGTCAGTATCAAAGAAATTACCTTAATTTGATACATATTTGTTGAAATTATAAACATAAATATGCATTTTGAATAAAATAATGTTAAGTAGCGTTCATTTTTTGTAAAAAAATGTGTAATTTTGAAAAAAAACAACCAAACTCGGGGTTTTTTTTCAAATTTCGCCTGAAAAAGTCCCCCAAAACTCGGTAATAAAACACTGTTTTTTTAGGGCTGAATTTTTTGCTTTGCGAACCCTGATCATATTTATGCTCATCCACCCTCTTTTCATATCCCTTTCCAATCTCCCCTTGTGAGAACAAGGAGCAATAATTAGTAATTTTACATTAGATCGAATAGACACCTGCTTCATTACTTGTGGAATGATTTTTGTAAAAGAAAATGAATAAATCCTAATTGATTAAAGAAATCCAAAATTTCAGCATTTCACAACATTAATTTAAATTCAGCTCCGTTATCCAAAATCTGACCTCAAAAGACATTGTTATTCAGCTTAATTTCGCACACCCTGATTAGTCATATTGATCTTATATCTCGAATTTAGATATTCCGCGGTCTATTTCTATTCTCAGTATTCGAGTGAAGATGGTATGACAAACTCCATACGGAAACTGGTCTCGTGAATAAATATTATGCTACTATACAGTGGTTTTATTAAAATTTATTTTTCTCATCATTGATTTAAAGAAAGTTTCATATAGATACAGGGGGTTTCAAGTAAATCTATACGAATGGTGCATAGAAAAGGAAAGCAACTTTGTATCAAACAAAGCAATATATTCTCATGAGAATTTACATAGAAATAGAACGATATATAGAGTTGCGAAATCATTCAAAATGGCCACCATCTGCCTTCACGAAGTTATCCAGGCGGGACCTGAACTGGTTGTATGGTTAGGGAGTCATTGTCAATGAATGATATTACCTCCACAATGGCGCCCTTCAGAGATACTAGAGTGTTGTGATAAACCTTGTTGACATCCTCCTCAAAAACGCCCTATACGAAGCAATATAGGGGATTGCAGTCGGGAGAGCTAAGCGGCCACGAGTCTGGAGGCCAGTGGTACCCGGGCATTGTTGAACAACCAGGCCCGTGTCACAAAGTATCGCGTGAGTAAGCAATACATGCAACAAAGCCCACATGGAAAATTAAAACGAGGATTCCAAGTACTTTCGAACTTTATTCCTTGATAAAGAACTCGAAATAAAGTTCGAAAGTACTTGGAATCCTCGTATTAATTATTAATTTCCCCTGTGGGCTTTGTAGCATATATATATATATATATATGAAAGTGTCCTCAAAAAATTGCAGTACCCTTCTAAGTTATATATGGAATATTTAGACAAAGAAACATTACTAGAATAAATAAAATAGGCTTAAAATTGTGTTACCCTCTGTACTTAATTGACAATTGTCATAAGTCGCCAAACAGTATTTTATCGAATTAATGTTAATAAGCCAACATTTGTAACCAAAAATTTATCAAGTTTACCATATAACAAAGTTTTTAATAAAATACCTTCTCTGCTCAGGCCTCTTAAAATTAATGCAATATTCAAAAAGGAGAGAATCACTTTATTCCCATCCAAGGCATTGTTTATTCCGTAGGATATATCAATTGCAATAAATGTTACTATGAGTAAACCGCAAGAGAATTACAAACTCGTGTAAGACAGCAACTTAATGTACTGAACCATAGATAGCAATCTGCTCTATTCATACACATGTATCATTTTAACCCTACAATCAAGATAAATAGGGCCAAATTTGTCATTAAATTTAAGAATTATATTTCTAGCAACATTTTAGAGTGCATATCCATTAGCACCTGCCCAGATTCTAACATAAGCCCTGCTTTTGTACCTCTTAATTACCATTTGGGAAAAGGTAGTCCAGTCTCCCATTCTCTACTATTTAGGCCAAGATAAGACCTGTCTTTTATTATTCCTCGAAAAGAGGTCTTTGAGAACAAAGACGAAGGCGCTCGGAATATTTTTTTTACTTTTTTTTTTCTAATTATACTTACGTGCATACTTGTGAGCTTTCTTTCATATATATATATATATATATATATATATATATATATATATATATATATATAGAGAGAGAGAGAGAGAGAGAGAGAGAGAGAGAGAGAGAGAGAGAGAAAAAAGAAGAGATATGCCACAATTATTTGCACACTTAATTTTTAAATATTTATGAAATATTTCGTGCTTTCATTTGGTTATAAAATAACTTGAAACTCAGTAAACATATTTAACAGAAGGCATACACATCCCCCTTTATCCAGGCAATACTCGAGTGGGGGACCAATTGTGTAATGGGCGGGAGATCTCAATTCAAAAATCCAATAATACCTAAACCATTCTTCCTATATACTCATTTATTTTTTTCACGAATTACGCTTCGAAACCTCAACACATATAATTACAGGACAAGAACGAAGAACGAACAAGGAGCAGAAGGACTACACAACCAACATGTAGACCTTCACTAAGACGGTCATCCCCTGCCATCCCTCCTCCCCCAGGAAGAACCGACCATGCGAAGTGCTATTTGCGAAACTAAGAACAGCACCAATAAAGCTCATAGAGGTGCAGAATGGATTCATCGTCATATGCACCGAAAAAACAGATGTGGACAAGCTTCTATCCGAAGACTGAGATTGTCTAATGAAGTCAATCGGCCTTGAGGCAAAGACTTCCCCCCGCAAGTGGCAGCCAACCGCACCATTATCTACCAGAAAGTAGAAAGTTGGGTTGGAAAGCACTCGGCCGAAGAACTAAAAACGGAAAGCGAGAATCAGTCCACATGGGCAAAGGTCAGAGAGGTTACTAAATTCCGAGATCACACCCATATCTTCAAAGTAATCTTCAACCTAAAGAGATGGCACGAAAGGCTACAACCGGTGGACTCCTGGTCTTCAGCATGAGGATACCGAGTGACAACATAGAGCTAGAAAAGCTTCATTGCATACAAATGCACTTTGTATGCTATAAACTCGAAGAACATACCTTCACTAACTGCCTCAAGAAAGAAAAGCTATGGTGCAGCGAATGAGCTACTGAAGGCCACAGATTTGATAAATGCAAAAGCTCACAGAAGTAGTGTCTTAATTGCAAGGGCCAGCATAGGACCATGACCCTGAGCTGTCACAAACACAAAGAAATAGTAAAAAGGAAAGAAGAGGAAGGGAGAAAGACGAATAAACAACCTACGCAAGCACTGTGAAGAAAGGTGAGGAGATACAACCATCGAAAGCATATCCAGGAATAGTATCACAAGCGATCTGAACGCCTGCATCCTCATATGCATCACACGTGCAAATGTGTCAAACGCAGTCAAGCCAGTCTTCTAAATTGTGGTGCTTAACTCTCTATTGAACGAGAATAACCTTCCAACAGTAGCTATACCAGCCCACCCTTAAGGCTGCAGAGCATTCAAGGAATCACTTATTTCAAAAAAGGCAATCAAAACCTCCGGAAGAGAGGCAACCATGGAAGCACCCTCCTCTGAAGAATCTGAAGAGGAAGAAGAAAAGGAAGATGAAAAAGAGGATACCACTAGCTCAGAGAGTGATGAGGGGCTCTGCACACGATCAAGGGCGATTTAGACCAAGTCACACACTACTAACCACACCCAAAGAGTGAGAAACCTGGACACACAAGAGACGTTCACCAGGCAAAGAAAAAGAAGAAAAAAGAGGAAACACCAGTAGAAAACATATCATTTCACGAAGCACACTGGGGACATTGAAAATAAACACCACTGATTTGAAAACGAAAGGAGCTCTTTACAGAAAAAATATTCAGAGAAATTGATGCAGATATACTCTTGATTTTAGAACACGGGATCAACACGCGTAATCCTTAAATGAAAATTTGGAATAACAAAGTGTTGATCACGAACTACTAACAGAGTGGTACGACGGTGCCGCAATTGCGATCAAGAGATAAAATACAAGCAAATTACAAACTTCGAAGAATTCTATCTCGCAATAGAGGTCGAACCTTACATAAGAATGAAACTCATAACCACCAGATACCAGTCACCAAGGAGAAGTATTTTACCCATACAGTCTCTCACTAGCCTATTTGGCAGAAGTACTCCCACAATCCTAATGAGAGACCTGGATGTTAGCTGTCAGCAGTCCGGCTCTAGAACTATCAATGGAATTGGAAGGAGCCTTGCTACTTTGCTGGACAGGAACATCGTCCAGCGAATAGGTCCCGACTTCCCCACCTATGTTAGAGCAGGGTGTGCCACAAAACCAGACATCTGTATGGCTAATTGTCAATTATTGTTCAACTACTACATGTAACCAGTCCAGGTACCATGTAGTCACCATTGAGGAATCATACTTACGATCAATAGGAAGCCAATACAAGTCCAAGCCGTAGAAAGAAAAAAATACAAAAGAGCATAATGGGCACGGAAATAGACAACTCCTTACGAATTATCATTCTCCCTCTTTGGATGAGGCAATTCTTGAGGAAATTGACGAGGCACTCAACAACCTAAATCACCATCTAATCGCCGCAGATAGAGCTTGTATCCAGAAATCTGCGTATAGATCCATCTCAACACATAGATAGATGAATATATGAAGGATCTTTTCCGTAATATCAGATTATTATTTGAGATTAACGTCAGGAACGCATCAATTGAGTCGACACAAAGAAGAAAAGAGATCAAAGAACTCAACCAGTTGATCCTCAAACAACAGTGGAGAAGATGAGACGATGCGATCCAAATCCTTGATTAAAATGCTCCAAAGATTTTTGGCAAAAATTTAGACATCTCAAAGGATTGACAGGAAGAGCCAAGAGAATGGAAATTAAAAACGAAGGCGGAAACATCGAAACGGAAGAAGAAAGTATAGAAGCAATATTCAGAAGTTAATGGGAAAACATACACATTCAGTATAACTGAAGATGAGAATAAAGTGTATGGCATGGAATTGGAACATGAGATCGTAGAGGAGCTAAACACCCAGATACATAGGACGTACCCGCACCATCAGTTGGATAGACTGCGCAACGGAAGCGCCGATATAGCCGAGGAGGAACTCGTTGGCTCGCTCCGCTCATTCTGCCAGAAAGACCCAGGAAATTCGGTGCTAACAAAATTAAATTTTGAAAAGGCACCACAAACGTCGTTGAAGGAATGAGGAGAATTTTAAATGCCTTTTTAAATACAGGATACTTCTTCGATGCTTTCAAGACAAGTAAGATGATCTTCTTAGCCAGACACGGGAAGGATCCAATGAGAAAGGGAAGCTATCAACCAATTTCAATCTTGGAATTTGGTGGGAAGCTCTTCGAGAACATCTTCAATAGAAGACTGGTGTTTCACTTTGAATAGAACTCCCTGAACAATCCGTACAATTTCGCTTCCGGAAAAAAGAGATGGCGATAAATATCATAAGGGAAAAACTTGTCCAAGCCAAAAAGGAGGGAATTACGTGAGCATTGTATGACGAGAGAAATAAAAAAAATATTTGATAAGGTTTGGCAATGGCAAAGGGGAATGCAATTCAAGATCCTGTCACTGGGAATAAGTGAAAACATGGAAAGAACTCTCCGAGATTATGTCATAAAGAAAGCGGCGTATATCACTTTGGGGAGCATGGACCGACCTAATTTCATGCTTGATGCAAGCATCCAGCAGAGCGGCGAGGAAGGGGGAGGGGGTCTGTCCCCCACTCTTTACCCGAAATACACTCCGGATGTCTCAGCTCCTGGAAGCCCCACTTTCCTCAACATTGAATTCGCGGATGATTTCAGCCAGATAATACAATGCTCCTTTAAGAATGCGCCTATACAGGCTCAAATGGAAGGCTGCAATGTACTCGGTATGAAAATTACTTCATCCTGGTACAGGATGCACTTCTCTGATTGAATTTAGAGAGGCATAGCCGCAGTCAGAACTCTATTCATGTTCAGAAACCTCCGAGAGATCAATAAGAAGATCAACAATGCAATTGTAAAATTTACACTGCCCTACCCCACTTCCGCCCTCTCTTGTGTGTCGAGGACGCAAAAGAGGAAACTACAAGTCGTGCAGAACAAATGCGTGTATCTACGTACGGGTACCCGGAAGCTATAAAGAAGACGCTGAGAAGAGCTAGAGAAGGAGGTGAGGATAAAGCCCATTAACACAGTCATAGAAGAACGGAGTAGAAATATAGAAGTGATGGTTAATCAGGAAATGAAGAAAGAGATCATGGAAATGATTAACGTGAACAGAGTAGCTTGAAGCCATCCATTAGTCCCAAGTGCCGGTAGCCTTATAGCTAACGGAGATGAAGCGCCGGAAAAGAAGCAAACATAACCGAATAATCGAACATTTACCTAATAGAACAATACGAGAATACAACTTTACCAAATTTGACTCAAGAGGAAGGAACGTGAAGAAAGAAAAGAAATGAACCAAAAATACAAACCACAAACCTGACGTACAGTGCAGAATATAACAAAGACAAAAACACCAAGTATTACAAATAATAATTAGATAATTAAACCATAAAATAGCAAATACGAATAACACAAACAAGAAACATTAAAAGTTTAAGACAAAGTCTTTTGAACGTCGTTTAAAGCAGAGTAAAAAACAAAGATATTCACGAACAATGAAATGAATGGAACCGATACATCTGATCACTGGTCCCCTTTGCATCCCTTTCTAAACTTCCTAAACTACATTCACTTTTAACCACTTTTATTTCTTTATATCTAGCCCACAAATGCTTTGCCCCACTTTACACACACATAAACACACACATACACACACACTCACCAACATCAATTCAGAATTCTTTTCTTAGTTTCCTGTTACTCTGAAGAAGCTCCAGAAGAGCGAAATGTCAGTAATAAAGAACCTTGTACCACTTGTGGTTTCTCTCATCCTCCCTCTCCATATATATATATATATATATATATATATATATATATATATATGAAAATTAACCCACAGGAAAATGAAAAGATGAATCCAAGCACTTTCGAACTATATTTGAACTTGCAAATATAGTTCGAAAGTGCTTGGATTCATTTTTTCATTTTCATGTGGGTTAATTTTCATATTATTGCATTCCTTACGTGCCACTTTGTGAGTTTTTTTATTCCCCATCGTTCTTAATTGATAATATGACTAAAACTTAAGAACTTTAGGAGCACAGAGAGAAAAAATTCAAGAGTTGATGGACAAACCAGTATAAAACGATATCAAGAGACCAAGACTATTTATCAATGAAGAGAAGTGCTAGAACAAGTATTGCACTACTTAACAAAGGTATCTATCAGTCAGGCTTTACTACAGAATTACATAACACAACTTTTGGATATTCTGAGTAGTTCAATGAAGCTTCAATCCAACAATTTCACCCAGAACGGTTAGAATAAGACTGAAAGATAAAAAATTATAACGATACAAAGCATTCTCATTGTCAATGGTGCGACTGAGAATTTTCCATACTAGGCTACAAACCTGGTGTATTTTGGGGAATTAAAAAACGAAGTGAAGGTTAGGAAGCGAGGAATGAGTTGACGTTATCCTCGTCGGTCTTGCCTGAGTGTTGAAGCTTACCAGAATAAGACTAAAAGATAAAAAAATTATAAGGATTCAAGGCGAGAAATAAGCTATGAATATCTGAGGTCAACAGAAAAAACGTCTTTTGTGGGGACCACAAAAATTGGATGCATGAAAAATGGTCTAAAGTTATAGGGTCATATGAATGTAATTATCAGCTCTGTAAGGAAGACTACAGTTCTTTTAAATGTAATTTATGTAATTCCATTTAAATATATGTAGGAAGAACATGATTAAAAACTGTTTGTTGTAACGCTTTTTCAGATTTTCAGCACTTCTGGGGCTACCTTTGGGAGATGAAGAGTTGTGGAAGTATTTGACCCTGCTTGTGTTGTACCAACTGTTTCTATCATGGTATGAGTGGTGCATGTCTTCATCAGGGCCAAGGGAGATGCTTTAATGTCAGGGAGGATTGAACTATATGACTTATATCACTATATTTTCTATCCGGAAATTGCATCCTGCAACACCAAGTAATGAAGTTATATTTCAGCAGCACAAAGGGGATTACCCCTATGGAGGGGCCACCGCAGAAATGAGTTAAATCTAATTAAACACCTGTGAGGAGTGCTTGGAAAAACAATAAGAAGTACCACAAGTACAAATAAATGTTGAAAATATTACAAGCTGTGGGAAAGAAAGCATCAAGATTTATGTTTGTAATTAAAACAAAAGGGGCTCAACTATGTATTAAAAAAAATAAAAAATAATATATATATATATATATATGATAAATAATACCCACAAGGAAAATGGAAAAAACGATTCCGAGCGCTTTCGTCTTTATTCTAAAAGACCTTTTCATGGAATAACGTATTTCAGGACAGACAATGTCTTAAATAGTAAGGAGTGGGGGATAAAACGGCTACCTGCATCAAAACCCTAACTAGGGGCTACAAATTCTTTAAACACTTTAATTTGTGATTTAACATAATTAGATATGAGAGGATCTAGGCTAAACAATCCAGGGCTAATATTCAAATTTGGGAAAGTATTAATAGAGATACTCTCCCAAATATTTCTTGAAATGTAGTTCGTACATTTAATAACAGGTTTAGCACTATTCCAATTAATAGTATGACCATGACTATAGATAGTGCTAAACCTGTTATTAAAGGTACAAACTACATTTCAATAAATATTAAGGAGTGTATCAAATTTTAATATTAGCCCTAGATTGTTTATCCTAAATGCCATCATATCTAATTATATTAAATAACAAATTAAAGTGTTTAAAGAATTTGTACCCCCTAGTTAGGGTTTTGATGCAGGTAGCCGTTTTATCCCCCACTCCTTACTATTTAAGACATTGTCTGTCCAGACCTACGTTATTCCATGAAGAGGTCTTTTAGAATAAAGACGAAAGCGCTCGGAATCGTTTTTTCCATTTTCCTTGTGGGTGTTATTTATCATATATATATATATATATATATATATATATATATATATATATATATATATATATATATATATATATATATATATATATATTGGTGGAAAGAGTGGGTAATGTGATTGAGCTGCTTGGAGCTGTTGAAAGTTTATGGGAGGTTAAACGACAAGATCGATGGTTAGCTACTTAGGAAAAGCATTTCCTCAATGGAGAGGAACATAACCCGCCTTGTCCTATCTTCCCCCACCGAAAGCTCAGGTGCATAGCCCCAAATTCATGATGAATACCCCACAAATGCGTAAATTTGGGTTCCTGCGCAAAATGCTTTTGAACTTATATTGCGTCATCGCTGACGTCATTCCCTCCAACAATTACGTCACTCTTGGGGGAAATCTGTTGGAAATGCTGAGAATTGATTTTAGACACAGATGAGGGAGGATATGGACGCACCAACCTTTCCACAAAAAAAATAGGGGCAATACGAGAGGTGAATAACTTGAAAGAGGGAAACGAGGGGAAATCCGAAAAATTACCTTGGGAAAAATTAGAAAAGATACGAAAAGAGGAGATACCTAAATCTAAAGGAAATGACAAAAAAATCAGGCAAAAATAATCGAAAGAGAAACATAAGAGGGAGGGGGGGGGGGGTAGAAAGATGAGGACAATTCTAATAAAAATCAAGATGGCAAAAAGGAATTCCTTTTGAAATTGTTGTCTTCACCAAGAGTAGCCGATTTTTCTGTACCAGTCTCCAAATATTTTACGAGTGAGTTGCGATGCACCAATGATATTTTTTACAAGTAAAAATGGAAAAAAACGTCAATACGTAACTATGAAAATTGGTATAAACTATAGATTATCTTTCCTATATATCTACTAGGTAATGGCTTCGCCATTCTTCCCTACGAGGGGAAGCTTGCGCTTCGCTACTAAGATTAAAATTTAAAATCTCAAAAAAAGCAGCCATGGTTAAATTTTTATAAATTTTCTGAACTTCGCCAATTATAATAATTCTAAAAAAACTCTAAACTAAATTTTCTAAACTTCACCATTTGTAATTCTTTGGGTTTTAAAAAATTCACAAAAATTTCGATACTCTTATTTATTTCGAAACTTCCCCATTTTGTTTTTTAATATTATAAAAGAATTATTAGAAATAACTTTGATAAAAAAACATAAGTCATAACCAAACTAAGATGAAATTATTATTCAAATACTTAAAAAATCCCCTTCTTAAATTATAGAGTTAGTGATGATGATGATAGTAAATCTCTAATCTGTTTGTCTATTCGATCAAGGGGACGTGAGCTCAGCTTAAACCACAGAGTTCCTAAACTCCCTAGAAGCCCCTGAACTACCTTCTCACCAAATTGAACTGAAGATTGTAACTCCACTAATGTTGTTTCGCAATTTGGTTCCACAAAAACTGCAATGGCACTCGGCTGGTGGTAAAGAAGTTTATACCACATATCATAGAGGCTGCCATTCTTACTGGGGGTGGAAAAGGAAAGGAGGTCTTTATTCCAAGAATACCCTTAAATCCATCTGGGTTAAACATGTCATTCAAATTCAGAAGACACTACATTTCCTAATCTGTGGAAGTTTTGCAATGTCAATTAACAAATCGCAGGATCAGACTCGATCAGTGGCAGGGTTGGAATTAGAGGAACCCTGTTTTTCTCATGGTCAACTCAATGTCGTTGCTCAAGAGTTGAAAGCAAAAGCCATCTGTTTGTATATATTCCACAAGGGAAAACTAAGAATATTGTGTACCAAGAAGTTCTGTAGCGCTGCTGAACAACATTAAGTTTAGTTCTTAGAATGAAAATATTGTTTGTGAAGAATATAAAAAGATCAAATATGTCTTACTTTATTTCCGAGCTCACTTTTTTACCCGGGCAAAGCCTGGTATCTCTGCTAATAAAGCATATAACACTTTTAAATGTTTTAATAAAAAAATTTAATCTGTTTGGACTGGGCCATTTTTTTTTTTACATCTAGGTCTAACTTTGGTGTCGAGATATACCTTAAGCTCTTTATATCTTGATCGCTCATCCTTGATCTCTGCTTACTTTCATGGAACTACCAGGCAATGACTTCGCCACTCCCCCCTACGGGGCAAGCTTGTGCTTCACTACTAAGATTAAAATTTAAAATCTAAAAAAAAGCAGCCATGGTTAAATTTTTATAAATTTTCTGAACTTCACCAATTATATTAATTGTAAAGAGGAACTCTAAACTAAATTTTATGAACTTCACCATTTGTAATTCTTTGGGTTTTAAAAAATTCACGAAATTTCGATACTTATATTTATTTCTGAACTTTGATAAAAAAAACATGTCATAACCAAACTAAGATGAAATTATTATTCAAATACTCAAAAAAATCCCCTTCTTAAATTATAGAGTTAGTGATGATAATGATGAAAAAGCTTGTTCATATTAATAAAAGCATCCGAATTTGCATATATTTTGCTTTGAAAACTTTATGAAATTTGAAATATCTTGAAAGCGAGTTTCAAAGGAAATTTTTAATAATCTTAATTTTTCAATATATTTTAAATGATAAATTTCACAACTATAGACGGTTTCACTTTGCATTTGCAAATGTGGAAAGTGGTTCAAATTTGTAGTTTTGATCTCAGAAATCCATAACTTTAATCTTATTTTAAATCCAATGATATTATTTACTAAGTTAGGAAACAGTTTATTTTTTGCATTGCAATTTTATGTTCAGATCAGTGAATGATTTGTTAGGACAACTAAAAATGCTAAATAATAAAAGATGGTTTTAATTTTCAAAGTCGCCAACGTGATTCACAATGAAGAAAGAGATCGACGATTTCCAATATTAGAAGTTTACAGTATTCTCTAAATTCTCGTCGATTTTGTGATTTTGCTTTCCTATATTCTATTGGCACACCCAGGCAGTTGACATCACTTGCAATATTTTTATTTTTATAAGGAAGGAGGAAAAATACGAGGGTTATATTTTTCAAACATTAATCATGTCACCCCTCCTTGTCGTCGTAGAAGGTCTGCGTGCGACGCGCAAGTTCCTTCTAAAAACTGGTAAAATTAATGTAGATAAGCTTCAAGTATAAAACAACGAATCAGGAGGATCTCGCATCAGCACGAGGCCTCAGAGTTGTTGGACCTTGGCCTACCAACGTGTGAACACTCCCTAGTCCCTCACCAACGCCTGAACCACTGTCTTGGGGATGTCCTTGACTGGACAAAGACTACGGGAGTCAACCCCTAATGCAAAATCTGCTGTGGCGACCCGCACTAGCGAGCGTTATCAGACCGACGACTCGGCAGTCTCCTGCAACACTCCACAATGACTGGTTGTCTTGGAACACCATACCACCAGACCAACTATGGAGTGCTAAGAGAGAAATGCACACCCCTTTCCCACTATAAGAATCGTTTGACCAAGTTTCTCTCTATGCCCAACTTATTCTTTTTAAGGCCATAAAGTGACGTCATCGCTGAAATCGACGGACAACTAAGTACTATGTCAATAAAGAACGACTTGAGAATGTTTCTAGCAAAGCTGTAGCACCAACATGACTGCCAACCACTGAAGGATCGCCGCTACTAAAAATATCTACTGAGTTTGTTTGACTCTAAAATTATTCTAAATATAATTTTACTCTCTCAAAGATATGATCAGATCCCTTGGTTTTGTTATGAAGGTCTTCAAACGAACGTAGTTCTTCAAAAACATCGAAATTTTTGTCAATGCCTATTATAAACATATACAATTGAGCAATATCACAAATGCGAATTTTGATTACAACAAGGGAAAATATGTGCAAGAGTTGATGAGATGTTTAAATTGATCAAATACAGCATGAAAGAGTTCTTCCATGCATCTACTTACTACTGCTTGTTTTGACAAAGGAAGTTCAGCTACTTTATTTAAAATTCCTGTGTCCCTAAAGTTTCTTGTGAATATTTTTAGACATTTTTAGAATTTTTCCAGCATCAATAAATGTTTTTCGCATTTTAGCCAATAATTTGATAGGTTTCTGTTACTAATCGGCTTTCATTTCTACTTCTTAAAAAGACATTATTTCCCCTTTTCAATTCATCTTTTTTTCTTGAGAACATCATTTTCTCGCGTCTTTGACCCCTGCACTAATTTATATTTATCTTATATTTCTTTTTTTGTGCTACGTCATGTAATGTCAATTAATATCATGTGTTCTATTATAAGAGAATGTGTTTCTACACACATACATACACAGAGGTTTTCCTGTCGCCCTAAGAATGAAAAGAAATTCGATTTCCCATTTCTCATAAATTGACGGGAGCATCCTTATATTTGGCCTCTATTTTGAGCATTTTGTTGGACAATTGGTGCGGAAATAAAAAACATTACACTTGCAAAATGTATAAAAAGTATCATCAAACCACGTAAACAAGCCTGCAGCTACACAGAGCTTGCAGAATTTTCTGAGCTAAGGTAGCAAGAGAGGTTTAAAAAAGTAATTAACAGCAGCATAGATTTCTTTTAATTTAAAAGTTACGTATCTCGTACTACTTTAGCGAAAAAACGAGACCAATTTCCTTTACAAATTTTGTTAATGATGCAGTTTTACTCGCTGATTTCAAAATATGAAATTTATTTTGGGGAGAAACGGACGGTTAAAAAGTTATGGTTGAGTTGGCTTGGGTTAGGTCAAGTTATTTTAAGTTAGTTTCGGACATTTGAAGTAAATTAATGTAATTTGAACATATCACTTGTATATTTAACATATATAGAAATGAAATTAACTTTTGAACTCCGAAATACACTGAATATCTTTCTGAATAGGTTCGTATTTTCTTATCTCCTACTTCACAAAATTTCAGACAAATACGAATCCAACATCGAGCGGTGAGTCCCACAACGACGTTTGTTTGAATGTATCAGTAAATTCCAAGTCCTCTCGATTTGCAGTGTCTGTTTCTCCCTCCGAAAGAACGAACTCGACACTGTGATTGACGGTTTGGGGTTTGAAATTGTGTCCCAGAATATGTTATATGGCTGTATGACTTCCACATGCCGCTTAATATTGTGGTTGGAATTCAATAGAAGCTTTAATATATTTCTCTAATGTCTGACGATTTCGTGAGTGAACAGTGTTGAAGTTTGGTTAGGTTAGGTCTGAGACCACAAACTTTTCAGATTCCACATTGATTCCACGTCATCCATAATGAGTCAATCTGTTAAAACCGATAATGTTATATATGTGAACATATCTTATCTTAAACTAATTCAACCCAACCATAACCGTCTGTTTCTCCCCCCAAAAGTTCTTTTTTGAAATTAGCGCATAAAACTGGATCATTGACAAAATTTATAAAAAAAATTGGACACTTTTCAACAAACATAAAATGTTCAAAAATCGTATTAAAATACTTGTTTTCAAAATTTCAAAATTATAAATTTTAATAGCATAGGTTTTCAAAAATTGTAAGATATAGGCGAAAGATCGCGCATTCTGGCAGCTCTGCATATGCATAATAGTCTGTTGTTAGGTGTCAGCTCTGCTGCGCAATTATATGTAGAAAAGCATCGAAGAATTACTTATAATTATTGAACAACATATGCATCTCGGAAGCTTCTTGGCGCTGAATTTCCGAATACGAGCCTAAAAATGTAGGTAAGCCTACTTGATAATGAAGACAAGCGGTATGGCCTACCGCGAAATATGACATAGTTTGCAATTTATCTCATTAGTTGCTACATGATTTTACCCTCACAAACCTTTTTTAAAGCAAACGGTCTCGTGCCTCATGAAAGGATTCAATGGCCGGGAGATGGTGATCCCTGGTCTCAAGGAACGATGAAGTTGGTAATTATTCGTGTCCTTCGTAAGCAGGAGGAGAGAGAGAGAGAGATTAGTAGGGAGGTGGGTCAAGGCCTACCGAAGTCCATTGTCCGATTCCGACAAGTTACTTCAGTCATTGTCAGTTTCCTCCTACCATCTTCTAATACGTTGTCTTAGTCTACTTATTTATAACAATGATCAAGTTTGGATTTATTTTGTTCCTCTTTGTACCTTATTCTAGTAAAGTGTCCTGCCCATTTCCACTTTATAACTTTCTTCTTTTCACTATATCTGTCAACCGTGATTATATTCTTACCCGTGTCCGTTTTATGTTAGATGTAGTTTATTACTAAAATGTATCTTCGTCCCAGGCTTCTCTGTATGTTCAGCTTTTGCACGCTCGTGTCTTCCGTGGCAGAGTTTTGCTTCTCTACGTCAATACGTTTGAAAAGGAAGAAAGTCCCGCTATTCAAGATGCACTGATTAAATATTTAATGTTTAAGGGGAAAATGCGCTTCGTTTTTCAAGATACATTTAATCAATAATTAGCGTTTGAAACAAGAGCTATTGATTAATTACTTACCGATTAAAGCAAAGAGTGTATGTGGAGGATGGGGTCTCGCTTTGCAAGATTCATTTGATTAAATACTTAACGTTTGAAGCACAGATGAGTCTCATGTTTTAAAGATGACACTGTCACCTAGAATTTTCTTATTTCATGGGTATGTTCATGAATATACTGGTGTGGGCTTTGCATTTATGTGTTTAATACATATGGGAAACAATAAAAGTTACCAAATTTTTAATAATTTCTTATAAATGTCTAAAATAGCGATGCTATTGATATGTATGAAATCCTGGTATCAGTATGTAGTATAGAGTCAAAGTGTCTTCATATAGCACATTATAGTTATTGATATGATAATCTATGCCAACAGGATCTGATAAGAATTGATATATGGCGAAAACACGTAACTATTCCGTAAGGAAAGAAGTATAGGTGCTTTTGCAATACGTTATCTACCTAACCTAGCCTAAGTTAGGTAGTCTAATTTTATGAATAACGTAAAAGTTGTGTTTTAACTAAATATTAAAAGTTATGCTATATTATGTTCTTATTTTTTTAGCATGCGTTTTTTTATTAATAATTGTAGATCACGTATTGGAAGAGCAGAGAAGTATGATATACACGCGGCAAAAGGAATGGATCAGCTGTGGACAAATCGCCCGGAGGGGCGGCGGATCACATTCCGGTGTTGAAGAGGCTTCGAGAAAGTGGGAACATCCAATATCGTCCTCGTTCTGGAGAACACAAGGCGACCAGGTTAATGCATCTGTCAGAACAGTCCGTCGGAGATTGCTTGCAGAAGGCATGACCACATGTAAAGCCGGCCAGAAAACGCTGATCAAACTTTAGTAAAAGGGACGTTGATTGGCTTGGGTACGAGCTCACCGAAACTGCACCATGTGTCAGTTGGGATGTGTTAATTGGTACGACGAGTTCACGTTCGAGTTCTCGACCCCAGGTAACCTTAGAGTCCATAGGAGGCCAGGAGAGCGTTGGATTCGAGAGTGTATAGTGCCAACAGTAAAGAAAGGGGGCTGTTCTGTATTAGCATGGGGCTCCATGTAAAATTCAGGGGTGGATCCTCTCCCTGTTTGTGATGGTATCATGAATTCAGAGAAATACAAAGCTGTCTTGAGAGATTACATGCTACCCTTAGCCCGAGACCTATCTAGAAATACCCGGAATGTAATTTTTACCGCAAGACAATGCCCCATGTCACACGTCTGCGTCCACCCTACAGTAGCTCCGAGATAACAATATCACGGCCATGGACTGACAACCTCAGTCTCTGGATATGACTCCACTGGAAAACCTATGGCAGGACATGAAAGAAGCCGTAAGACGTCTTCAGTCAGCCTCGAATAGGCAACTGAAAGCAACCATCACCGAAGAATGGGCCAACATCAAACCCCTCAGGATCACACACTCATGGAGAGCAGGCCTCGATTAATAATTGCTCTCATTGCTGCCAAGGGACTCTCGATACTCTACTGAGTTTCCTTTATCAGTTTGGTATTGTTACAATTTTCATCGAACTTAATCTCTTTATCAGTTATATATTGCTTATGTTATGTTTTGGCAAATTTTGTATTTTGTTCATTTTTGTTGATTGTTTGAGCCATATTTGAATTATTGTTATTTATTCGAATTTATTTCACTGTTATATTCATATTGATATGAAAACCAAAACTTTACGACCCTGTATTTATCTAATTTCATGACATTTCCAAGGTGTCGGAATACTTAGGTCGCGACTGTAGTTTCAATATTCAAATCGATAAAATTCGAAGCCCAAGTATCTGTTTATTCAATAAAATTGATCGGTTAAATTAAGAGATTGGGTTATTTAATTAAAATTATTAAAAAACATTTGAAATTGTTTAAAATGAAGGGCTAGCTTTTAATTTGAGTTTAATAAATTATGCGCAATTACACTCAGGCACTTTAATTGATTTCTATTTCAATATTTACAAACAAATCTTAATATTCTTGCATGTTTTTCTGTATTTCAGTAATTATCTTTTAGGCTCGTGCCCAGATAAAGGTTTCTCTAAATATTCGCTCCGTTCATTTTGGAAGCCTTTAAGAGCATCGATGAAGCTTCATGTGGATGGTTGCAACATTCCCAATTCGCCTCGTAGACTTCTGTTGTCGGCTTCAGGATTTTTATTGGTTCTGTCTTCTTTTAAATTTGGTTATTACATGTTTTCACATCTCTGTGGGAAACAATGGTTATCTTTCTTCCATTTCCTCGCCGGTATAGACGACCAATGTAATTGTCTTCAAACCAATTTAAAAGAGAAACCAATTCCAAATACAGGTCCGTTGCAAGAGAATCCTGCGGCGGTCGATGTCATTCATCATTTCGGACAATAGAAAGAGCTGTGACTATATTGGCATTCAAATCAAAGTTGGGATTGTTATTATTGAGGAGAGTAGCTGCCCACATTACTAAACACATATTTTCCTCCAGCATCGACGAAGCCTTCTTGTCCGACTTCAAGGCTGAGGCCGACGCAAGGCTAACGCTTGGAGGCCTTCATTTCTGGTGTTTCTCGATCTCAGTGTTCTGTCTTTGCCCAACTCCCCTTTCGTATCTACCCACTTCATGATGGCCTTCTTCTGCGTCTCCTAGGTCTATCCTTCCATTTATATGCTGATTAGACGCAAGTATTTCTCTCCTCCTCCCCAAACTCGTTCAACTTGATCGTCACCAATCTTCTATCTTCATCTGACACGATTACTGAAAGGCTATCGGATAACTTCCTCAAACTCAACCATGAGGAAACTGAGATTCTTTTGATGGTACCTCAGCAGATATCGCTCGCTGCAAAAAATTGTCCGCGTCACTCAATCTAGGTTGCTCCCAACCGCGTTCTCCGACAACCTTAAAAACCTGGGTGTTTCCTTTGAGAGTCAACTCGATTTCAAATCACATTTTGCTAATATAAGCAAGTCTTCTCTCTACTTTCTCCGTAACCTCACGACCATGGCGGTGTAAACTGATTCATTAACGTCCTAAAAAAGTGGTGACAACAGTGCAAAGGTGTTTGCTTATAAGTATCTACTTGGTTAACCCAACTTAGCAGAATAGTCTTACCATGCAGTACTTCTACTAGGTCAAGAGAATTCCATGTTATTACCATCCAAATCATTACTCACGATCTCATGCTGTCTTATTCTTACATTACCTAAACAATAAAATGTTAAATTTACAAATGATAGGGAAAAAGTTAAAAAAAAATAGTAATAAATTTGAGACAACAGTTTAGATAAACCGTCCACAACATTGCTTGGTACTAATTACTCCAGCAATGTCCTTTCCAAATTCAAATTATCAGCCAACAAATGAGAAAATTAGTCTCATAAACTTCTTTAGGTGTCTTCCAAATGTAAACTCAGGCAGAAAATGGAAACAATGTAAAGGAAGATTCCTCTGAATATATCTCATTCTTCCGTTGGGTGATTATCCCCTTGTTATGGTATAGGCACCACTTTTCACTATGATCCATGTTGATTTGCGTTGGCAAAGGTTTGGTAATTGCATACATTCCGTAATACTCGGCTTATTGGAGCTCACAACCTGCTACAATCCTAAAATCTGCCTGGCCTCTTTAAAAGTCTCAAAGGTGCTTCATATTATTATAGGGAACCAGACAATGGCTTCGCTACTAAAATTAAAATTTAAAATCTGAAAAAAAAGCAGCCATGGTTAATTTTTTGTCAATTTTCTGAACTTCGCCACTTATAATAATTTTAAAAAGGAACTCTAAACTAATTTTCCCCCCTTTCAAAATATCACGTTGCTAAAATATAGTTATAGAAGATATATAAATTTTTTCTGAACTTCACCATTTTGGTTTTTGATATTATAAAAGAATTATTAGAAATAACTTTGATAAAAAAACATAAGTCATAACCAAACTAAGATGAAATTATTATTCAAATACTCAAAGAAATCCCCTTCTTAAATTATAGAGTTAGTGATGATGATGATGATGATTAAATTCCGCAAAAAAAAACATGCGAAGTATAGCATAAAATAATATATATTAATATTTCCTAATAAAAATGTTTTGTCCCTATTCGGATTTTTATGTAATATTAATGTCGTTTAGAAAAAAAAGATGAGAAATTTGGAGGTGTTTCCATTATTTCGTCCACCCGACTCTAACCTCATCATCGATGAATTCTAGCAACCTTGTTTTTTTCCTCTCTACAACTCGACATTGTGATGGAATCGTTTCTTCACTCACATCACCCAATTTACTATAGAAAATATAGATTATGCAACCTAGTTGCGTCTGGTTTGGAAGCGGGTATGAAGTTGAAAATCATGTTTTTTTAGTTGGTTGCTTCCCGACTGTTAGAAAAAATCAATAAACTATATCTTAAAAGTAAATTGAGCCTCATTTTCCTTTGCGGTAATTTCGTTTTCAAGATTCGGGAAGCTTTTCATTTCTCAATAGTTGTCTCACTAAGACACCTGACCTTTGCATCAGACAGGAATATATCGGCCTGATATATTAAAAATCTTGGTCTAGGTCTAAAGGCTTCACAAATCGCTAATTAGATTTAGTTTAATGTGTAAATGTAGTTACAGAACTTGTTCAGTTTGGAGAAAGTGGTTTGTATGATCACCAATATTGTTTTTTTTTTAAATAATGTTTTTTAAGTAAATAAAAAGCAAGTAAAATCATTTTGAATATATCCCCAAAATATATTTATTCAATAAAATAGTTTCCAAAATTTGTGGTAATGGTTTCTCATTATTTAATTTAGCAGTGGATAACTTTCATGAAGGTTTGGATGAAATCTATGATTCGATATTCCTTTCCTCCTCCTTCCTATCAGAGTAAACTTGTCATTTAGTTGGCGTTTGTGGGAGCTAGCAAGGATGTTAGCTGCTACAATATTGTAGCTGCTAACATCCTTTTTAGCTCCCACAGTGTCATAAGGACTTCAATAAATGGAACTCACACGAGGAAAGGACCGGCGAATGTGGAGAATGATAATGAAAATCCCACCCTAACCCGATCCTTTTTCTTCGGTCAAACGTGCCACGTGTATTTAGGAGGTCACATTTTCGGTTGACAAGTGAAGGACATTTCTGGTTAAGAACCTCATTTACTGTTTGCTTATTATTCAAGAGGTCATAATGAATAATTCCTTTCACATCCGACTAATTTCCAAGCATATTCTTCTGCTGTTAGAGACCATGCCCAGAAATTTGTAGTAGTGGCTCGCCAACTTGCCTTTATCCATGCGGATCAGCGACCGGATAATGAAATAGACATAAAGGTCAGTATGATAATCGCTAGTGAGCCGGTCGTCTTGGGGAAGAGGTGTCAGGGGGTATTATGATTTGACACCAAACAGCGTTCAGGTGAAACCTTCGTCGCCCTGGGGCAGAGGGACCTGTTCCGCGTCAGAGGTATGTAGATATAGATACTCATCGGCAGGATTCCTTGAAACAGAGTGTGTGTGTGTTGTGAAGAAGGGATAGGTTAGAAATCAGTGTTGTAATTAGCTATGTGTGTGGTAACAAGTGTAAAATCTACCAACCCGAGTACAGGGGGGCTGAGCATAGAGGTCCAGAAGTGGTCCATGGTCATTTCGAGCGAATCTTCACACGTTTTAATGTTGTCCTTCATACAGTTAGATATGACACAAAAGCACCATTTTCGTGAACGTTTCCATAACGCATTGTTTGATTTAAAAAATCCCAGCATGAAAATGGCCGAGAATAAAAACCTTTATCTCAAAAGTTTTTTTAACAATGCTAATTTATCGCTTAACTGCGGCCTACGCAAAATAAGCTTGATATTTAATAAACTATTCTTGTAAAACTTGCAAAAATTTATCGTGAGTTGATCACAAACCTGTCGTCTGTAGTGTTTCTAGTTAATTTGAAGGAAACGTTTAGCGTAAGTGTGATCTTTTATTTAGGCTAAATGTTCAATTGTAAAGATTCAGTTTACATTGTCAGAAGCAACGGCTCTTGGACTACGAGTGGAACTAACGCTGTATAGATGTATGGATGTCACTTGGATGATATATGTTCCAGTGCGGTTTCTGTAAAAAAAAAAATGTAATGTCATTGTAGTAGCAGAGTATTCAGTGTCACAGAATTTAGTTAATTCTTCATGCCAATTTGTGTGCGTAGATATAAATTGTTGATTTTTAGATAGAATGAAACCTCAAAAACCAAGTGAAAGACGTGGGCCAGTACTTTTCTTTTGGTCCACCTTCATAGCACTTCTTCGACCCGTCGTTGCTGCACTAACCATCGTAAGTTGATAGTCGAGATCGTCCGCCTGAAGCAGTTGGTTGCTCTTCTATCAGTGATGCTTCGGTCGGCTATAGGCCACCCTGTTGTTCCAGATGCAGTGCCTCCTTTCGACGAACGGGAAGAAGCTACGGAAACACATGTATTTGGCATTCCTTTCCAACGTATTCGTGAAGAACTCCCCCTAGGCGCCTTCAGGAGACTTTTGTTTGTTACCACTAGTAGATATTTAACTTTGAATTTATACACGTTGATGATTAACCTAAAATTCGCTTGATTGGTGTCTCAATCGTGAGGTATCAAGTCGAAGTATTCTACGTCCAGTACCCGACGACAAGACAGCGATAATGTTACACAGGACGTGTATTCGAAGACTTGACGGACTTCCTTTTTGCCTTTTCAGCAGGAGAAAATAGAGATACAGGATCTATTATAGGTCATGTTGGGACTAATAATATTTTCTCGACTACGTCAGAGGAAGTTATAGCGCACTACAAGCATCTACTGAGAAACGTTAAGGCTAAAAGTAATAAGGTTATTCTTACCGGTATACTGCTGAAATACAAAGCTGGTAGCAGCTTTTATAGAAGGGTAGCTTACATTAATAACTGTTTAAGAGGGTGTTTTTTTTAGGAGCAGGGCTAGAGCGTTTAAGTTTGGCAGGCTCCTGAATAATGCTGCCTTATATGTATTTTTCAGGGAGACTCGAACGTAAATTTCGACATTGAAGTGACGGATAATGAAGTAAAGTCTTATGGAATTTATAAACGATAACTTTCTTCATAAAAAAATAGACGAGCCGAAACCTCATTCATTTAAATAAAATTATTAATAAGACTGTAAATGATAGCTGTCAATCCATTAATGTCTTTGAAAGTTACAACTTTAATATTTTTTCTATGATCGCTTGAAATGTCATGAATGGGATGAAAATTCACATGGTGGTAACGCCTAGGAAATGTATGTCTAATTTCTTCATTTATTTTTTTCCATTAACAACGATCTTATGCCTTATAAACAGAGAACTTCTACTAGATCTAGACAATTTCCGTGACTAAATAGTGAAATTAAAGAATGTGAACGCGAACGTAACAGATGTTATATAATTCTAAAAAAATAGTAATACTCTTTACAGCTATGACCGTTATAATTGCATTGTTAGTTACTAAACCTAAAATAACGATGGATATAAAGAAATATGAAAAGGAATTAGCGATAGTGTCTAAGCGAGAACTTGAGGTTCATAGATAGACAAATGATTGCAAACAAATAAGGAACATATCGGTCTCCTTGAGGATTCTTAAGGCTGGATTCTTAAAGCTGAATTCTTAAGGCATTAAATAAAAAGTTTGATATGTTTACACCGTTGAAAACACGAAATATTTACATGTTTACTTCCCTCCTTTATTCATCGTCTAGCGACTCTTGCCGAAACCTACTTTCTCCATTGCCTGGCAAGTTTTCACTCGCGTTTCTTATAGTTTCACTGAACTCGAAAGACTATTTAATTCACTCCGCGCGTTCACAAACTTTAACATACGGTGAACGGCATAATTATAAATAAACATAATTACAGTGTTTTAACATTGTGTAAAGTATATCTAATAAATTCAGTGCAATAAAATCATCAGTAGCAATTCTCACTGAAGGGAATAATTACATCCTTTATATCTTGACTAAAATATTTCGCATATTTAATTAATATCGTTGAATTAATTATTTTCTGTAATAAATCTTAAAATCTGATCGCTTTCCTTGTAACTTTCCATAGTAAAGAGTATATATTCAACGTCATCCAAATTCATTCCAAGGAATCAATGACAGTTT
Source organism: Ceratothoa steindachneri (assembly GCA_963969495.1). Taxonomy (NCBI): domain Eukaryota; kingdom Metazoa; phylum Arthropoda; class Malacostraca; order Isopoda; family Cymothoidae; genus Ceratothoa; species Ceratothoa steindachneri. Next base: position 157,244,622 of record OZ018327.1, read on the forward strand.
GTTTTGGAGGTAAATCAAAGCAAAAGCAAATAGATCCTAGTGGCATCTATTTTAGTACCAGAAATATCATTGGTGCACACAAATCTAATGTCCCGAAATGTCCAGATCTTACTCTACTTTCACATGAAAATCTTCGTTTCCGTAGTTGTATTAAAACACAGTAGAGCTTTTATACTCAAAATTCTGTCATCTGCAATCCTGTTATACACCTGATTAATGATTGGAATTCCTAGCAGTATTTGATTTATACCCAGGAAATTAAGAAATAGAAAAATATTCATGATATTATATAATCAATAAAAATAGTTATTTTCCTAGAAGGTATTGGTTTGCCCCAAACCAAATAATGTTACGCTGTTCACAATAGCTTGTCCAAACACATGGGTAAAATATTTTTACAATCGCTGATGGTTAAAAAAACTATACCTAATCTCGAAATCGCATTGGACATTGCTATTCAATTGTAGATTTTTCTTCTCACATTGATAAAATTGACAATGCTAGCTGAATAGGAAACAATAATGAATATACGATTGAACAGATTGTAAATCAGTTTAAAGCACAAGAGAGTAAACATTGTGACTAAGACAAAATGAAATCGCCATCATATTATGAAAAACAGCTCAGTCATACAAACACGAAACAAATAAATAAACACCTTTAATTTTTCTCCTCTAATATGACTTACTGTAAGTTATAAGGTGATTGAAGATGAATTTTTATGGTTGTAGAAGTTGAGAAAGCTGAGGGAGAATGTATGAGTTAGATTCGAGATTCTTAGGTCCTAAGAGAAATTGATGAATTAGAAGTGGCAATTGTATAGAGAAATCTGGAGAGGATAATGGATGATTGGAAGTAGTAGAATAAATGAGACTAGGAATATTTCTCCCTGGAATTGGTAATTATGTGCGCGTTAGCCACTAATAGTCATTGTGTTTACCAATAACGGAAAATAGGTAAATGTTCTTTAAGTTCTAACGAATAGTTTTGAGGCTTCTTTTGAAAGTCTGAGTCACATTTTAAACTTTTAAACTTTCTTGGAACCTGTTTTTTTCATTTATTGATTTGTTAAAAGTGGCATAAAAGTTTCTTGTTACCACAATTTCTAGTACTTTAAAATGAACTGCGTAACTTTTATCGAAAGCTGACGCTTTAGATATTTTTTTATTTTTTTTATATGTGGACTTATTTCATTTTTCTAAAAATAAACATTTGAAAGAATATTATCATTATCAAGATAAATACGTTGACGATTGTAAACAAATTCATCGTGTCTTCGAGGGTAAACCCCTTCTTTACTATTTAATAAATAAAATGATCATTTTAAAATTAGACCCAACGTTTTTCTTCATTGTTGGGATTTTATTCTCAAAACTTTGCGTGGGCAATCATAAAAATTCTTAAATAAGTGTGATAGTCAATTTGTGATTCATCCAGAATATGTCTTGTCATACGACCCATAGTCAAGAAACTGAGTCAGTACATACCTCTTTCAGACGAAAATGAATAGATAGTGGCTGGATTTAGGCAGAAGAAGAAAAGTTTAATGGCTCGATTCAGTAGAAAAAGATGAGCATAGTGGCTGAATTTAATACAAGAAACACAGGATAGTAGCTAGATTTTCTTTGCCCTTCTTTTCCCTTGGATGTTGGATTAAAAGTTAAATGTGTATTTTAAAGAAAGGTTATACGCCAATTGACTCTATTGGAAAATGCTCCTCTTTAGCTTTCCCTACCAAGTATGAGATTGGCTAAATATTGTGACCTAATTCCTGTCCCCTTGATATAAAAATATAAATATAAAGGAGCGAATTAAAAATTATAATTTTTACTATTTGGCTAACAAGAAAGCAGCTCTTTAAATTCCTTTGTGCCGTACAGTTGTAACTGAAATAAATGGAGAGCCAATTGTCGAATTTTTATTTTTTGGTATATGCAAATGTAATAAGTTCTTTCTAGTTTCAATGTTTAATTAAAAATTGTAGCTGAGGAGTCTCTTACTTTCATTCATCTTCTTTGAGAGAGTTTGAGGTTGAATATTACGTCGGATTCTTCGAAGGCTCGTAAGTACGAACAAGTGTAGTTTTTTGGCTCTATTAGCACTTAAGAGGGGCGCTCCATTCGTCAGAGGAAGCGCCCGTGGTGCATCAGCCCCATAAATTATTCAAAATAAAAAAAATTATTTGGTGACGAGAACTCAAAGGTAGATCTTTGCGTTCGTAAGATTCTCACCGTAAACCCGTTATTTATTGTTTTTAACGTACATTTGGGATTTTTTTTAAAACCGAAAAGAATATTACTATTTTTGTTATTAAATTCAAAAATCTTCGTGAGAAAATGATATCGTCATTTTCCGCATGACTTGGAGGCATGTAAACAAGAACACGACTAATTTCAATGCAACTTGTCGTTGTTTTACAATCGTGATCTGTGATTTTATTTATAATATTAGTTAGTGAAATTAGTTAATTTTAAAGTATACTAATCTTTTTCAACATTTTAATTTAATTTTATTTATATTAAATATTTTATGACCTCAAGAATTAAACTCTCCTACAAAATCCCTATACAAACTTTAGATCTATTTTCAATGAGAGCAATAAAATAAAAATGTTCCGTTGGCTCTAACCATCATCAATCTTATTTCTAAAAAGAAACATGCATTTAAATAAAGCCTTGCAAATACAAGTTCACCATTTGATCTATAGTAGTGCTTCGAATGAATTATGTAAAATAGATTCCACTACCTCAGCTTTGAGGATTGAACCAGACCCTCCAAAATCCCCTAGCAGCACCAGTCAACTCTATAGCCGACAAAACCTCGCATGCAACTGCGAATGTTTTATGAAGTTATTTCACCTATAATAAAGCAGATATTTACTTTAAACTCAAATCGTGTTAATAATGTTGAAATATTGAAAGTATCCATTCATTCAAAAGTTACCAAAGGCTGTGTATGACCATGCAAAATCTGCGGGAAAAGATTTAAAGCCGAAAGGAATATTTTTTCCCTCTGACATGGACAAACCTGAACCAGGTGGCTTCTATGAATGATGGAAATTACTATGTGTCCTTCGAGGAAGTTAGACACGCAAACATAGAGAAAAGATTGTTGCCACGTGGGTTTTAGAAATTATGTAAATTTACCACAGAGGAAACCATTTAGTTTAAAGAAATATAATTTCTTGCTGATAACACATAATTAACTTTAGATGTTATAAAGATAAGTACAAACTTTCAGATACAAAGTAATTTAAATATTTTAGTTAATTCGCCTTATTAACGACAAATGACATTCAAAATAAAAAAATAAAGGTTAATTATGAAATGGAAGGAAAATGGCTGGATTTAGAAGAGCAAAATAAGGCTCGTGGTTGGATTCAGAAGAGCAAAATAAGGTTCGTGGTTGGATTCAGTAGTAGAAAAAAATGATAGTGGCTGAATTCATTAGAAAAAGAAAAGATATTGGCTGTATTTATTGGAAGACGAAGGAGGATAGTGACTAAATTCAGGAGAAGAAGCAAAGTGGCCAGATTATGTAGCATAAGAATAGAATCGTGGGTGTATTCAGTAAAAGAAGAACAGTATAATGGCTAAATTCAGTAAAGGAAGAAAACCTAATGGCTAAATTCAGAAGAAAAAGAAAAGATAGTGGATCGATTTAGTAGAACTAGAAGAGGATAGTGGAATGGTTCAGTATAAGAAGAAAAGGAAATCTGCTAGATTATGGAGCATAAGAAAAGGGCATTGGCTGGATTCAGTGAAAAAAAGAAAAGGATCGTATCTAGATTAAGTAATACCAGAAACATATAGTAGCTTGATTTAGTAGCAGAAGAAATGGTAGTGGCTTGATTCAATAGAAGAAGAAAAGGATATAGCTGAATTTAATAGAAGAAACAAAGGATCATAGCTAGATTTTGTATCATAAAAAAACTATCGTGGCCAGATTCGGTAGCAGAATAGCAGAAGAAAGAATAATAGCTGAATTTAGTAGAGAACGAAAAGGAGAGTAGCTAGATTCAGTAGAAAAAGGAAAATATTGTGACTGGATTCATTAGCAGAAAAAAGGGATATGGCTGATGTCAGTAGAAGAAGAAAAACATTGTGACTTGATTTAATAGCAGAAAAAAAGGTTAGTGGGTGGCTCAGTAGGTGAAGAAAAGTATTGTAGATGTAGTCAGTACAAAAAAAGTAACGGCTTGATTCAGTAGCTGAAGAAAAGATCGTGGCTGGATTTTGTAGAAGAAGAAAAAGATAGGAATGGATTCAGTAGAAGAAGAAAAGGATAATGGTTAGATTCAGTAGAAAAAGCAAATGATATGAACTAGATTATGCAGCATAAGAAAAGAATTGTGGCTGGATTCAGTAGAAAAAAAACAATATTGGCTAGATAGTGGCAAGAGTCAATAGAAAAAAAAGTGAATTGTGACTGGATTCAGTAGCAGAATAAAATGATATTAGCTAGATTCAATAGAAGAAATAAAGGATCGAGGCTGGACTTAGTAGCAGAAGAAAATATAGTAGCTTGTTTCAGTAGGAGAAGAAAAGGATATAGGCTGGATTCAGTAGAAAAATAAAAGATATTGGTTGATTTAGATGAAGTAGAATTGATAGTGGCTTGTTTCAGTAAAAGAAATAAAGATAGTAAAAGATTATCTAGCAAAGGAAAAAGAAAGTGGCTGGAGTCAATAACAAAAGAAAAGTACACTGGTTGTAATTTAAAGAAAAAGAAAGCGATAGTGACAGATTCAAAAAAATAAGATGATAATGATGGTAGTCGGATTCAGTAGGAGAAAAAAGGGATAGTGTCTGGGTTTAGTGAGGAAGAAATGGATCGTTCAGGAGTAGTAGCAGAAGTAAAAGGTTTTGATTCAGTAGCAGAAAAAGCGGCTTGATTCAGTAGAAGAATAAAAGGTAGTTGCTGGATTCCTTAAAAGAGAAAATGATAGTGCTGGATTCAGTGGAAGCCGAAATAATAGCTAGAAATTTGATTAGTAAGCGAGCGTGGTTTTATTCAGTAGAAGAAAGAAAGATATAATGGCAAGATTCAATAGAAAAAGTAAGGGATCGTGGCAGGATTCAGTAGCAGAAAAAAGGATAGTAGCTCGTTTTAGTAAATAAGAAAAGGATTTTGACTGGATTCAGTAGAATAATAAAAAGATAGTGGATGGATTCAGGAGAATAATTAAATACTCGTGGCTAATTTCAGTAGCATAAGAAAATATATTGGTTTGATCCAGTAGCAGAAGAAAAGATAGTGGCTGGATTCAGATGGAAATGAATGGATAGTGGCTGGATTTAGTAGAAGCTGTACAGGATTGTGAATGGATTCAGTAGATAAAGAAAAGTATAATAGCTGAATTTAGCACAAGAAACAAAGGATAGTGGCTAGATTATGTAGCATAAAAAAAGGATCGTGGCTGTATTCAGTAGAAGATGAAAAGGATGGTGGCTTGATTCAGTAGCAGAAGAAAAGATATTGCCTGGATTCAGATGAAGAATAATGGAATGTGGCTAGATTCAGTAGAAGAAGAGTATAATGGCTAAATTTAGTATAAAAAGTAAAGGATAGTGTTTATATTCAGTAGAAGATGAAAGGTATTGGGACTACAATCATTAGCAGATTAAAAATATATTTAATTGATTCAGTAGAAGAAGAAAATGATCGCGGTTAATTTCAGTAAGAGAAAAGAAGTTATAATAGCTGGGATCAGTAGAAGAAGAAAAAGTTCGTTGCTGGATTCAGTAGCAGAAGAAAAACACATCGGCTTGATTCAGTATAAGAAGAAAAGATAGTGGCTTGATTCAGTAGTAGAAGAAAAGGATCGTTGCTGGAGGAGTAGCAGAAGAAAAAGGTAGCGGCTTGATTAATAAGCAGAAGAAAAGATAGTTGCTTGATTCAGTAGAAGAAAATATTGTAAATGGATTTACTGAAAAAGGAAAAGATAGTTGCTTGATTCAGTAGAAGAAAATATAGTAAAAGGATTTACTAGAAAAAGGAAAAGATAGTTGCTTGATTCAGTAGAAGAAAATATAGTAAAAGGATTTACTAGAAAAAGGAAAAGATAGTTGCTTGATTTCTTAAAAGGAAAGAATAGTGGCTGGATTCAGTACAAGAAGTAAAGGATATTGGCTATATTTTTTTTATAATACAAGGATAGTGGCTGTATTCAGTAGCAAATAAAATATAAAATGGCAGGATTCAATAGAAAACGAAAAGCATTGTTGACAGGCCAAGGAACAACAATGGCTTTTCCTTTGAACTCAAATTGTAATCCGAAAAGTTAAAAAATAAATCAGAAGGAGAAGAAAAATAAGACAAATTGGCACCCAATTTTAGAAGTTTGCGTTCACGAATATTTTGTATAGATTTGGAATTTTGTTCGACACTTCTGTATATATTGGGCTAAGGTTTTTGTTGTCACTTGGCCTCGACTTCAACATATCTCTTTGTAGTCCGAATTTTTCCCCCAAATTTTCTCCCATTTAAAAAACCTTTACTTTTTAAAAAAAATAACCATGTTATGGCCAGACGCCTCTTTGAAGATCATTCACATAAACTGGCCCAGAACACTTATGCTAAACTATCCACAGAATCATTTCCTTTTTCAAAAAATCAGACCAATATTATAAAGAAACTTGGTCAAAACCAAGATTTTATCGTAACTAGACCAGATAAATGCAAAGGTGTTGTCCTCATGAACCACTCTCGTTATGTTAGCAAAATGGAAACAATTATTTCTCATGAATAAAAATTCCAACTCGTAAATACTCCACTGTTTAAACTTATCATTAGCACATAAAATAGAATCACAAGAACTGTTCGGTCACTTAAAAACCAGAAGTTGATTTGAGAGGTAACCTGCCAATTATTTTTTTCTTCCGGTACTTCTTTATGTTCCTTATACGGTTTGCCAAACACCCATAATGCTGGTGTTCCTTTTAAACACATTATGGTCACTTACAATGCACCGAAATTACAACCTAGCTAAAGTTTAAGTTTCCCTTCTTTCTGATGTAACACTAAATCCTTAAACTGTGGATAATTCTCAACATATGTAGATATACTTAAAGCCACTCCGTTCCCATCGTTACATATTCACTTATGATGTTTCCTCTCTCCTTACCCACATTATATTAATACAAACCATAGACATAATTTTAAATAAACTGATTCCTTCTCCTGATAGCTTACTTCATGGATTCCCTTCATCAAAAACACTTCTAGAATTAGCTTTTTAAGATTGTTTTTTTAACATTTAGTAAAAAAAATATACAAACAAGTTGATGGTAAGACTATGGGTTCGACACTTGGACCAACCTTCGCCAACATTTTCATGTGCCATTTGGAAAAGCAACTTTTAAATTATTGTTACATGGAATTTAAACCTAATTTGTATAAAAGATACATCGATGACACTTTCACATCATTCTCTAACTATGCTCTATCTGAACATTTCAAAAACTTCATAAATTCATACCACCCTAACATTTTGTTTACAATGGAACCAGAAACAAATATTGGTTTATCTTTTTGGATATTTAAATAGAAAAAATCACGGTTACTTTGTATTTTCTGTCTTCTGAAAGCCAACGTTTACTAACTTTGGTCTAAGAGTTAATAGCTTCTGTAAAGATCAATTTAAAGTTAATGTTTGTAAAACTTTGGTTCACCGCACCTTCAATATCTGCTCTAACTGGACACTATTGCATTTAGAAATGGAAACATTTTACCTTTATTTAAATTAGATAACTACGCACCCCATATTTTCATACATTGCATTAGTTTTCACAAACTCTATAATTTAAGAAGGGAATTTTTTTTTAGTATTTGAATAATAATTTCATCTTAGTTTGGTTATGACTTATGTTTTTTATCAAATTTATTTCTAATAATCATTATCACTAACTCTATAATTTAAGAAAGGGATTTTTTGAGTATTTGAATAATAATTTCATCTTAGTTTGGTTATGAATTGTTTTTTTTAGCAAAGTTATTTCTAATAATTCTTTTATAATATCAAAAAACAAAATAGAAGTATCGAAATTTTGTGAAATTTAAAACCCAAAGAATTACAAATGGTGAAGTTCAGAAAATTTATTTTTATGTATCTTCTATAACTCTATATTTTAGCAACGTGATATTTTGAAAGGGAAAAATTTAGTTTAGAGTTCCTTTTTAAAATTATTATAATTAGCGAAGTTCAAGAAATTTATAAAAATTTAACCATGGCTGCTTTTTTTTAGATTTTAAATTTTAATCTTAGTAGCGAAGCGCAAGCTCCCCCATCCGTAGAGGGAAGTGGCGAAGCCATTACCTGATTTTTTAAATAATTTATTTAACCCTTTAATTTTTTTAGGTCCCCTGCAAGAATAAATATATATATATATATATATATATATATATATATATATATATATATATATATATATATATATATATATATTCCTTTTCCTTTTTGAGGATACCAGACTTTTTCTTTTAGGAAGGAATTATTTATTTTTTTAAACAGATTCTATCCACATTTTCATTTAAGACAAATCTTTGTAAACCCTTTAAAAATGAGCTCCTTGTTTACTGTAAAAGTCCCTCCCCCCGCCCCCGTGATATCATGCGTTGCGGAGTAGTATATAAATTTGCTTATTCCAAATGTTCTTTTGGAGCAGCGTCATTGGATGAACAGAATGTCTTCACAAGGTTAGCATTGATGCTCACCGGGGGTCAGCTACAGGACAGGAATGGATCTATTTCACCTTCTCATAACTGAGTCCTTATTAATTAAATACAATTAGCCTCAGATAATAAGGACGCTACTTCCACAACGTGATACATTGCTTAATATTAAATAAAACGCTGTTATTTAACTACTTGCCATTAATTAAAAACACCTAAAACAACCAACTACCTAACACTATATTTTTTTCTCTACCACTCAATTACATAGAATAAAAATGAGACTAAATCAAAACTTTCTTAGGAGCAAATTTATAAATTCCGTTCAGTCAGCTGCTCAGAGCTCTCTCCGAATCAAGTAATATTTGATATTGTATTTATTGCGTTTACCTTTTTTTTCCATTTCGATCGTGATTAATGTCATTCGAATTTATTTTCTATTTTTAATTTTTACTCAAACTACTAAAATTTGTCATTCATATTGAATTTGGTCGTGTTATTTTTGTACTTTTTATATTTTTCACATTTTGTACTTTATTTCCTACATTTTCACTTTTAACCAACAATAAATAAATTTGTAAGTGAAAGAAGAAGATGCTAATAATTTCTGTCACTGTTTTCTTTATTATAGAAACAATTGTTTTATATATATATATATATATATATATATATATATATATATATATATATATATATATATATATATATATATATATATATATACATATATATATATATATATATATATATATATATATATATATATATATATATATATATAATTAGTTGCCAGTCTATATTGGCTAATTATTCAATCTAATTTAAAAGGCTAAGTCAATTGCACGATTGTTATAGATGCACTCATCCAAACGCGACTAATTATTCCCCGTACGGAAATTATGAGCCCTCTCCGGTGGCGGGATTTCCAAGTAATGCAGCGAGAAATAAGGCGAGGGAAGAAATCGAATAAGACTCCTTTATATGATTTTTTATATGATGATACTTAATGATTTAAATGACTAATGTATTTATTTGCCTTGGTAATGGTATTCGAGTTGTATCATTTTTAGGAATTGCCAAACTTTGGTCTAAGGAATGAACATGATGATTATGCCTAATACACTACGTCATAGGCGAGTCCAAGACTTTCAAGCGAGCATGGTTTAACCTGAGATGCGAACTGCTTTTACCTTCGAGCCGCCTGTTACCGTAGCGAATATTGCACTTTCATCCTGATGTGTCAAAAGGATTCATGAGATCACGAGGACTCCCTGTCTGGCGATCACTACACATATACAAAATATTCTAAGGTCCTATATTTCGTGATGTCCTCCATTAATTTTGGTGTACGATAGTTATCGCTTATAGAGCAAATAGTGAGCTCTCTCGGCTTGCGGTGAAGGCATTCCACATCATATTGTAAAATATCTCTCGACAGACCCACTATCGTGACTGGTCTGTTCCAGAGGACTTGGGGTGTCCGCGTGACCGAAGACGAGACTCCAATGGCCTCCTGGAGTCGATTTAATTATATCTTTCATGAGAAGGGCATGTGGTTAGGACCACATACATAATTTCCACATGTATGTTTTATGATCTCGCAAAGCAGTGGATGGTGTAGCAGTGGGGAAGTAGAATGCTTTCCATACCTAACTTTTTCCTTTAGTCTCAAAACTACTATGGCTTAATTACTTCTACACATCATCTTTTCACTCTTTTTCGCCACTTGCATTACGATCACCTCGCGTATTTTCTGGCCTGAATGTGTTAACGGGGAATTTGGTAAGTGGGAAAGCGTTAAGGTCTAGTGGGATGGCAAGACCCGAAATCGAAAGTAATTCAGGGTGGTAAAGATGGAAAATAGGACAAATTTGTAGATACAAAATGTGGTCAAAACAAATGGAAAATATAAATATTGTTAAATTCCATCTCACATGAAATCTTTGCTCTGATACATTTAAACTACAATTCAATTTCTCTCCAAATGTTTAGATACGCTTGGTATGTTAATGGATTCAAGTATTGTAGACCTATGGACTTGTTCTAAATGTAAACTAAGAACTTAATTAGAAATACAATACAAAATAAACTCATTCGAGCTTGGACTAGTGGAGGGACTGCGGCCGATAAAGCTATAAATTATAGGTAATCCGGTAAATTCATGGCTCATTGTAAACAAAATGAGTAAATTTAATCATTATATAGTTATCATTTTTGTTTAATGAATAGTTTATGCCTACAGTCGAATTTTGTGGACGCTTTGTTATAAATATCTCTATTTTTTTAAAAATACGGAAATGTTATTTAGTGTATGTCATAGATATACACTACATATGTAGCTTCTTCACTACTCAATGTGGGTTGTGATAGAACGGTTTGAGGCCGCTTAATTTCAACCGTTATCACATGTTGCTTAAAAACACGAGGCTACCCACGTGCATCTTTGCCTTGAAGCCGGGCGCATTATAGCCGCCACCTGAGTCAATGTTTAAACAAGGAGGTTTATCTTCTCCCGTTTCTCCCCATGTGCCGACCTCGCCAGATTGAGTTAGGCTTATGGGTAGATAAGGTATTGTTCTCAGGCGCGGCTGTGCATTCCCTCGAAGCCCCCACTCCATTGTCCCCTACGCCAAGGGGATGTCCCGACTATTTATATGGAAACTTTACCACTAAGATGAGATTCTAGATCCAGATTTTCTTCGCGAGACATCCCGCCGATCCGGTTTCACCTTGTGCGCCAAGGGTCCTCGACCTCGACATCCACCATCACTTGTCCAGAAGAAGGACAATATCCCTTGAGTGCCAAGGTTCGAGCCTTCGTGACGCCAAGTCCACAAGGCTTCCCCTGTTGTTCAGAAAGAGAACAACGTTAGAACAGCCATTGTTCTTTTGAGCCCGTTGACAAGAAACGGTTCTCAACTCCCCCTCCTTGTTGTTCAGAAGAGAACAACGTAGAACAGCCATTGTTCTTTTGAGCCCGTTCGCCAAAAAAACGGTTCTCACCCTTCCCCCTTGTTGTTCAGAAGAGAACAACATTAGAACAGCCATTGTTCTCGAGCCCGTAGACAAGAGACGGTTCTCACCCCCCCCCCCCTCCTGTTGTTCAGAAGAGAACAACGTAGAACAGCCATTGTTATTCAAGCCCGTTCGTCAAGAAACGGTTCTCATTCCCAAGACGCCACGTCAGGATCATTTAATTCCCCCCCTCCCTCTTCGTCTAGAACTCGCCAGCGGACCAAAGATTCATTCACGTCGCCTTCCTCTGCACAACAAATGTATTTACGTAAGCTGAACGTTTCCTTTGAGTATTTAACCCTTTTGTCAACCCTATCCTGTGCTTTAAATGGTTTAGCCAACCATCCCATCCCTTTAACTTTTATTTCTTTTACCTTTTTAAATCTCTCTTAATCCTCGGATTAGCTAGATTTCCCACGACCCTTTCCATTCTCTGTTTATGTCAATATTTTCCGTTTTGTGTATTGTTGATATTTTTTATTAATAAAACTCTATTTTATTAATAATAGCCATATTATTATCCTTGAGCTCAGTTCCACTTCTTAAGCATATCTAAGATAAATAATATCGGTCAACCCAGACAACCACGCACTCTAAAGATAATTAAATAAGTTCCCTCAACGAATAGTCATATATGGTATATCGTCGAGAGTCCATTCTACGACATGGGTAAATTTCTATTTCTGATGTTATGGTGAAAAATAGATTGGCCGCCATCTTTGGAGGCACATTGTGAATTTTAAATCACATTATATTGTATTATATATAATTTTAAGTAAATTCTTTTCTCGAATTAAAATATGATATAGAAATTTCATATTAATCGATTTTAAATAAAATAGGATTGATTTAAATAGCATTCGGGGGTGAGGCTTATATGTATGAAGTCAAGCAACGCGGTAGATAAACTAGAGGCCTAATGACAGTTGGCAATCACCTTTGAATTCGAATCTAATGCTAGGCTTTCGAATTAGGAATATTATAAGTTTATTTAAAAATAGCGGGGGCCCCATCACAGTTAAAGGGGGGTATGGGGGCAAAGTCCCCATTTTGAAACTACCTTAAAAATTATATATAACACAAAATGATGCGATTGGCCGCCATCTTTGGAGGCACATTGTGAATTTTAAATCACATTATATTGTATTATATATAATTTTAAGTAAATTCTTTTCTCGAATTAAAATATGATATAGAAATTTCATATTAATCGATTTTAAATAAAATAGGATTGATTTAAATAGCATTCGGGGGTGAGGCTTATATGTATGAAGTCAAGCAACGCGGTAGATAAACTAGAGGCCTAATGACAGTTGGCAATCACCTTTGAATTCGAATCTAATGCTAGGCTTTCGAATTAGGAATATTATAAGTTTATTTAAAAATAGCGGGGGCCCCATCACAGTTAAAGGGGGGTATGGGGGCAAAGTCCCCATTTTGAAACTACCTTAAAAATTATATATAACACAAAATGATGCGATTGCAATAGCCAAACAAAAAAATACATCCAAAAAGCACTTTTAGAATTTACCCAAAGAAAAATCATTGTCTACATTAGAAAAAACCCAGTGTTTTTAAACACACACACACACACACACACATATATATATATATATATATATATATATATATATATATATATATATATATATATATATATATATATATATATATATATATATATATATATATATATATATATATATATGTATATTTATATATGAATTATCCCAAAATTCAAGGTCGGGCATAATCCCAAATTTAACCCTTATTGGTATGTTTATAAAAATAATCAGTAAAATAACTTCTATTAGAAAAAATAAACAAACACAATTAAACTAAAAAAAAATTAAAATATTAATCCAAGGGGTAACAAAGCGAAATATGATGGTAAATATTTTCAAATCCCCTCGAACTGAATTAATCCTTTCTTATAGGTTAGGTTAGGTTATTTGCACCTAACCTAACCAATATTATCTTAACCGAGTTCAATCCTGAGTAGCATTTTTACTTTATATTTCTATCCTAATCTCATTATAATTTCCTAAGTTAGTGACCCCACAAAAAAGCTGAATCCTAGATAATGACCTATATCATAGGTTGGGGTCTAGGATTGATCCAATTCCCGTTAGAATTGTGGCCGAAGGACGAAAATGACCGACCGGGACCGCCGGTGTGTTTCGCAGTTTGTGGCTAAAAATCTCTTCGCCCAAAGGATGAAATACTGCGAGACATCAACACCGGTCCTTCGGCGCCCATTAATGAAAGAACGCGTTATCTGATCAGATGAATATCGTTTCTGCCTGTAGGTGAATGATGGCTAGCGTTCTGTTCATTGTAGACCTCATAAGGCCTTTAAGGAAGAGTGTGCAGGGGGCGGTTCAAGCTGGAGGAGTCACTGTGGGGATTTTAATTATGCGGAAATGGGCTCTTTGCTTGAAGTGAAAAGAAATTTGGACCAGTATGTCTATATAGAGTTGTTAGACGACCAGGTTTTGCCCTTTACCTTTCATCTTAACGCCGGACGTAGCATTTAAGTCCTAGTCTTCCATGATAACTTCCGTATTCACCGACTACAATTGTGCCTCACTGGCCTGAAGAAGATTAGGAAGATTTGAATTCTAGGATTGACCCGGAAAAATCACCGAATCTGATACACCTCAACGAAAATCAATGGAACTACCTCAAACAATGTGTCAAAAGTCAAGGACGCCATATATATATAATCTGGCCAAATTACAAAATTTCTTGATGCAAGAGTGGCTGAACTTGGATGTCTCCTACATCCAGAACCATATCCAGTCCATGTCACGTCAAATCGCAGCTATTATGCAGGCTCGTGGGGTTATTACGTTATTATTTATACTCTCACCCCAGGTGACTATTTTCTTTACCTACTGAGCTTATATATATATATATATATATATATATATATATATATATATATATATATATATATATATATATATATATATATATATATATATATATATATATGTGTGTGTGTGTATGTATGTATGTGTGTGTGAATGAGTGATGGGATATTTAACAAGTATGCATATCCTTTGAAATTTAGAGAAAATGAAGTATAGATGAGTTGATGCTATGTTCCGTGTTCTGTTTTTAATGTTATTGTTTATATTGTTCGTGTTCTGAATAATTAAGAGTGATTTTGAAAGTGTTGTGGCTTGAATTGTAATTGGGATCCCTTCTAAGAGGTTATAATTCCGAAAATTTACCAGATGGATTGATATATAAATGAGAACCTAGAATAAATCCAATGAAATTTCCATATGTAATGTTATTGCAGCCACCCCATATGTCGTTTTTTACGCTTGGCGAAAGCAGACAACTAAATTAGGGGCCGGTCGACATTTCCCTTTCTTCACGTTTTTCTCTCGTTCGAAAAGGGTGTAGAAACATACACACGTACACCTGTATCCATTACACGTAATTTAAACAGCAACATTTATTTCCCAGTAAGGGAAACGTTGTGGAGGAATCTGGACAGGAGCTTCCAATTTTGACAAAAGGCTTCTGTTTGCAATCCCATCCTGGGCCTCGAATGGCCTCCATTTTCAGTCAGTCCCTCTTGCACTTTGAGGTCAATCAGAGGTTGTTAGGTTGATCTGGAGTGAAAGCTCCGGAGAAGCATGGTCACAAGGGTAGTCAATTAGCCAAAAAAACAAGCCTAAAACCGAAATAAAAACAAAAAAACATAGAGTGATGTATGCCTTACCCATTCAGTAATGACGTTTGAAAAGCGATGAGTTTACCTGCAAAGATAAAGACAAATTAGATATCAACATGATAAGGATGTATTGGTAAACTTTCTTCTTTACATTTTCTATGTGACTGACCAGAATCTTTTACTGAGTTACTAGGAAATGTAAAAGAGCGCTCAAATTCATTTGTTTTATAAAATAGAAATTTTTTAACGTTGAGCTTCCCTTTTGAAAGTTCCAGAGCTGATTTTTGAGTAGCGACTCTCGTTCACGCAGTTTAATGAATTCTGAAGGAAGTGAGAAAGGAGAAAAACCAAGATGAAGAATAGTTGCGAGAACATAAAATATACGAATGGTAGGGTACTTGAAACCAATAGGAAGATCAAAATTACATGACATGAGTAATATTGACGAGTTGTATAGTGTGTATGAAAGATGACCGCGAATGTGAATAAGAATGGTGCGTGTGGCTAAGCTACGTACTGTATTGGCGTAAGGAGGAGATCAGCATGTAATAGGATGGTAGTGCAGCGAGATGTTTGGAAAATGAGGAGTCAAGTGGAATAGATGATATAGTCGCTGAGATGCTAAAAAGTTGTAGTGATTTTGTTATGGAATGACTCTGGTAGCTTTGTTAGAATACGGCATTTGAATGTAGAAGAGTACCTGAGGAATGGAGCAATGGTGGCTTTATATAAGGGAAATAAGGTAAATGCAAGAATTCCTGGTGGATTTGTTTATAAGGACAAAATCAGATCAGGAATAGAAGAATAACAGACTGATTAATAGAGTAGTGGATTAAGAGAGATTATGGTGTGTAAGACTAGTAAATTTGAGGTTGAGTTCATCGAAGTGAAGAAAGTGTATGATCGTGAAGAGAATGAAGTATTATGGCAGGTGTTAAGAATGTATGGACTGAGCGGAAACTATTGAGTGGTGTGAGGAGTATTTATCTAAGAAGTATTGAGGGCATTAGGCTGAAAGATATACGAAGTGTGTTGTTTTACAGACGGAGATGTGTGACGTCGCCATGGCTGTTCAAAATATTGATGAGTGAAAAACTGAGAGATGCACAAATGACAATGAAGGAAGGGGTTATGATTTTAATAAAGAATGTTGATCGAAGCCTTTGCATGAGGAGGAAGCTAAAAATAAATGCAGAAAAGAGTAAGTTAATGGTATGTTCGAAAGTAAGTAGCTAGGATTTATAGTGAATGATAGTAGTGCAGATAAAGCAGATAACGACCACAGGGTTTTAAATGGTAGGGCAATCCATGCGACAATCAGATCGTTAGTGAGTGGTAAGGGTTTGATTGCCAGGAATAGGGGTTCTGTCCCAGGATCCAGAGATCTTGGGTAATTTATGACTATATTTAATCCCGGGACTCGGATGAATTTCCCGGGAAATCCCGGTGTTTAATTTGCTTTCAATATTTAACTCTTTAGCTCTATTTTGCTGAAAAAATATTTGAAACATGCAAAAAGTGGTTCATATAAACACATGCAATAATATAGAATTGAGTAAACTTTGAAAACATTGGGACAATATTGGTTACTGTTAAGATGGTGGTAGACTTGGTACTCTCGATCCGTCAAAACTTCAACACCTAGCTGATATTCAGAGATGTAGTCGTAGTGAAACGCCCCCCTACCTCCTCTCCCAAAGTAACTAACTACCTAATATCGTTAGTGGGCGGATAACGTTTAATTCCCACTTGTTTTTGTCTATTTCATTATAATTATACTGTAACCTGGGGAAAATGCGTTTTTGATCCCATTCAATCGATTTTCATTGAAAATTGGGTAAATATAATTTATTCCCTGATAAAGATGATTTGAAGTTGATAAATATGCATGAAACCAATTTTTCGAAAATATTGCAAGATGAACTGATAATAAACTTCTTCGAACTTTTTTTAGGTCAAAATCTCGCTAATATAACACCTGCCGTACTCCATTCGTTGACCTCAGGCCCTTTTCACTAAACGATGCTCCACCCCCACAACACAATTCACCATTTCAACTATTTCGTTCTGTCACGTCTGCTCAGCTCATTAGTGCTTCGGTGTGGAGATATTCTCTCTCTGACTTGCAGATTTCTCCACTAGAAACTTTTCCTCCTGTTTACCCACTTTCTGCCCTCTGCCGTAGTCAGCTTCGTGTCATTATCCATTCGTGGTTTACGCAACAGCCATGCTCTCCTAACTGACACATGACGTCATCACACACAATCAGCAGTTATATGTGCGACCTAAATTCGAAATATTTCTGCGAATTTGGCTTTAAGTGATGGAATATTACATCATCATCTACAGTTCATTCAAGAACAAATTTACCCTTCTGGAGGGGTCAGGGTGGGGGTGGGGGTGGGGAATCTGAGGACGACCCTCCAGTCGCCCATGACAAAGACTTTATCGCGAGATATTTAGACAGAGTTCTTCGCTAAGAGAATTAGCGAGAGAAGGGGGACCTTCATCTTGAAAGGTTATATTGATGATATCAAGGCTGCCTTCGAAGCCGTAATTACTGGTAACGCGAGGAGCACATCATCGTAATGGCGTCAGGGAACGAGACTGGACTAGGGAAGCCCTCGTAACTTCATAGAAAGTACTAAGTTATTTTTACGAACATAATAGGCCTAGGGAGACTTGGATGAGGACTATGAGGCGGGAAGCAGCAGATGATTGTTTGGAAGATCTTGACGCATTAGCTCAAGATAGAGCGTGGTGGCGCGAGTTCATTGAGGCCCTATGCACCCCCGTGGGTGCCACAGGAAATGATTGGTTGATTATAAAGACATTTACGAGTGTACGTTATGTCGGAATTGACCGAGTTGGACGGAATGCGAAATAAGTCAAGACAAAAAGATAAATACCCTGTTGAAAAATCTCTGCTCATCAATGAATGTAAATTTTGTTGATACATAAGAAGCATTCTATAGCAAAGGGTTTTATAGAGTAGGGATGGAATCCATTTAAACGGTGGTTGACACGGACGATTAGGTATGGTTATCGGAAAGGGTTGGCCTCCGAATTTCCGCAGTTCCGCCGCTCAGCGAATCCCTCATTAGGTCGTGAACAGCCACTGACCGAGAAGCTCAAAGTGCAAACCTCAATATTTTGTGGACACAACATATTTTATTACAATGACCTATTTTAATGCTAAAAATATTAGGCAGTGGCGGATCTAGAATCATAAATTAGGGGGGAGTGCAACCGGAATTCCTCCTTCTGAGTAGTTTGAGAAAAGGGTATTCAAGATTAATAATGGTTATCTTACAAAACATTGATAATAAATAACAGTAACTCAGACAGGAGTGAATTTAAATTTATTGTAGTTTTGGGACGTCGGCTAAAGTATAATACTCAATTTAATTATTATTTTTGAGATTTACCTGCATTTTAGACCTGTATCATATGAGATACATTCGATCGCGACGGCTTAAAAAGTATTTTTAGATATCATCATCATCATCATCATCATCATCATCATCATCACTAACTTTATAATTTAAGAGGGGATTTTTTTTAAGTATTTAAATAATAATTTCATCTTAGTTTGGTTATGACTTATGTTTTTTTCTCAAAGTTATTTCTAATAATTCTTTTATAATATCAAAAAACAAAATGGTGAAGTTCAGAAATAAATTAAGTATCGAAATTTTGTGAAATTTTTAAAACCCAAAGAATAACAAATGGTGAAGTTCAGAAAATTTATTTTTATATATCTTTTTCTATTACTATATTTTAGCAACGTGATATTTTGAAAGGGGGAAATTTAGTTTAGAGTTCCTTTTTAAAATTATTATAATTGGCGAAGTTCAGAAATTTATAAAAATTTAACCATGGCTGCTTTTTTTTTAGATTTTAAATTTTAATCTCAGTAGCTAAGCGCAAGCTCCCCCCCTCCTCCTTAGAGGGAAGTGGCGAAGCCATTGCCTGGTATTCTATATTATTATATAACTCTCTGAATAACAAAATACAAGTATGGCTTAAAAAGAATATAAACCTAAACGGGTCTGGAATTTGGTGGGGGGGCTTCATTACCCCCCCCCCGGATCCGCGCATAGTATTAGGAATATATTAAATAAATTGAATTTAGTTATAGCCAAATATCATTACGATGCTATAGCCTTTACAGACTCCTGGTTACATACTATTAATCGTGACTCTATCATCATTTCAATTTCCAGATTAGATACAAGTTAACAAGAAAGGAGGGGGGCGGGGAGTTTTAGTTACATAAGTGGTTTTCAACCTTTTTATGATAGTGGCACCCTAATTGCTATCTAGAAGCAGCCGTGGCGCCCCGAAATAAAATAATTTACGTATAAATACTTAATTACGCGGAAAGCACTTCAAAATTAAACATGATTGACATTTTATTAGGTTGAGGAATAAGTTCTTGTGGTTTTTTAATGTTGTGTTGATTTAAGTTTTGTTGACGTGATTTGTGCACTTATTAAGAAAAAATAATAAATAATGAAAGCAAAATTTGCAAAGGTTAGGCTACGTCTCTTAACAGCGTAGACTATTAGACTTTTGCTTAGGCTACGTCTTGAAGTTGAGTAATCAGAACATAAGAAAAGAAGGAGACTGCAAAAGACCATTCATGGCCTACACTTGTGTTAATTTAATTTTTGTTCTGTACCTTCAAAATGGAATGTCAAGTTGAAAAGAAAGGCGAATTTTCGACACTTGTTTTTACTCATTTTTAATCGAAACGGGAACAATGCAAACGCAGCCAAAGCTCGTCGCGATATTTGTGCTGTGTACGGAGAAAATGCTTTATCAGAAAGGACAGCTCAATGGTGGTTTTCACGTTTCAAAAACGGTCATTTCAATCTTATTGACGAAGAACGTTCTGGTCGCCCCATTAAGTTGGATGAAGATCGATTGAACGAACTTCTTCATGAAAATCTTCATCAATCGACTATAGAATTGGCTGTACAATTGGCATGCGATCAGAAAACTGTAGTGAATCACCTTCATTCGATGGGGAAAGTTCAAAAACTTGGTTCATGTGATCCGCACGCTTTGAGCGAAAGCAACAAACTTCAACGCTCCACGATTGCCGGAGGTTTGCTTCCTCGTCGCAAGGCTACTCGTAGATATAATGACAGATTTCTTCACCGCATCATCACTGGCGACGAAAAGTGGTGTGTTTATGTCAACATGAACCATCGAAAACAATGGATTAGCCCCAATAAAAAAAACATCCGCGATTAAAGCAAGGACTTCATACACGAAAGACGATGATGTGTGTGTGGTGGGATTGTGAAGGTATCATTCTTTATGAGCTCTTTGCGAACAACGAGATTGTAAATACAGAACTCTAACGTTCAACAAATGTATCGACTCGCCGAAGCTATTCTTGAAAAGCGACCTCATCGACGTTTTGGAGTCCTTCTGCAACACGACAATGCTCGTCCTCGCATTGCAAATATGACAGAAGACGCCATCCAAACGCTTAATTAGGAAAGCCTGCCGCATCCTCCATATTCGCCAGACTTGGCTCCATTGGATTTCCATCTGTTCCGATAGATCTCCAACAATTCGCGTGGCTTTTCGTTCAATACTAATGTGGAATTAAGAACTTGGTTAGACAAATTCTTCGAGTCAAAATCCAGAGATTTTTATTGCAGAGGCATCGAAAAACTAATTGAACGTTGGGAAGAAGTCGTAAATAACAACGGAGAATAACATTATTGATTAAATTGCATATTGTCATCAATTAAAATGAAGTTTTCTAAAATTGTCAATGGTAATGAATAAATTTGATAAAACCGCAAAAACTTATTCCTCAACCCAATAACTTAATTTAATCGAAATTAGACAAAAATTAGAAAATAAATGTATTTTACCTTTAAAAGTTTAATGGGAAATTTGAGCTTGATGAGTATCACATAATTCTTTAATATTGGGACGTAGAGTTGAGAAGGCAACTCTCATTTCTTCATTTGCTCTCTGCAATCTTCCTCTTTTCGTTGTTTTTATGTTGCTCAAAGAAACTAGTTTCAAAATACTTTCAAGTGTCGTTAGATTTTTAAAAAATGTTTGAAATATATATTTTTGTGGAAATTTAGGGATTTTAAAAATGATTTCTTGGTCGCCCTCGTGGTTCCTTGGTTGAAAACCTTACCCTCTTGGCACCTTGGTTGAAAACCTCACCCTCGTGGCTCCTTGGTTGAAAACCTCACCCTTGTGGCTCCTTGGTTGAAAATCTCGCCCTCGTGCCTCCTTGGTTGAAAACCGCTGTATTACATAAAGGGTGAGTTCAACTAAATCATGGTTGGTAAATCTCAAGATATGGCAGAATTTTCGAGCTGCAAATAAGGGAAAATATACTATTAAGATAATTCCTCACACATCTGCTAATTACACTTAAATTATAATTATGCTTTTATCTTTCCTTGTATTATCAGTTATGTGATTAATGAATGTTTGGTGTTAACTAAATCTGTTCATGTGCAAAGCTAAAAATTCTGCAAAAAATTAAATCATTCTAATTCCTATCCTAAACCGAAGCATAATGAGTCATGGTAGTTGAAAATAAGCAATGAAAACGTTTATGTAGTAGCTGCGATTGTATATAAAACATTGAATTATTCACTAGAAATTCTTTAATTAATACATGATATGAACACAATTAAAAATCACAAAAATGCGTGAAGCGTAGATTTAAATTCCTATGATTAAATTGGCGTACGATGAGCTAAAATTGAGAAAACCGAATCCTAAACGGAATTTTAGATAAAATTTTGTTTTTAAAATGTTGAAAATCTCACGAGAGAAAAAATATAACTTCGAAGACGGCGTCGAAATTCAAGAGCTTCTGTGGAATTCGCACCACAACTCTGATATTTAATACTAAAATTAATGCTTTTAAAAATAAAAATATATAAAGTTAGGATTTATTTGTAAGCTTAATTTTTTTAGAGCGATCCAATATGAATTAAAAATGCGATATTGGCAGAGAATTGATAAATAAAACACCAGCTTCATCGTTCAACTTCAAATTACATCTTCATTTTAAAGCTTAATCTTATAGGTCCATTTCACATCTTCATCTTACAGTTTCATTTCACAGCTTCATCTTATAGTTCAATTTCACATTTTCCTCTTACAGCTTCATTTTACAACTTCATTTAAGAAGCTCCATTTTTCAGGTTCATCTTATAGGTCCATTTCTCATTTTCCTCTTACAGCTTCATTTTACAGCTTCATCCTTTAGCTCCATTACTTAGTTTCATCATACAACATCATTTTACAGCTTATTTATCCCCCGTTACAGAATCTACAGATACATCTAGTCTAGTCCTCAAAAAAGCGCCTTGCAACGCTTCCAGGATAACGCTTGGATCGACCTGGAGCGTTTAAAGCAAATAGGGGAGAGGAAGGCCTCCTTTAAAGCGCTCCGCAGTGGGCTAAGAAATCCTACATAGATTATCACGCCATAGTAAACTGCAACACCGCTATCATTCTATTCTCGTGTTCCACAACCCATTACCACTCATTCCTCTGTTCCAGAACTCTGCCGATGAGGTACTAATATATCCCACATGGGGTCCCTCATCTCCCACTTACCCCAAAGGGGTACTCCTAGCCACATACTCAGAGGCAAAACCACGAAGGATTCTATGGTCGCTGATTGGTGTCAAAACACAATACCCTCTTCCCCCACGCATACACACCATCAAGGACGGTGTTTACACGCGATTGTCATTCTGATTTTCATGTAAATATCCGGTGGGGGGAACTCGTCCGCGATTCGAGGGACGAATGGCGCAACGTAATTACTACTGAATTTATGAGCGTAGTCTTGAAGAAACGGAAATCGAAATTGCCGTGTACTAGCCCACATGTGCGCCGAAGTTGGACACGAGTTGTCAGTTTTTGTGTTCTTTTAAAACAAAAGAACAAAATATTATTCGTAATAAAAGATCAAAGGAATTTTTTTTCTTTTTTAGAAGAGTTTAGAGACAAGTTTGGGAATTCAATCTAAATGGATTCTCGTATTCTTATTATTTTAATCCAGATGGTTATGTATGGAAATGATCGCGTGTGGTGAGAATATACAGAAATATGCAAGAAGTAAATAGAAAAGCAGTTAATTACTGAAATAACTCTATTTGTAAATTTAAAGAATGAGGAAATTTGGAAAAATGAAAATAAATTAGTAATTAGTTGCTTTTAGAGCTACAAATTGCATTGCGTCATTTCCGACTATGTTTGTCGTATGCCATTTAACAATTTTGACTAGGTTAATTTTTTTCTTTTTTACTTTTTTACTAAAGTTTTGTCTAGTATTCTCCACGCATGGCTGGGTCAGTGGACTAACTCGGCCAAGGATTTCATTTGATAAAAGATTTGGTCCTTCCAGTCTTTTGTCCTTTTTCCAGTATAAGACTGAGCCACGAATCTTCCATGCATAAAACTCTTTTTCAAGCTGATCATTTGAACGTACGGGTAAAATTCTCTCTTTAAGAATGGAAATGTTTTTTCCCAACGTAACTATCTTTGACCTCCCCTAATTCAAAATTGGTCCTTACACTATAACATAAAAGCCACCATGTTTCATCTTTAGATGTAACCTGTTTATGTCGGCCTCCTGATGATGTAATGCCCAAGCCCATAGTTATCTTATACTGTCTTATAATTGGTCAAATCTTGATTGATGAGGATAAAAAATAAGCTGTACTAAAATTCCACAAGCTTGTCTTTCATTTCTTCAGCTCATTCATTCCTCTTTTTAGTATTGGTTGTATCTATAAGGGAATTCCTTCTGGTTACACGTCCATAATAAGCATGACAGTGCGGATAATTTAATTACGTTCTTGAGCTAATTCGGAATTCTTCTACCATTTCGGAAGCTTTTAAATCAAGGTTGTTCTCAATGTATCTTCGAACAGCATCAAAAACAACTTTAAGAAGGCTAACAGAGGTCGGCGGTCGCGTCCCTTTGCCTCACTTGCAGACATAAGATGAAGTGGGTGGGTGCAAAAGTGGTCTCCCAAGCATGAACTAAGAAGAACTGAGTGTTGCTAAAAAAATTTAATGGCCGGAGATGGCTGCCTTAACCGACATATTTTGGTCAGTCCCTATTACCATCTCCTGCGCTAGAAACACCCCATTTGTATCTGCTATTCACGATTTATTTTGGATTATTCCCTACTTATCTGCTCAACTTTATATATATATATATATATATATATATATATATATATATATATATATATATATATATATATATATACATATATATATATATATATATATATATATATATATATATATATATATATATATATATATATATATATATATATATATATAGTATATGGCTACGACGTTATTTACTCCAAACTAACGGTCATTCACGCATGTGCGTAAACTGCCGGGCGCGCGCGGCAGTTTACGTTAGCTATTGGCGAACAATGTTGTGGCCACAGGAACAGGTCGAGTGTCTTATAGATATGATATGCAATTTCTTTCTTTTTCATTATAACAATTCTTCAAAGCCTTTTTTACAATTTTACTATGTTGTATATATTTTATTCTGGCCAACTTAATGATTATTTTATTACTTATTTAATTTGTGGTTGCAATTATTGTCACATCTAATTCCCAGAAATCATGAAATTGTTCATCTTTTCCATTCATGAAAAAACGAATTTTTATTGACTATTGGATCCGTCACATTCCGTGAAGCATTAGATACTGGTGCAACTTTTATAACTTGAAACGTGGTTGCATAGAAATTAAAAAGTTCAGAAGAATTTGTCCAAATGAATTGGAACGAATATCCTAATGAATCTAAAACAGAAGTTAGAGGTGGAAAAACTAAGAAATTGCTCTAAGAATCGAAGGAGATGGTGCTTACTGCTTCAGGGCGCCGAACGAAGAGCTGCTTTGAGGGATCAAAAGGGCTTATTATTTGTCGTGCTAATAAACCCGTCTTTTGACAAGTTGAGCATCAATTTTAGTTCACTAAGGCTTGAAAGTTTAGTATAAAATAGCTAAGCCACAGAAGAGTGATCTTATCATTAAAGATCATCTATGGTTTTGTGACAATTTTTGAGTAATGGTTTAAAGATGATTTACTTTATTTGGTTGTTAGTGATAAATCTTTCGCTTATATCTCCAGAAAACTAAAATTATAAGAATAATCAGATGCCCAGAGATATCGAAAAATAGCAAGGAATCAAGAATACGTACATGTTTTCATCATGTTCTCATATGGAAACTAATCTGGGTTATCAAACGAAGAGGAATAAGTTTGGATGAGCTTTATTTTCGGAAAATATCTTATCCCAGCATCTGATTCTCTTTTTCAAAGTCCTTGAGAGTATTTGGATATTGGAAAAGTGACCTTCTTCATTTGAATGCCCCCTGAAAATTGACTTTTTCTGAAACGAACAATGGAGGGGCATTTAACCTGATTTTATATATGTGGGCATGTTAGATTGAAAGATTGAGATCATGAAAGATTGAGTGAAATCATTAATGTTCAAAGAATCAATACATACTCTCTATTCGACGTTAATTACGATGGCAAAGATCAACGAAGTCCTTAAAGTCCTTTCTCTAAGAAGCTCCTTTTATCATATAACCTCCGTCAATTAATAGCTGTTAGAAGTGCAAATGACGGCAACAAAAGATATTAAAATAAGTTTTCTTTATTAAATAATGTTCTTGTGTTTTTTCAGATTTTATTTATTCCTTTCAATTCTAGGAATGTTGTATCGCGATATGCAATTCATTCGATTATTAAAAGAGAAAATGTTAGAGTGAGAGACGCGATCTAGTTCAACATACAACCATGCATCCGTCCTCTGCTATTTTTAAACATGGTAAAAAATGGAGAAAGAATGCTACAAATGCCTTTCTTTGCAATAGCTTTCTTAAGAAGAGGTTTCGGTCGAAGAGGCTTTATAGATAGAGGAAGAGCTTTCCCCCGAGCACTAACATCTCTTTGACTAGATAGATGTGTCTTTATATCACAGTATTCAATTTTAATACCCAGTTTATATTTTTGTAATACAAAAAGGTAAAAAAATATAAAGAAGGTATACAAAATTAAGTCCCAAAATACAGTAAAGTGAGGATAAGGAAAAAATGGGGTAACTATATAAAATAAGAGTGGATGGGGAGCAGAACCACGGAGGTGAGGTGGAAAGCAGCTACATGAAAACAAGAATAGCGCCTCTTGGGTCCATGTGGTCTATTTATAGGCTCGAACCGGGAAAGATGGCATTCTGAGAGCATACAACGCTCTTGTATGTGCAATCCCCGATGTTGCGGCTGCTCGTAACTTAGTGCAGGTCAATGGCGGAGGTTTAGGAAATACTGCTGATACGATGAGGCTACTATACAAAATAAATCTAATTATCCTATGTTGTAGTTTTTCTAGCTGAATATTTAAGATGGCGAGAATATATCAGTGAGGATGCGAGCTTAAGGAAAGATGAAGACGACATTAGGATGTTGTGTAGGTTAAGACCCGCCATATGCCAGGCCAGATTAGCATGCCCATGCCGTGTCGAAGAAGGTCGGCAGTGGTGAGGCTGTAGGCCTTATTCACCGCCTCTACTTAGAATCAAGGAGACGAGCTAGATGCTGGAGGTGGTTGAATCCTTCCCGAAATAGACCGAGAAGTAGGCTGCTTTTAAGATCGGGTGGTAAAATTTAAGAGGCCCAGGAAGCGGAGCTAGAATCATTTATTTAGGTTCGGGTGATGCACCGTTTGATCGCTTAATATTATCACTCATTTGAGTGGCAACTGCAGCCTACCGGGGGTCAAAGCTGATCTTGATGCCGAGATGGTCGATACGCTAAGAAAAGGGGATGCTAGACTGCGATAAGTATTTCTAAATTGAGATGAGAATAATGTCTTGGAGCATATTGAGAATGCCGTCGTGTTCCCTGATGATTAGGACATCGTCCAGATAAGTAAAGGCTGTTACTCCTCGAAGTTTGTCCCAATAGTTTATAATGGAGGCCTTGAACAATCTGCATGATATATGGTATTCTCGAGAAGCCCATATGAAGTCGTTTGAAGCGCCAGTTACCGATGTCCGCGCGAATCCAGAAATTACGTCCCATCTGAAGATGTAAAGATGTGTAGTAGAATCCCTGTGTGAGACCTACCTTGATCGCCCAGTCAGTAGCTTTGGATTTACTGCGAGCATTATTGATTTTGTCAAGCTGGAAGGTGGAAGCTTAAAGTAAGTTGTGAGAGAACTCACAATGCATAGGACCCGTTGCATGCTGTCGGGTTTAAGTACTTAGAAGAGCCAAGGACGACATCTGATGTATTTAAAAGTCTCAATGATATCCGATTTAATAAGTTTGGGAATTCTATCCTCGCACATTTTGCTGGTTTTGTTGAATGATGAGTAGTCTCGTGTGAGAAAGATTTTGACCATATCTTTCCGAGCACGCCTGATGATTTTCCTCTGTGTGGCAACGTGTCGAAGTAGGTATGCTCCTGAAGAAACCTATTCCTTCTATCCCTGGTTCTTGTCTACGTTGTTGTTCTCGTTGTTGTTGTTGTTGTCCGGTTGCCTTTGTTAATTATATTTCCTCCACTGTTTCCAAGTTTCAAAATATTCGGTGAAGCACATATAATGTTTGGAAAATTACTTATGGTATATGGCTATCCTAAGTACCGCTTGAGAATCGACCTCAATGACTGCTATAATAGTTAATCCAGGAAGAGTATTTTCCATTAAAAATTCAGGTGCGTGGATGCAGAAATCGCTTCCCAGCAGTGGAAGCACTGGTGGATCCACTAGTTTGATAGCACCGAAAATCGTTGGTAATTTGAAGGCAACCATCTGATGCCACTTCACGTATGGCAGGATGGAGCGAAGAGATGTCTAGGCTCGAATAATTTGATGGTGTGATGGTCTCCAAGATCATCGCATCTAGGCCTAAACCTGGGGAAGACACCAATGCAAATATATCGAAAAATTGGTCCATGAAACACTTCCATTCGCATTCCTGCTCTAACACGCATTGAACACACTAAAGAATGATGAAATAACACTAGAAAAGGCAGGAATGGAGATTCTTGAGGAGCTAGAGAACAAATGTACGAAATAATTACTAGAAATATTTAATTTATTCTGTGTACGAAGGACATTTTAAAATAAACTGGAATAAGTGGAAGGGGTAGAACTAATACCCCACTAAATCTTGGAATTTCTTTGAGGAAGATTAGTATGACCGAGTAAAGGGGACGAATAAAGCGAAGGAAGTAGAAGAGAGGGAGGAGCTGAAAACTAGGTCGATCCGCATTGCCCGCTTTACCAGCCCGTCCTACTCCTGTTGCCAACTTTCATGACTTAGACTGGTCAGCAAACTTCTTGCAGGGGCGAGGCCCACTGGCATACGCTCTTGCGCGCCACGACCCATTGGGGGCACTCTGGGATTTATCACATCCTGGAACTGTCTGTGCCATCCGGTTCTGGTAGATAGTGCCCGTTCGGAAAAAAACAATACCTTGATGGTAGCTCACTCATTACAATCCCATAATGCGGGTACAATCTGTAGTGCAGAACGATGCAGTAAAGGCACAGCCCTTGTTTCAAGGTGGCTAGTTCTTCTGGTTGAAGTTGATCCTTGAACTTATATATGATGTCGAAGAAACTGATCTCCTCTCGCTCACACCACTTGAATCCCTCAGAAAAAATATTCAAGACGTGAAACCCTTTTAGACTTGTATCCTGTTCATGGTGGACTCGCCCCTTGCAGGTAATAACATCATATGGCTGAACAGATTCCCTCTCACAAAAGGGAGAGCGAGGCGTAGGTCGAAGGATGGGGACAGAAACCTGATCGTGAGACTCCGGCTGGTGATTATAATCATTGAGGAATGGGGGCTCGAGATCGAGACTGGGTACCTGATGAGGATTGGTGAATCTGAGGGAGCTTTTACCTGGAATTCTCTTCCCTCCAGTGTGTCGTCGGAGAGTCTGCATAGCAACGCTCTCAGTAGCGTCTTCCTTTTCTTCTTCTTCTTCTCGGGTGATGAGTTCCTCTTCTTCCTCCACGATGTTCCCAGCGGGGAAGAGGTATTGGCTTTGCCATCCGAACATCCTCTAAGAAAAGATCTGATGTTTCTTGACATCCGCGTGGGGTGAGTCTCACGGTCCCAGGGAGGTTAGGCAGAAAAGAAAAGATGTAAATGAGAACAAGAAAACTGCTGACTTTAACTAGATAGCGCCGTGTGTGATCTTCTCAACCGCATTCTAAACAATATAGTTTATTGTGTTGAGACAAGCTCTAATTACATGATTTTCCACCTGATAGCAAGATAATCCTATTTGTATATCAGCAAATACTTCACTTTGTATCAATAAGGGAAAATTTACGCTTTGGAGACTTGCAGGTCTTGTTGTTTTTGGAGTTTTTTTCTGTAGGGATGACTGTTTTTGATATCTTCCAAATTGTGAAAGCTGCCCAAGGATCTAGACATCTACAGATAATGCTTGTATAAGATTGGATTTGAGGCAGTACTTTCGGAATTAAGGGGACCATTTCAGTCAATTTTCACAAAAAAATTGAAATTTCAGTGTTTTCAGCTGATCACATTTTCTGAAGTAGCAATGTTTGCTCTATATGTAGCTAAACTCTCATAATGGTTGCCAATTATTTATTACTCTTTATTTGTACAACAAAATTCGTCGAACTTTGTGTGCGATTTTTATCAAAAAGAGGCAATGTGTGTGAACCTTTCATGGGGAGGGGGGGAATTCAATATATATGTTATATACTGTAATCCATACACAGTCACATACACACCCATATATATATATATATATATATATATATATATATATATATATATATATATATATATATATATAAAGGTGTATAGCCTCTGTACATAAAGTATATTGGGCATTTCACGCTTCCTCGATCTGTTAAAAACAAAAACTCGCCGAACTTCGGAGCTCATTTTCTCGAAAACACAAAAACATTAACAAAAATCATAATAACTCCGTTATTTATTGGTCGAAAAAATTTTGACTACTCGAAGTTTAACTCTTTCTTAAAGAAAACTCCAATCACGTTTTTGAAAAAAAACCTCATCATAATAATCTAAACGAATGTTTAAATTTACCTACAGTGTTTATTTCACAAAGATCATTTTATAAATAGGAGACTTATTATGTTCATGAAATGCCTGAAAATTTGAGATTTTTCCTCCCGCATCGATTTAGAATTATGGGTGGGGGAGTGTCATATATTTTAAAAATTAAACTGGATAGTCCTTGATAAAGTTATAATATATAGAATATCCAACTCAAAAAAATTGACATGCACAAGAGTAAGCCTGAAACAGTCCCCTTAAGTCTATTTTTCTTAGGAATTTTGTAGTTCCGTCCGATGTCATAGTTTTTGCATTCTTTTCTGTTTGGCAAATCGTGATTTAGCCATTTTGTTATCAAGGAAGCGTAATAAAGCAGTACTTAATTTTCAAAATATGGTTTCAGTCTTTCAAAGATGAGAGAAATGGAGATCAGAGGTAGAGAGAGAGAGAGAGAGAGAGAGAGAGAGAGAGAGAGAGAGAGAGAGAGAGAGAGAGAGAGAGAGAGAGAGAGAGAGACGGGTATGACGGAAAGAACGAACGATAGGCTTCTTTTTGAGGTGACGTCCGTTTGATAAGACGCCCTATAGCGAGCATAATTGTAACAAAGAGAGGTTCAGCGAGATGGTGTGGTCTAATTTCACTCCCGGCGCCTCTGTATAGATAAAGTAAAATCCACTTCCGACGGGCCGTATAAATAGTTAAACGTTGGCCTGGGTAAGATTAGTATTTTGCCAAAGAGGACGCGACGCATTAGAATTCTTTCTCTCGGCCTCCCTTACCTCAAGAGCCCGAAGACAAGAAAATTGAATAAGAAGAAATAAGAACTATGTTGGAACGATGAGACTCTTACACTCATGTATTCAACTCAGCTTCTCCGCGGCGAAATACTTCCTCGATCCCTCCATTCGAGGTTAGCAGTGGTTGTTAGAAAACAGGTTGTATGCTCCTTTTATTGCAACGTACGTTTAAAGTGCATCCTTTAGGGCAAGACCCAATTGCAGAGTGTCCTGCGGGCTTGCCACGTTCCCTTCCGAGTCAAAGGAAGCACGCGGAGGTTAGGAAATCTAACCTGACCTACGACACAGTCTTTTCCTTTTTCAGTCATGGCCCGACTAAAAAGGGTTCGCAGAGGGACTCTGGTTGTCTTCCTCATCTTTAGAACCTTCCCTAAAGTGGAACAAACTAGAGCATGCAACATTAAAGAAGTTAACGTTAAAGGAGTTACCTCTTCTACCTAAGAGTACCTATCCGCAAAGGTTTTAGGCCAACTACCTCAGGTCAGTTCCTCCGACCTTCAAGGGCTACACTTGAGACCATGAGCTTCTCTAGGTACACTGAGGTTCGATTTCGTGAATGCTGAGTAAACTTTTGGCCTCTAAAAATGAGTTGGCTAATGAAAGGTAGTTAAAGTGGCGAAGTTGGTGTGTGTGATGAGAAGTAGATGGTAGGTTGCAATAGAGTGGTGAAGTGGGAAGAAAGTAAAATACATTTGCAACGACATGCTAGATGCCAGGAGCTCAGGCTAATCGCTATTCCTATACATTTGTGTCTTTTATTTGTTTTGTTTTTGTGCTCGGCGATCAAACCATTGTCCTTAGTTTAATGGGTTTTTTTGTTTTTTTTACTCGCACTGGCATTTAGCGCAGTCCCTAATTTTAAATATTCTAATTTGGCTTATTTGTTTATGTTGTTTTCTTTTTGTTAGTTTTTGTTTTAGTTTTGTATTTGTTTGTTTATCATGTGTGTATTTTCTGGTGGCAGGGGTTGCGCATAAGTTGTTTAAAATCGTTATATTGGTTCAAAAATCGGGTTTATTTGGATATTTTGGGGTGTGCTATTGTCTATTCCGGATTTGGTTTCATTTTTTTGAGTAGTCAAATTTGGGTAGATTTACTTATTTTGGGTTGATTATTTTGAGTCAGTTGAGTTTATCAGAATTCCTTATGCATAACTTTATTCACCATTTTATAACATTATATATCTCGGAAATCTTGTGTGGCTCGAACCTATGCTGTTGTTTTCTAGGCGCTTTCTTATCTCTTCCACGTGGTTGTTCATTCTCTTCTCTCTCATTTTATTCGCTATCTTTTTTAGTATTGATTAGATCTATTTTAGCTTCGCGATGTAGGTCTTCTTGCCGCAGTCTCTCCATTCTCCTTACTCCCGTGATTAGGTATCTGACCTTGTTTTGTGTCCTCTGCATATATACTTTTTGCGTCTTTGGGAAGCTAGAGGTAGGGGTTGGGGGCTGGTTAGATCAGTGTTTCTCTGATCAATGCTAGCTAGATCTTTCTTTTGTTCTCGTAGCCAAGGTTTCGTGATATGTACGAAATTCTTACTGCCAGTCTGGCTCTTCCGATCCACACTGTGACGTGATTTCTTTACCCGTGTGAAGTCATTATCAAACCGAGCATCGCGTAATATGTAGTGTAGAGATATATGTTATCCCCCTCTATCACATTTGAAAGCTTATGTCTCCCTAATCGGACTATTTTGAATTTGTGATCAGTGGTGCGGATGATTCGTATAACCTCGTAGCCATTGATTTTTTTCTCTTTCTGCGGGAGTCATATTAGCTTGCATCTTTTCATCCTTGTACGGACATTGCATAATCAGGGCGGTGTATAAGATCCTTAAAATCAATCTCCTCTAGCTCTACCCTACTCATTTTATCGTTCAGCTCTTGCAGTGCCTCCTCGATTTCCTGGAGGCTTGCATGTTCTAGGAGCCGGTGGTATGTAGTTGTTTACTCTTTCTCTGTACTTCTCTCACTTTTCACGCTTATAGTTTAGTGTACAGAAAAAAAACAAGTTAATAATGAAAGGGAAATAGGTTGAAGGGTTAAAAGGTTTGCCTGTTCACCGGCCATCTCGTTAATTAAAACATGATTAGTGATGATATATGTAATTCAATCCGTTTCATACTGTTTGTTAGATCTTAACATGTATCTTAATTGTAGAAATATTTTGGCAACAAGCTATGTTACATTGGAGTAATTTTATAAAGTTAGTTGTAATTACTCTATTATTGCCCTGTTCAATCACCTTGACTAATTTATTAAATGTTTGTTATACAGTGAATTTTATCTAGCCATAATTAAGGGAGTTTGAGAATAGCGAAAACTCGGGCTGCTGTTAGGTCTCTAAGTCTACCCAGTGTTGGACCCCGTTCCTCAATCAGGCCTCAAATTTGTTTTCACTTTAACTCTTTTGAAACAAATTTCGGAGTTCTTCGGTGGTGAGGAAGGGTGAGATATCCTTCTACTCTAGGAATGTGCTTTTATCTACTGTCGTAAACGCTTTCATAACTCTGTTTACTGCATCGTCTCTCTCTTCCAGTGTCGTTGGACAGTTTGTAGTTTCCGGACAATGGCCATCTACAGATAAAATGAACACACAATATAACTCATTCCCTAGGCAGTTGAAAAGTAAAGGCTAAAATTAAACTCAGTACGAGAAAGAGACGTAGAGGAACGAACAGAGAAGGAAAGTCTCTTCTGAGAAGGGTAGTAAAACGTATTCTTATTTTCCCCGAAGGAAAATATGTACGTAATTTGATCAAGGACACTAAGAACATAATATACTACCTTAACGAGCACCAATAGGAGATAGGACCATCAGAAGAATTTCTGGTAACAACGAGTAGACTGTAAGACATTGGCAGAACTAAATATGTTAAAAATTGGCAACAAGCAGAAAGTGCCTGGAATAATATAGGTATTAGAATTGTTTGGTTTACGGGAAACAAAACAATGTGCTTTATTGTTTACTTTAGATATTTTGACATCAAGAGATAGCAATGAGTTGTTTTGTTTCCATTCAACTTTAAATGTAATGGTGAGGTGAATGTTGTTTAATTATTAAAATCAAATCAAATGTATTATCATTAATAGAAACCATGTTATGGGATGAGGTAAGATAGGGGGAAAGGAGGTGTTCCTCAAAATTTTCCATGAAAAGATTACATAGGATCGGGAAACTAGGATTACCCATACTCAAGCCATAGTTTTGTCCATATAAACAACACTCGCCAGCTTCAAACATATTGTTTGTAACACACAAATGAATCAACTTTACGATTTTGTTAAATGCTAAGGGCAATGTTTTGTTAACGAAGGAAAGTTTTAAACAATGACAATATAGCGGGCCCCGAACCTACACACTAGCCCCAAACTATCCAACCCGCTTCCTACACTAAGTCGGACGTGAGAAGTCGAGGGATAAATGAAACGGATTGTATATACAGTCCTTTATTTACAAAAGTATGGATAATTATATTTACAATCTCGATATATAAAAAAAAAACAATCCGTGCGGATACTACCAATAAAAAGACAATTCTCTTATTCAAAACCAAACAACAACAAAAAATATTTACAAAAAATACAAACAAACAAAGAAGAGAGGCCTTTATCTCACGTGGTACCACGCTTTTACGTTTAAAGTCTCCCGGGGTAAAGTCTTACCGGCCAAAGATTTGTTGTGCGCGTTTTAAAAGGCCTGGTGCGTCCGAGCTCAATATGATATAAAGCGATCCGGTCGCGGTCTTAAGGCTATTAAAAAATTACTCCCAAAATTTTGTAATACCAGCCACTCTTACAAAAGGAATATTATCCCCCCCCCAAATTATCAGAGTAATAAATAGTGGCTTCTGGAAAGAGATTTTTTTTTTTAATATAACATGAAATCATATATATATATATATATATATATATATATATATATAAACATCTCCCCATTCACACACACATTCTTACAGAGAGAGGGAGAGGTCCGCTAGAAAGGAGTGGGAAAATGGCCCTACAAACACTCTCGCGATCGCTCCACCACAACATTAAGAGCTTTATCAACAGGAACTGTAGTAAAAACTCTGTTATCATCAAAACATAGCAACCGCTTATTGGACAAGTCAACATCTTTACTTCTATTAACAAAATCGGCAGAATGAATAATGTGAGTTACAAAAAAAAACCAAGGATGTTGGCTTGCAAAATCTGATAAAACTAATCCTATAATCATTATGGACAATGACATTCATTCAGTATATTGCTAAACTGAATGATTCGCTGAGAGAAATACATATGAAAAAAACAAATAATGATCCACTTCCAAACAAAACTAAATCTTTCAATACTCTTAAAAATATTCTTAAAGGGCATTTTGATATAATTAAACAATTTAAACTGTACAATCCCTCTTTACCTTACCTGTATGGTTTTTCCATAAACACAAAAGGACGGTAATCCTCTTAGACGGAGCTCCCAAGTGTGCAAACTATTACAGTCGTTAGCAAACATTTGATCCTAAATGGGTGATAATGTCTCTGATTCTCACATGCTGACGATTTTGTTAATAGAAATAAAGATGTTGATTTGGTCAATAAGCAATTACAAGTATCCCGCAAAATCGCGTCCTCTAAAGACTGCTATACTGGTATGTGGAAGGGCAACATGACCCCTCCCCCTGCCTTCGGCAAGCCCACAAGAGGATGTGTTTTTTTTTATTCTCGTCTGGCGACTTCCAACAGAAATAAGGCAGCCGAAAAAAAACATTAAAAAGATAATGAAACAAGAATAAACCATTTTACAAAACAACATAAATATAAACAACTACAAGAAAAAATAATAACGGTATAACACGGTGCCCTTGGAGAAGATCTGCTCTCCTAGGGACTCAAGCAAACCATCAACAAATTAAAATTCAAAGAGAATGGAGAAGACCCGCCCTCTTCAAAAATCGATAAAGCCAGAATCGAGGAGGGGGAGGGGACCTGCCATCACACGAGTGACAACCGGTAACGACCACACTCATCCCGGTACACAGACATGTGCCGCAAATTAAGGTCTCCGTGGCTCAGGCATTCAATCAAATGTTGCTGGACAGTTTGGAGGACCAATCAAACTTTATAGAAAAGTTCAGGTGAGAGGTCTATTAAATTACTCTACGTCCCTCAAATTAGAAGACGATGACAAAAACACAACCTTGATACCATCAAGTCACTGGGGATAGACCACGGGAAAAGTCGGGAAGCAATGGCACGCAACTTTAAATTCATGTCTGCCGGCTCTCTTATTGCTGCTCTCCTTTAATGTGTTAGGATTAGTGTTACCCAGGAAATGATGGTTCAGCTCTTCCTTCCTGAACTATACCTTCTTGAAGTATAGCGACACGGTAAAGGAGCGTGGCTGCTACGCGCTTCTTGAAGCCGTTAGACGGGGGTGGAGCGGGCGGGCTTTTCTGTCAGCCGTACATGGGAAGCCCCTGCGAGAGATAAAGCCCACTCTAAGGCTTCTAATGAGCTTGGGAACTACAGTGGTCGCAGGTATCATATGGCCAGGGACGGATGGTAGCTTCTTAGGTAGACAAGCATAGGAGGTGCTTGGTAGTGTCGTCCGTGACAGCGCTATCTTTCTAGCCTCCCAGACGAAACCCCAGTTGCAACCTGACGGATCAAGACCTATTTTTAAAATAAATCGTCTCACAATGATTTATAAGATGCATGATTTGAGCCGTCACCATTTCCACCGTGGGCTTGCACGAAACATGTTGCCTTGTCGTGAGAAGCCTTGGAAAAGTGTTCACATATGTATTTGGAGTTGACCCGATTTTGCAAGCCGGCAAGATTTGTTTATGTGGTAAAACCGTAGCAGTTCTAATATCTAGACGCTTGGATAACCCCCCAAAAAATTTAAGCCGGCGGGCTCAAAGACCATCGTCAGTCGCTTAATGAGCAATCTTGAAGCCCTCAAGGTTTCTCATTGTAATCTTCTTTTTGCTTTTTGGTGTACAGGCTCCGTGGCAAGAACGCTCGTCCTCGGCCTGGTCCTTAGCTGATATAAAGAAGGTTCCATCCTCGCTCAGAGCACTTTGAGAAGAGAGAATTACCTTGATCTTTATTGCCTTTTTTTCATCTCCCTACGGGTAAGATATGTCTTGGGAGTTGTATCCACCGAGCCTTGATCCATACCCGGGCATGAGTCTCCATCCATGGAAGGGGGCATTTTATTCAACTGAGATGGGCTCCCTTTCAAAGGGAAGAGACGTCGATCGCGAGTTCCTCCTTCGAGGTTTCAGGAACCTAACCCGGCGCCTGAACTATCGACAACGCATATATCTAAGAGGGCAGTCGCGCCTGCCACCAGCGGGTAGACATGGGGGTGCCGATAAACCTGTCACCAAGAAAGTCATTGGTTTACAATCGAAGATCTGAGCAAGAGGTTGTGTGCGATAGAGGATCGCCGTCACCTTCCCACCATCTACGGGAGCTGGTGGGCTTCCTTCTTTGATGTCTGGTGAAAGCCTTCCAACTGGAGAAGGAGCCGCTTGTGGGCAATTTATCCAGAAGAAAGCAAAGAGAAAACCCTTTACACACAGACATAGGGCAAAGGGAATTCCCTTTACATACAGACCAAGGGCAAAGTGAAAACCCTTTACACACAGACATATGGAAAGGAGAAACCCCTTACACACAGACCTAGGGCAAAGTGAAAACCATTTACACACAGACATAGGGCAAAGGGAAACCCATTTACACACAGACATAGGGCAAAGGGAAACCCGTTTAGACACAGACCAAGGGCAAAGTGAAAACCTTTACACACAGACATAAGGAAAAGGAAAACCCCTTTACACACATACATAGGGCAAAGGAAAACACCCCTCCCCGTAAAGAGAATTCTGGGCGACCCTTTCTGATTGAGTAGGCGTGGGGCACCTCTCGACTAGCGAGAGTGCCATTTGGGCGCTCTTCCATGGAAGGAGGGGGTAAAAAGTAAGCTAATTTACCCATGGGCACAGAAACGCCCACCCGGGTTGTCCTCTCCGGAGTGAGGGCATAGGGCGCCGGTCGAACAGCCTTGGTCCCACTGGAGGCCCCCCTCTCCCGCAGCGTGGCGCACCGTTGAGACCTGAGCGCAAAAGTATATGGTAAAAATGGAAGGTGATAAGGGAGAGGGGGGAGGGAAGAAATCGGGGAAGTTAGCCCCCACTTCACTGAAGCCAAGCGACCCCCCCACCCCCCCGCCACCAATCCAGGGCACCGACCAAACGTGAATGGACGAAAGATGGTCGGCGAACAGCCGGCAAAATTTTGTCGTCGGAGATAGAAACCTTGGAAAAGGGTTCCAATGTGTAGGTGGCAGGTGTAACAGTCTAAATGGGTAAGGTTGGTGCCGTTGACATCTAGAGAATCGTGTACCCCCCCTCGTAAGTTCTAACACCCATAGGTGCCTTCCAGGTCCCAATACTTAGAGGCAGTTCTGCGACTTCATATCTTCCAGGCACGTTCACTTCCTCCATCTTCACCACTTTCTTTTCGCATCTCTCCTCTTAGCGTTGGTACTTCATTAAAATGGAGTGATTGGGATTGGTGGTCATTTCTTATTACATCGATTTGACAAAGATGTGAATCTGAGGCTGTAGAGCAATTGTGGCAGAAACATCGCTCCCGATTCGAGCGAAGCAAAACCACATCGAGTGTGGTTATCCGTTGCATGGAGTTTTATCAGGGTTGCCTTCATGGTGGTTAACATACGGTGTAGATACCCGTATTTCGAGAGCTCTTGCTAGCCGATTGGGTACGGCGTTGGTCCGCTAACGTAGCGGTACCGGGTTCGATCCCGGCGAGAGCGGGCGTAAACGTCAGCGCACGTCGAGATCTGGCTACCAATTGGTGGACGCGCTGTATTTGGGTGGGTAGATCTTACACTTCTTACCACACATATAACCAATTACAACGCTGCTTTCTTTCCTCCCCTGTCTTCGCAGCATAACACACACACATACACATGCACTCTGTTCCAAGGAATCCTGCCGATGGGTATCTATATCCACATACCTCTGACGCGGAACAGGTCCCTCTGTCCCGGAGCACGAAGGTTACACTGTTTGGTGTCAAAACACTTCCTGGCACCTCTCTCCAAAAAGGACCGGCTCCTGGTGCTCTCGGGCTCACCAGCGATCGTCATACTGACCTTTATGTCTATTTCATTATCCGGTCGGGGATCCGCCTGGATAAAGGCAAGTTGGCGAACCACCAGCACTACCACTACTTCTACTACTCGTAGTTCAGATCAAGCGTTTAACTGTAAGTCCCCGATGAGAAGTAAGAGGCGTCATAAATGTGGAAAGATCGGGGTAATTCACCTACACATTTATTTTTTTTAGACGAAGATTAGAATTAAATATCCCCAATGATATTATTGAGCCGATATTCGTCATTTAAAGGGATGCATTACTCACTCACACACACCCTCACACCTACAGAAAGCAAGCGTCATTGGTCTTATTTACGGGGAAAAATGTCAGATGAAAATTTCAAATTTGGGCAAACGCCAATTCTTCTCTCTATTGAACAGGAGCATTAGAGAGACCGGTGAGGGAGAGAGAATTTGAGTGTACGCATGGATGCTAAAACATGCCTGTTGCCACCATGAATATTTTACATCAACACGCACATACACGCTTGTTTTTTACGCACACACCACCTACAAACACATCCCTTCACATGTAACCATAGTACACCCGCGAGAACAAACACATAAACAAACGTAGATAGAGAAAGGTCACGTTCATCCCCTATTTTCAATTTTACTATGGCGTGTCCGTGCACATCTACACATGTCAATATAACGCACATAAAAACGGTGTGTTTACACTTCCAAACGTTTGAGAGCTTCAGCATTTGAGTGAGATTTGAGTACTCGCCACACACTAAAGCCAATGGAGTTATAAGGATTTTATTCGTCGCTGGTATTTATGGTTGCAGAAGTTTGTATTGTAGTCTTTAGCATCCTTTACTTCTTTCTCAGTCAATCCTTTCCCTCTTTTTTCTCTATTAACTGAATATGTGTTCGTTGCTTTCATCATTTTTAGGGAGAAGGGAATCCCAATATAAATTCATTGTATTGAAATGTTAATAGAAAATTGTGGACTAGTGGTAGAGTATGGTGGAAATTCTACTACTTATTTAATTAATGAATAAATAATTTGCTAATAAGAAGTTCGAAGAGTTGTTTGATTTATATCCAAAAATAATCATAAATAAGAAAAAAAAGCCTTATTACTTTTGAGATGTCCTAATACGATGCTCCTGTTGGAATAAAGGTCTCCCTTTGGAAACCCTAGATTTAAGGTTCGCCCTGTCGTCAAATGCGCTAAAAATTCTTGAAGGGCGAAATAAATTTTCTTATCTATCGCCCGGGTGGCGACAAGGCTTCTTTACCTTATTTTTTTTAAATAATTTTCTTCTAGAATACTAAATACATGAAACCTCAGAGGAGCATAAAATATACTATTCGAAGAAGCTGGCTAAAAATGCCACACCTGGAGAAACCCAAACTGATCTGGCTCTTCTGCCAATGACAAAAGTCAAATCAACAAATTCAGCTTTATATTTCGAAATGCTCACTACAGTGTAAACCTTACACCGAATTTAAAAACCTGTGTAAGCTTGACAAAGCAAAGAAATTGGATGTTGGTAAGCAATATGAAACCAGAGAAAAGGGACAAGAATTTACTGTAGCCATTCCAATCAATGAAAGAGAAAAGTTAAAACATAGTTTTGAAGAGAAGGCCTTCTTTTTCTCGTTGATGTCCGATGGATCAACGGACACTTCAGCACTTGAAGAAGAGATACTCTATTGTTTGTTTGCTCATAAGGGAGAAATATTTGTTCATTTCTTTGTAATCCAAGCTGTGACAGAGGCGAAAGCTGATGGAATAGTGGAAGCCATCAAACAAATCATGAAAAGGATTAGAGGAGAAAGTCAAACTAGCTGGGCTTAAATACTGGCAAGAATTGCAGCTGATGGAGCCTCAGTGATGATAAGTAAAAAAAATGGAGTTTTGCGTAAGTTAAAAGGAGACAAAGGGGAGGGCATCTCGATTCATTGTCTTGGTCATCGCAATGAGCTTTTTTTTATCGACTCCATGAAAACACTGAATGTCATAATAAGTTACTTCTCCACCTAAAATCACTTAACTTATTTTACAAAAAGACACAAAAATAAAGCCAAACTGAAAGAATCCTTTGTCACTTTAAATAAAATGCCTATGTATACCAAAAGAATTATCCGGAAGCGATGGTTGCAGCATCTTCAGAGGGCGATAGAAATTTTATTGAAAGGATCCTCGTGATTCGCGCATCATCTTTCTAAGGTAATTTTTATTGTTTAATTACTTTCTATTTAAAATAAGACATATATTCAGATGCTGAAGACGAGACAAACTGGACAAAACGCAAGAAGGCAAAAGGGATCACTAGGCTTTTGAAAAATCAAGTAGGCTTCGTATCTTCAGATAGTTCTCAAACCACTCGTCAAGTTATCGCTTAACTTGCAAATTCGTGAATTGTCTCTTGCAGGAGTGCATTAGACTTCTTTCGTCAATAATAACTGTGCTTCAAAAATAGAAAAAAAGAGACCTGATCTTCAATGGTCTTTTCTGGTAACGAATATGCTGGCTTCACTCTGAACGGCTCGGATTCTTCCTCGAACTCACTTAGTGTCAATTTTCTGGAATCCCTTTTGATAGGCGAATAACATTCATGCAGGGAGAAGTGGTGGAAGCTACGAGTATTGCAGACTGTAAAAACTGGCCTGACGTGGAAAATCATGAAGGTTAACCTGCTATTTTAAAGTAAAAATAAATGTAAAAATAAAGGTTTATTGAGAAAAAAATTAACCACAAAATTTTAAGTATCAAGTGCATTTTTTTTTTAATTTCTAAAAGTATAAATGAAAACATTTATTGTATAAATTTGATATTCTCAAACCGTTAAGGGCAAGGCAGTACTTTGGGGCAGTACGTTTTGGGGTCGGAATCCGTATTGGTTATTGGATATTAAATTATTGGTATTTAAAAAACTGATCTGATATGGATTAATTCTCCTAATATTTTGCTATTGTGAGTGAGTGTTAAATTCAGTTCTTAAACAATTACTTCGAATTGTAATAGAAATATTAATAATGTTTAGAATATTTGGATATGAAATTATATTTCATTTTAATATAAAATTCAATTTGGGGGAAAATTACAGATAAAATATTTTATGAATGATGATTGGTTAATATGCAGTTAATTTATCCATTTGAATATGTTTTTCCAGGTTTTGGGGACAAGGAAATTCACATCCTGCAAAAACATTTCCGTCGGTTTTTTTAATCATTCGACAGAAGTTAAATCTCAAATAAATGACCGATCCTTAAATCGAAGATCTACGAGAGGGAGTAGAAACAAAATCTTGAATCCTTTTCGTGGCTGGAACTGAATTGTATGTATGGAGCAGAGTTATCAAATCTACCCCTTCCCATCGACATTCTACTTTTGCTTCCTGCTATCTCTGCCGATCGTGAGCGTGGATTCTCGGCAATGAAACGGATAAAAACTGCAAGCTGATGTAGTTTAAACTCTTCTTCTTTTAACAATCTAATGATGTTCCACCTCAATTCTCCAGATGTCCTCAGCATTGCCCCTCAAAAAGCAATCGAAATATGGCTGGATCTAAAGAGTCGAAGATTTGGAAAATTTAACGGGGA